>OZ023142.1:14253244-15453244 GCA_963675895.2 Styela plicata | reverse complement strand
AGACACCCGGACAAAATCAACATACAGTTACACTGCCTCAGATTAAACATCAAATGTTTGAGATTTAGAATCAATAGAAATACATGCTAAAAAACATAACGTTCAAAAACTCATATCTTTGTTTCATTATGCTTGTTTAATCTATTGCTTCCATGAGCCCAAGTTCGATTTGAAAATACACTAAAATAAACTTATGAAAATAGAAACCTCTATTGACAGATCGTAAGTTTAGCCCATATGGACATGAAATTTACAAATATAGCGTGGAATTCAAACCAATTATCCCCTAATTATCTAATTCAAGCCCTGCATTGCGTGAACTTACTTGCTACAGTGGAAGATGATCGACCATTTTTTCTGGCAAGATAATGCATGACTTCTTCGGCTGCTGCAACTTTACCTTGTGAATACAACCATCTTGGTGATTCAGGCACAATCCTGTGAAAGACACACAAAAAAAAATAACACTCGGGATAACTTTATCCGAATACTTTGGGTATTCCAGAGCTTGTTTTATTGAACTTGGCCTGTAGTTCCAAAAGAAACAAACCAATGACAAAAAGCTACTACAAAACGTAGGTAGCACCAACAAGTACACTCTAAACGAAAAAGCCAAAACAGACTTGGACCGCCATAGTAAAGTACAATAGGTGGTATTAGTCCTGAGTGAAGATAGAATCATCTACCCACGAGACTACCACTTCCTTGTTTCCTTTCAGTCATCCCTTACAACAAATTTTTCCCTTTATAAGTTGTTCTAGAATATATTTATTTTGTAGTGTAATGATGCAATATGCATAGTAAACTAAACATAAATAATGATTTTGCTACAGAATGTGCACGAATATAGTCAAATATCAGCAATTTCGTTTATCTGAAACGTTGAAGCATTATCGCATTTATAAAGCGAACTTTAAATATGATAGCTGTATGTTTGATTAAGTCAAATTTCAGAAAGCACGCGGACTGATAGACACTCTAAGTGCTCCTGTGGTTTCTGAGATATCCACACGATGCCTGCGAGTGCGAAACCTCACTTTCAGCAAAATATGGTAAATGCCATGATGTCAAAGCCTTCATCATCCCTATTAAAATAGCATCTCAGTGCAGTAATAAAGTCTTTTGAATTGTCATGCGAGATGATGCGTAAGTTTGAAAGTCTAACATCCAGCAGGGTGGTTCTATTCGGGTGTCCAAAAGGCTCATGTCATTTCTTAAGCTCACGCTACACGTTTGCGTAGGTTGCGTTTTTTCTTGGTTTGTTTTATATTAACCCTTGCGTTTTACACAAGCGCAATGCTCTGCATGTAGTTCCTTATGTTTTCCAATGAAACGGAACGATTTGCTAAGCACCCGTTTCGTTGAGTGCGTTTGTACTTTGTAGGCTTGTGAACACGATTAACGCAAAGCAATAAATGCGCCCGCCTATTGCCGTTTTTTATTTTGTTACACCAAACGTAATGGAACGCATCGGTAAGACAACTTCACGTGTATTGTGGTCTTTAGTGTGATTAAAAGCTTCAAAATCATCAACACTGTTATTTCATAGCAGTATTGATGATTTCGAACCTTTTTATAGAATTTGGTGGCTACCAGACACTCAGAAAAAATAAATAATTAAACCTCTTAGCCACAAATATACCATATCATTGAATTACCCATTTGTTAAATTTTCTTTTGAATGGAAATTTTCTTTGGTGGCTGAGGAGCAGAGCAGCTGGTATTCTACTATTCTGCCATTCATTAATAATAAAATGGTACATACCAATAGGGAAGAAGTAAAACGAGAGCTGGTACAGATGTTACTATGCACAAATGCCTCCAGTTTGTGAATATACTTGCTAATAATGATAAAACCATGATGCCAACAGAGAATATAGCTGGAAGTACGCTTCCTGCAAGAGAAATAATGAATGTCACATAGGACACAGACGAAATATATATAAAAGAAAAGGCATTATTCACAGAGCTTTGTGATCAGGGATTCCGAAGCAAGAATTTTCCAGGATGTGTATGAATCACTGTGTCATCATTCACTGCTTTTGACCATTATATTTTGAAATATGGATCCACCGTAATGTTCATAATAACAAGAACAGTTCATAAATTATATGAAAACTGTAGACTACTATACAGAATACTAGTATTAGTAATACTGTAGCTGTAATGTGTATACAAGTTGAGAGCTTGGGGAAAAGGAAGGAAGGAAACTTTTTGTTGAAATCAATAAACCTAATTGAGTAAGCAGATTCACATAATTTATTGGCTTCACTGTATTGATGCTTTCAAAGCCATTTTAAAATAAAAAGTAGCTTTAAAACCATTAATATTGGTACATGCTATTCCATGATACCTTTGGTTCAATCCTCATTACATTCGAAAATGCTTGATTAATCATTAAAGAATATTCAAAAAAACAAAAATTCCTAACAATCAGAATTCGAGAACTTATTGTATTTTAGTAGTTATTTTTGATGTATATATAGAATAAAACATTATTAATAAGAGTGAACCAAAGAATTGATAAAATGGCTGGGAGCTATCGTACACATCCGTTCTGAAATTACATTCCCAAAATATAAAAGAAGGAACAGATTTGGTTAAAATTTTGGAGAATTTCTATGTCAAATGACTCAAACATGAACTGCAGTGATAGTTATCCAATATGAAAGTAATTCTGTTTTTCGAGTATTCTCATACTAATTTACCTTGCAAAACAAAAATTAAATACTTTGTGCAAAAAGGTTATGGTGAAATATTGGTGATTTCTTCCTCTGAAATATTATTTCATTTATGTATATATAATGGCTTCAATATCGATTTACCAACTTATTGAACTGAATTATCAGAACAATCCTAGTGACAAGTACACAGTATTATGGATAACTAAGCTTTCCTTCCAATAACAGCTTTATTATTATGTGCAGTTCCCGGTGAGACTACCCAAGCACGGTCCGAATATGGCTCGAGCTTGACAAAATAAAATTTCTGATTAGGTTTTGTGGCTCAAACCACCGGCACACTTGGCAATATTTAAATTTCAATACTTTATTTGTCAAGAACCAAGCTCTCCAGATGTGTTCGGTCAAACTGTGACTCAAGCTTAACAAAATGAAATTTGTGATTAGGTTTGGTGGCTCACCACACTGGCACACTTGCCAATATTATCATTGGATACTTGTCTTTTATTTGACTACCGGCAATACAATTTTTTTCAGGAAGAACAGTGCAGACAAACCTGTTATTGGCCATACTGATGATCCCACTAATTCTTGCGCTAATACAAATCCAACAAGAACGACACCACCTTGACAAAATCCGCCAAAGAACCTCAAAGCTGCAAATATTCTCCAATCGTTCGAGAATGATGTAAGAAATGATACTATGATGAGGCCCAGTAGAACTAGAAAAAATAAAATAAATAAAAAGTTTAGAAATGAAGACATACTCAATTTTGAAGGTTGCCAGAGTGACAGAATGTCAGTGAGGTATCAGAGAATTAACATTACATAAAGAATTTGCCAAAAAGAATATTTGCAAAAAAACTATCTAGAAAACACATCAAATGCTTTTAATAAATATATGGGCTTTACAATTCCCATTGATAATATAGCTATTATGGGTTCAAAGATTCAAAGATTTCAAAATCTACTATACAATACTGATACTAAGGGTGTTGACTTGGAAATCTTTTTCTTTATTAGAGAAAATACTAGGATAGTATTATTGCACAAAAGAGAATTCATACCACGGAAATACACTGGTCTTCTGCCGTATTTATCTGACAATTGACCGATCAAAAGATTTCCAAGCAGCACTCCAACCATAAATATTGATTGAAGAGTATCCACAATATATGCACGATCTCCAGTCAAATTCCACTGAAAAAGTAAGGATATTAATTAAAAGATTCGATTCACTTTATTTAAGAAAAATGTAATAAATGTGAGAACCTGCAAGAAGTCCGTTTATTAACTGCATTAGCGTTTTTTTTATCTGATTTCGTTCCGAGTAAGGTTTAAAGTTTTAATAAAAGTCACTCAAAACCGCTATTGTGCAAAGAGCTACAAAGTGCAGAAATAAAGACTAAAGAAAGAGTAAGACATCCCCGCAGGAACAAGTGGAACAGAAAAATTATTGTGAACCGATAATCAATGAGTTAAAAGGTATCAAGACTTCAAGTCTTGAAAAAATCACTGCCAACTTTGGGATGTAAACTGCATTGGTAAATACTTTATTATCATTTATAGTAGGAAAATAAATTTAGAAAATACATAATCTCATCGTCACAAAATTCCAATTTTAATATTCTTAAGGTTGGATAAAAGCCTAACGCCACAGCAAACAATGCTAAGTACATGCACACAGTCGTTAATAAGAATATTCCTCAAGTTTTAGTCACTATTCCAAACCAAAATTTCGATTGAGATAGAGATCAATTCCAATAAATTGAGTTTCTTCTCACCTCATCCACAATTGTATGCATTCCTTGTGGTTCCATCTTTCCTCTCTCACTTGTCTTCATTGGTGGAGTATACCCAACAAAAACCATCAAGACCATCTGGCAAGCCATTGGGATCTGGAATAAATAATTTTAGTTTTGATAAACCAAAGCAAGTCTCTGCAGCGATGTCATCAAGTTGTGGCAAACAGGCAAATGATTCTATAGGCCCAGTGGTGTACAAAGTTAGAAAATGCATAATAAATCAGCTAGGCCAATGTCAAATATTTTCCTTCTTGTTCTCAAGTTAATCTGCTAGTCGGGAGAGAAGTTTTTATTTAAGAAGACCCACACTTCCTATATTTTTATATGGAGGAATTACTGAATATTGCATAATCACTTAACAACTACCACTGAGTATTCTCAGGCTATAAAGTTAAGTATGGAATGGAAAGAGGCTGTATTGTTCAAATTCAAATCTAATTCGGACAATCTGACAATTTTTTTGAATCAATTGGCCTGTTAATTTTGTTTATTAAACTGTTAATGTCTCGTTTTTATAGACAACCATTAATTTTTCAGACATTTTGGGTGAGCGATTAGATCAATCGGTAAAAACGTTAGGAATACGCTTCGAGCTACACATCACTACTGTCCTGGGTGAAGTGATATCTGCTAGATGTCGTCTCTGTAGAGACATTTTTAGTTACGTTTGTTCCTTGATATTCATTCGAGTTTCTGCTTGCTAGCCACACACAGCTTCAATGTGTTGAGCTTTGCATAGTATTATAAATGCCTCATAAACTACGATCTACGAGTATTATTACACTCGGTTCGAATTCTATTGAGCAAGGATTATATGCGAGAAGTCTGCTGGGCGCTTCGCAGTGCATGGCGGTTCTTGTAAGCACTGCTTACAACTTCCTCCACTGACCATGTCCATGCAAAGGAAAAATGATAAGCCAAAAACCTCCACCACTCATTCACAACTGTTGTCTGCATGAGACGCCGTGGTTAGCTATACGGTGAAGCTCAGAGCTGTATTCTCGGCTTCCCTCTCCCGCAGGATAAAAATGAAATCCTTTCCCTATCCCATTCAGTATTTGCTCAATTATTAAAAGATTAGAACCTATACTGTATACACTATACTGTATGGTGTATTTAGTTAGCTTACATTGTTTTGGTGATATTTAAAAATTCATTTCTAATTTTACAAATTTTAGTTCCACCACAGTCAGAAAAATTTGATGAAAGAATCTTTAGCTATACAGTGTATAAGCATGTAACACTGATCTGCTGATAGATCGAGGCTTTTCCTCAAGAAAATAAAATTTTGATTGGGCGCACTGCGCATGCAGGGAGACAGGGTATGGCTGATTCAGTACCGTACGGTACGGTAAGAAATCCAATAATTTGTTTTAATCATACAAATCGCCCAGAATCAATTTAAAATAAGGTATAGAACCAGAGAACCAAGAAAGTCGTACCAGTAGGTTAAGTTGATGCAGAATGCAGCACACTCACCCCACTTATTCCAATGCATAAAAACAGAAAAGTTTGGTATATTCCACATGCCCCCACAGATTTAAACGCTTGTTCCACATTCATGATCGACCTTGAGTGCGTTGGGTGGTTTCCTGTACCTACACCCCTAACCAGTAAACTGTACAGAGACGGTCTATTATGTATACACAGTACATACACAGTAGGTATGCGGTCCTATACCCGGTAGGTACTGTATAAATCAGCTTGTCGACTCCGACAGATCTGCACTGTGCAGGTCTGAGCTGTGAGCAAGAGACCGGCAAAGGGGGATCGCGTCGACTCTCGTTAGTTAACTAATCCAAATACAAGCTTGCAGTGACTTTAAATCATTCCAACTTACACTGCAAAACTTGACAATAAATTCCCCCACCAAACTGGAAGAACAGACACTGGACACTGAACAGTGAACGCAGAACGAATCGAACACCGGTAGTTCTAAATTGTTGTCGGGCGCGTGGGGGCGTAGGGGGGTAAGGGAAAGCGTCGGAGGCTAAGGGAAAGCGTTGGGGATTAAGGGAAAGCGTTGGGGGCTAAACGATACCCTCGGCGGCTTAGGGAAGCTTCGGGGACTGAAGCGAAGCGTCGGGAGCTAAAAGAAGCTTAGGGGGGTGAAAGGAAGCGGGGAACGCTAAGGGGGGAAGATGTTTCTTTTGCAATTCTCGATGTCATCTTTGGGTGACCAAATAGAAAAAAATTATTACCCGATATCAGATTCAGATTTAAAATACTCGATTTGCAGCTAGAAAGGTTGAAACACATTCTCTAAGGCTTATTAACCCATTAGTGGATGGGTTCAACCGGCTTATCCCAATATTAAACCTGCATCAGGCAGGGTTGGAAGCAGCATCTGGAAGGAATCTACTAAATACCACTGATTATGCTACGAACCACATAAAATGAAAAAGAAATAATTGTAGCGCAGGCGAAAACATCCCGTCCTTCCCAATTGAAACGCTATAATTGGCGTAGTGTCAACGGTTTCCACCGGTATGCGAACTGAGTAGGAAAATTTCTAAATTGTTCAAATTCAAGCTAAGAAGTCAAAAAGAATTCGAGTTCATGCATTTTTTTTTCATAGTTTCAAATGAAAATAAAACAAACGTCACATCTTTTTTGACACTTATGCAAATAAAATTCGAGAAATGTAAATCTATAACGGGGTAAATGTTTGGCATATTTATGTTCACTGTTATGGATTAATTCACTCATCCATTGTATTCATATTCTATATTGGTGGTATATACATAGTGTCAACTTTATTGCGGGTTTTATTTAGTGTGAATTGAAATTATTTTTTTTATATGAGAAATGTGACGGTAGACTTTGCAGTGTGTTAGCTATGGATGGATTATTTAAATATAACGCGCATTCGTAACTGCAATGGGTTGCATCCAGTCACCCCGATATATAGGATATCATTTTTATCTTGCGGGAGAGAAAAGCCGATAATACGGAGAATAATACGAATAATTTCAGAATCTCAATGCAATCTAATCTTCTCTTATTAACGGATAAAAATGTACTCGCTTTTATACACTTTCTGTGGCCATCCAAGTTAGTCTTGGATATTTTAATTTCTTTCCGTCGGACATGATCACAACATAAACATTACAACATGTTTTCGAACTATCATAGCAGGTGTTGATTGCTTATAAGAATTTTTTTTTCTAATTTTGTTGATCATGCGTTGGACGCATGGTGCTCGAACCTAATTAACCCGATATATTGTATGCCAAATTCTCCTAGTGGTCATGATTTTGACCATGGTTGCTATTATTTAATTAAAAAATTGTTTTTGACAAATTGAACAATGTTTGTATTCAATATATTTCGTTCCACAATGAATAGCTTTAGCGCCTTATAAGTAAAAAATGTGGCATCGTTTGCCTTTGTAGTTGTGTTAGTCTTTGCCATCTTTGGGCTTTGTATAAAAAAGAGTGTTTGGATTGATACTCGCTTTTTGTGAATATATCCTGTCGCGTTTACCGCTTTTTGCAGCGCTGTTTTTTTTGTTAAGGTATGATTCGATTAAATCATCTTTCAACTTTTCATTATCAACGTAAAATCTATTCAACAAAAACTATTTACTGATATTACCACCGACGCACAATTAATTGATCGGAAAAGTTATGCATGATTAAAGTATCAATTTGAGCAATTTCTTTAAGAAATTGATAAGCCGAATTTTAACGCCATAAAAGAAGAGAGAAAATACATGAAACGGTTTTCGGAGATGAAGAAAATTTTAAAATTCTTTCACTGTAAAATAAACATTATAATAGCAAGAAATATAAACGCAGCACAATTTATAAAAAATCTGACTTCTAAGCAATATAATTTCTTAGTTTTTATCAGCGACGTCTTCATTTTTATAAAGTTGATTGTTCACTTTTTTGAATACTGTTTTTTTTTCTCAACTTTTAGCGTTGTACAATTTTTTAAGACAGTCTTTCACCTTGAATAGAACGTTTTTAGAAATCGTATTGACGCAGTCCGACAGGCAAGTTCGTTGTTGAACTTTTTTCTGATCCACGTCCGCTCTTGTTGTTAATACGATACGTTTGATACGATATTCTGTTCAGAGTAACATCGTCGTCTTGTCTTCTTTGTCTTTGCAAAACATCGATTCTTTAATTGAGGTTGAACACGCTGGATGAAAAAAAAATACGAACACATATTAATGTTACCAATGGCCACTATACGCTATTTGATATAAGCGTGAAAAACGTTACTTAGCTTTTATTTGAAATTTTGTCCTGACTCCCGTGCTTCAACGATACGGCAATCTTCCACTTCAAATCAGAAGGCCCTATTTCTCCAAGGATTTACCAGTTATAGGGCTTATATAATATCCTAACCCTGAAGGATCAAGATAGAAGAACGAGATAGAGACCAAATTTCATATTCTTCATTATACTTAAACAAAAAAAATAATTTCAGAATATCAATACATTCTAATCTTCTCTTATTAATGGATAAAATGCACTCGCTTTTATGCACTTTCTGTGACCATCCAAGTAAGCCTTAGGCGGAATATTTTAATTTCTTTTCGTGATCACAACATAAACATTAAAAGCCCTCCACGTTAAAAGCCCTTAGCCCTCGACGCTTTCCCTTGGCACTCGACGCTTCCCCTTAGCCTTCGACGCTTCGACTTCCTCTTCTTCAGCCCAATTTATTCCGAACTACCGTTCCTCTCAATTTATATTCAATCAATTTACCTTGAACACTCCGGTTTTACGCTCGAAATCCCACCATAGGTGCTCTGTAATGCCCTCCACATGTGATGTTTAGTAATTTATTGCTTGCAAACTGTATTTTTTTTTTGCTGCATTTTATTTTTCACATGCTGTCACATTGCTGGTTAAATAAACTGACTGACTTTGATCTAAGATGTGGATAACATTTCTCTCGAGCGCCAGATTTTGCAAATAAGGCTGTTTTGGATATTGGTAGTTGTTACGGTTCGAGATTGCAGCCTAGCGAATCGTACCTGTTTTCGTACTGATACGAAATTCAGTATGTTAAATGGAAAATATAAATCGAACTAACGTTCGCACTGGTACGAAGTTCGGTAAGATTTCCAAAAAAATAATATCGTACAGTACGGTACGGAAAATTTTCGGAAGGAACGGTATGAAATTATTTTGCTGGTTCGAAGTACGATGAAGTTTTCGTATCGTACTATCTGTTTCGTACCGTATTGTCCTTTATGGTTATTAGGCCAAGCTATGAGCTGTTAACAGAACGCACCTCCGTTGAACCACCCCATAATTAGTCAAAAAATTTTTTATTTTTTTATACCCACTTCTTAGAGTGGATCACCCTGTCCAAGGCCCTGTAACAGCGGCCACTTATAGACGGACAGGGTTACAATTACTGGAAAGATATCATCTTTTCCTGTTCGGCTTAGCCTACCCAAGTTATTACACCCTGGGTTGAGTTGTGGGCATGGATAAGCGAGCCATTCCACTTTGTAGTCCTATTTCGTCGGCATCGAATAAAATTGCATTTTCATTCCAGTGTGTATTCCCGGGAGAGATGATTGTAAAGCGTCAATAGCATCCAAGTTATACAAATTCAATTGTGTGAAAATGGTTTCACACTGCCTAGAGTGCAGTTTCTCGCCCTCGTAGTTGATCTTTGGCATTTGGGTGGTTTCTGGTTGGCTCCTTTTCCGCGCTGCTTCCGTCCTTACTTGGAGCGAACTTCAATAAAAATTTAAACCCAAGTAATTGGCTTTCCGGACAATTATGGGCTGTTGATACACCTCGCCGCCAAGTTTGCGGTCCATCAACAGCCGTAATTTTCATAGATCTCGAATACAATCCGCTTTTAAATTTGAAAATATACATTAATCATGATTGAACAGTGGTCTCACCGATATTTTTTCATAGCATATGCTTCTGAACTTTGAAATAATGTAGTAAGAAGAAGCAAAATCGTAATAACCATTTACAAACGTAAAACCATGTATCACTTTCATATAGCAACCACGAAATTTCGATTTTATCTCTACCAGAATGTCTTATTCTTCCGTCGTTTATAAATAACGAATTATCGTCAATAATTAAAGCCATGACGTCATCATGGCATCCTGCGCCAGGTTTCGTATCGTGAAAGGTAGAAAAAAAGGGTAATTTTCTATATTTGTAAATTTAATAGCAAAACTTAAAATAGCATAAAATAGGTAGTTTTTTTTAAGTGCAAATTATGGCTTTTTTAAATATTGTCTTGTATAGTGGATTTTTACCTCCAAGTATAATCGTTGAAAAATACGGGCAAATTTCTTTATAGTACATAGTAAATTTGCATACTACGTGTAAATTTCAAATAATAAATCTGTCCTCATTGATTCGGATAATTTGCAGCGATCCTCAAGAAAAATACTAGGAGCGAAAATGCAACTTAAATAATAATTTTCGCTAAATGTGTATTGTTTGCTGACACAACGCGTCCCTGATGCGGTGTCATGAGTATTTCATATTTGCAAACATGTGTTGCGGATATTCAGGTAGAATTGTGATCCGAAATGTAAATTTTACAAGTATGAGTCAGTGATGGATCGCGCCGCAAAGTCGCGGTCCAATTTCTTTGACTCAGCTCGGAACAAAATAGACGCGGTTATTCGAATCCATTCGGCGAACCAGCGATATGAACAAAAACTGTGTATAATCGAATCAATATAATGACCAGATTTGATTTTAAAAACAAATATATTTGATGTTAGCTTCCCCTAGTTTTGAGCATTTATTTTTACTTTGTGCTGTTTTGTTTTATTTAAAAATGATCAAAATGCATGAATTTGACGATATATTTTTTTTTTGTTCATAGAATCTCCAGACTTTATTAAATGGTGTAGGGGTAAATATCCTGAGATGTATTATGCAAAGAATATGTCAATGGAATTCTAATTATAAGAAGCATAATTTGTAGCTCTACCCGCTGGACCAAACAATCCTGCGTAAGTAGTATTATTAATTTTTTTTTCAAGCATTTACCATCAACAGGGAATTCGATAGCGATGGCGGACACAAACGTTTGTTTAGTAGCGACGAATTATTAACAAGATGTTAAGTCAACAACTACACTTAACAAAAAACCGGAAAACATCCCATGCGGAACTGAACCGCCATATTAAAGTGTGTGGCGCGATGGCCTAGTGGTTAAACATTTCGGCCTCGCAGGTTGAAGATCTCGGGTTCAAGCCCCGGCAGGTCCGGCTCGCTTATCCATACCCACCACTCAACCCACGGGGTTTGATATCTTGGGTTAAGCTAAGCCGATGATATCTTTTCCAGTAATTGTAACCCTATCCGTCTACTAGTGACGGCTGTTGCAGGGCCTTGGACCGGGTTATCCACTCTAAGAAGTGGCTATAGAAAAAAAGTGCAGTAAGTGATATCCTGTCCTAGGTGATGATAAAATGATCCAACTTTTGTTATGTCATTTTCATCGGATGGATAAAAAAGCTTTAAAATCAACACTGCTATTACATATTGGTATTGATGATTTTGAACCTTTTTGTACAGTTCTATTACTGCAATAAAGCCACAACGAGAAGCTTTTTTGATCTTTTAGCAAGAGGCAAAGCGTTACGTATAAGCCATTAGATAAATTTTCCTTCGATGGAATTCGATATCCATTTTTTGGGGTGTTTGAGTAGCTGACACTCCTACCTTCTTGAGTTGTCTATGCGAAGACCGCACCCACAGATCTTATACCTCAACTTATATACTTAATTGTTTTCACAGCGCAGATTACTGTTTCTTTGAAGTTCCAACCGAGCATTACGACTCTAATCATTCGGAAGATTACGACAATGGCCTAACAAGGTCGGTGACAAACGTTTCTATGGTGACGGGAGAAGACAGAAAAGTCAAAGTCGGGCAAACTGTGATAAATTTGTGATAATAATTCTGTGGACAATGAAAGAGGGCTCAATATCTACCATGTTTTCAAAAGATATAAAAGTTCTGCGGATGTTATTCCTTGCGTTATGTCAAGATTACGGATCGCAACCCAACGGGTGATTCTTCACCAATTCGGTTTGGCGGAACCTGAAAGATGGGACACGTCACCAATATGCGCAATCCCTGATGAAGGTATAGAGTCTTTATTTTAGATATTATGGGGATATAATAGGTTAAAATATGAATCACTGATGGTGCGTCATGGCAGAATAAAAATTTATCGGGTGAATACCAATTCCGGGATTAACACAATTAACCTTTCTAGAAATCTGATTTATTCACAAAAAATCGGTCGGGAATTCTGTCATTAATACTTCCCTTTAGTCAATAATTATGTTTTGCTAAGTATGAGCCACTGAAAGATCGCGCTGTTTGGGCCCCGGAAGTCAGACCGTGGTTATGAAGTTTGCATCGTAAGTTGAGGATCTCGTGTTCGAATCCCGCCGAGTTCAGCCGGTTAATATATGTCCACCACCTGACTCAAGTTGTAGTAACTTGAGTATTGCCAAATCAGGAATTTTATTTTGTCAAGCATCCGCCACAGATGGATTACGTCTCGTAGACGCGTTCCATCAGTGACACATGCATGCTCAACAAAAGATCTTTTGACAAAATTTTTGCGATTGAGAGACCAGATCGAAGCGGAAAGAACTTCCTTCTCTTACCCTGTCCGTCTGTAAGTGGCTGCCAGAGCATGACTTTGATCAAGGTGGTCCATTCTAGAATTCTTGCTGCTGCAGTCCTGAACATACTTGATCGTGTTCAGCGATCTTCTGGTCTGCAAACCTTGTCACATCGTCGTGAAGTTGCCTTTCTTTGTCTGTATTATCGATATTATAAAGGACTTTGTTCGAAGGAGCTTTCTGCTATCGTTCCTCCGAACAAAATCTTTAACCGGTCAACTCGATTAGCTTCCGTTCACATCGAATCACTGTGGAACTTCCACATTGTCACAGACAATTTTATGCAAGAAGTTCTTTTTTCATGAACTTCTGTGATTTGGAATTGGATTTCTGTAATTTCATTGTCTTCACACTGCTTCCCCACTCGATCGTGTGGATATGTAAGCTTTCAAAACTTGACGATATTATAAAGACTTTGTTCGAAGGAGCTTTCTGCTATCGTTCCTCCGAACAAAATCTTTAACCGTCAACTCGATTAGCTTCGTCCATAAGTGTCTTTTGGGATTGAAGGTTCTTCAGCCTTCATGTAGCTCTTTGCACAACAGTTGTTTTGCATGACTTATTATTGAAAATCTCTCAAAACCTTGTTCTGAGCGGATCGGATAAAAAGCAGATCATCAATGGCCTATGCTTGGCAAAATGCTTTTTTAAAAGCTTGAAATCTTGCTTGGCAAAAATATATTTTTGATCAGATGTAAATTCGCTTCTGTGAATAAATATAATATTTTGTCGATATTGTCAAAATTTTGCTCAAAGCTTACCTCTCATGATACTAAAACAATTTAATCATACATATGTTGTTTTGTGATTTCTTGAAATAAATTATAAGTTATCAGTTTAGTTTTGGAATTTGTTTCAAGTTTTTTCTGTAGCCATTTTTGAGTTTATTTCCTGGAATGGACTCAAAAAATAAGATCTACACGGTGATAAAGTAACGCAAAATTACCGTTATTTAGTTGTAATTGTGTATTTCTGAAATTGAAAATTATCTTGGTTATGAGATTTATATGGGATGATGATAGACCGCACATCGAGAGGCCCGTTCCATCAACAGTTCACAAATTTTTGCAAAATTTTAACGAGCTTCTCTATGTTGCAGGTACTCCATCAAGAAGTTGGGTTGCCATTATTATCGTAGTCATCCTAGGATTAGTAGTGATACTTGTTGCCATTCTACTAGGATGGATTTACAAGAAACATGCCAAGATTTGTTTCCCGAAATTGGATGACACTATCCACCTACTACCGGTAATGATACATTTATTTTTCTTATTTTATAATGTTTATAGCACGAGATCGAAATCCCGTAATCTGCCTGATAAACTATGCTTTTAATTACTGAAATTCACTTCAAAGCCAAAAGCAAGCAGCGCCCAAAAGAAACCAACCATCGTCCACTTAATAGCAAAGAACTATCAAAAAAAATTAGTTCCAGCAACTGCACTCTAAACAAAAAGCTCCTCTAACGGAACTGAACCGCAACAGTAAAGTGGTATCTGCCTTGGGCGATAGTGAAACCATCTACCACTTATTAGCTTTCATTGGTAATAATGCATGTACATTATAGTACAAATATTATTTTTGTTTTCATGCTTTATATTTATCCATATTCTTTTTCAACTTGACAGGATCGACACAAAGCCGTTCTAGAGGAAAACGTTGACAAAGAACAAAATTTTATTATGAACAAACGAAACGGGAACATAATTTCAAAAAGAAAAAATGAAAAAGCTGAGGAAATTATCCGAAAATGTAAGATTTGCACTTTTCTTATAATATCTTTAATACTTCGAAATTTCGAATTTTGAAAATTAACAATTACTGCTAAGTAAACCGCAACGTATGTCTGGAGTCTTGAGTGGGTGTTTGTGTATTGCATTTGCCCACTTGAACTAATAAAAATTCTGAGGAATGCTTTGAGATTGCTTCATAGTTTTTTTTTTTATTGAACTTCACTCTGAGCAAGGCCGGAGGCAGTGCTGAAAGGGGACCAGCTAACGACTACACAATAGCAAAGAGGTATAGTACAAAGATATAGTACCAGCAACTGTACGATGAAAATATTCCATAAAGAAATGAACTGCTGTGGTAAAGTGCAGTATATGCCCTGGCGACAGTTGAACCAACTAAGATTTCTTTGCTTCCTTTTGGTTGCCCCCTACGACATGCAGGAAATATGCTAATAATATTCTAAAGCCCGTACACACAGTCCATGATCATGGTGAACCTTTTTAGTTTTGGATATTCGATTAGAGTGGCGAAATGTCATCCGATCTGCTACTCGAACACCCGAATAAAATGGTCACTATTTCATGAGATCTCGTTAAAAGAAAGAAAAGTGTCATTGAGTTTCTTGTAGCAAAAAAAACTGTAGAAAAAGTTTCAAAATCATCTATGCTGCTATGATATAGAAGTGTTGATGATTTTGAAATTTTTTTTTTGCACTTTCGAATGATGTAAACGCGATTCTGTCACTTTATCGATTCGAAGAAGTAGTTTAGCAACGGAGTAGATTACAAACTCTTGCACTAACATATGCCATGCAACTTCTCGGACGATTTTATTGCGGATCGAAGAAAACACGTTGTTATTTGCTAAATATTGCAAAACACGAACTAATTTTAAAATTCTTCATTTTTATTCATAGCAGGCGAACTAAAGATTGGTGACGTCACACAACCGATAAAAGACCAAGAAAACCCTGAAACCTCGTATCCTTTGAAAGGTGAAGTTGGAGACAAATTACAAATACAAAAAGAGAAGATTATCACTACTAAACATTTGGAGAACGAAGAAATAGATTCGACTAAACGAAAAGATTCCGGATGTGAAACTGAAGGCTACAATTCCAGCAAAGCAAATAGTATGGTAAATAGAAAACCAGATCAGATCGAAATTATATACGAAAACGAACTCTCTTAACCGGAGCTCATGAACCTTGGCCCGGATTCTGGATTTTCTTAAACTTCGATAATGAGCGCAGCAAATTCACTGCCAGGCACAAATTGCAATGTCACAGCAGCCGATCCGAATTCACCTTGTCCAAACTCACCAGTGTTCGATTATAAAACAGACATTCCCGGTGTTAATACCGGCGATGGTTACATTGACAAAAGTGATATTGCTGACGGTGGTTATATCCAAAAATTTGAAGACAATATAGATACTAGCGACAAACATTTCTTTAAAACTTCCAAGAATCGAAGTTTTTCTTCGAGTTCGGGATGTGGTAGCTTCGACGAATAAACATTCCACAAAATAGACATTGACCATCCGAAAGATCACACAAAACTACCGATATACATAAAACAAAGTTTCCCAGAGGATGAAAATGTTATATCGAGTGAAGGGCCATTTATATTGACTGTATCAGATGGATACACATCGTAAGATATGATTCAAAATGCACTTACTGCGTTACGTACTCGCTTGTTCAAGTCATATTCGAAAAATTCGACACTGTCGGCCTGCGGACGATATAACCGAGTGGGCTCGAGGTTGTCGGTTCCACCATGTTTTGAAACAAGTCAAAACGTTATGTGGTTCCCCTGGTGGGCAAATAATTCAAAATCGAAGAAATTTTCAAAACAACTTTTTGTGAGTCACTGATGGATCGCGTCGATAAGACGCGGTCCATCTGCGTCTCGTATTTGACAAAATAAAATTCATGGTCGTGATGTACAAATTACAGATGGGCCGATGTATCGGTATCGGAATCGGCTAGTATCGGTGATTTTTTAAGTATCGGTATCGGTATTGGTAAATTTTCATCACCGATAACGCCGATACCGATACTGGGTACTTCTTAGTTAGGATGGCGATTTACACAGCGCAGCAGATACGTACTCTATGCGTTAGTAAAATGGAGAAGACAAAGTTTTATGACCTAACAATGAAACTCTTTGGGAATTCACGACTTCCCTACGCTTGTTCAGCCCGGTCTATTTTTTTACCGTCACATAGGCTCAGAATCTGAACTAGGCTTTATTATAGTGGTTCAGTACTGATTGTAATGTTTTCCGTTTAACGTTAGAGTACAGTTGCTTTTTTGCATTTTGAGGAAGCTCTTTGCCATATAATTACCTGTTAATTGTTCCTTTTAGACGCTGCTGGCAACCTTGTTTATAGCGAAATTCAATAAAACTAAAATTAAAAGATTTGGCGACGGCTCTTAAGGTAGGCTAAAATAACTTCTGTCCAAGTATATTCTTAGTGCTTAGTTCGGTTGGCATGTATAGGTTATACATAGCCTATTTCGTTTGATTTCTCCAGCCAGCACACGCACAATAATCTGAAAAACCTGAGAAAGTTGGGGAGGAAAATCAAACTTCGCCTAAAGGGATCATGGAACCACGTTAAGGTCTCGATACTTAAATGATAACTTTTGATCCCACAACCGAGGCACTGCCAAATCTGTTTACAGCATTATGCTATTTTCGATTCTTCCTGCCCGTCGATATTATTAGTTTTATTTCAATCTTACAAAGTGTAATTACTGTCACAGAGCACAGATTTTTCTGCATTTTGTTACAGTGTGATTCAACGGATATGTATTCGGTTTGGTTAGGCTTTAAGTGAATATTTCCTCGAATTATTTTAACATTTAAACAAAAAAATCAGTCGATATTTTATAAAAGTAGGTCATTTGTGAAAAATTTCTTAGACTTCTTAACAAATCGTTTTTGCACTGTAAAGAAATTGCAGTAAAATAACCGCAGTTTGGCAGTAATTTTACTTGATAATATTGAGATTAAACTATAAAATGGACGTTTTTGCCCAATTATGAGCTGTTGATGGAACGTACCGCCGAGGTGCGGCCCATCAACGGCCCATAATTGGCGCAAAAATCACCGAAAAATCAATGTCGAATTTGTGATTGATGCAGTTACTGCAAATAAACAGTTAATTCACTGCATTTTGTCACAGTGTGTTCAATTTTATGATTATGGCTATTTGTTCGGCGATAATTCGCACATGTTTTCTCATCTTGTGAATATATATGTATTTCGTATTCTACTTTCCAATAAAAGAATGCTTGGAATGTATTTTCCTTTTCTTTTGAAAAAAACAAATATTAGGTTTGATTATGAGATATGTGTACATTTGTTTAACTTTTGCCTGGGAATAGCTTGCCTAAGGTTTGGCCTGAAATATCCATAAAATTGTCTTACCGATGCATTGCGCTGCGTTTCATGTAGCAAACCGAAACCGGCAATATACGTCGGCATTGCGCAAAGTAAAGTATCTACATGTTTACAAAGCACAAACGCACGCAATGAAACGAGTACTCTCCGTTAGCTGGCGTAGCAATGCGTTTGGTTGCGTTGGAAAATGCAAAGTTACAAAAATAGTCCGGCTCGGTGGCTCAGTCGGTTACGCGCGATCGTATTGTCCAGATGGCCGATGGTTCGATGCTTACCCGTTTCACCACCGAGCGTGTCCTCCAGCAAAGCACTTAGCGGGTATCTTTAACATAGACCAGATACGCAGTCACTACAAAGGTCCGTGTCATGCGGTTTTTGAGTATAAGCCCCCGCGTAGGTTCAAGGACAGGCCATAAAAAATAATTCGAAGAAGCTAAAAAAATTATAAAAAAAGTTACAAAAAATAAAATGACCTTGGAAAAAAGTATCAAATGTGCAAATGTGTTTTGCAGCCAATGTTCACTGAACACGGTTTTGTTGACTATTTATTGATGCTTTGTGGGCCAGCAGAATAACCTCATTGTAACCTCGTCGGAATCATTATTTCCATGTAAATAACAAATGCCTCATTTTGAGTATTACAACTCGTGTACAGTATGGAAATCAAGAAATTTATAGTTTGTTGTGTATATTTTACATATTCCTGTTAAAGAGCAATAATTCCCATATTTTAACGACAAAATATAATCGATTCTGTCATATTTGACCAAAATCGATTCCATTTTGTTGTCAAAAAATGAAAATTCTAGTTTATTCGCCACGTTTTGCTCCTGCGAACGATTCACGATTGATTCGAATAAATTGTGCTTCGAATAGAATCGAATTGCCCAGCCTTAACTGGGCAATAATGAGCTAATGTGCTTTTTGAAATTGATTTCATTGAACTCTGGTTTAAACAAGGTCGGAAGCAACGCCCAGAAGAAGTTGACTGAAAACTCCCCCAATTTAAGAGCTACAAAACGTAGTACCAAAAACTGCTTTTTAAGCGGAAAACATGCCAAAAAAAACTCAACCACCATAGTAAAACATAGTGAATGACATCTGTCTTGGCATCTGCCCCTAAAATCCACCACTCCTTTGTTTCCCTTTTCCTCGCTTTTCACAACAGACAGAGAATACATTAGGACTATTCAGGTATCGTAACCTACAGAGCTCAAATTGAATAAAAATTCCGATTAGATACAATCAACAATTGTGCTGCGATAACTGGTGTATCGCATAGGCAGTGTGGGGCGGGAGGAGACGAAGAAAAGTGTAAAGAACGGGGATGCTATTATTGTGAAGAAGCTGGTACGTGCGTGGAAGGTAAGTTATTTTATTATTGTTATTACTATTATTATTTTTATCTAAATCCGCCCTAAGAATGGACGAGGACAAAGCTTAAAAGCTGGCAAACCAACGGGCACTCGAATAAAAAACTACTACATGATGTGGCACCATCCACGGCATTCCAAGCAGAAAACATCCTATACAGATATCCTATACACCCTGGTAAAGTGCAGTGAGTGGTATCTGCCCGTCCGATGATAAAACTTAGTTGAGTGTATCCTTGATCAGAAATATTATTTTGTCAAGCATAAGTCACAAATGGGCCGTGCATCGGCGGCGCGATCCATCAGTGACTCACGCTTGACGAATATAGTGTTTTTACAGATATCACTTTATTGCTCTTATTACATCCTGGGTTGAGTGGCGGGCACAAGATAACGAGCTAGACTTGTTGGGATTTGCACCCAAGATTTTCTGCATGAGATGCACCACTTGACCATCGCACCCAGAATTAATTTATTTTAAGATCGAATTCCATTCTAATCTGCGAGAGAGGCAAGCTGAGAATACGGTTCAACAATATGTCGAACCACGACTTCTTGTGCAGATGTCAATTGTGATTCGAAATTAAGAAGCAGTCATTTTTATAGCTACCTTTTGGGGCGGATCAAGCTGACGAAAGCCCTGTGCCAGCGGTGACTTATACATGGAAATATAATTTTTTTCGGTTCGGCTCAACCTGCCCAGGTTATTGCACTCTGGGATGAGTGCTGGGCATGGATGAACGATCCCGAATTACGAACCTTCGAATCTGCGATGCCATGATAATACCCACTAGGCCCACCCATTCAACTATCTCCCATAGACTAAAAGTCATTCTTGAGATCAGCTTTTTCTTATAAAAAATTGTAAAGCTATGATCTAACTATAATCTTCATAAAATTTGCAAACTTCATTTTTAAGGACTTGCATGTAACTTTGTTCCAACGCCAGCTGATAACTGTTGGAGAGGAAGTCCAGGAGAAGAAAACGCGGAAGACTGTATGAATGAACATTGGCCACTCGTTTTTATAAAACAAAATGTATAACCAGCAACTGTACACCAGGCGTAAAACTTACCTAATAGAATTGAACCATTATAACAAATTGCATCGAGTAGTATCTGCTCCGGGAAATTGATAAACCATCTATCACTTTTTGTTTCCGGTTTGTTACCTTTGATCTTTACGCATGATATGTGTTAGCAAATTCTCTCGACTTGCCCGCTCCCGGATAAGGAAGAAGTAGACTCATTTATATTCGGATCAATCAAAATGAAAGATTCCTGTGCCTGATTTGTATTAAAAATATATATATCGAAGGTCTTCAGATGTCAATACTACATTGAGTAGAGGGCGTGGTTTTATGATACCAACTTTCTGGACTCGAACCCGAAATATTTAATCCACGATGCCCAGCATGCTGGGGACTAGGGCATAAAACTATAAAAAATAACAAAAAAGAAGAACAAAACAGTTAAATGAGCTATATGGTGTGGAGTTTTACAAGAAATTCGAATTTTGTGTCTCTTCAAGAATTCGACACAGATAATCTGCTGGTCGCTGTCCCAATCGGAATATTCTGAATCTAATATGTTTTGTCTAACATGAGTCACTGATGGATCTCACCGTTAAGGCGTGGTCCACCTGTGGTTCGTGCTTCGCAAACGAATCTTTCTGATTGGGGTAGAATAGATATTCTCAGAATGTCTCAGGCATGTAGCAGTTATCTCACTATAAAAAATCTGACTTGACGGTAAAATTCCTTTTTTTGTGTCAGATACTGCCATTCGGATGCCAGCACCACCAACTTTACCACGTAAGTTTTATTTTTTTTATCACTAAAAGTCTGAATCTTATTTTATATAATCAAAATTGATACCTGACAAAGCTAGACTATGATCTAGCGAAAGTTATGAAATGAATCTTGTAATATGTGGAGTGAAATCAAGATCTTATGTGGTTTAACTTTTTGATCTCATTCAAGTATCCTTGCTGGCGGCCTGGGTCATATGAGGATCCCACTTCACGAAAAGAGTGGAACAGGAGATAGGCAGTTCCTTACACAACACCTGCCGTATCACTGAATTATTATTTTGTCGCCCTTTTTAATGCAAAAGTATGGGTAGTGAATGGTTTCGGATAATTTTTAAGATTTGTTTGAGATTAGATATCGGTATCGGCGATGTTTGAAATACGACTAGGCAATATGAATCTATGATTCGAATCGATCCCGAGCACAAATTATCCGAAGTAATCGTGAAACATTCGTAGGAACGAAAAACTGTTCAATGAAGTGGACTTTTCAACAATAAAATGCAATAGATTTTTGGTTCATTGACCCATGCTCGGATTAAACAGATCTTTTCAGCAATACTAGACCAGTCCGTCTATGAGTAGCCACGAGGGTCATGATGATTCATCCCAAAAAGAGCGGCTATAAAACAATTGTTTTTCAATTTCAGCAAGTTTTTGTGTTTGAGATGAAATTCTACATTGCCTTCCATTTGACAACACCTCTATAACTGAAGATTTATGTCACAATATTGATCCTGCCTGTGAATTTTGTGAAGAGAGAGGGGAATATGGAAGATGCGTGCGAGGTGAAGTTTTCTATCTTAATTTATCTGATTTATAATTAGCGTAATATGAATATATTTCATTTTGTCGAGAATGATCCAGAGATGAATTGTGCCTGGTAGATACAATCCATCAGTGGCCTACACTCTCCAAAGCTCGTTGGTTCGAAAAACTTGTGATGGAAAATCAGCTGGTGATGGTAACCTGGTTTTTTTCTAAATGAGGTGAAGTAAAGTGAATTTACCACAAAACTAGGTAAATTATTACTAGGTAACCTAGCTTCACTTTCAAAACTAGGTAAATTATTACTAGGTAACCTAGCTTCACTTTCAAAACAAGGTAGTACATAAATTAAAAAAACAGGTAAATTAAGCAATTTACATTCAGGTGCATTTAAGTTTTTTTTAATAAATTTGAACACTCTGAATATCTCTGAATATTCTAAAGCGAAAGCTTTTTTTACAACGTAAATATGATCTACCTAGTTTTTTCAACCAGGTGCTTAGTTCCAGGTAAAATGAAGTACCAGACACTGCACTCAAGGTGAAAAAGATCATATTTTAAAGCTTTATCCCAAAACGACGTAAATTTAGCCTCAAACCATCCGAGATATTCAAAATTTCTGGATGATGGCTATTATTTTTCAGAATTTTGTAAGATAAATAAGACGAATATAATGTATTAGCTTAAATGTACTAGCTCTAAAACATTATTCAAATCCCATCGGCAAACTACTGTGAAGCACGATGGATATAGTCCTCTCACTCCCCAACAACTTCGTATGTCACATTTCGTATCACTCAACGATTTTCGTTTGAGGAAAAAATCGTATTTCATTTACATGGATATGAGCCTAATCGGCTGCTCGGTTGCTTTAGACATTTCTAAAGCGTTCGACAGAGTTTGGCACCAAGGTCTGTTGCATAAAATTCGTTCGTATGTGATTTCTGGTCAAGTTTTTCTAATTGTCGAATCTTTAATATCCAAGATGAAACCATCTACTACTTCTTAATGAAAAACATCGTGGGATGTGGAGCCGATCCAATCAAAAATTTTATGCGAATCATATATGGCCACATACGTTATATTGGATTATATCAGATTTGGCCAGACGAACATAATTTCGAGATAAACTATGTGTATTTGTATGTTATATGTGGGCGTGGCCAAGCGAAACGTAAATAAGTACACTGTAACGGAAAATGTAACAAAATCCCCGGTCTTTGCCAATAATTTTACTTGGCGGTATTGAAAAAAATTCAAATTTGGCTTCTTGGGCCAAATATGGGGTGCTAATAGAACGCACCTCGAAGGTCTCATTAACATGGCGTTTTTTTAACTTTAGAAATACGAAATTACTGCAATATACCTTTACCATAATTGAACAGTGGTCTCATTAATATTTTTTCATAGGATATGCTTCTGAGCTTTAAAATAATGTAGCGAGAAGAAGCAATTCGTAATAACCATTTACAAACGTTCAAGTTCAGGATCATTGCAATTGCAATGAATGAATTAATTCCTTAGTGCAACAATACTTTAAAAACATTTTTAGATTATATTTCCTAATTGGGAACCATCGCCTTAGTTATTTGCTGATATAGAAATTCAAGAAAAAAGCTTTTAAAAGCCACAGGTTTAAGGAGAAAAGTAGTGCCGTCGTAAACATAAGAACTGATCACATCTTAATTGTATTGTAGACCGGTATGAACCACAATGTTATCTACAATTTTATCTACTCGTATGTGCCGTCATAAAACATAAATTTAGGTTTGCATAGTATTTCATTTTCATTCTGTAGAAGAGGAAAGCCGAGAATACGTGTTAACAAAGTATAGCAACCACGAAATTTTGATTTTATCTCTACCAGAATGTCTTATTCTTCCGTCGTTTATAAATAATGAATTATCGTCAATAATTAAAGCCATGACGTCATCATGGCATCCTGCGCCAGGTTTCGTATCGTGAAATGTAGTATATTAATATTCAAAAAAATTGAATATTTGTGTGAACTCCACCCAATCACAATTTTACTTTTGTATAGCGTGCGTCCCGGATGGACCGCGTCTGATCGACTCGATCCATCAGTGAAACGTACTTAACAAAAGATGATTTGATAAAAATTTACCAATTAGGAATAAACTTACGTAACGTGCTACGTTGGTTTTTGCGTGACTTAACTATGCATTGTCACATTTTTTCGAAAGGGTGTTGTGCGTCACGTCATCATCTACGCACGCGCTTTAAATTTATCTTTAAATGCATGAACGACCATAGTGGAGTGATCAATTAGTGACGGCTGAATTGAATAAACGTTGCAGAAAACCTTCGAAATTCGCGTGGTGTCTTAAATCAGAACAAAAAGATTTTCTCATAATATTTGCTATAGGATCTCCATTTATAAGTGAAATGACCGGCACTGTTGGAAGCGGAACCGGCCTTCCATCGTGTTGCTACATCAATCAATACGAACATGGTGGGAATACAGGAGGAAGGCAATTTTTCGAGAAATTTATAGATTTTTGGACGCACTTGTTTGCGGAAATGGTGATATATAAAAGTATTTTATCAAATATACATCTTTAATGAAAACTATTGTTATTTAACAAAGGTAGGCGTTGAGGTGTAATGACAGGATGTCAACAATTATATTGAGCCTCAGGTGCTGACAAAGTTACTTTATGGTAGAACAAGTTTTTAGGACATAGAATGTAACTGAGGTTGTATACTTTGACAAGTTGAAGTAATGGGATTTTCTACTCTTCGTTTGTCCATTTTAAAAGCATTTTTCTATTTTTTTTAAAATTAGGTAACTAGTTTTTTAAACCAAGTATACCTAGTTGAAAATCGGGCAAATTTACCTATATTACCTAGTAAATTTACTAGGTAAAGCTTCAAATAGAAAACTTGATAAAACGTTAAGTATGAAATCTATGTAAAAAATCTTTTTAAAAATAATGTCTGTAAACTATGGATTTTTACAAAAATTGCCAACACTAAAGGATATTTCTTCTTAAAAATAACGTTTATTAGAATATAACGCCGCCAATCTGTATCTATAGCCAGAAACATCATAATCCAATTTCTTTGATAGGAATCTGAATTGTAGATCAATAATAAAAAATCTTTCTGTATCAGCATTTTGAAATTTGCATACTCAATCAAATTCCAAGTAAAAATACTCGGAGCGATCCTGAAACTTTGATAATCAACATTGCGGCTTAATGTGTATTGTTTGCTGACACAACGCGTCTGATCGTTCATGAGTATTTCATTTTTTTCAGTTGCGGTCTATTTAAATTCAGGTATTGTTGGACTAAAGACCAAGGCGCGGTCCATCTGTGACTTATGCTGGACAAAATAAACGCAGTTGTTCGAAGCATTCGTGAACCAGCGATATGAACAAAAAGGTGTAAAATAAAATGGAATTTTTCCGAGCAGCACGATCCGTCGGTGACTCGTCCTCGACAGGGAGTATTGCGATGAAACGATTCCAGAGCTGGTTGTTCTCAATTGACTCGCGTCTTCGCGGTTTTGGAAGATTCGTTTATTAATACAGTTATTCCTATTTGGTGATCATACGTAAGTAAAAATTTGACCCAATATGTATAGTTGAAGGCGACGGATGTGCCCTCTAATCCATACTTAACACGTAGTCGGTGGCGTATTCACCCCAACCCCCCCCGGGTTTGAATGTCAATGCGGACCTTTTACGAGATCTGAGGAACGATTTGGCCCTAGATTTTCAAAACATGCGGGAAGTGAGTGATGAAGCAGTAAGTAATAAATTGCAATTTCTGACGAAATACTTCAAATTTTAATTGGCCAAAAAAGGGCACTTACTGCGATGAGTTCCGTCCTTTTTAAGACAACGGCATAATGTTGCAGCGAGTTAGAATGTGAAGCTTGCGTTGGCCAAGTTGTTGTCGATGTCAAACATTTACAAAAAGTTGTAGGAAAATTTTATTCAACAATTCCTTGGGATTTTTCAAAAAAATATTTTACGAATAAGCAAAATTTTTGCGCCCCTTCAGCACGCAACCAGGGAATGTGCAGAGCTCCATCGTTTTGTCCCCAAATTGGGTAATATTGTAAATAAGATTAAATTTTTCCGCGCTTACGTTTTTTTTTTTCCCACCCTTCGTTTTTACATCATCTGCGTCCACTAATCACCGGTACATCATGTCGCCGAAACACGGTGCAACGGGTCCCATGTTTGGCACTTCAAATTTCTGGTCGGCATATTTTTTTTTATTAAAATTCACTCTGCGCAAGTTCGGCAGCAGTTCCTGAAATGAACGAACTAACGGCCACTTATTAGCGGAGAGCTACTGAAAGATGTGGTTCCAGCAACTGCACTCTGAACGGAAACATTCCCATCGGAACTGAACCGCCATGGTAAAGTGGAGTGAGTGGTATCTCCCCTGGACAATGGTAAAACCATCTACCACTTCTTTGGTTCTATTTAGTCGCAGGAAATACGTTAGCCCGTACCTATATACGCCAACACCGTGGGTATGGATCGCGTGTTCAATTTTTGTACTACGTTATTTATTATTCCAAAAAAATTAAAATACATATGTATGTTGCTTCGTGATATTCATTTTTTCTGTTGATCGGTAAAAATAGCGATTGCCAATTTCATATTCCTCCTGATCTACTTTGATAAAAAAATGCATCGCTATTCTGTGTATTGAAATCTTTTTCATTCCGATATAGCATGTGATTCAACTTATATGTCTTATCTATTTTTTAGAATAGATAAAATAAAAAGTCACATTTTCATAGTTATAAAATATTATGAACTTTATTTGTTGGACTGAGAACATGTCTTGGTTATTTCTTCCGTTTTTACTGATGACGTCATTCAGGAGTTCGTCAGCAGTGACATCACAATGTGAATATAATGGGGATATATGTTCGTTAGATCCCGATGAATGTTTCAAATGGGCTTTATTATGTAAGTTCTATCGTCTGTAGTTCAACTATGTCAGGAAAGGAATTTACTTAGTATTTTTGGTTAGTATGAGTGACTGATCGATCATGCCGGTGAGGCGCGGTCCGTCTGTGGATCATGCTCGACAAGATTTACATTCTGATTGAAACGCTCGTAGGTTGTAATAACTGTTTCAAGTTATTTTTATCAATCATGTTTTGTTTAGAATATACTCTAGAGTCACCACTGAAGAATCGCGCCACCGTCAAATTCGCTCAACCCAAGCTTCGTTGATTGTTTTATCATCGCCGAGAGTAGATACCACACACTGCACTTTAACCTAGAGTTTTAGTTCTGTATCGCTAATTCCAGGCTCAGAGTGCTGTTGCTGGAACTTTATCTCGTAGTAGTTTTTCGCCGATAGATAGCTCCTTTTAGCCACTGCTTTCCTTTTTGCTTAGAGGTATTTTCTATAAAAAAAGTGCGTATATTAGAGCCTTTAAGCTCTCTTCTATAGTCTCGATTAAAAGGAAATTTATTATTCAAAATTTTCTAAAAACCCAGTCCTATTCACCAACAAACAAAAGATACCACATTCCGAAGGTTATGACTTTCGCTTCTTCTCGAACTGGGCAATTTGATTCGGTGATTCGAGTAGATTCAAATCACAAATTATTCGATTCAGTCTTGAATCGGTCATGAAAAACAACTTGTAAAATAAAGTGCAATTGTCGTAGTTCCACGATAAAAATTTTCGACAAACTATTCGCTTCCCAATTCATTTTTCTTATCCTTTCCAATCCCAGCTTATGACATACCAGAATGCTCAGCTTACAACCTACGAAATGATAAAATATTCACAAACAGAGGTGACATTCCATTTTGGGTGGAAATTGTCCATGAAAGAGAGATTTACGCAAAAGATTTAACGTACAGACTTTTTTCATACATGTGAGTATATTGTTAAGATCTCGCTCGTTTATATGTTTTACTTAACAAAAATCCAGTAAAATATCTTTTCTCTTTGAATGTACCTTTTCTTTTTTACCTTGTTATATTGAAATGAAGCCACAAAAGCAATTTTTTGGCAAATTATGGGCTGTTGATAAACCGCTCCGTCGAGGGGCGCTCCACGAACAGCCCATACTTGGCATAAATGTCATCAACAACGCGTTTTCAAAATTTGAAATAAACAATCATAAACATGCATAAGGTAGGTAAATTTACTCTGACTTTTGTTGAAGTGCAGTTCAATTAAGGCGCTGTACTCAGTCTTTCTCAAAACAAACTACTCATCTTCCATTGTCACACAAAAAAATATGTTTTCCTGAATATGAACATTTTTTGAAATGTTCCCTAATTTTCTTTTTTTCGATTTATTGGTTGTTACAACAGGTTAAAAACACATCAAAATGTATCTTTTATTTCTTTGTTCACTTTTCCGGTCTCCAATTCATTGCAATATATTATGCTTTGTTTTAACCTTGCAATGGTTTCTGATACAACTATTTAGTTTACAGCATAAAAAATTGAAATAAATTACGTTTTAGCAAAACTCCGGAAAACTTGAGACCGATAGACGGATGTTGTTCACTTACATTGAATGAAACTTGTACATTACCGCCGTTGACTAATGACGAAGAAAAACAGTTTGCTATCATTCCTATGAGAGACGGAAGTTTCTGTCAATATTCTATCTATGGTAAGATATAGATTTTTTTAAGTAGTGGTTGAAATAATGCAGGAGAAGGACGAGTTTTTTTATACATGTAAGTTGTTTTTATACATGTTTATAAATGTTTTTATACATTTCTTCCATTTGAATTATGATCGCCCTGATAAAATATTTGTCATTTTGTATCAATAATGAGTATTTGGTTTTCAAAATGAGCCCCTTGTTTAAAATTTGTTTAATTTTCTTGGATTTTATTAGGTAGCAGCGTTTTGTCCAACGTAACTAATTGCTCTTATATGTAAAGTTAAATTCAAATTATCAAAAAATAGAGATTTTTTTTCTTTTTGTTTGAGCGCAAAATTTGTTTGTGACCGGCTTGTCACGGCATGGAATGTGTCGTGACCGCATTTTTGTCAAGTTGTCCAAAATTTCTTAATAGTTTGTTCTATAATAAACTTTGTACGTGAAATGACCTTAAAAGAAATGCAATATCATGCGATGAAACGAGTATTGCGTAAAAATATAGAAAAGCGTATAGATCAAATATATATATGAAAACATATGTTCTAACAGAGAATTTTACACTTTATGACAGTACAAGAGTACGTTACTTTAAGGTATATACACTGTAACAAAAATACAATAAATTCACCGATTTTTGAGAGTAATTTATTTGGTAGCATTCAAAAATGCATAAAATCGTATTTTTTCGCCAATTATGGCCCGTCAACAGTCCATACTTGGCAGAAATCTCATCAATATAGCGGTTTCTACCTTTGGCATTATGTAATTACTGCAAATGACCAGTAAATTTACAGTATTTTTATCACGGTGTATATTTCAAAACCCTAACCCTCATTAATTCGGTTTGGCGGAACCTCAAATATATAGGTAGTAAGATACGAATTATAGTACAGAAATAGGACTGAAAGAAACCGAAGCATTTGGAATTTGAATCGGATTCGGATATTTTTTCAAATCGGATCGAAACGCTGGTTCTATGTAGATGACAAATATGCCGTTTTAATTCCTCAACTTCGTTATTTTAATCAAGAAATCTATAGAAATG
The DNA here is from genome assembly GCA_963675895.2 of Styela plicata. NCBI lineage: Eukaryota > Metazoa > Chordata > Ascidiacea > Stolidobranchia > Styelidae > Styela > Styela plicata. Next base: position 15,423,331 of record OZ023142.1, on the reverse strand, counting down.
AATTACGAACAGACTTGGAAGCAATGCATTTTCAATTCCACATACTCATGAATATAAGCCAAAATTCTCATATTTTGAGCAAAAATACAATCGATTTTGGTCAAATTTGACATAAATCGATTACGTTTTGTCTTTAAACCTTGACAGTTTATTACACTTCGCTTCCTAAAACCGATTTACGATATATTCGAATAATTTGTGCTTTTGATCGATTCGAATAAGTAAATTGAATTTTCCAGGTCTATACAGAAAGAATAGAAAAATTTTTCCTCGCTCGTACTTTTGTTATTTCTGACCAGTGGCACTTTGTGGTCATTTCTCATTTTGGTCCATATTATTATTCTTGCTCTCCAAGTTATTGTCCAACATGGAATTGCTACAATATTATAATTTCTTGGAAATAATATGGCGTAATATTGATTGGAAATAAAATATTCAAATGATGTGAAAAAAATATAGAATCGTATTTCCATTTCATTCCAACATCAATCAAACTTATATCTACAATTGATGATTTGAATAAGTCGGTTTGGCATCTAATATCGATGGAATTTCGATTATAAAGTATATTTATATAATTCTTCGTATAATAGTAGAGAACGATTGGCTGCGACATGTCAATTAACAAAATTTGAATTTTTTGAAATCCATGTTTATTTTGCTACTTTCTCTTAAGTCGCAATTACCCCGAGTCGTCCTAGGCAAAACCGAATCATTTAGAATTCGAATCTTGGTCTCAATTTTTTTTTTTCGAATCGGATGGAATCATTATTTCCATACAAATAACAAATATCCTGTTTTCATTATTACTTGCCCTCTTGAAAATCAATGAATTGATAAGTCACGAATTACCAAAATTAAAACAAACAGACTTAGAATAAATACTGCCAATACACATTCCATATCTAAGATCAGCTTTTTATCTTTTTTTCAAGTTTAATTGTCTATCTGAATCTCCAAAATTTATTTCGAGTAGGATTGTCCAAAATGAATATTCGATTCGATTCGGACTTCGCAAATCCTAAATTGTTCGATCCGACTTTGGCAGTATTTCGAAATCATAAATATCTTAGTTTATTATACATTTATTCTGAACATTCGAATCAATATAATGACCAGATTTGATTTTAAAAACAAATATATTTGATGTTAGCTTCCCCTAGTTTTGAGCATTTATTTTTACTTTGTGCTGTTTTGTTTTATTTAAAAATGATCAAAATGCACCATGAATTTGACGATATATTTTTTTTTTGTTCATAGAATCTCCAGACTTTATTAAATGGTGTAGGGGTAAATATCCTGAGGATGTATTATGCAAAGAATATGTCAATGGAATTCTAATTATAAGAAGCATATTTGTAGCTCTACCCGCTGGACCAAACAATCCTGCGTAAGTAGTATTATTAATTTTTTTTTCAAGCATTTACCATAAATTCGATAGCGATGGCGGACACTTAGTAGCGACGAATTATTACAAGATGTTAAGTCAACAACTACACTTTAACCGGAAAACATCCCATGCGGAACTGAACCGCCATATTAAAGTGTGTGGCGCGATGGCCTAGTGGTTAAACATTTCGGCCTCGCAGGTTGAAGATCTCGGGTTCAAGCCCCGGCAGGTCCGGCTCGCTTATCCATACCCACCACTCAACCCAGGGTTTGATATCTTGGGTAAGCTAAGCCGATGATATCTTTCCAGTAATTGTAACCCTATCCGTCTACTAGTGACGGCTGTTGCAGGGCCTTGGACCGGGTTATCCACTCTAAGAAGTGGCTATAGAAAAAAAAGTGCAGTAAGTGATATCCTGTCCTAGGTGATGATAAAACGATCCAACTTTTGTTATGTCATTTTCATCGGATGGATAAAAAAGCTTTAAAATCAACACTGCTATTACATATTGGTATTGATGATTTTGAACCTTTTTGTACAGTTCTATTACTGCAATAAAGCCACAACGAGAAGCTTTTTGATCTTTTAGCAAGAGGCAAAGCGTTACGTATAAGCCATTAGATAAATTTTCCTTCGATGGAATTCGATATCCATTTTTTGGGGTGTTTGAGTAGCTGACACTCCTACCTTCTTGAGTTGTCTATGCGAAGACCGCACCCACAGATCTTATACCTCAACTTATATACTTAATTGTTTTCACAGCGCAGATTACTGTTTCTTTGAAGTTCCAACCGAGCATTACGACTCTAATCATTCGGAAGATTACGACAATGGCCTAACAAGGTCGGTGACAAACGTTTCTATGGTGACGGGAGAAGACAGAAAAGTCAAAGTCGGGCAAACTGTGATAAATTGTGATAATAATTCTGTGGACAATGAAAGAGGACTCAATATCTACCATGTTTTCAAAAGATATAAAAGTTCTGCGGATGTTATTCCTTGCGTTATGTCAAGATTACGGATCGATGAAAGATGGGACACGTCACCAATATGCGCAATCCCTGATGAAGGTATAGAGTCTTTATTTTAGATATTATGGGGATATAATAGGTTAAAATATGAATCACTGATGGTGCGTCATGGCAGAATAAAAATTTATCGGGTGAATACCAATTCCGGGATTAACACAATTAACCTTTCTAGAAATCTGATTTATTCACAAAAAATCGGTCGGGAATTCTGTCATTAATACTTCCCTTTAGTCAATAATTATGTTTTGCTAAGTATGAGCCACTGAAAGATCGCGCTGTTTGGGCCCCGGAAGTCAGACCGTGGTTATGAAGTTTGCATCGTAAGTTGAGGATCTCGTGTTCGAATCCCGCCGAGTTCAGCCGGTTAATATATGTCCACCACCTGACTCAAGTTGTAGTAACTTGAGTATTGCCAAATCAGGAATTTTATTTTGTCAAGCATGCGCCACAGATGGATTCCGTCTCGCAGACGCGTTCCATCAGTGACACATGCATGCTCAACAAAAGATGTTTTGACAAAATTTTTGCGATTGAGAGACCCGATCGAACCGGAAAGAACTTCCTTCTCTTACCCTGTCCGTCTGTAAGTGGCTGCCAGAGCATGACTTTGATCAAGGTGGTCCATTCTAGAATTCTTGCTGCTGCAGTCCTGAACATACTTGATCGTGTTCAGCGATCTTCTGGTCTGCAAACCTTGTCACATCGTCGTGAAGTTGCCTTTCTTTGTCTGTATTATCGATATTATAAAGGACTTTGTTCGAAGGAGCTTTCTGCTATCGTTCCTCCGAACAAAATCTTTAACCGGTCAACTCGATTAGCTTCCGTTCACATCGAATCACTGTGGAACTTCCACATTGTCACAGACAATTTTATGCAAAATGTTCTTTTTTCATGAACTTCTGTGATTTGGAATTGGATTTCTGTGATTTCATTGCCTTCACACTGCTTCCCCGATCGTGTGGATCTGTAAGCTTTCAAAACTTGAGTCCATAAGTGTCTTTTGGGATTGAAGGTTCTTCAGCCTTCGTTTCTGCCCTCATGTAGCTCTTTGCACAACAGTTGTTTTGCATGACTTATTATTGAAAATCTCTCAAAACCATGTTCTGAGCGGATCGGATAAAAAGCAGATCATCAATGGCCTATGCTTGGCAAAATGCTTTTTTAAAAGCTTGAAATCTTGCTTGGCAAAAATATATTTTGATCAGATGTAAATTCGCTTCTGTGAATAAATATAATATTTTGTCGATATTGTCAAAATTTTGCTCAAAGCTTACCTCTCATGATACTAAACAATTTAATCATACATATGTTGTTTGTGATTTCTTGAAATAAATTATCAGTTATCAGTTTAGTTTTGGAATTTGTTTCAAGTTTTTTCTGTAGCCATTTTTGAGTTTATTTCCTGGAATGGACTCAAAAAATAAGATCTACACGGTGATAAAGTAACGCAAAATTACCGTTATTTAGTTGTAATTGTGTATTTCTGAAATTGAAAATTATCTTGGTTATGAGATTTATATGGGATGATGATAGACCGCACATCGAGAGGCCCGTTCCATCAACAGCTCACAAATTTTTGCAAAATTTTAACGAGCTTCTCTATGTTGCAGGTACTCCATCAAGAAGTTGGGTTGCCATTATTATCGTAGTCATCCTAGGATTAGTAGTGATACTTGTTGCCATTCTACTAGGATGGATTTACAAGAAACATGCCAAGATTTGTTTCCCGAAATTGGATGACACTATCCACCTACTACCGGTAATGATACATTTATTTTTCTTATTTTATAATGTTTATAGCACGAGATCGAAATCCCGTAATCTGCCTGATAAACTATGCTTTTAATTACTGAAATTCACTTCAAAGCCAAAAGCAAGCAGCGCCCAAAAGAAACCAACCATCGTCCACTTAATAGCAAAGAACTATCAAAAAAAATTAGTTCCAGCAACTGCACTCTAAACAAAAAGCTCCTCTAACGGAACTGAACCGCAACAGTAAAGTGGTATCTGCCTTGGGCGATAGTGAAACCATCTACCACTTATTAGCTTTCATTGGTAATAATGCATGTACATTATAGTACAAATATTATTTTTGTTTTCATGCTTTATATTTATCCATATTTTTTTTTCAACTTGACAGGATCGACACAAAGCCGTTCTAGAGGAAAACGTTGACAAAAAACAAAATTTTATTATGAACAAACGAAACGGGAACATAATTTCAAAAGGAAAAAATGAAAAAGCTGAGGAAATTATCCGAAAATGTAAGATTTGCACTTTTCTTATAATATCTTTAATACTTCGAAATTTCGAATTTTGAAAATTAACAATTACTGCTAAGTAAACCGCAACGTATGTCTGGAGTCTTGAGTGGGTGTTTGTGTATTGCATTTGCCCACTTGAACTAATAAAAATTCTGAGGAATGCTTTGAGATTGCTTCATAGTTTTTTTTTTATTGAACTTCACTCTGAGCAAGGCCGGAGGCAGTGCTGAAAGGGGACCAGCTAACGACTACACAATAGCAAAGAGGTATAGTACAAAGATATAGTACCAGCAACTGTACGATGAAAATATTCCAAAAAGAAATGAACTGCTGTGGTAAAGTGCAGTATATGCCCTGGGCGACAGTTGAACCAACTAAGATTTCTTTGCTTCCTTTTGGTTGCCTCCTACGACATGCAGGAAATATGCTAATAATATTCTAAAGCCCGTACACACAGTCCATGATCATGGTGAACCTTTTTAGTTTTGGATATTCGATTAGAGTGGCGAAATGTCATCCGATCTGCTCCTCGAACACCCGAATAAAATGGTCACTATTTCATGAGATCTCGTTAAAAGAAAGAAAAGTGTCATTGAGTTTCTTGTAGCAAAAAAACTGTAGAAAAAGTTTCAAAATCATCTATGCTGCTATGATATAGAAGTGTTGATGATTTTGAAATTTTTTGCACTTTCGAATGATGTAAACGCGATTCTGTCACTTTATCGATTCGAAGAAGTAGTTTAGCAACGGAGTAGATTACAAACTCTTGCAATAACATATGCCATGCAACTTCTCGGACGATTTTATTGCGGATCGAAGAAAACACGTTGTTATTTGCTAAATATTGCAAAACACGAAATAATTTTAAAATTCTTCATTTTTATTCATAGCAGGCGAACTAAAGATTGGTGACGTCACACAACCGATAAAAGACCAAGAAAACCCTGAAACCTCGTATCCTTTGAAAGGTGAAGTTGGAGACAAATTACAAATACAAAAAGAGAAGATTATCACTACTAAACATTTGGAGAACGAAGAAATAGATTCGACTAAACGAAAAGATTCCGGATGTGAAACTGAAGGCTACAATTCCAGCAAAGCAAATAGTATGGTAAATAGAAAACCAGATCAGATCGAAATTATATACGAAAACGAACTCTCTTAACCGGAGCTCATGAACCTTGGCCCGGATTCTGGATTTTCTTAAACTTCGATAATGAGCGCAGCAAATTCACTGCCAGGCACAAATTGCAATGTCACAGCAGCCGATCCGAATTCACCTTGTCCAAACTCACCAGTGTTCGATTATAAAACAGACATTCCCGGTGTTAATACCGGCGATGGTTACATTGACAAAAGTGATATTGCTGACGGTGGTTATATCCAAAAATTTGAAGACAATATAGATACTAGCGACAAACATTTCTTTAAAACTTCCAAGAATCGAAGTTTTTCTTCGAGTTCGGGATGTGGTAGCTTCGACGAATAAACATTCCACAAAATAGACATTGACCATCCGAAAGATCACACAAAACTACCGATATACATAAAACAAAGTTTCCCAGAGGATGAAAATGTTATATCGAGTGAAGGGCCATTTATATTGACTGTATCAGATGGATACACATCGTAAGATATGATTCAAAATGCACTTACTGCGTTACGTACTCGCTTGTTCAAGTCATATTCGAAAAATTCGACACTGTCGGCCTGCGGACGATATAACCGAGTGGGCTCGAGGTTGTCGGTTCCACCATGTTTTGAAACAAGTCAAAACGTTATGTGGTTCCCCTGGTGGGCAATTAATTCAAAATCGAAGAAATTTTCAAAACAACTTTTTGTGAGTCACTGATGGATCGCGTCGATAAGACGCGGTCCATCTGCGTCTCGTATTTGACAAAATAAAATTCATGGTCGTGATGTACAAATTACAGATGGGCCGATGTATCGGTATCGGAATCGGCTAGTATCGGTGATTTTTTAAGTATCGGTATCGGTATTGGTAAATTTTCATCACCGATAACGCCGATACCGATAACGGGTACTCCTTAGTTAGGATGGCGATTTACACAGCGCAGCAGATACATACTCTATGTGTTAGTAAAATGGAGAAGACAAAGTTTTACGTCGTAACAAGGAAACTCTTTGGGAATTCATGACTTGCCTACGCTTGTTCAGCCCGGTCTATTTTCACTGTCACATATGCTCAGAATCTGCACTAGGCTTTATTGCAGTGGTTCAGTACTGATTGTAATGTTTTCCGTTTAACGTTAGAGTACAGTTGCTTTTTTGCATTTTGAAAAAGCTCTTTGTCATATAATTGCCTGTTAGTTGTTTCATTTTAAACGCTGCTGGCAACCTTGTTTATAGCGAAATTCAAAAAAACTAAAATTAAAAGATTTGGCGACGGCTCCTAAGGTAGGCTAAAATAACTTCTGGCCAAGTATATTTTTAGTGCTTAGTTCGGTTGGCATGTATAGGTTATACATAGCCTATTTCGTTTGATTTCTCCAGCCAGCACACGCACAATAATCTGAAAAACCTGAGAAAGTTGGGGAGGAAAATCAAACTTCGCCTAAAGGGATCATGGAACCACGTTAAGGTCTCGATACTTAAATGATAACTTTTGATCCCACAACCGAGGCACTGCCAAATCTGTTTACAGCATTATGCTATTTTCGATTCTTCCTGCCCGTCGATATTATTAGTTTTATTTCAATCTTACAAAGTGTAATTACTGTCACAGAGCACAGATTTTTCTGCATTTTGTTACAGTGTGATTCAACGGATATGTATTCGGTTTGGTTAGGCTTTAAGTGAATATTTCCTCGAATTATTTTAACATTTAAACAAAAAAATCAGTCGATATTTTATAAAAGTAGGTCATTTGTGAAAAATTTCTTAGACTTCTTAACAAATCGTTTTTGCACTGTAAAGAAATTGCAGTAAAATAACCGCACTTTGGCAGTAATTTTACTTGATAATATTGAGATTAAACTATAAAATGGACGTTTTTGCCCAATTATGAGCTGTTGATGGAACGTACCGCCGAGGTGCGGCCCATCAACGGCCCATAATTGGCGCAAAAATCACCGAAAAATCAATGTCGAATTTGTGATTGATGCAGTTACTGCAAATAAACAGTTAATTCACTGCAATTTTGTCACAGTGTGTTCAATTTTTGGATTATGGGTATTTTTTCGGCGATAATTCGCACATGTTTTCTCATCTTGTGTATATGTATGTATTTCGTATTCTACTTTCCAATAAAAGAATACTTGGAATGTGTTTTTCCCTTTTTTCTTTTGAAAAAAGATATTAGGTGTGATTATGAGATATGTGTACATTTGTTTAACTTTTGCCTGGGAAAAGCTTGCCTAAGGTTTGGCCTAAAATATCCATAAAATTGTCTTACCGATGCATTGCGCTGCGTTTCATGTAGCAAACCGAAACCGGCAATATACGTCGGCATTGCGCAAAGTAAAGTATCTACATGTTTACAAAGCACAAACGCACGCAATGAAACGAGTACTCTCCGTTAGCTGGCGTAGCAATGCGTTTGGTTGCGTTGGAAAATGCAAAGTTACAAAAAATAGTCCGGCTCGGTGGCTCAGTCGGTTACGCGCGATCGTATTGTCCAGAAAGCCGATGGTTCGATGCTTGACCGTTTCACCACCGAGCGTGCCCTTCAGCAAAGCACTTAGCGGGTAGCTTTAACATAGACCAGATACACAGTCACAACAAAGGTCCGTGCCATACGGTTTTTGGGTATAAGCCCCCGCGTAGGTTCAAGGACAGGCCATAGAAAATAATTCGAAGAAACTAAAAAAAAAAAAAAATAGAAAAAAAGTTACAAAAAATAAAATGATCTTGGAAAAAGGGTATCAAATGTGCAAATGTGTTTTGCAGCCAATTTTCACTGAACACGGTTCTGTTGACTATTTATTGATGCTTTGTGGGCCAGCAGAATAACCTCATTGTAACATCTTCGGAATCATTATTTCCATGTAAATAACAAATGTCATTTTGAGTATTACAACTCGTGTACAGTATGGAAATCAAGAAATTTATAGTTTGTTGTGTATATTTTACATATTCCTGTTAAAGAGCAATAATTCCCATATTTTTACGACAAAATATAATCGATTCTGTCATATTTGACCAAAATCGATTCCCTTTTGTTGTCAAAAAATGAAAATTCTAGTTTATTCGCCACGTTTTGCTCCTGCGAACGATTCACGATTGATTCGAATAAATTGTGCTTCGAATAGAATCGAATTGCCCAGCCCTAACTGGGCAATAATGAGCTAATGTGCTTTTTGAAATTGATTTCATTGAACTCTGGTTTAAACAAGGTCGGAAGCAACGCCCAGAAGAAGTTGACTAAAAACTCCTCCAATTTAAGAGCTACAAAACGTAGTACCAAAAACTGCTTTTTAAGCGGAAAACATGCCAAAAAAACTCAACCACCATAGTAAAACATAGTGAATGACATCTGTCTTGGCATCTGCCCCTAAAATTCACCACTCCTTTGTTTCCCTTTTCCTCGCTTTTCACAACAGACAGAGAATACATTAGGACTATTCAGGTATCGTAACCTACAGAGCTCAAATTGAATAAAAATTCCGACTAGATACAATCAACAATTGTGCTGCGATAACTGGTGTATCGCATAGGCAGTGTGGGGCGGGAGGAGACGAAGAAAAGTGTAAAGAACGGGGATGCTATTATTGTGAAGAAGCTGGTACGTGCGTGGAAGGTAAGTTACTTTATTATTGTTATTACTATTATTATTTTTATCTAAATCCGCCCTAAGAATGGACGAGGACAAAGCTTAAAAACTGGCAAACCAACGGGCACTCGAATAAAAAACTACTACATGATGTGGCACCATCCACGGCATTCCAAGCGGAAAACATCCTATACAGATATCCTATACACCCTGGTAAAGTGCAGTGAGTGATATCTGCCCGTCCGATGATAAAACTTAGTTGAGTGTATCCTTGATCAGAAATATTATTTTGTCAAGCATAAGTCACAAATGGGCCGTGCCTCGGCGGCGCGATCCATCCGTGACACACGCTTTACAGATATCGCTTTATTGCTCTTATTACATCCTGGGTTGAGAGGCGGGCACAAGATAGCGAGCTAGACTTGTTGGGATTTGCACCAAAGATTTTCTGCATGAGATGCACCACTTGACCATCGCACCCAGAATTAATTTATTTTAAGATCGAATTCCATTCTAATCTGCGAGAGAGGCAAGCTGAGAATACGGTTCAACAATATGTCGAACCACGACTTCTTGTGCAGATGTCAATTGTGATTCGAAATTAAGAAGCAGTCATTTTTATAGCTACCTTTTGGGGCGGATCAAGCTGACGAAAGCCCTGTGGCAGCGGTGACTTATACATGGAAATATAATTTTTTTCGGTTCGGCTCAACCTGCCCAGGTTATTGCACTCTGGGATGAGTGCTGGGCATGGATTAACGATCCCGAATTACGAACCTTCGAATCTGCGATGCCATGATAATACCCCTAGGCCCATCCATTCAACTATCTCCCATAGACTAAAAGTCATTCTTGAGATCAGCTTTTTCTTATAAAAAATTGTAAAGCTATGATCTAACTATAATCTTCATAAAATTTGCAAACTTCATTTTTAAGGACTTGCATGTAACTTTGTTCCAACGCCAGCTGATAACTGTTGGAGAGGAAGTCCAGGAGAAGAAAACGCGGAAGACTGTATGAATGAACATTGGCCACTCGTTTTTATAAAACAAAATGTATAACCAGCAACTGTACACCAGGCGTAAAACTTACCTAATAGAATTGAACCATTATACCAAATTGCATCGAGTAGTATCTGCCCCGGGAAATTGATAAACCATCTATCACTTTTTGTTTCCGGTTTGTCACCTTTGGCCTTTACGCATGATATGCGTTAGCAAATTCTCTCGACTTGCCCGCTCCCGGATAAGGAAGAAGTAGACTCATTTATATTCGGATCAATCAAAATGGAAGATTCCTGTGCCTGATTTGTATTAAAAATATATATATCGAAGGTCTACAGATGTCAATACTACATTGAGTAGAGGGCGTGGTTTTATGATACCAACTTTTCCGGACTCGAACTCGAAATATTTAATCCACGATGCCCAGCATGCTGGGGACTGGGGCATAAAACTATAAAAAATAACAAAAAAAGAAGAACAAAACAGTTAAATGAGCTATATGGTGTGGAGTTTTACAAAAAATTCGAATTTTGTGTCTCTTCAAGAATTCGACACTGATAACCTGCTGGTCGCTGTCCCAATCGGAATATTCTGAATCTAATATGTTTTGTCTAACATGAGTCACTGATGGATCTCGCCGTTAAGGCGTGGTCCACCTGTGGTTCGTGCTTCGCAAACGAATCTTTCTGATTGGGGTAGAATAGATATTCTCAGAATGTCTCAGGCATGTAGCAGTTATCTCACTATAAAAAATTTGACTTGACGGTAAAATTCCTTTTTTTGTGTCAGATATTGCCATTCGGATGCCAGAACCACCAACTTTACCACGTAAGTTTTATTTTTTTTTATCGCTAAAAGTCTGAATCTTATTTTATATAATCAAAATTGCTACCTGACAAAGCTAGACTATGATTTAGCGAAAGTTATGAAATGAATCTTGTAATATGTGGAGTGAAATCAAGATCTTATGTGGTTTAACTTTTTGATCTCATTCAAGTATCCTTGCTGGCGGCCTGGGTCATATGAGGATCCCACTTCACGAAAAGAGTGGAACAGGAGATAGGCAGTTCCTTACACAACACCTGCCGTATCACTGAACTATTATTTTGTCGCCCTTTTTAATGCAAAAGTATGGGTAGTGAATGGTTTCGGATAATTTTTAAGATTTGTTTGAGATTAGATATCGGTATCGGCGATGTTTGAAATACGACTAGGCAATATGAATCTATGATTCGAATCGATCCCGGGCACAAATTATCCGAAGTAATCGTGAAACATTCGTAGGAACAAAAAACTGTTCAATGAAGTGGACTTTTCAACAATAAAATGCAATAGATTTTTGGTTCATTGAACCATGCTCGGATTAAACAGATCTTTTCAGCAATACTAGACCAGTCCGTCTATGAGTAGCCACGAGGGTCATGATGATTCATCCCAAAAAGAGCGGCTATAAAACAATTATTTTTCAATTTCAGCAAGTTTTTGTGTTTGAGATGGAATTCTACATTGCCTTCCATTTGACAACACCTCTATAAATGAAGATTTATGTCACAATATTGATCCTGCCTGTGAATTTTGTGAAGAGAGAGGGGAATATGGAAGATGCGTGCGAGGTGAAGTTTTCTATCTTAATTTATCTGATTTATAATTAGCGTAATATGAATATATTTCATTTTGTCGAGAATGATCCAGAGATGAATTGTGCCTGGTAGATACAATCCATCAGTAGCCTACACTCTACAAAGCTCGTTGGTTCGAAAAACTTGTGATGGAAAATCAGCTGGTGATGGTAACCTGGTTTTTTCCTAAACGAGGTGAAGTAAAGTGAATTTACCACAAAACTAGGTAAATTATTACTAGGTAACCTAGCTTCACTTTCAAAACAAGGTAGTACATAAATTAAAAAAACAGGTAAACTAAGCAATTTACATTCAGGTGCATTAAAGTTTTTTTTTAATAAATTTGAAGACTAAAATCTCTAAATATTCTAAAGCGAAAGCTTTTTTTACAACGTAAATATGATATACCTAGTTTTTTCAACCAGGTACTTAGTTCCATGTACACTAGAATAAAAATAATATTTATTTTTATTGAATTTCGCTTCAGGCAGGAACGGAAGCAGTGCTTAGAGGGAAACAACTAACGGCCTTCTTAAGTTACAAGAACTAAATGTAAAATGAAGTACCAGTCACTGCACTCAAGGTGAAAAAGATCATATTTTAAAGCTTTATCCCAAAACGACGTAAATTTAGCCTCAAACCATCCGAGATATTCAAAATTTCTGGATGATGGCTATTATTTTTCAGAATTTTGTAAGATAAATAAGACGAATATAATGTATTAGCTTAAATGTACCAGCTCCAAAACATTATTCAAATCCCAACGGCAAACTACTGTGAAGCACGATGGATATAGTCCTGTCACTCCCCAACAACTTCGTTATGTCACATTTCGTATCACTCAACGTTTTTCGTTTGAGGAAAAAATCGTATTTCATTTACATGGATATGAGCCTAATCGGCTGCTTGGTTGCTTTAGACATTTCTAAAGCGTTCGACAGAGTTTGGCACCAAGGTCTGTTGCATAAAATTCGACTCCTATGTGATTTCTGGTCAAGTTTTTCTAATTGTCGAATCTTTAATATCCAAGATGAAACCATCTACTACTTCTTAATGAAAAACATCGTGGGTATGTGGAGCCGATCCAATCAAAAATTTTATGCGAATCATATATGGCCACATACGTTATATTGGATTATATCAGATTTGGCCAGACAAACATAATTTCGAGATAAACTATGTGTATTTGTATGTTATATGTGGGCGTGGCCAAGCGAAACGTAAATAAGTACACTGTAACGGAAAATGTAACAAAATCCCCGGTCTTTTCCAATAACTTTACTTGGCGGTATTGAAAAAAATTCAAATTTGGCTTCTTGGGCCAAATATGGGGTGCTAATAGAACGCACCTCGAAGGTCTCATTAACATGGCGTTTTTTTAACTTTAGAAATACGAAATTACTGCAATATACCTTTACCATGATTGAACAGTGGTCTCATTGATATTTTTTCATAGGATATGCTTCTGAGCTTTGAAATAATGTAGTGAGAAGAAGCAAAATCGTAACAATCATTTACAATCGTTCAAATTCAGGATCATTGCAATTGCAATGAATGAATTAATTCCTTAGTGCAACAATACTTTAAAAACATTTTTAGATCGTATCGTCCTAATTGGAAACCATCGCCTTAGTTATTTGCTGATATAGAAATTCAAGGAAAAAGCTTTTAAAAGCCACAGGTTTAAGGAGAAAAGTAGTGCCGTCGTAAACATAAGAACTGATCACATCTTAATTGTATTGTAGACCGGTATGAACCACAATGTTATCTACAATTTTATCTGTGAGTATTTTTATTTTTTTTATTTATTTTTATTTATCTACTCGAATGTGAGGTCATAAAACATAAATTTAGGTTTGCATAGTATTTCATTTTCATTCTGTAGAAGAGGAAAGCCGAGAATACGTGTTAACAAAGTATAGCAACCACGAAATTTTGATTTTATCTCTACTAGAATGTCTTATTCTTCCGTCGTTTATAAATAACGAATTATCGCCAATAATTAAAGCCATGACGTCATCATGGCATCCTGCGCCAGGTTTCGTATCGTGAAATGTAGTATAATAATATTCAAAAAAATTGAATATTTGTGTGAACTCCACCCAATCACAATTTTACTTTTGTATAGCATGCGTCCCGGATGGACCGCGTCTGATCGACTCGATCCATCAGTGAAACGTACTTAACAAAAGATGATTTGATAAAAATTTACCAATTAGGAATAAACTTACGTAACGTGCTACGTTGGTTTTTGCGTGACTTAACTATGCATTGTCACATTTTTTCGAAAGGGTGTTGTGCGTCACGTCATCATCTACGCACGCGTTTTAAATTTATCTTTAAATGCATGAACGACCATAGTGGAGTGATCAATTAGTGACGGCTGAATTGAATAAACGTTGCAGAAAACCTTCGAAATTCGCGTCGTGTTTAAAATCAGAACAAGAACACTTTCTCACAATATTTGTTATAGGTTGTCCATTTATAAGTGAAATGACTGGCGCTTCCATCGTGTTGCTACGTCAAATAATACGAACATGGTAGGAATACAGGAGGAAGACAATTTTTTTTTCACTTGTTTGCGGAAATGGTGATATATGAAAGTATTTTATTAAATATACATCTTTAATGAAAACTATTGTTATTTAACAAAGGTAGGCGTTGAGGTGTAATGACAGGATGTCGACAATTATATTGAGCCTCAGGTGCTGACAAAGTTACTTTATGGTAGAACAAGTTTTTAGGACATAGAATGTAACTGAGGTTGTATACTTTGACAAGTTGAAGTAATGGGATTTTCTACTCTTTGTTTGTCCATTTTAAAAGCATTTTTCTATTTTTTTTAAATTAGATAACTAGTTTTTTAAACCAAGTATACCTAGTTGAAAATCGGGCAAATTTACCTATATTACCTAGTAAATTTACTAAGTAAAACTTCAAATAGAAAACTTGATAAAACGTTAAGTATGAAATCTATGCTAAAAAATCTTTTTTAAAATAATGTCTGTAAACTATGGATTTTTACCCAAAATTGCCAAAACTAAAGGGTATTTCACCTGAAAAATAACGGAGATTAGAACATAAAGCCGCCAGTCTATCTTTATAGCCAGAAGCATCGAAATCCAATATCTTTGATAGGAATCTGAATTTTAGATCACTAATAAAAAATCTGTCTGTATCATCATTCTGAAATTTGCAGACTCGGTCAAATTCCAAGTAAAAATACTCGCAGCGATCCTGAAACTTTGATAATCAACATTGCGGCTTAATGTGTATTGTTTGCTGACACAACGCGTCTGATTGTTCATGAGTATTTCATTTTCCAAACATGTGTTGCGGTATTCAGGTATTGTTTGACTAAATGTAAATTTTACAAGTATGAGTCAGTGATGGAATCGCGCCGCAAAGTCGCGGTCCATCTGTGACTCATGCTCGACAAAATAGACGCGGTTATTCGTATCATTCGCGAACCAGCGATATGAACAAAAACGTGTAAAATAAAATGGAATTTTTACAACCACCACGATCCGTCGGGGAGTGATCGATGAAACGATTCCAGAGCTGGTGGTTCTCAATTGACTCGCGTCCTCGCGTTTTTGGACGAGTCGTATAGTCATACAGTTTTTCTGATTTGGTGATCATACGAAGGTTAAATTTGAACCGATATGTATAGTTGAATGCGAGGAATGTACCCTCTAATCCATACTTACCGCGTAGTCGGTGGCGTATTGAGAACGTTGAAAAGGGGGCGGGGTGGAATTTGAAAAATTTCAATGAACAGATTTTCTTTGATTTCTTGAAATGAAGCGAAGGAATCGCAAGGACAAGTTTTAAAAAAGGAGATTTTAGGGTCTAAAATTCTCTAAATAAATATAACAAATGCGCGTGGAATGCGTGCAAACATTTCTTTTTGTGTTTTTTCTCAATTCATTCTGAGCAATGCCGGAAGCAGTGCTGAATAGGAGAATCTCCTACGATTTAAAGCACTTGAAATGACATTTTGCGTGTTTTTTTGTCGAGGAGGACAGATAATGTCACCATACCCCTCTAATTGCGTAACGGACACGCAATTTGGCATTTTCACAGAAACCACATTTCCCTCTGTTCATCCGCAAATGACCGCTGCTGTAGTTCACTTCTCAGGGTTAAGAGTGATTGTAGAAGAGAATGGATTTGTTTCCTCGACCAAGATTTGTCTCTTAATGGAGACAAGATAACTAGATTAGTTTTAGATCATTTGGTGCGTAAGATTGAATTCAAATTTCCAAAAAACCCTGCGGCATTTCGCCTTACCCGGAATATATATATATCTGTTTTAATACGAGTGGTATTAAACTTTAGGAACTTATTGCAAATGCGAAGTGTTTTATTGACAGCAGCGCCGGCAGGCCTTCAGCATTAATGGGTTACCTAGTCGTCCAAATTCCTTCAAATTGCTCTGTTATGGACTTCACCACCAAACCAAAAATTTTATTTTGTCGAGTATGAGCTACAAAGGACAGTAGCGTTGCCCAGGACAGATGACACTCACTTCACTCTGTTATGGCGGTTCGGTTTTTTTGCTTAGACTGCATTTACTGATATAAATATGTTTAGGAAGTGGTAGGTGGTTTTACGATTTTCCAGGGCAGATCCCACTCACTGCATTTTCGTTTGGAATGTTTTCCGTTCAGCGCAGTTGCTGGCTCTACATTTTAGCATCTCTTTGCTGTCGAGTGGTCGTTAGCTGGTACCTTTTAGACACTGTTTCCGGCCTTGCTTGGAATGAATTTCAATGAAAAAAATTATGTGGCGTTATTTTTTTGTTTTATGTTGGTACTTCACGCCAGTGAATCTCAGTAACAATACTTGGCCTGTTTGAAACCCAAGTCGTACCATATCCAAATCCAACCAGAATGTTCATTTTTGTCATGTATCCTGCCTTCGTTTGCGCGATTCATCAGTAACACATGTTCGACATAAGATACTCGATCAAACGTTTGTTTATCTATTTCCCTACCGTACAATGCATATGTTACGCTAAGAAATAACACCTTTGAATTGTGTCCTATGAGATTACACTTTAACTTAAATGATATTTAAGAGCTACTTTAAAATAAGTCAAGCTTGAGCCACGAATAGACTGCGCTTTCAAAACACAGCCCAGCTGTGGTTCAGCATTGACCAAAACTTCATTGAGTTCTTTTAACTTCTTTTCTCAATATGTGTAAATGCTCCAGTAAGATATGTAATAAGTCATATAATTAATCTTAAGGCGTATATATTCCTCTCAGAAACTGATTTGTCAAGTATGCGTCAGATGGACCGCGTCTGATCGACACTACCCATCAGTGGCCTATACTTAACAAAAAAAGCTTGATAATTTTTTTAACTAGGTATGTTTTCCAAGTATGATATTCATTATGTTTGTATAAAGTGAATGTTACGAGAATTGCACATAGTCGTAATAAAAGCATATGGTGTAAATTAGATTTAAAAAGCCCGAGTAGCGAGGGTGTATGTAGGTCGTACTAGTCAAAAATATTAACTTTGCGAAGGAAATGCATTGAAATCAACAATCTTTGACAGTAATTATGCTAGGCTAGATAACGAAATAAAACTATTCATTCGACCTTTTAGTAAGTTTTCAGCTGTTGGTGAAACTCGTCACTCGGGGCACGGTCGATCAACAGCCCATATCCTACATATAATTTTTTCAATGTGGTATCACTGCAAATGGTCGGTAGGTTTACTGTATTTTGTTAACAATTACGGCATGGGAATTCGATTCGGCGTTTTTAATCAATTCGAAGCAAAATTATTCTTATCATTGGATATACTAAAAATATGCGGATAGTGAAAACTAGGTACGTTGTAGCAAAATAATAAACAAAATCGCTGTTGATGGACAGTAATTTTTACTTGGTGATATTAAAGTAATATATAAAACCGATTTTTAGTCCGAGTAAAAGATGTGATGGGACGCGATTCCTGAAACGTGATTTTCCATGCAAACTTCCAACTTTCAATACAAACAATACTTAGCGGAATATCTGTTCAAAAATTGTTTTGAATTATAGAAATATATAATTACTTCAAATTAATGGTAAATTATTATACTTATATCACAGTGTATTCAGTGTCGTTTTGGAAAGTTTTTTTTACTATTATCTTGTTTCATTGTCAACCCCCTTTCCCGGTTATTTAGAACGCCAACTTTTGTTTGAAAAGGGTAAGGCCCCCTTTTCTTAAATTTGCGAACCATTCTGTCTAAAATTTCCCCCTTCTTCTATTTTTCTGTCTAATGTTCTGTCAAGTTAAGTTTTGTCAAGCCTGGGTCGCTGATGGATTGCAGCTTAGGGAAGCAAGCCATCAGCGTTCATGCTTGACAAAAGAAAATTAGGGAGTTTGAAGGTCAACAATATTCTACATATGTCATTGAAAGTTGTGATTTTAGTCAGTTGCTCACTGTCAAACTTTTACAAGATTAGAGGAACGATTTGGCCCTAGATTTTCAAAACATGCGGGAAGTGAGTGATGAAGCAGTAAGTAATAAATTGCAATTTCTGACGAAATACTTCAAATTTTAATTGGCCGAAAAAGGGCACTTACTGCGATGAGTTCCGTTCTTTTTAAGACAACGGCATAATGTTGCTGTGAGTTAGAAGTGTGAAGCTTGCGTTGCCCAATTGGTTGTCGATGTCAAACATTTACAAAAAATTGTAGGAAAATTTTATTCAACAATTCCTTGGGAATTTTATCCAAAATATTTCACTTCGGCGTGCAATCACGGAATATGCAGAGCGCTATCGTTTTTGTCCCTAAATTGGTGAATATCGTAAAAAAACAATACAATTTTTGGCACTTACGTTCTTTTTTGCCCATCCCACGATCTATCATTTGCGATGCACCCACGAATCACTGTTACATAATGTCGCCGAGACGCGGCACAACGGGTCCCGTGTTTGGCACTTCAAATCCGTACCTATAAAAGCCAACACCGTGGGTATGGATCACTTGTTCAATTTTTGTACTACGTTATTTACTATTCCAAAAAAATTAAAATACATATGTATGTTGCTTCAGGATATTCTTATTTTCTGTTGATCGGTAAAAATAGCGATTGCCAATTTCATATTCCTCCTGATCTACTTTGATAAAAAAATGCATCGCTATTCTGTGTAATAAAATCTTTTTCATTCCGATATAGCATGTGATTCAAATGATATGTCTTATCTATTTTTTAGAATTGATAAAATAAATAGTCGCATTTTCATAGTTATAAAATATTATGAACTTTATTTGTTGGACTGAGAAGATGTCTTGGTTATTTCTTTCGTTTTTACTGATGACGTCATTCAGGAATTCGTCATCAGTGACACCACAATGTGAATATAATGGTGCTATATGTTCGTTAGATCCTGATGAATGTTTCAAATTGGCTTTATTATGTAAGTAGTAACGTTTGTAGTTATGAGTGACTGATAGATCATTCCGGTGAGGCGCTGTCCGTCTGTGTCCCTTTGTGGTCTGTGGCTCGACAAGATTTAAATTCTGATTGGAAATGCTCGTAGGTTGTAATAACTGTTTCAAGTTATTTTTATCAATCATGTTTTGTTTAGAATATACTAGAGACACTGATGGATCGCGCCAAATTTGCACAACCCAAGCTTGGTTGATTGTTTTATCATCGCCGAGGGTAGATACCACACACTGCACTTTACCCTGGAGATTTAGTTCTGTATCGGGTATTCCGGGCTTAGAGTGCAGTTGCAGAAACTTTATCTCGTAGTAGCTTTTCGCCGATATATAGCTCCTTTTAAGCACCACTTTCCTTTTTGCTTAGAGGTATTTTCTATAAAAAAGTGCGTATATTAGAGCCTTTAAGCTCTCTTCCTATAGTCTCGATTAAAAGGAAATTTATTATTCAAAATTTTCTAAAAACCCAGTCCTATTCACCAACAAACAAAAGATACCACATTCCGAAGGTTATGACTTTTGCTTCTTCCCGAACTGGGCAATTCGATTCGGTGATTCGAGTAGATTCAAATCACAAATTATTCGATTCAGTCTTGAATCGGTCATGAAAATAAAAAAACTTGTAAAATAAAGTGTAATTGTCGTAGTTCCACGAAAAAAATTTTAGACAAACTAATCGCTTCCCAATTCATTTTTCTTATCCTTTCCAATCCCAGCTTATGAGATACCAGAATGCTCAGCTTACGACCTACGATATGATAAAATATTCAAAACCAGAGGTGACATTCCATTTTGGGTGGAAATTGTCCATGAAAGAGAGATTTACGCAAAAGATTTAACGTACAGACTTTTTTCATACATGTGAGTATATTGTTAAAATCTCGCTTGTTTATATGTTTTATTTAACTAAAATCCAGTAAAATATCTTTTCTCTTTGAAAGTACCTTTTATTGTTTACCTTGTTATAATAAAATGAAGCCACAAAGTCAATTTGCACTCCACGAACAGTCCATTCATGGCTTATATGTCATCAACAACGCGTATTCGAAATGTGAAAATAAACAATAGTGAACATGCATAAGATCAGTAAATTTACTCGGACTTTTTTACAGCGAAGGCTGTGAAAGCCGAATCTTTTAATATCTTACTTGGATCACTTTTTCGAATTTGATCAAATCATTAAATTCCATAATAATAGAAAATATATTCTTTTTTCACTACATTTCCGCACTGTATTAAAATCAGGCAAATCGTGAATGCTAATTGAAATGAAACGAACCGTTCAAGTGACTGTAACTTAGTTACACTGTAACAAAAATGAAACCAAATCACTGATCTTTGACAGTAATTTTCCTTGGCAGTATTAGAAAAATTCAATATTTACTTTTTTGGCCAAATGGGGTGTTGATGGAACGCACCGCCAAGGTGTGGTCCATCAGCAGATCATAAGTGATCTAAATCTCATCAACACGGCGTTTTTTAACTTTGGAAATATGCAATTACTGCTAATGACCTGTAAAATTTACTGTACTTTTGTTGCAGTGTAGTTCAATTTAAACGCTGTTTTCAGTCTTTATCAAAACAAACTACTCATTTTCCATTGTCACACATAAAATTTATGTTTTCTATAATATAAACTTTTTTTGAAATGTTTCCTAATTTTCTTTTTTTGATTGATTGGTTGTTACAACAGGTTAAAAACACATCAAATTGTATCTTTTATTTCTTTGTTTACTTTTCTGGTCTCCAATTCATTGCAATATAATTCGTTTTGCTTTAACCTTGCAATGGTTTCTGATACAACTATTCAGTTTACAAGATAAAAAAATTGGAACAAATTACGTTTTAGCAAAACTCCGGAAAACTTGAGACCGATAGACGGATGTTGCTCACTTACATTGAATGAAACTTGTACCTTGCCGCCGTCGCCTAATGACGAAGAAAAACAGTTTGCTATCATTCCTATGAGAGACGGAAGTTTCTGTCAGTATCCTTTCTATGGTAAGATATAGATTTTTTGAAATAGTTGTTGAAATAATGCAGAAGCAGGAATTCCTTAATTCAAATCTTGGTCTCAATTTTTTTTCGAATCGGATGAAATCATTATTTCCATATAAATAACAAATATCCTCTTTTCGTTATTACTTGCCCTCTTGGAAATCAATAAATTGATAGTTACGAATTACCACCATTAAAACAAACAGACTTAGAGGAAATGTTGTCAATACATATTCCATGTCTAAGATCAGATTTTTTTCTTTTTTTCAGCACAAAAAATAAAATCTATTTCAGTCAAATTTGGCCAAATGGGTTTGTATCGTTCGCATCAGTATTGGTTTATCTTGAGTATCGGTATCGGCAGACAAGGCAGCATCGGCTCCTCCCTAGTTTTAAACTTTCTGATAAGTTTGATTGACGTTCTGAATCTCCAAAATTTATCTTGAGTAGGATTATCCAATATAAATATTCGATTCGATTCGTACTTCGCAAATCCTATATTGTTCGATCCAACTTTGGCAGTATTTCGAAATCATAAATATCTTACATTTTTCATATCAAATCATCAGATATCTTTCATTCATAAATATCTATACATTTATTCTGAATATTCGAATCAAGATAACGACCCGATTTGATTCTAAAAACAAATATATTTGATGTTAGCATCCCCTAGTTTTGAGCATTTATTTTAACTTTGTGCTGTTTTGTTTTGTTCAAAAATGATCAAAATGCACCATGAATTTGACGATATATTCTTTTTTTGTTCATAGAATCTCCAGGCTTTATTGAATGGTGTAGGGGTAAAGATCCTGAGGATGTATTATGCAAGGAATATGTCAATGGAATTCTAATTGTGAGAAGCAGATTCGTAGCTCTATCCACTGAATCATACAATCCTGCGTAAGTAGTATTATTATTTTTTTTTCAAGCATTTACCATAAATTCGATAACGATGGCGGCCACTACTTAATAGCAAAGAACCTCTACAACTGTAGTTTCAATAACTGCACTTTAAGCGGAAAACATCCCATGCGGAACTGAACCGCCATAGTAAAGTAAGTGCAGTAAGTGATATCTGTCCTAGGTGATGATAAAATGATCCAACATTTATTATGTCATGGTATGTCATTTTTTCGGATGCACAAAATAGCTTCAAAATCAACAGTGCTATTGCATATCGGTATTGATGATTTTGAATCTTTTTATACGGTTCTGTCACCACAATAAAGCCACAACGAGAAGATTCTTGATCTTTTAGCAAGAGGTAAAGCGTTACGTATCAGTCATTAGATACATTTTCCTTCGATGGTATCCATTTTCTTGGGGTGTCTGAGTAGCTGACATTCCTACCTTCTGGAGTTGCCTATGCGAAAGCCCGCACCCACAGATCTTATACCTCAACTTATATAGTTAATTGTTTTCACAGCGCAGATTACTGTTTCTTTGAAGTTCCAACCGAGCATTACGACTCTAATCATACGGAAGATTACGACAATGGCCTAACAATGTCGGTGACAAACGTTTCTATGGTGACGGGAGAAGACAGGAAAAGTCAAAATCGGACAAACTGTGTTAAATTGTGATAATAATTCTGTGGACAATGAAAAAGGGCTCAATATCTACCATGTTTTCAAAAGATATAAAAGATCTGCTGATGTTATTCCTTGCGTTATGTCAAGATCACGGAACGATGAAAGATGGGACACGTCACCAATATGCGCAATCCCTGATGAAGGTATAGAGTCTTTATTTTAGATTTTATGGGGATATAATAGGTTAAAATATGAATAACTGATGGTGCGTCATGGCAGAATAAAAATCTTATCGGTTGAATATCAATTCCGGAATTAACACAATTAACCTTTTTAGAAATCTGATTTATTCACAAAAAATCGGTCGGGAATTCTGTCATTAATACTTCCCTTTAGTCAATAATTATGTTTTGCTAAGTATGAGCCACTGAAAAATCGCGCTGTTTGGGCCCCGGAAGTCAGACCGTGGTTATGAAGTTTGCATCGCAAGTTGAGGATCTCGTGTTCGAATCCCGCCGAGTTCAGCCGGTAAATATATGTCCACCACCTGACTCAAGTTGTAGTAACTTGAGTATTGCCCAATCAGAAATTTTATTTTGTCAAGCTTGAATCCACAGATGGATTACGTCTCGTAGACGCGTTCCATCAGCGACACATGCATGCTCAACAAAAGATCTTTTGACAAAATTTTTGCGATTGAGAGACCAGATCGAACCGGAAAGAACTTCCTTCTCTTACCCTGTCCGTCTGTAAGTGGCTGCCAGAGCATGACTTTGATCAAGGTGGTCCATTCTAGAATTCTTGCTGCTGCAGTCCTGAACATACTTGATCGTGTTCAGCGATCTTCTGGTCTGCAAACCTTGTCACATCGTCGTGAAGTTGCCTCTCTTTGTGTTTTATTATCGATATTATAAAGGACTTTGTTCGAAAGAGCTTTCTGCTATCGTTCCTCTGAACAAAATCTTTAACCGGTCAACTCGATTAGCTTCCGTTCACATCGAATCACTGTGGAAGTTCCACATTGTCACAGACAATTTTATGCAAGAAGTTCTTTTTTCCTTCGTTTCTGCCCTCATGTAGCTCTTTGCACAACAGTTGTTTTGCATGACTTATTTATTATTGAAAATCTCTCAAAACCTTGTTCTGAGCGGATCGGACAAAAAGCAGATCATCAATGGCCTATGCTTGGCAAAATGCTTTTTTAAAAGCTTGAAATCTTGCTTGGCAAAAAATATATTTTGATCAGATGTAAATTCGCTTATGTGAATAAATATAATATTGTGTCGATATTGTCAAAATTTTGCTCAAAGCTTAACATCTCATGATACTAAACAATTTAATCATAAATATGTTGTTTGTGATTTCTTGAAATAAATTATCAGTTATCAGTTTAGTTTTGGAATTAGTTTCAAGTTTTTTCTGTAGCCATTTTTAGTTTATTTCCTGGAATGGACTCAAAAAAAAAAATAAGATCTACACGGTGATAAAGTAACGCAAAATTACCGTTATTTAGTTGTAGTTGTGTATTTCTGAAATTGAAAATTAGCTTGGTTATGAGATTTATATGAGATGATGATAGACCGCGCATCGAGAGGCCCGTTCCATCAACAGCTCACAGATTTTTGCAAATTTTTAACGAGCTTCTCTATGTTGCAGGTACTCCATCAAGAAGTTGGGTTGCCATTATTATCGTAGTCATCCTAGGATTAGTGGTGATACTTGTTGCCATTCTACTAGGATGGATTTACAAGAAACATGTCAAGATTTGTTTTCCGAAATTGGATGACACTATCCACCTACTACCGGTAATGATACATTTATTTTTCTTATTTTATAATGTTTATAGCACGAGATCGAAATCCCGTAATCTGGCTGATAAACTATGCTTTTAATTACTGAAATTCACTTCAAAGCCAAAAGCAAGCAGCGCCCAGAAGAAACCAACCATCGTCCACTTAATAGCAATGAACTATCAAAAAAATTTAGTTCCAGCAACTGCACTCTAAACAAAAAGCTCCTCTAACGGAACTGAACCGCAACAGTAAAGTGGTATCTGCCTTGGGCGATAGTGAAACCATCTACCACTTATTAGCTTTCATTGGTAATAATGCATGTACATTATAGTACAAATATTATTTTTGTTTTCATGCTTTATATTTATCCATATTTTTTTTCAACTTGACAGGATCGACACAAAGCCGTTCTAGAGGAAAACGTTGACAAAGAACAAAATTTTATTATGAACAAACGAAACGGGAACATAATTTCAAAAGGAAAAAATGAAAAAGCTGAGAAAATTATCCGAAAATGTAAGATTCGCACTTTTTTTATAATATCTTTAATACTTCGAAATTTCGAAATTTGAAAATTAACAATTACTGCTAAGTAAACCGTAAAATTCCTGTACATTTGTCACAACGTATGTCTGGAGTCTTGAGTGGGTGTTTGTGTATTGCATTTGCCCACTTGAACTAATAAAAATTCTGAGGAATGCTTTGAGATTGCTTCATAGTTTTTTTTTTTTTTTTTATTGAACTTCACTCTGAGCAAAACCGGAGGCTGGCTGAGGCTGAAAGGCTGAAAGGGGACCAGCTAACGACTACACAATAGCAAAGAGGTATAGTACAAAGATATAGTACCAGCAACTGTACGATGAAAATATTCCAAAAAGAAATAAACTGCTGTGGTAAAGTGCAGTATATGCCCTGGCGACAGTTGAACCAACTAAGATTTCTTTGCTTCCTTTTGGTTGCCCCCTACGACATGCAGGAAATATGCTAATAATATTCTAAAGCCCGTACACACAGTCCATGATCATGGTGAACCTTTTTAGTTTTGGATATTCGATTAGAGTGGCGAAATGTCATCCGATCTGCTACTCGAACACCCGAATAAAATGGTCACTATTTCATGATATCTCGTTAAAAGAAAGAGAGGTGTTACTGAGTTTCTGGTAGGAAAAAAACTGTAGAAAAAGTTTAAAAATCATCTATGCTGCTATGATATAGAGGTGTTGATGGTTTTGAAATTTTTTGCACTTTCGAAGGAAATGATATCAATATTCAAGACACCCGATGTAAACGCGATTCTGTCACTTTATCGATTCGAAGAAGTAGATTAGCAACGGAGAAGATTACAAACTCTTGTACTAACATATGCCATGCAACTTCTCGGACGATTTTATTGCGGATCGAAGAAAACACGTTGTTATTTGCTAAATATTGCAAAACACGAGATAATTTTAAAATCCTTCATTTTTATTCATAACAGGCGAACAAAAGATTGGTGACGTCACACAACCGATAAAAAACCCAGAAAACCCTGAAATCTCGTATCTTTTGAAAGGTGAAGTTGGAGACAAATTACAAATACAAAAAGAGAAGATTATCACTACTAAACATTTGGAGGACGAAAAAAAAAAGATTCGACTAAACGAAAAGATTCCGGATGTGAAACTGAAGCCTACAATTCCAGCAAAGCAGATAGTATGGTAAATAGAAAACCAGATCAGATCGAAATTATAAAAAAACGAATTCTCTTCACCTGAGCTCACGAACCTTGGTCCGGATTCTGGATTTTCTCAAACTTCGATTATGTGATAGCCCAATTCAAATTGGCAAGATAAGCAGCATTCATATTACTAAAAATTACGGTGCCCGAATATACCAATTACAATCGCGGATCCAGAAAAAAAATTAGGGGGGGAGGGCACTTTTTTAGAACATGCAAACTAAGGCTTTCAAATTTACAAAAAGATTAGGGTGCCGGAGGCGCGCAAAATTTTATTGAGAACTAAACAAAAATACATGTTTCAAGAGTGAAATAAACATTCACCATTTATCACCACCGGTCTACCATTCTTATATTATATGCAATGTGAACAATGATATTGGGGTGACATATGCTTAATCATGCGCATGTTTTTCTGTCCTGAATTTTGAACCAGATATCATAAAACTGGATCACTTTGATGTAAGATGTTGGTGACGTTTCTTGCGGTGGCCATATCTTACAAATACTGCTGATTTGAACATTGGTACTTGGTACGGTACGAAATTCCTGCCCAGCGAATCGTACCTGTTTTCGTACTGGTACGAAATTTAGTACGATAAATGAAAAATATTAATCGAACTTCATTTCGTACTGGTACGAAGTTCGGTACGATGTACGAAAAAAATAATATCGTACGGTACGGTACGAAAAATTTTCGAAAGGTACGGTACGAAGTTCGGTACGAAATTATTTTGCGGGTTCGAAGTACGATAAAAATCTCGTACCGTACCGTACTGCCACCCTTGCTGCCAGGCACAAATTCCAATGTCACAGCAGCCGATCCGAATTCACCTTGTTCGAACTCACCAGTGTTCGATTATAAAACAGACATTCCCGGTGTTAATACCGGCGATGGTTACATCGACAAAAGTGATATTGCTGACGGTGGTTATACCCCAAAATTTGAAGACAATATGGATATTAGCGACAAACATTCCTTCAAAACTTCCAAGGATCGAAAATCTTCCTCGAGTTCGGGATGTGGTAGCTTCGACGAAGAAACATTTCACAAAATAGACATTGACCATCCGAAAGATTACACAAAACTACCGATATACATAAAACAAAGTTGCCCAGATGATGAAAATGTTATATCGAGTGAAGGGCCATTTATATTGACTGTATCAGATGGATACATATCGAAAGACATGATTTAAAATGCACTTACTGCGTTGTCGTACTCGCTTGTTCAACTCATATTTGAAAAATTCGACACTGTCGGCCTGCGGACGATATAACCGAGTGGGCTCGGGGATGTCGGTTCCACCATGTTTTGAAACAAGTCAAAACGTTATGTCCAATCCAAATCGAAAAAAAATTTTCAAAACTTTTTTTTGTGAGTCACTGACGGATGGAGTCAATAAGACGCGGTCCATCTGCGTCTCGTATTTGTCAAAATAGAATTCATGGTCGTGATGTACAAATTACAGATGGGCCGATGTATCGGTATCGGAATCGGCAAGTATTGCTGATTTTTGAAGTATCGGTATCGGTATTGGTATCGGAAAAATTTTCTCACCGATACTAATACCGGGTACTCCTTAGTTAGGATGGCGATTTACACAGTGCAGCAGATACTCTATGCGTTAGTAAAATGGAGAAGACAAAGTTTTATGACCTAACAATAAAACTCTTTGTGAATTCACCACTTGCCTGAGCTTGTTCGGCCCGATCTATTTTTTACTGTCACATATGCCCAGAATCTGAACTAGGCTTTATTATAGTGGTTCAGAACTGATTGTAATGTTTTCCGTTTAACGTTAGAGTACAGTTGCTTTTTTGCATTTTGTAGAAGCTCTTTGTCATATACTTGCCTATTAGTTGTTCTTTTTAGACGCTGCTGGCAACCTTGTTTGTGGAGAAATTCAATAAAACTAAAATCAAAAGATTTGGCGACGGCTCTTAAGGTAGGCTAAAATAACTTCTGGCCAAGTATATTCTTAATGCCTCATTCAGTTGACGCGTATAGGTTATGCATAGCCTATTTCGTTTGATTTCTCCAACCAGCACAATAATCCGAAAAATCTGAGAAAGTTGAGAAGGAAAATCAATCTTAGCCTACAGGGATCGTGGAACCACGTTAAGGTCTCGATACTTAAATGATAACTTTTGATCCCACAAAAGAGGCACGGTCAAATCTGTTTACAGCAGTATGCTTTTTTCGATTCTTCCTGCCCGTCGATATTATAATTTTATTTCAATCTTACAAAGTGTAGTTACTGTCACAGAGCACAGAATTTACTGCATTTTGTTACAGTGTAATTTAACTGATATGTTGTATTGAAATGGTCATTACTGTTTCATTTGACTTCAAAGACCTTATGAGAAATCCAGCGAAATGGATCGGAATCGATTTTCGAATCGATTCCGGTCCGTTTCTATACTATAAAATCAACGTTTTTGGCCAATTATGGACTGTTGATAGAACACACCGCCGAGGTGCGGCCCATCAACAGCCCATAATTGGCGTAAATATCAGCGAAAAATTGATGTCGAATGTTTGATTGATGCAATTACAACAAGCGATTAATCTTTCCATTCAGCCATAACTTCCTCTGTTGATTATCGGATTTAAACAGGTATACCTTTCCGACCTAAATAGCGAGTAAGAACAAAATAATGAAAGCTCGACGGAACCTAGTCTCGAACTCAAGACATCTTGAATACCAGCGATGAATCTATCCGTTAAGCCACAAGCTCCTCTAAGGATTCTGGGATTTAAAAAGGTATACCTTGCCAAGCTAAACTGCGAGTAATAACAAAAAAATGAAAGCTCGACGAAACCGAGTCTCGAATTCAAGACATCTTGAATACAAGCAATGAACATTTTCCTTGAACCACAACTTGCCGTGTTGATTATCGGATTTAAACTAGTATATACCATTCCAACACAATCTGCGAGTAATATTAAAACAATGAATATTCGACGGAACCGAGTCTCGAACTCAAGACATCTCGAATACCAGCGATGAACTTATCCATTGAGCAACAACTTCATCTGTTGATGATTGGATTTAAACACGTTTATACCTTTCCATAATAAACTGCGAGTAATAACAGAATAATACAGACTCGACGGAACCGATTATCTTCTTCCTCTGTTGATTATCGGATTTAAACATGTATATACCATTCCAACATAAACTGCGAGTAATAATAGAATAATTAAAACTCGACGAAACCGAGTCTCAAATTCAAGACATCATGAATACTAGCGATAAATCTATCCATTGAGCCACAATATCCTATGTGGATTATCGGATTTAAACAGGGTTATACCTTTCCAACATCGACTGCGAGTAATATTAGAATAGAGATATAATAAATTAGAATAAAAATAAATAATTAAAATGATAACAAACTAAGGAAAGCTCGACGGAACCGAGTCTCGAATTCAAGACACCTTGAATACCAGGGACGAATCTTTCCATCGAGCTACGAATCCCGCTGTTGATTTTGAGATTTAAACAGGTATATATATAACTTTCCAGCCAAAACTGCGAGTAATAACAAAACAATGAAAGCTCGACGGAACCGAGTCTCGAATTCAAGACATCTTGAATACTAGCGATGAATCTCTCCATTGAGCCACAAGTCCCTTTGATGACTACGGGATTTAAACAGGTATATACCGTTCCAACATAAACTGCGAGAAATAATAGAATATTGAAAATTCGACGGAACCGAGTTTCGAACTTAAAAAATCTTGAATACCAGCGATGAATTTATTCATTAAGCCAACAAGCTCTTCGTATGGTTATGGGATTAAAACAGGTATATCTATACTTTTCCAACATAAACTGCGAGTAATAATAGAATATTGGAAATCTCGACGGAACCGAGTCATCTTGAATACCATCGATGAATCTATCCTTTGAGAAACAAATTCCAGTGTTGATTTTAGGATTTAAACAGGTATACCTTTCCAACATAAACTGCGAGGAATAACAGAATATTAAAATCTCGACGAAACCCAGACTCGAATTCGAGACACCTTGAACACCAGCGATGAATCTTTCCATTGAGCCATGAATTGTTTTTTTGATTATCGGATTTAAACAGGTATATACCTTTCCAACATAAATTACGAGTAATAATGTAATAACGAAAACTCGACGGGACCGAGCCTCGAGCACAAGACCTCTTAAATACCAGCGATAAATCTAATCACCGAGCCACACATTCCTCTGTTGATTTCGGGATTTAAACAGGTATATACCTTTCCAACGTAAACTACAGTTAAATATAGAATAATGAACAATCGACGGAACCGAGAATCGAACTCAAGACATTTTGAATACCAGCGATGAATCTACTCATTGAGCCAATAATTCCTTTAGAGATTTTGGGATTTAAAAAGGTATATACCTTTCCAACGTAAACTGCAGTTACCAGTAGAATAATGAAAACTATCCGGACAAGAGTCTCGAATTCAAGACATCTTGAATATCAGCGATGAATCTTTCCATTGAGCCACATCTTCAACTGTTGATTTTGGGATTTAAACAGGTATACACCTTTCCAACATAAACTGCGACTAATATTAAAATAAAAAAAACACGACGCACCGAGTCTCGAATTCAAGACATCTTGAATACCAGCGATAAATCTTCCCATTGACCCACAATTTCCTATGTTGATTATCCGATTCAAACAGGTGTATACCTTTCCAACATAAACTGCGAGTAATAACATAATGATGAAAGCTCGACGGAAGCGAGTCTCGAATTCAGGAAATCTTGAATTGAATATCAGCGATGAATCTTTCCATTGAGCCACAAATTCCTCTGTTGATTATGGGAATTAAACAGGTATATACCTCTCCCACATAAAATGCCAGTAATAACAGAATAGTAAAAACCCGACGGAACCGAGTTTCGAATTCAAGACATCGTGAATACCTTTCCATTGAGCCACGACTTTCTCTTCTGACTGTACCTTTCCAATATAAATTGCGAGTAATAATCGAATATTGGAAACTCGACGGAACCGAGTCTCGAACTCAAGTCCCCTTCAATACCAGCGATGAATCTTTCCATTGAGCCATGAACTCCTCTCTGTTGATTATCGGATTTAAACAGGTATATACTTTTCCAACATAAATTGCGAGTAATAATAAACTAGACGAAACCGAGTCTCAAACTCAAGATATCTTGAGTACCAGCGATGAATCTAACCACTGAGCCTCACATTCCTCTGTTGATTTAAGGGATTTAAACAGGTATATACCTTTCCAACGTGAACTACAGTTAACAATAGAATAATGAAAACTCTCCGGACAAGAGCCTCGAATTCAAGACATCTTGAATACCAGCGACGAATCTTTCCATTGAGCCACAAATTCCTCCGAGGATTAAGGGATTTAAACAGGTTTACACCTTTCAAACATCAACTGCGAGTAATATTAGAATAAAGAAAACTCGACGTAGCCGAGTCTCGATCTCAAGACATCTTGAATACCAGCGACGAAATTATCCAATGAGCCACAAGTTTCTTTGGTGATAAAGGGATTTAAACAGGTATATACCTTTCCAACATAAACTGTGAGTAATAATAAAATATTGAAAATTCGACGGAACCGAATCTCGAACTTCAGACCAGCGATCGCTTCATCGCTGAATACCAGCGATGAATATATCCATTAAGCCACAAGCTCTTCGGATGAATATGGAATTCAAACAGGTATATATCTTTCCATCATAAAATGCGAGTAATAACAGAATAATAAAAACCCGACGGAACCGAGTCTCGAATTCAAGACATCTTGAATACCGGCGATGAATATTTCCATCAAGCCATGAACTCCTCTGTTGATTAACGGAATTAAACAGGTATATACCTTTCCAACATATACCGCAGGTAATAATAGAATAATGAAAACTCGACGTATTTGTGTCTCGAAGTCAAGACATCTTGAATACCAGCAATGAATCTATCCATTGATCTACAAGTTCCTCCGTTGATAATGGGATTTAAACAGGTATATACCTTTCCAATATAAATTGCGAGTAATAATATAACAATGAAAACTTGACGGAACCGATTGTCGAACTCAAGAAATCTTGAATACCAGCGATGAATCGATCCATTGAGCCACAAGTTTCTCTGAGGATATTGGGATTTAAACAGGTATATACCATTCCAATCTGAATTGCGAGTAATAAAAAAAAATAAAAGCTCGACGAAACAGAATCTCGCTTTTAGGACTTCTTGAATACTAGCGATGAATCTATCCATTGAGCCACAAGTTCCTTTGTTGATTAAGTGCGAGTAATATTAGAATATTGAAAATTCGACGGAACTGACCCTCGAACTTAAGACATCTTGAATACCAGCGATGAATTTATCCATTAAGCCACAAGGTCTTCGGATGCTTATGAGATTTGAACAGGAATATACTTTTTCAACATAAACTGTGAGTAATAATAGAATAATGGAAACTCGACGGAACCGAGTCTCGAAATCAAGTCATCTTGAATACCACCGATGAAGCTTTTCAATGAGCAACAATTTCCTATGTTGATTATCGGATTTAAACAGGTATATAACATTCCAACATAAACTGCGAGTAAAAATTGAACAATGAAAAGCCAACGGAACCGAGTCTCAAATTCAAGACATCCTGAATATCAGCGATGAATTTATCCAATGAGCCACAAATTCCTTTGCTGATCATGGGATTAAAACAGTTATATATCTCTCCAATTAAATTGCGAGTAATAATAATAGAATAATGAGAACTCGCGGGAACCAAGTCTCGAACTCATAGCATCTTGAATACCGGCGGTGAATCTATCCACTGAGCCACAAGTTCTTCTCAGGATTTTGGGATTAAAACAGATATATACCTTTCCAGGTAAAACTGCGACTCATAAAATAAATGAAAGCTCGACGGAACAGAATCTCGTATTCAGACATCTTGAATGCTAACGATGAATCTATCCATTGAGCCACAAGTTCCACTGTTGATTTTAGGATTTAAACAGGTTTCTTGAACACCAGCGATGGATCTTTTCATTGAGCCATGAATTCCTTTTTTGATTACCGGATTTAAACAGGTATATACACCTTTCCAACATAAATTGCGAGTAATAATGTAATAACGAAAACTCGACGGGACCGAGTCTCGCACTTAAAACATCTTGAATACCAGCGAAGAATTTGTCCATTAAGCCACAAGCTCTTCGGATGATTATTGGATTTAAACAGGTATCTACCTTTCCAACATATACTTATATTAAAGGGAACTCGACGGAACTGAGTCCCGAACTCAAGTCATCTTGCATACCAGCGATGAATCTATTCATTGTGCCACAAATCCCTCTGTTGGTTTTGTAATTTAAACAGGTATATTATACCTTTCCAACATAAACTGCGAATAATATTAGAATAATGAAAACTGGACGGAATTGAGTCTCGAACTCAAGACATCTTGAATACCAGCGATGGATCTACGCATTGAGCCACAAGTTCCTTTGGTGATCATGGGATTTAAAGAGGTATCTGCCTTTCCAACATTAATTGCAAGTAATAATATAATATTGAAAACTCCACGAAACCGAATCCCGAACTCAAGGCATCTCGAATACCAGCGATGAATCTATCCATTGAGCCTCAAGTTTCTCTGATGATCATTGGATTTAAACAGGTATATACCTTTCCAACATAAACTGGGAGTAATAATAGAGTAAATAAAACTTGACGAAACCCAGTCTCAAATTCAAGACATCTTGTATACTAGCGAAGAATCTTTCCATTGAGCCACAAATTCCTTTGCTAATTGTAGGATTAGAACAGTTATATACCTTTCCAACATGATTTGCGAGTAATAAGAGAATAATGAAAACTGGACGGAACCGAGTTTCGAACTCAAGGCATCTTGAACAGCAGCGATAAATCTATCCATTGAGCCACAAGTTCCTTTGTTTATTTATGGATTTAAACAGGTATATACCTTTCCAACATAAACTGGGAGTAATAATAGAGTAAATAAAATTTGACGAAACCCAGTCTCAAATTCAAGACATCTTGTATACTAGCGATGAATCTTTCCATTGAGCCACAAATTCCTTTGCTGATTGTAGGATTAGAACAGTTATATACCTTTACAACATATACTGCGAGTTATAATAAAATAATCAAACCTCGACGGAACCGAGTCTTGAACTCCAGTCATCTTGATTACCAGCGATGAATCTTTCCATTGCGCCACAAATCCCTCTGTTGATTTTGTAATTAAACAGGTATATACCTTTCCAACATAAAATGCGAGTAATAACAGAATAATAAAAACCCTACGGAACCGAGTCTCGAACTCAAGATATCTTGAATACCAGCGATGAATCTTCCCATTGAGCCATGGACTCCTCTGTTCATTATGGGATTTAAACATGCATATACCTTTCCAACATAAACTGCGAGTAATATTCGAACGATGAAAACTCGTCGGAACCGAGTTTCGAACTCAAGACTTCTTGAATAGCAGCGATGGATCTAACCTTTGAGCCACAAGTTCCTCTGAAGATTTTTGATTTAAACAGGTATATACCTTTCCAACATAAACTGCGAATAATATTAGAATAATGAAAACTCGACTGAATTGAGTCTCGAACTCAAGACATCTTGAATTCCAGCGATGGATCTATGCATTGAGCCACAAGTTCCTTTGGTGATCATGGGATTTAAACAGGTATATACCTTTTCAACATAAACTGGGAGTAAAAATAGAGTAAATAAAACTTGACGAAACCGAGTCTCAAATTCAAGACATCTTGTATAATAGCGATGAATCTTTCCATTGAGCCACAAATTCCTTTGCTAATTATAGGATTAAAACAGTTATATAACTTTCCAACATAAATTGTGAGTAATATGAGAATATTGAAAACTCGACGGAACCGAGTCTCGAACTCAAGTCATCTTAATACCAGCGATGATTCTATCCATTGAGCCATAAATTCCTCTGTTAATTTTGGGATTCAAACAGGTATATACCTTTCTTGCATAAACTGCGTATATTAATTAATAGAATATTGAAAATTTCAGGGAACCGAGTCACGCACTTAAAAAATCTTGAATACCAGCGAAGAATTTATCCATTAAGCCACAAGCTCTTCGGATGATTAGGGGATTTAAACAGGTAGGTATATACCTTTCCAACATATACTGCGAGAATAGATAGAATAAGGGGAACTCGACGGAACTGAGTCTCGAACTCAAATCATCTTGAATACCAGCGATGAATCTATTCATTGTGCCACAAATCCCTCTGTTGATTTTGTAATTTAAACAGGTATATACCTTTCCAACATAAACTGCGAGTAATAACAGAATAATAAAAACCCGACGGCACCGAGTCTCGAATTCAAGACATCTTGAATATCAGCGATGAATCTTCCCATTGAGCCATGGACTTCTCTGTTCATTATCGGATTTAAACACGTATATACCTTTACAACATAAACTGCGAGTAATATTAGAACGATGACAACACGACGGAACCGAGTTTCGAACTCAAGACTTCTTGAATAGCAGCGATGGATCTAACCTTTGAGCCACAAGTTCCTCTGAAGACTTTTGATTTAAACAGGTATATACCTTTCCAACATAAACTGCGAATAATATTAGAATAAAGAAAACTCGACGGAATTGAGTCTCTAACTCAAGACATCTTGAATTCCAACGATGGATCTATGCATTGAGCCACAAGTTCCTTCGATGATCATGGGATTTAAACAGGTATATACCTTTCCAACATTAATTGCGAGTAATAATATAATATTGAAAACTCGACGGAACCGAGTCTCGAACTCAAGGCATCTTGTATACCAGCGATGTATCTGTCCAATGAGCCACAAGTTCCTCTGATGATCATGGGATTTAAACAGGTATATACCTTTCCAACATAAACTGCGATTAATAACACAATAACAAACGTTCGACGGAACCGAGTATCAAATTCAAGACGTCTTGATTATTAGCGATGGATCTAGCCTTTGAGACACATGTTCTTATGAAGATTTTGGATTTAAAAAGGTATATACCTTTCAAACATATACTGTAGGTAATAATAGAATAATGAAAACTCGACGGTATTGAGTCTCGAACTCAATACATCTTTAATTCCAGCGATGGATCTATCCATTGAGCCACAAGCTCCTCTGATGATCACGGGATTAAACAGGTATGTACCTTTCCAAAATAAATTGCGAGTAATAATATAATAATGGGAAATCGACGGAACCGAGTCACGAACTAAATGCATCTTGAATACCTGCGATGAATCTATCCACTGAGCCACACATTCCTCTGTTGATTTTGGGATTTAAACAGGTATATACCTTTCCAACGTAAACTGCAGTTAACAATAGAATAATGAAAAATAGAGGGAACGGAGACTCGAACTCAAGACATCTCAAACACCAGCGATGAATCTATCCATTGAGCCAAACATTCCTCTGTTGATTTTGGGATTTAAACAGGTATATATCTTTCCAACGTAAACTGCAGTTAACAATAGGATAATGAAAACTCGACGGAACCGAGTCTCGAATTCAAGTCATCTTGAATACCAGCGATGAATCTATCCATTGAGCCACAAATCCCTCTGTTGATTTTGTAATTTAAATAGGTATATATATACCTTACCAACATAAACTGCGAGTAATAATAAAATAATGGAACCTCGACGGAACCGAGTCTCGAATTCAAGACATCTTGAATATCAGCGATGAATCTTCCCATTGAGCCATGGACTCCTCTGTTCATTATCGGATTTAAACACGTATATACCTTTCCAACATAAACTGCGAGTGATATGAGAACGATGACAACTCGACGGAACCGAGTTTCAAACTCAAAACTTCTTGAATAGCAGCGATGGATCTAACCTTTGAGCCACAAGTTACTCCGAAGATTTCTGATTTAAACAGGTATATACCATTCCAACATAAACTACGAATAATATTAGAATAATGAAAACTCGACGGAATTGAGTCTCGAACTCAAGGCTTCTTGTATACCAGCGATGGAGCTATGCATTGAGCCACAAGTTCCTTTGGTGATCATGGGATTTAAACAGGTATATACCTTTTCCACATAAACTGGGAGTAAAAATAGAGTAAATAAAACTTGACGAAACCCAGCCTCAAATTCAAGACATCTTGTATACTAGCGATGAATCTTTTCATTGAGCCACAAATTCCTTTGCTAATTATAGGATTAAAACAGTTATATACCTTTCCAACATAAATTGCGAGTAATAAGAGAATAATGAAAACTCGACGGAACCGAGTTTCGAACTCAAGGCATCTTGAACAGCAGCGATGAATCTATCCATTGAGCCACAAGTTCCTTTGTTGATTTATGGATTTAAACAGGTATATAGGCCTTTCCAAATAAACTGCGAGTAATAACACAGTAATGAAAGCTCGTCGGAACCGAGTCCCGAATACAAGACACATTGAATACTAGCGATGATTCTATCCATTGAGCCACAAGTACCTTTGATGATTACGGGATTTAAACAGGTATATACCTTACCAACATAAACTGCGAGTAATAATAAAATAATGGAACATCTACGGAACCGAGTCTCGAACTCAAGTCATCTTGAATACCAGCGATGAATCTATCCATTGCACCACAGGTTCCGCTGATGATTTAGGGATTTAAACAGGTATATACCTTTCCAACATATACTGCGATTAATATTAAAATAATGAAACCTCGACGGAACCGAGTCTCGAACTCAAGTAATCTTGAATACCAGCGATGAATCTTTCCATTGCGCCACAAATCCCTCTGTTGCTTTTGTAATTAAACAGGTATATTTCCAACATAAACTGCGAGTAATAACAGAATAAAAAAAACCCTACGGAACCGAATCTCGAATTCAAGACATCTTGAATACCAGCGATGAATCTTCCCATTGAGCCATGGACTCCTCTGTTCATTAACGGATTTAAACACGTATATACCTTTCCAACATAAACTGCGAGTAATATTAGAACGATGAAAACTCGACGGAACCGAGTTTCGAACTCAAGACGTCTTGAATAGCAGCGATGGATCTAACCTTTGAGAAACAAGTTCCTCTGAAAATTTTTGATATAAACAGGTATATACCTTTCCAACGTTAACTGCGAATAATATTAGAATAATGAAAACTCGACGAAATTGAGTCTCGAACTCAAGACATCTTGAATTCCAGCGATGGATCTATGCATTGAGCCACAAGTTCCTTCAATGATCATGGGATTTAAACAGGTATATACCTTTCCAACATTAATTGCGAGTAACAATATAATATTGAAAACTCGACGGAACCGACTCTCGAACTCAAGGCATCCTGAATACCAGCGATGAATCTGTCCATTGAGCCACAAGTTCCTCTGATGATCATGGGATTTAAACAGGTATATACCTTTCCAACATAAACTGCGATTAATAAGACAATAACGAACGCTCGACGGAACCGAGTATCGAATTCAAGACATCTTGAATATTAGCGATGGATCTAGCCTTTGGGGCACATGTTCTTTTGAAGATTTTAGATTTAAAAAGGTATATACCTTTCCTACATATACTGTAGGTAATATTAGAATAATGAAAACTCGACGGCATTGAGTGTCGAACTCAATACATCTTTAACTCCAGCGATGGATCTATCCATTGAGCCACAAGCTCCTCTGATGATCACGGTATTAAACAGGTATGTACCTTTCCAAAATAAATTGCGAGTAATAATATAATGATGGGAACTCGACGGAACTGAGTCTCGAATTCAAGACATCTTGAATATCAGCGATGAATCTTCCCATTCAGCCATGGACTCCTCTGTTCATTATCGGATTTAAACACGTATATACCTTTCCAACATAAACTGCGAGTAATATTTGAACGATGATAACTCGACGGAACCGAGTTTCAAACTCAAAACTTCTTGAATCCCAGCGATGAATCTATCCATTGCGCCACAGGTTCCGCTGATGATATTGGGATTTAAACAGGTATATACCTTTCCAACATATACTGTAGGTAATAATAGAATAATGAAAATTCGACGGTATTGAGTCTCGAACTCTATACATCTTTAATTCCAGCGATGGATCTATCCATTGAGCCACAAGCTCCTCTGATGATCACGGGATTAAACAGGTATGTACATTTCCAAAATAAATTGTGAGTAATAATATAATAATGGGAAATCGACGGAACCGAGTCTCGAACTAAATGCATCTTGAATACCTGCGATGAATCTATCCACTGAGCCACACATTCCTCTGTTGATTTTGGGATTTAATCAGGTATATACCTTTCCAACGTAAACTGCAGTTAAAAATAGAATAATGAAAAATCGAGGGAACGGAGACTCGAACTCAAGACATCACAAATACCAGCGATGAATCTATTCATTGAGCCAAACATCCCTCTGTTGATTTTGGGATTTAAACAGGTATATACCTTTCCAACGTAAACTGCAGTTAACTATAGAATAATTAAAACTCGGCGGAACGGAGACTCGAACTCAAGACATCACGAATACCAGCGATGAATCTATCCATTGAGCCAAACATTCCTCTGTCGATTTTGGGTTTTAAACAGGTATATATCTTTCCAACGTAAACTGCAGTTAACAATAGAATAATGAAAACTCGACGGAACCGAGTCTCGAACTCAAGTCATCTTGAATACAAGCGATGAATCTATCCATTGAGCCACAAATTCCTCTGTTAATTTTGGGATTCAAACAGGTATATACCTTTCTTGCATAAACTGCGTATAATAATAGAATATTGAAAATTCCACGGAACCGAGTCTCGCACTTAAAACATCTTGAATACCAGCGAAGAGTTTATCCATTAAGCCACAAGCTCTTCGGATGATTATGGGATTTAAACAGGTAGGTATATACCTTTCCAACATATACAACGAGTATTAATAGAATAAGGGGAACTCGACGGAACTGAGTCTCGAACTCAAGTCATCTTGAAAACCAGCGATGAATCTATTCATTGTGCCACAAATCCCTCTGTTGATTTTGTAATTTAAACAGGTATATACCTTTCCAACATAAACTGCAAGTAATAACAGAATAATAAAAACCCGACGGAACCGAGTCTCGAATTCAAGACATCTTGAATATCAGCGATGAATCTTCCCATTGAGCCATGGACTCCTCTGTTCATTATCGGATTTAAACACGTATATACCTTTCCAACATAAACTGCGAGTAATATTAGAACGATGACAACTCGACGGAACCGAGTTTCAAACTCAAAACTTCTTGAATAGCAGCGATGGATCTAACCTTTGAGCCACAAGTTACTCCGAAGAATTCTGATTTAAACAGGTATATACCTTTCCAAGATAAACTACGAATAATATTAGAATAATGAAAACTCGACGGAATTGAGTCTCGAACTCAAGGCATCTTGAATACCAGCGATGGATCTATGCATTGAGCCACATGTTCCTTTGGTGATCATGGGATTTAAACAGGTATATACCTTTTAAACATAAACTGGGATTAAAAATAGAGTAAATAAAACTTGACGAAGCCCAATCTCAAATTCAAGACATCTTGTATACTAGCGATGAACCTTTCCATTGAGCCACAAATTCCTTTGCTAATTATAGGATTAAAACAGTTATATACCTTTCCAACATAAATTGCGAGTAATAAGAGAATAATGACAACTCGACGGAACCGAGTCTCGAACTCAAGTGATCTTGAATACCAGCGATGAATCTATCCATTGAGCCACAAATTCCTCTGTTAATTTTGGGATTCAAACAGGTATATACCTTTCTTGCATAAACTGCGTATAATAAGAGAATATTGAAAATTCCAGGGAACCGAGTCTCGCACTTAAAACATCTTGAATTCCAGCGAAGAATTTATCCATTAAGCCACAAGCTCTTCGGATGATTACGGGATTTAAACAGGTAGGTATATACCTTTCCAACATAAACTGCGAGTAATAACAGAATAATAAAAACCCGACGGAACCGAGTCTCGAATTCAAGACATCTTGAATATCAGCGATGAATCTTCCCATTGAGCCATGGACTCCTCTGTTCATTATCGGATTTAAACACGTATATACCTTTCCAACATAAACTGCGAGTAATATTAGAACGATGATAACTCGACGGAACCGAGTTTCAAACTCAAAACTTCTTGAATGCCAGCGATGAATCTATCCAATGCGCCACAGGTTCCGCTGACGATTTTGGGATTTAAACAGGTATATACCTTTCCAACATATACTGCGAGTAATAATAAAATAATGGAACCTCGACGGAACCGAGTCTCGAACTCAAGTCATCTTGAATACCAGTGATGAATCTTTCCATTGAGCCACAAATCCCTCTGTTGATTTTGTAATTAAACAGGTATATACCTTTCCAACATAAACTGTGAGTAATAACAGAATAATAAAAACCCTACGGAACCGAATCTCGAATTCAAGACATCTTGAATATCAGCGATGAATCTTCCCATTGAGCCATGGACTCCTCTGTTCATTATCGGATTTAAACACGTATATACCTTTCCAACATAAACTGCGAGTAATATTGGAACGATGACAACTCGACGGAACCGAGTTTCAAACTCAAAACTTCTTGAATAGCAGCGATGGATCTAACCTTTGAGCCACAAGTTACTCCGAAGATTTCTGATTTAAACAGGTATATACCTTTCCAACATAAACTACGAATAATATTAGAATAATGAAAATTCGACAGAATTGAGTCTCGAACTCAAGGCATCTTGAATACCAGCGATGGATCTATACATTGAGCCAAAAAGTTCCTTTGGTGATCATGGGATTTAAACAGGTATATAACTTTTCAACATAAACTGAGAGTAAAAATAGAGTAAATAAAACTTGACGAAACCCAGTCTCAAATTCAAGACATCTTGTATACTAGCGATGAACTCTTCCATTGAGCCACAAATTCCTTTGCTAATTATAGGATTAAAACAGTTATATACCTTTCCAACATAAATTGCGAGTAATAAGAGAATAATGACAACTCGACGGAACCGAATCTCGAACTCAAGTGATCTTGAATACCAGCGATGAATCTATCCATTGAGCCACAAATTCCTCTGTTAATTTTGGGATTCAAACAGGTATATACCTTTCTTGCATAAACTGCGTATAATAAGAGAATATTGAAAATTCCAGGGAACCGAGTCTCGCACTTAAAACATCTTGAATTCCAGCGAAGAATTTATCCATTAAGCCACAAGCTCTTCGGATGATTACGGGATTTAAACAGGTAGGTATAAACCTTTCCAACATAAACTGCGAGTAATAACAGAATAATAAAAACCCGACGGAACCGAGTCTCGAATTCAAGACATCTTGAATATCAGCGATGAATCTTCCCATTGAGCCATGGACTCCTCTGTTCATTATCGGATTTAAAACACGTATATACCTTTCCAACATAAAACTGCGAGTAATATTAGAACGATGATAACTCGACGGAACCGAGTTTCAAACT
The DNA here is from genome assembly GCA_963675895.2 of Styela plicata. NCBI lineage: Eukaryota > Metazoa > Chordata > Ascidiacea > Stolidobranchia > Styelidae > Styela > Styela plicata. Next base: position 15,380,227 of record OZ023142.1, on the reverse strand, counting down.
CAAAACTTCTTGAATGCCAGCGATGAATCTATCCAATGCGCCACAGGTTCCGCTGACGATTTTGGGATTTAAAACAGGTATATACCTTTCCAACATATACTGCGAGTAATAATAAAATAATGGAACCTCGACGGAACCGAGTCTCGAACTCAAGTCATCTTGAATACCAGCGATGAATCTTTCCATTGAGCCACAAATCCCTCTGTTGATTTTGTAATTAAACAGGTATATACCTTTCCAACATAAACTGTGAGTAATAACAGAATAATAAAAACCCTACGGAACCGAATCTCGAATTCTAGACATCTTGAATATCAGCGATGAATCTTCCCATTGAGCCATGGACTCCTCTGTTCATTATCGGATTTAAACACGTATATACCTTTCCAACATAAACTGCGAGTAATATTGGAACGATGACAACTCGACGGAACCGAGTTTCAAACTCAAAACTTCTTGAATAGCAGCGATGGATCTAACCTTTGAGCCACAAGTTACTCCGAAGATTTCTGATTTAAACAGGTATATACCTTTCCAACATAAACTACGAATAATATTAGAATAATGAAAATTCGACAGAATTGAGTCTCGAACTCAAGGCATCTTGAATACCAGCGATGGATCTATACATTGAGCCAAAAAGTTCCTTTGGTGATCATGGGATTTAAACAGGTATATAACTTTTCAACATAAACTGAGAGTAAAAATAGGGTAAATAAAACTTGACGAAACCCAGTCTCAAATTCAAGACATCTTGTATACTAGCGATGAACTCTTCCATTGAGCCACAAATTCCTTTGCTAATTATAGGATTAAAACAGTTATATACCTTTCCAACATAAATTGCGAGTAATAAGAGAATAATGAAAACTCGACGGAACCGAGTTTCGAACTCAAGGCATCTTGAACAGCAGCGATGAATCTATCCATTGAGCCACAAGTTCCTTTGTTGATTTCTGGATTTAAACAGGTATATAGGCCTTTCCAAATAAACTGCGAGTAATAATACAGTAATGAAAGCTCGTCGGAACCGAGTCCCGAATACAAGACACATTGAATACTAGCGATGATTCTATCCATTGAGCCACAAGTACCTTTGATGATTACAGGATATAAACAGGTATATACCTTACCAACATAAACTGCGAGTAATAATAAAATAATGGAACCTCGACGGAACCGATTCTCGAACTCAAGTCATCTTGAATACCAGCGATGAATCTATCCATTGCACCACAGGTTCCGCTGATGATTTAGGGATTTAAACAGGTATATACCTTTCCAACATATACTGCGATTAATAATAAAATAATGAAACCTGGACGGAACCGAGTCTCGAACTCAAGTAATCTTGAATACCAGCGATGAATCTTTCCATTTCGCCACAAATCCCTCTGTTGCTTTTGTAATTAAACAGGTATATACATTTCCAATATAAACTGCGAGTAATAACAGAATAATAAAAACCCTACGGAACCGAATCTCGAATTCAAGACATCTTGAATACCAGCGATGAATCTTCCATTGAGCCATGGACTCCTCTGTTCATAAACGGATTTAAACACGTATATACCTTTCCAACATAAACTGCGAGTAATATTAGAACGATGAAAAGTCGACAGAACCGAGTTTCGATCTCAAGACCTCTTGAATAGCAGCGATGGATCTAACCTTTGAGCCACAAGTTCCTCTGAAAATTTTTGATATAAACAGGTATATACCTTTCCAACATTAACTGCGAATAATATTAGAATAATGAAAACTCGACGGAATTGAGTCTCGAACTCAAGACATCTTGAATTTCAGCGATGGATCTATGCATTGAGCCACAAGTTCCTTCAATGATCATGGGATTTAAACAGGTATATACCTTTCCAACATTAACTGCGAATAATATTAGAATAATGAAAACTCGACGGAATTGAGTCTCGAACTCAAGGCATCCTGAATACCAGCGATGAATCTGTCCATTGAGGCACAAGTTCCTCTGATGATCATGGGATTTAAACAGGTCCAACCTGTCCAACCTTTCCAACATAAACTGCGATTAATAAGACAATAACGAACGCTCGACGGAACCGATTATCGAATTCAAGACATCTTGAATATTAGCGATGGATCTAGCCATTGAGACACATGTTCTTATGAAGTTTTTAGATTTAAAAAGGTATATACCTTTCCAAAATATACTGTAGGTAATAATAGAATAATGAAAACTCGACGGCATTGAGTGTCGAACTCAATACGTCTTTAATTCCAGCGATGGATCTATCCATTGAGCCACAAGCTCCTCTGATGATCACGGGATTAAACATTTATGTACCTTTCAAAAAATATTTCGCGAGTAATAATATAATAATGAGAACTCGACGTAACCGAGTCTCGAACTAAATGCATCTTGAATAACTGCGATGAATCTATCCACTGAGCCACACATTCCTCTGTTGATTTTGGGATTTAAACAGGTATATACCTTTCCAACGTAAACTGCAGTTAACAATAGAATAATGAAAACTCGACGGAACGGAGACTCGAACTCAAGACATCCCAAATAACAGCGATGAATCTATCCATTGAGCCAAACATTCCTCTGTTGATTTTGGGATTTAAACAGGTATATACCTTTCCAACGAAAACTGCAGTTAACTATAGAATATTGAAAACTCGACGGAACGGAGACTCGAACTCAAGGCATCTCGAATACCAGCGATGAATCTATCCATTGAGCCAAAAAATCCTTTGTTGATTTTGTAATTTCCAACATAAACTGCGAGTAATAACAGAATAATAAAAACCCGACGGAACCGAGTCTCGAATTCAAGACATCTTGAATATCAGCGATGAATCTTTCCATTGAGCCAAGGACTCCTCTGTTCATTATCGGATTTAAACACGTATATACCTTTCCAACATAAACTGCGAGTAATATTAGAACGATGATAACTCGACAGAACCGAGTATCAAACTCAAAACTTCTTGAATAGTAGCGATGGATCTAACCTTTGAGCCACAAGTTACTCTGAAGATTTTTGATTTAAACAGGTATATACCTTTCCAACATAAACTACGAATAATATTAGAATAATGAAAACTCGACGGAATTTAGTCTCGAACTCAAGACATCTTGAATACCAGCGATGGATCTATGCATTGAGTCACAAGTTCCTTTGTTGATCATGGGATTTAAACAGGTATATACCTCTCCAACATTAATTGCAAGTAATAATATATTATTGAAAACTCGACGGAACAAGGTCTCGAACTCAAGGCATCTCGAATACCAGCGATGAATCTATCCATTGAGCCACAAGTTCCTCTGATGATCATGGGATTTAAACAGGTATATACCTTTCCAACATAAACTGGGAGTAATAATAGAGTAAATAAAACTTGACGAAACCCTGTCTCAAATTCAAGACATCTTGTATACTAGCGATGAATCTTTCCATTGAGCCACAAATTCCTTTGCTAATTGTAGGATTAGAACAGTTATATACCTTTCCAACATGAATTGCGAGTAATAAGAGAATAATGAAAACTGGACGGAACCGAGTTTCGAACTCAAGGCATCTTGAACAACAGCGATGAATCTATCCATTGAGCCATAACTTCCTTTGTTGATTTATGGATTTAAACAGGTATATACCTTTCCAACATAAACTGGGAGTAATAATAGAGTAAATAAAACTTGACGAAACCGAGTCTCAAATTCAAGACATCTTGTATACTAGCGATGAATCTTTCCATTGAGCCACAAATTCCTTTGCTAATTATAGGATTAAAACAGTTATATACCTTTCCAACATAAATTGCGAGTAATAAGAGAATAATGAAAACTCGACGGAACCGAGTCTCGAACTCAAGTCATCTTGAATACCAGCGATGAATCTATCCTTGAGCCAGAAATTCCTCTGTTAATTTTGGGATTCAAACAGGTATATAAATACCTTTCTTGCATAAACTGCGTATAATAATAGAATATTGAAAATTCCAGGGAACCGAGTCTCTAAAAACATCTTGAATTCCAGCGAAGAATTTATCCATTAAGCCACAAGCTCTTCGGATGATTAGGGGATTTAAACAGGTAGGTATGTACCTGTCCAACATATACTGCGAGTATTAACAGAATAAGGGGAACTCGACGGAACTGAGTCTCGAACTCAAGTCATCTTGAATACCAGCGACGAATCTATTCATTGTGCCACAAATCCCTTTGTTGATTTTGCAATTTAAACAGGTATATACCTTTCCAACATAAACTGCGAGTAATAACAGAATTATAAAAATCCGACGGAACCGAGTCTCGAATTCAAGACATCTTGAATATCAGCGATGAATCTTCCCAATGAGCCATGGACTCCTCTGTTCATTATCGGATTTAAACACGTATATACCTTTCCAACATAAACTGCGAGTAATATTAGAACGATGATAACTCGACGGAACCGAGTTTCAAACTCAAAACTTCTTGAATGCCAGCGATGAATCTATCCAATGCGCCACAGGTTCCGCTGATGATTTTGGGATTTAAACAGGTATATACCTTTCCAACATATACTGCGAGTAATAATAAAATAATGAAACCTCGACGGAACCGAGTCTCGAACTCAAGTCATCTTGAATACCAGCGATGAATCTTTCCATTGAGCAACAAATCCCTCTGTTGATTTTGTAATTAAACAGGTATATACCTTTCCAACATAAACTGCGAGCAATAACAGAATAATAAAAACCCTACGGAACCGAATCTCGAATTCAAGACATCTTGAATACCAGCGATGAATCTTCCCATTGAGCCATGGACTCCTCTGTTCATTATCGGATTTAAACACGCATATACCTTTCCAACATAAACTGCGAGTAATATTAGAACGATGAAAACTCGACGGAACCGAGTTTCGAACTCAAGACTTCTTGAATAGCAGCGATGGATCTAACCTTTGAGCCACAAGTTACTCCGAAGATTTCTGATTTAAACAGGTATATACCTTTCCAACATAAACTACGAATAATATTAGAATAATGAAAACTCGACGGAATTGAGTCTCGAACTCAAGGCATCTTGAATACCAGCGATGGATCTATGCATTGAGCCACAAGTTCCTTTGGTGATCATGGGATTTAAACAGGTATATACCTTTTCAACATAAATTGGGAGTAAAAATAGAGTAAATAAAACTTGACGAAACCCAGTCTCAAATTCAAGACATTTTGTATACTAGCGATGAACCTTTCCATTGAGCCACAAATTCCTTTGCTAATTATAGGATTAAAACAGTTATATACCTTTCCAACATAAATTGCGAGTAATAAGAGAATAATGAAAACTCGACGGAACCGAGTCTCGAACTCAAGTCATCTTGAATACCAGCGATGAATCTATCCTTGAGCCAGAAATTCCTCTGTTAATTTTGGGATTCAAACAGGTATATAAATACCTTTCTTGCATAAACTGCGCATAATAATAGAATATTGAAAATTCCAGGGAACCGAGTCTCTAAAAACATCTTGAATTCCAGCGAAGAATTTATCCATTAGGCCACAAGCTCTTCGGATGATTAGGGGATTTAAACAGGTAGGTATATACCTGTCCAACATATACTGCGAGTATTAACAGAATAAGGGGAACTCGACGGAACTGAGTCTCGAACTCAAGTCATCTTGAATACCAGCGACGAATCTATTCATTGTGCCACAAATCCCTTTGTTGATTTTGCAATTTAAACAGGTATATACCTTTCCAACATAAACTGCGAGTAATAACAGAATAATAAAAATCCGACGGAACCGAGTCTCGAATTCATGACATCTTGAATAGCAGCGATGGATCTAACTTTTGAGCCACAAGTTCGTCTGAAGATTTTTGATTTAAACAGGTATATACCTTTCCAACATAAACTGCGAATAATATTAGAATAATGAAAACTCGACGGAATTGAGTTTCGAACTCAAGACATCTTGAATTCTTGCGATGGATCTATGCATTGAGCCACAAGTTCCTTCGATGATCATGGGATTTAAACAGGTATATACCTTTCCAACATTAATTGCGAGTAATAATATAATATTGAAATCTCGACGGAACCGAGTCTCGAACTCAAGGCATCTTGAATACCAGCGATGAATCTGTCCATTGAGCCACAAGTTCCACTGATGATCATTGGATTTAAACAGGTATATACCTTTCCAACATAAACTGCGATTAATAACACAATAACGAACGTTCGACGGAACCGAGTATCGAATTCAAGACATCTTGAATATTAGCGATGGATCTAGCCTTTGAGACACATGTTCTTATGACGATTTTTGATTTAAAAAGGTATATACCTTTCCAACATATACTGTAGGTAACAATAGAATAATGAAAACTCGAAGGAACGGACACTCGAACTCAAGACATCTCAAATACCAGCGATGAATCTATCCATTGAGCCAAACATTCCTCTGCTGATTTTGTAATTTAAACAGGTATATACCTTTCCAACATAAACTGCGAGTAATAACAGAATAATAAAAACCCTACGGAACCGAGTCTCGAATTCATGACATCTTGAATATCAGCGATGAATCTTCCCAATGAGCCATGGACTCCTCTGTTCATTATCGGATTTAAACACGTATATACCTTTCCAACATAAACTGCGAGTAATATTAGAACGATGATAACTCGACGGAACCGAGTTTCAAACTCAAAACTTCTTGAATGCCAGCGATGAATCTATCCAATGCGCCACAGGTTCCGCTGATGATTTTGGGATTTAAACAGGTATATACCTTTCCAACATATACTGCGAGTAATAATAAAATAATGGAACCTCGACGGAACCGAGTCTCGAACTCAAGTCATCTTGAATACCAGCGATGAATCTTTCCATTGAGCAACAAATCCCTCTGTTGATTTTGTAATTAAACAGGTATATACCTTTCCAACATAAACTGCGAGCAATAACAGAATAATAAAAACCCTACGGAACCGAATCTCGAATTCAAGACATCTTGAATACCAGCGATGAATCTTCCCATTGAGCCATGGACTCCTCTGTTCATTATCGGATTTAAACACGCATATACCTTTCCAACATAAACTGCGAGTAATATTAGAACGATGAAAACTCGACGGAACCGAGTTTCGAACTCAAGACTTCTTGAATAGCAGCGATGGATCTAACTTTTGAGCCACAAGTTCGTCTGAAGATTTTTGATTTAAACAGGTATATACCTTTCCAACATAAACTGCGAATAATATTAGAATAATGAAAACTCGACGGAATTGAGTTTCGAACTCAAGACATCTTGAATTCTTGCGATGGATCTATGCATTGAGCCACAAGTTCCTTCGATGATCATGGGATTTAAACAGGTATATACCTTTCCAACATTAATTGCGAGTAATAATATAATATTGAAATCTCGACGGAACCGAGTCTCGAACTCAAGGCATCTTGAATACCAGCGATGAATCTGTCCATTGAGCCACAAGTTCCTCTGATGATCATTGGATTTAAACAGGTATATACCTTTCCAACATAAACTGCGATTAATAACACAATAACGAACGTTCGACGGAACCGAGTATCGAATTCAAGACATCTTGAATATTAGCGATGGATCTAGCCTTTGAGACACATGTTCTTATGACGATTTTTGATTTAAAAAGGTATATACCTTTTCCAACATATACTGTAGGTAACAATAGAATAATGAAAAACTCGAAGGAACGGACACTCGAACTCAAGACATCTCAAAATACCAGCGATGAATCTATCCATTGAGCCAAACATTCCTCTGCTGATTTTGTAATTTAAACAGGTATATACCTTTCCAACATAAACTGCGAGCAATAACAGAATAATAAAAACCCTACGGAACCGAATCTCGAATTCAAGACATCTTGAATACCAGCGATGAATCTTCCCATTGAGCCATGGACTCCTCTGTTCATTATCGGATTTAAACACGCATATACCTTTCCAACATAAACTGCGAGTAATATTAGAACGATGAAAACTCGACGGAACCGAGTTTCGAACTCAAGACTTCTTGAATAGCAGCGATGGATCTAACCTTTGAGCCACAAGTTACTCCGAAGATTTCTGATTTAAACAGGTATATACCTTTCCAACATAAACTACGAATAATATTAGAATAATGAAAACTCGACGGAATTGAGTCTCGAACTCAAGGCATCTTGAATACCAGCGATGGATCTATGCATTGAGCCACAAGTTCCTTTGGTGATCATGGGATTTAAACAGGTATATACCTTTTCAACATAAACTGGGAGTAAAAATAGAGTAAATAAAACTTGACGAAACCCAGTCTCAAATTCAAGACATTTTGTATACTAGCGATGAACCTTTCCATTGAGCCACAAATTCCTTTGCTAATTATAGGATTAAAACAGTTATATACCTTTCCAACATAAATTGCGAGTAATAAGAGAATAATGAAAACTCGACGGAACCGAGTCTCGAACTCAAGTCATCTTGAATACCAGCGTTGAATCTATCCTTGAGCCAGAAATTCCTCTGGTAATTTTGGGATTCAAACAGGTATATAAATACCTTTCTTGCATAAACTGCGCATAATAATAGAATATTGAAAATTCCAGGGAACCGAGTCTCTAAAAACATCTTGAATTCCAGCGAAGAATTTATCCATTAGGCCACAAGCTCTTCGGATGATTAGGGGATTTAAACAGGTAGGTATATACCTGTCCAACATATACTGCGAGTATTAACAGAATAAGGGGAACTCGACGGAACTGAGTCTCGAACTCAAGTCATCTTGAATACCAGCGACGAATCTATTCATTGTGCCACAAATCCCTTTGTTGATTTTGCAATTTAAACAGGTATATACCTTTCCAACATAAACTGCGAGTAATAACAGAATAATAAAAATCCGACGGAACCGAGTCTCGAATTCATGACATCTTGAATATCAGCAATGAGCCATGGACTCCTCTGTTCATTATCGGATTTAAACACGTATATACCTTTCCAACATAAACTGCGAGTAATATTAGAACGATGATAACTCGACGGAACCGAGTTTCAAACTCAAAACTTCTTGAATGCCAGCGATGAATCTATCCAATGCGCCACAGGTTCCGCTGATGATTTTGGGATTTAAACAGGTATATACCTTTCCAACATATACTGCGAGTAATAATAAAATAATGGAACCTCGACGGAACCGAGTCTCGAACTCAAGTCATCTTGAATACCAGCGATGAATCTTTCCCTTGAGCAACAAATCCCTCTGTTGATTTTGTAATTAAACAGGTATATACCTTTCCAACATAAACTGCGAGCAATAACAGAATAATAAAAACCCTACGGAACCGAATCTCGAATTCAAGACATCTTGAATACCAGCGATGAATCTTCCCATTGAGCCATGGACTCCTCTGTTCATTATCGGATTTAAACACGCATATACCTTTCCAACATAAACTGCGAGTAATATTAGAACGATGAAAACTCGACGGAACCGAGTTTCGAACTCAAGACTTCTTGAATAGCAGCGATGGATCTAACTTTTGAGCCACAAGTTCGTCTGTAGATTTTTGATTTAAACAGGTATATACCTTTCCAACATAAACTGCGAATAATATTAGAATAATGAAAACTCGACGGAATTGAGTTTCGAACTCAAGACATCTTGAATTCTAGCGATGGATCTATGCATTGAGCCACAAGTTCCTTCGATGATCATGGGATTTAAACAGGTATATACCTTTCCAACATTAATTGCGAGTAATAATATAATATTGAAATCCCGACGGAACCGAGTCTCGAACTCAAGGCATCTTGAATACCAGCGATGAATCTGTCCATTGAGCCACAAGTTCCTCTGATGATCATTGGATTTAAACAGGTATATACCTTTCCAATATAAACTGCGATTAATAACACAATAACGAACGTTCGACGGAACCGAGTATCGAATTCAAGACATCTTGAATATTAGCGATGGATCTAGCCTTTGAGACACATGTTCTTATGAAGATTTTTGATTTAAAAAGGTATATACCTTTCCAACATATACTGTAGGTAACAATAGAATAATGAAAACTCGAAGGAACGGACACTCGAACTCAAGACATCTCAAATACCAGCGATGAATCTATCCATTGAGCCAAACATTCCTCTGCTCATTTTGTAATTTAAACAGGTATATACCTTTCCAACATAAACTGCGAGTAATAACAGAATAATAAAAACCCGACGGCACCGAGTCTCGAATTCAAGACATCTTGAATATCAGCGATGAATCTTCCCATTGAGCCAGGGACTCCTCTGTTCATTATCGAATTTAAACACGTATATACCTTTCCAACATAAACTGCGAGTAATATTAGAACGATGATAAATCGACGGAACCGAGTTTCAAACTCAAAACTTCTCGAATAGCAGCGATGGATCTAACCTTTGAGCCACAAGTTACTCTGAAGATTTTTGATTTAAACAGGAATATACCTTTCCAACATAAACTACGAATAATATTAGAATAATGAAAATTCGACGGAATTGAGTCTCGAACACACACAAATCTTGAATACCAGCGATGATTCTATCCATTGAGCCACAAGTTCCTTTTGAAGATTACTGGATTTAAACAGGTATATACCTTACCAACATAAACTGCGAGTAATAATAAAATAATCAAGTCATCTTGAATACCAGCGATGAATCTTTCCATTGCGCCACAGGTTCCGCTGACTCATTCTGTTATTACTCGCAGTTTATGTTGGAAATTACAAAATCAACAGAGGAATGTTTGGCTCAATGGATAGATTCATCGCTGGTATTCGAGATGCCTTGAGTTCGAGTCTCCTTTCCGTCGAGTTTTCATTATTCTATAGTTAACCGCAGTTTTCGTTGGAAAGGTATATACCTGTTTAAATCCCAAAATAAACAGTTGATTTTGTAATTTAAATAGGTATATACCTTTCCAACATAAACTGCGAATAATATTAGAATAATGAAAACTCGACGGAATTGAGTCTCGAACTCAAGGCATCTTGAATACCAGCGATGGATCTATGCATTGAGCCACAAGTTCCTTTGGTGATCATGGGATTTAAACAGGTATATACCTTTTCAACATAAACTGGGAGTAAAAATAGAGTAAATAAAACTTGACGAAACCCAGTCTCAAATTCAAGACATCTTGTATACTAGCGATGAATCTTTCCATTGAACCACAAATTCCTTTGCTAATTATAGGATTAAAACAGTTATATACCTTTCCAACATAAATTGCGAGTAATAAGAGAATAATGAAAACTCGACGGAACCGATTTTCGAACTCAAGGCATCTTGAACAGCAGCGAAGAATCTAACCATTGAGCTACAAGTTCCTTTGTTGATTTATGGATTTAAACAGGTATATAGGCCTTTCCAAATAAACTGCGAGTAATAACACAGTAATGAAAGCTCGTCGGAACCGAGTCCCGAATACAAGACACATAGAATACTGGCGATGATTCTATCCATTGAGCCACAAGTACCTTTGATGATTACAGGATTTAAACAGGTATATACCTTACCAACGTAAACTGCGAGTAATAATAAAATAATGGAACCTCGACGGAACCGAGTCTCGAACTCAAGTCATCTTGAATACCAGCGATGAATCTATCCATTGCACCACAGGTTCCGCTGATGATTTAGGGATTTAAACAGGTATATAACTTTCCAACATATACTGCGATTAATAATAAAATAGTGAAACCTCGACGGAACCGAGTCTCGAACTCAAATAATCTTGAATACCAGCGATGAATCTTTCCATTGCGCCACAAATCCCTCTGTTGCTTTTGTAATTAAACAGGTATATACCTTTCCAACATAAACTGCGAGTAATAACAGAATAATAAAAACCCTACGGAACCGAATCTCAAATTCAAGACATCTTGAATACCAGCGATGAATCTTCCCATTGAGCCATGGACTCCTCTGTTCATTAACTTATTTAAACACGTATATACCTTTCCAACATAAACTGCGAGTAATATTACAACGATGAAAACTCGACGGAACCGAGTTTCGAACTCAAGACCTCTTGAATAGCAGCGATGGATCTAACCTTTGAGCCACAAGTTCCTCTGATATAAACAGGTATATACCTTTCCAACATTAACTGCGAATAATATTAGAATAATGAAAACTCGACGGAATTGAGTCTCGAACTCAAGACATCTTGAATTCCAGCGATGGATCTATGCATTGAGCCACAAGTTCCTTCAATGATCATGGGATTTAAACAGGTATATACCTTTCCAACATTAATTGCGAGTAACAATATAATATTGAAAACTCGACGGAACCGAGTCTCGAACTCAAGGCATCCTGAATACCAGCGATGAATCGAATCTGTCCATTGAGCCACAAGTTCCTCTGATGATCATGGGATTTAAACAGGTATATACCTTTCCAACATAAACTGCGATTAATAAGACAATAACGAACGCTCGACGGAACCGAGTATCGAATTCAAGAAATCTTGAATATTTGCGATGGATCTAGCCTTTGAGACACATGTTCTTATGAAGATTTTAGATTTAAAAAGGTATATACCTTTCCAACATATACTGTAGGTAATAATAGAATAATGAAAACTCGACGGCATTGAGTGTTGAAATCTCGAGGGAACCAAGTCTCGAACTCAAGGAATCTCGAATACCATCGATGAATCTATTCATTGAGCCACAAGTTCCCCTGATGATCATGGGATTTAAACAGGTATATACCTTTCCAACTTAAACTGGGAGTAATAATAGAGTAAATAAAACTTGACGAAACCCAGTCTCAAATTGAAGACATCTTGTATATTAGCGCAGGTATATACCTTACCAACATAAACTGCGAGTAATAATAAAATAATCAAGTCATCTTGAATACCAGCGATGAATCTTTCCATTGCGCCACAGGTTCCGCTGACTCATTCTGTTATTACTCGCAGTTTATGTTGGAAATTACAAAATCAACAGAGGAATGTTTGGCTCAATGGATAGATTCATCGCTGGTATTCGAGATGCCTTGAGTTCGAGTCTCCTTTCCGTCGAGTTTTCATTATTCTATAGTTAACCGCAGTTTTCGTTGGAAAGGTATATACCTGTTTAAATCCCAAAATAAACAGTTGATTTTGTAATTTAAATAGGTATATACCTTTCCAACATAAACTGCGAATAATATTAGAATAATGAAAACTCGACGGAATTGAGTCTCGAACTCAAGGCATCTTGAATACCAGCGATGGATCTATGCATTGAGCCACAAGTTCCTTTGGTGATCATGGGATTTAAACAGGTATATACCTTTTCAACATAAACTGGGAGTAAAAATAGAGTAAATAAAACTTGACGAAACCCAGTCTCAAATTCATGACATCTTGTATACTAGCGATGAATCTTTCCATTGAACCACAAATTCCTTTGCTAATTATAGGATTAAAACAGTTATATACCTTTCCAACATAAATTGCGAGTAATAAGAGAATAATGAAAACTCAACGGAACCGATTTTCGAACTCAAGGCATCTTGAACAGCAGCGATGAATCTAACCATTGAGCTACAAGTTCCTTTGTTGATTTATGGATTTAAACAGGTATATAGGCCTTTCCAAATAAACTGCGAGTAATAACACAGTAATGAAAGCTCGTCGGAACCGAGTCCCGAATACAAGATACATAGAATACTAGCGATGATTCTATCCATTGAGCCACAAGTACCTTTGATGATTACAGGATTTAAACAGGTATATACCTTACCAACGTAAACTGCGAGTAATAATAAAATAATGGAACCTCGACGGAACCGAGTCTCGAACTCAAGTCATCTTGAGTACCAGCGATGAATCTATCCATTGCACCACAGGTTCCGCTGATGATTTAGGGATTTAAACAGGTATATAACTTTCCAACATATACTGCGATTAATAATAAAATAGTGAAACCTCGACGGAACCGAGTCTCGAACTCAAATAATCTTGAATACCAGCGATGAATCTTTCCATTGCGCCACAAATCCCTCTGTTGCTTTTGTAATTAAACACGTATATACCTTTCCAACATAAACTGCGAGTAATAACAGAATAATAAAAACCCTACGGAACCGAATCTCGAATTCAAGACATCTTGAATAATGGCGATGAATCTTCCCATTGAGCCATGGACTCCTCTGTTCATTAACTTATTTAAACACGTATATACCTTTCCAACATAAACTGCGAGTAATATTACAACGATGAAAACTCGACGGAACCGAGTTTCGAACTCAAGACCTCTTGAATAGCAGCGATGGATCTTACCTTTGAGCCACAAGTTCCTCTGGTATAAACAGGTATATACCTTTCCAACATTAACTGCGAATAATATTAGAATAATGAAAACTCGACGGAATTGAGTCTCGAACTCAAGACATCTTGAATTCCAGCGATGGATCTATGCATTGAGCCACAAGTTCCTTCAATGATCATGGGATTTAAACAGGTATATACCTTTCCAACATTAATTGCGAGTAACAATATAATATTGAAAACTCGACGGAACCGAGTCTCGAACTCAAGGCATCCTGAATACCAGCGATGAATCGAATCTGTCCATTGAGCCACAAGTTCCTCTGATGATCATGGGATTTAAACAGGTATATACCTTTCCAACATAAACTGCGATTAATAAGACAATAACGAACGCTCGACGGAACCGAGTATCGAATTCAAGAAATCTTGAATATTTGCGATGGATCTAGCCTTTGAGACACATGTTCTTATGAAGATTTTAGATTTAAAAAGGTATATACCTTTCCAACATATACTGTAGGTAATAATAGAATAATGAAAACTCGACGGCATTGAGTGTTGAAATCTCGAGGGAACCAAGTCTCGAACTCAAGGAATCTCGAATACCATCGATGAATCTATCCATTGAGCCACAAGTTCCCCTGATGATCATGGGATTTAAACAGGTATATACCTTTCCAACTTAAACTGGGAGTAATAATAGAGTAAATAAAACTTGACGAAACCCAGTCTCAAATTCAAGACATCTTGTATATTAGCGATGAATCTTTCCATTGAGCCACAAATTCCTTTGCTAATTGTAGGATTAGAACAGTTATATACCTTTCCAACATGAATTGCGAGTAATAAGAGAATAATGAAAACTGGACGGAACCGAGTTTCGAACTCGAGGCATCTTGAACAACAGCGATGAATTTATCCACTGAGCCACAACTTCCTTTGTTGATTTTTCGGATTTAAACAGGTATATACCTTTCCAACATAAACTGGTAGTAATAATAGAGTAAATAAAATTTGACGAAACCCAGTCTCAAATTCAAGACATCTTGTATACTAGCGATGAATCTTTCCATTGAGCCACAAATTCCTTTGCTAATTGTAGGATTAGAACAGTTATATACCTTTCCAACATATACTGCGAGTAATTATAAAATAATCGAACCTCGACGGAACCGAGTCTCGAACTCAAGTCATCATGAATACCAGCGATGAATCTTTCCATTGCGCCACAAATCCCTCTGTTGGTTTTGTAATTAAACAGGTATATACCTTTCCAACAAAAACTGCGAATAATATTAGAATAATGAAAACTCGACGGAATTGAGTCTCGAACTCAATACATCTTTAATTCCAGCGATGGATCTATATATTGAGCCACAAGCTCCTCTGATGATCACGGGATTAAACAGGTATGTACCTTTCCAAAATAAATTGCGAGTAATAATATAATAATGGGAAATCGACGGAACCGAGTCTCGAACTAAATGCATCTTGAATACCTGCGATGAATCTATCCACTGAGCCACACATTCCTTTTGGGATTTAAACAGGTATATACCTTTCCAACGTAAACTGCAGTTAACAATAGAATAATGAAAAATCGAGGAAACGGAGACTCGAACTCAAGACATCACGAATACCAGCGATGAATCTATCCATTGAGCCAAACATTCCTCTGTCGATTTTGGGATTTAAACAGGTATATATCTTTCCAACGTAAACTGCAGTTAATAATAGAATAATGAAAACTCGACGGAACCGAGTCTCGAACTCAAGTCATCTTGAATACCAGCCATGAATCTATCCATTGAGCCACAAATTCCTCCGTTAATTTTGGGATTCAAACAAGTATATACCTTTCTTGCATAAACTGCGTATAATAATAGAATATTGAAAATTCCACGGAACCGAGTCTCGCACTTAAAACATCTTGAATACCAGCGAAGAGTTTATCCATTAAGCCACAAGCTCTTCGGATGATTATGGGATTTAAACAGGTATATACCTTTCCAACATATACAACGAGTATTAATAGAATAAGGGGAACTCGACGGAAATGAGTCTCGAACTCAAGTCATCTTGAATACCAGCGATGAATCTATTCATTTTGCCACAAATCCCTCTGTTGATTTTGTAATTTTAACAGGTATATACCTTTCCAACATAAACTGCAAGTAATAACAGAATAATAAAAACCCGACGGAACCGAGTCTCGAATTCAAGACATCTTGAATATCAGCGATGAATCTTCCCATTGAGCCATGGACTCCTCTGTTCATTATCGGATTTAAACACGTATATACCTTTCCAACATAAACTGCGAGTAATATTAGAATGATGACAACTCGACGGAACCGAGTATCAAACTCTAAACTGCTTGAATAGCAGCGATGGATCTAATTTTTGAGCCACAAGTTACTCCGAAGATTGCGAGTAATTATAAAATAATCGAACCTCGACGGAACCGAGTCTCGAACTCAAGTAATCTTGAATACCAGCGATGAATCTTTCCATTGCGCCACAAATCCCTCTGTTGATTTTGTAATTAAACAGGTATATACCTTTCCAACATAAACTGCGAGTAATAACAGAATAATAAAAACTTTACGGAACCGAGTCTCGAATTCAAGACATCTTGAATACCAACGATGAATCTTCCCATTGAGCCATGGACTCCTCTGTTCATTATCGGATTTAAATACGTATATACCTTTCCAACATAAACTGCGAGTAATATTAGAACGATGAAAACCCGACGGAACCGAGTTTCAAACTCAAAACTTCTTGAATGGCAGCGATGAATCTATCCATTGCGCCACAGGTTCCGCTGAAGATTTTGCGATTTAAACAGGTATATACCTTTCCAACATATACTGTAGGTAATAATAGAATAATGAAAACTCGACGGTATTGAGTCTCGAACTCAATACATCTTTAATTCCAGCGATGAATCTATCCATTGAGCCACAAGCTCCTTTGATGATCACGGGATTAAACAGGTATGTACCTTTCCAAAATAAATTGCGAGTAATAATATAATAATGGGAAATCGACGGAACCGAGTCTCGAACTAAATGCATCTTGAATACCTGCGATGAATCTATTCATTGAGCCAAACATTCTTTTGTTGATTTTGGGATTTAAACAGGTATATACCTTTCCAACGTAAACTGCAGTTAACTATAGAATAATGAAAACTCGACGGAACGGAGACTCGAACTCAAGACATCACGAATACCAGCGATGAATCTATCCATTGAGCCAAACATTCCTCTGTCGATTTTGGGATTTAAACAGGTATATATCTTTCCAACGTAAACTGCAGTTAACAATAGAATAATGAAAACTCGACGGAACCGAGTCTCGAACTCAAGTCATTTTGAATACCAGCGATGAATCTATCCATTGAGCCACAAATTCCTCCGTTAATTTTGGGATTCAAACAAGTATATACCTTTCTTGCATAAACTGCGTATAATAATAGAATATTGAAAATTCCACGGAACCGAGTCTCGCACTAAAAACATCTTGAATACCAGCGAAGAGTTTATCCATTAAGCCACAAGCTCTTCGGATGATTATGGGATTTAAACAGGTAGGTATATACCTTTCCAACATATACAACGAGTATTAATAGAATAAGGGGAACTCGACGGAACTGAGTCTCGAACTCAAGTCATCTTGAATACCAGCGATGAATCTATTCATTGTGCCACAAATCCCTCTGTTGATTTTGTAATTTTAACAGGTATACCTTTCCAACATAAACTGCAAGTAATAACAGAATAATAGAAACCCGAGGGAACCGAGTCTCGAATTCAAGACATCTTGAATATCAGCGATGAATTTTCCCATTGAGCCATGGACTCCTCTGTTCATTATCGGATTTAAACACGTATATACCTTTCCAACATAAACTGCGAGTAATATTAGAACGATGACAACTCGACGGAACCGAGTTTCAAACTCAAAACTTCTTGAATAGCAGCGATGGATCTAACCTTTGAGCCACAAGTTACTCCGAAGATTTCTGATTTAAACAGGTATATACCTTTCCAACATAAACTACGAATAATATTTGCGATTTAAACAGGTATATACCTTTCCAACATATACTGCGAATAATATTAGAATAATGAAAACTCGAACGGTATTGAGTCTCGAACTAAAGACATCTTTAATTCCAGCGATGGATCTATCCATTGAGCCACAAGCTCCTCTGATGATCATGGGATTTAAACAGGTATATACCTTTCCAACATTAATTGCGAGTAATAATATAATATTGAAATCTCGACGGAACCGAGTCTCGAACTCAAGGCATCTTGAATACCAGCGATGAATCTGTCCGTTGAGCCACAAGTTCCTCTGATGATCATGGGATTTAAACAGGTATATAGCAGCGATGGATCTAACCTTTGAGCCACAAGTTACTCCGAAGATTTCTGATTTAAACAGGTATATACCTTTCCAACATAAACTACGAATAATATTTGCGATTTAAACAGGTATATACCTTTCCAACATAAATTGCGATTAATAACACAATAACGAACGTTCGACGGAACCGAGTATCGAATTCAAGACATCTTGAATATTTGCGATGGATCTAGCCTTTGAGACACATGTTCTTATGAAGATTTTTGATTTAAAAAGGTATATACCTTTCCAACATATACTGTAGGTAATAATAGTATAATGAAAACTCGACGGTATTGAGTCTCGAACTCAATACATCTTTAATTTCAGCGATGGATCTATCCATTGAGCCACAAGCTCCTCTGATGATCACGGGATTAAAGAGGTATGTACCTTTCCAAAATAAATTGCGAGTAATGATATAATAATGGGAACTCGACGGAACCGAGTATCGAACTAAATGCAACTTAAATACCTGCGACGCATCTATCCACTGAGCCACACATTCCTCTGTCGATTTTGGGATTTAAACAGGTATATACCTTTCCAACGTAAACTGCAGTTAACAATAGAATAATGAAAACTCGAAGGAACGGACACTCGAACTCAAGACATCTCAAATACCAGCGATGAATCTATCCATTGAGCCAAACATTCCTCTGTTGATTTTGTAATTTAAACAGGTATATACCTTTCCAACATAAACTACGAATAATATTAGAATAATGAAAACTCGACGGAATTGAGTCTCGAACTACAGACATCTTGAATACCAGCGATGATTCTATCCATTGAGCCACAAGTTCCTTTTGAAGATTACGAGATTTAAACAGGTATATACCTTACCAATATAAACTGCGAGTAATAATAAAATAATGGAACCTCGACGGAACCGAGTATCGAACTCAAGTCATCTTGAATACCAGCGACGAATCTTTCCATTGCGCCACAGGTTCCGCTGACGATTTTTGGATTTAAACAGGTATATACCTTTCCAACATATACTGCGAGTAAAAATAAAATAATGGAACCTCAACGGAACAGAGTCTCGAACTCAAGTCTTCTTGAATACCAGCGATGGATCTATCCATTGAGCCACAAATTCCTCTGTTAATTTTGGGATTCAAACAGGTATATACCTTTCTTGCATAAACTGCGTATAATAATAAAATATTGAAAACTCCAGGGAACCGAGTCTCGCTCTTAAAACGTCTTGAATTTCAGCGAAGAATTTATCCATTAAGCCACAAGCTCTTCGGATGTTTACGGGATTTAAACAGGTAGGTATATACCTGTCCAACATATACTGCGAGTATTAACAGAATAAGGGGAACTCGACGGAACTGAGTCTCGAACTCAAAACATCTTGAATACCAGCGACGAATCTATTCATTGTGCCACAAATCCCTCTGTTGATTTTGCAATTTAAACACCTTTCCAACATAGATTGCGAGTAATAAGAGAACGATGAAAGCTCGACAGAACCGAGTTTCGAACTCAAGACTTCTTGAATAGCAGCGATGGATCTAACCTTTGAGTCACAAGTCCCTCTGAAGATTTTTGATTTAAACAGGTATACCTTTCCAACATAAACTGCGAATAATATTAGAATAATGAAAACTCGACGGAATTGAGTCTCGAACTCAAGACATCTTGAATTCCAGCGATGGATCTATGCATTGAGCCACAAGTTCCTTCGATGGTCATGGGATTTAAACAGGTATATACCTTCCCAACATTAATTGCGAGTAATAATATAATATTGAAAACTCGACGGAACCGAGTTTCGAACTCAAGGCATCTTGAATACCAGCGATGTATCTGTCCATTGAGCCACAAGTTCCTCTGATGATCATGGGATTTAAATAGGTATATACCTTTCCAACATAAACTGCGATTAATAACACAATAACGAACGTTCGACGGAACCGAGTATCAAATTCAAGACATCTTGATTATTAGCGATGGATCTAGCCTTTGAGACACATGTTCTTATGAAGATTTTGGATTTAAAAATGTATATACCTTTCAAACATATACTGTAGGTAATAATAGAATAATGAAAATTCGACGGTATTGAGTCTCGAACTCAATACATCTTTAATTCCAGCGATGGATCTATCCATTGAGCCACAAGCTCCTCTGATGATCACGGGATTAAACAGGTATGTACCTTTCCAAAATAAATTGCGAGTAATAATATAATAATGGGAAATCGACGGAACCGAGTCTCGAAATAATGCATCTCGAATACCTGCGATGAATCTATCCACTGAGCCACACATTCCTCTGTTGATTTAGGGATTTAAACAGGTATATACCTTTCCAACGTTAACTGCAGTTAACAATGGAATAATGAAAACTCGAGGGAACGGAGACTCGAACTCAAGACATCTCATATACCAGCGATGAATATATCCATTGAGCCACAAATTCCTCTGTTAATTTTGGGATTCAAACAGGTATATACCTTTCTTGCATAAACTGCGTATAATAATAGAATATTGAAAATTCCACGGAACCGAGTCTCGCACTTAAAACATCTTGAATACCAGCGAAGAGTTTATCCATTACGCCACAAGCTCTTCAGATGATTATGGGATTTAAACAGGTATATACCTTTCCAACATATACTGCGAGTATTAATAGAATAAGGGGAACTCGACGGAACTGAGTCTCGAACTCAAGTCATCTTGAATACCAGCGATGAATCTATTCATTGTGCCTCAAATCTCTCTGTTGATTTTGTAATTAAACAGTTATATACCTTTCCAACATAAACTGCGAGTAATAACAGAATAATAAAAAATTTACGGAACCGAGTCTCGAATTCAAGACATCTTGAATACCAACGATGAATCTTCCCATTGAACCATGGACTCCTCTGTTCATTATTGGATTTAAACACGTATATACCTTTCCAACATAAACTGCGAGTAATATTAGAACGATGAAAACTCGACGGAACCGAGTTTCGAACTCAAGACCTCCTGAATAGCAGCGATGGATCTAACCTTCGAACCACAAGTTCCTCTGAAGATTTTTAATTTAAATAGGTATATACCTTTCCAACATAAACTGCGAATAATATTAGAATAATGAAAACTGGACGGAATTGAGCCTCGAACTCAAGACATCTTGAATTCCAGCGATGGATCTATGCATTGAGCCACAAGTTCCTTCGATGATCATGGGATTTAAACAGGTATATACCTTTCCAACATTAATTGCGAGTAATAATATAATATTGAAAACTCGACGGAACCGAGTCTCGAACTCAAGGCATCTTGAATACCAACGATGAATCTGTCCATTGAGCCACAAGTTCCTCTGATGATCATGGGATTTAAACAGGTATATACCTTTCCAACATAAACTGCGATTAATAACACAATAACGAACGTTCGACGGAACCGAGTATCGAATTCAAGACATCTTGAATATTAGCGATGGATCTAGCCTTTGTGGCACATGTTCTTATGAAGATTTTAGATTTAAAAAGGTATATACCTTTCCAACATATACTGTAGGTAATAATAGAATAATGAAAACTCTATGGTATTGAGTCTCGAACACGATACATCTTTAACTCCAGCGATGGATCTATCCATTGAGCCACAATCTCCTCTGATGATCACGGGATTAAACAGGTATGTACCTTTCCAAAAAAAAAATTGCGAGTAATAATATAATAATGGGAACTCGACGGAACTGAGTCTCGAACTCAAGTCATCTTGAATACCAGCGATGAATCAATTCATTGTGCCACAAATCCCTCTGTTGATTTTGTAATTTTAATAGGTATATACCTTTCCAACATAAACTGCGAGTAATAACAGAATAATAAAAACCCGATGGAACCGAGTCTCGAATTCAAGACATCTTGAATACCAGCGATGAATCTTCCCATTGAGCAATGGACTCCTCTATTCATTATCGGATTTAAACACGTATATACCTTTCCAACATAAACTGCGTGTAATATTAGAATGATGAAAACTCGACGGAATCGAGTTTCAAACTCAAAACTTCTGGAATAGCAGCGATGGATCTAACCTTTGAGCCACAAGTTCCTCTGAAGATTTTTGATTTAATCAGATATATACCTTTCCAACATAAACTACGAATAATATTAGAATAATGAAAACTCGACGAAATTGAGTCTCGAACTCAAGACATCTTGAATACCAGCGATGGATCTATGCATTGAGCCACAAGTTTCTTTGATGATCATGGGATTGAAACAGGTATGTACCTTTCCAACATTAATTGCAAGTAATAATATAATATTGAAAACTCGACGGAACCGAGTCTCGAACCCACGACATCTTGAATACCAGCGATGAATCTATCCATTGAGACACAAGTTTATCTGACGATCATGGGATTTAAACAGGTATATACCTTTCCAACATAAACTGCGATTAATAACACAATAACGAAAGCTCGACGGAACCGAGTCTCGAATTCAAGACATCTTGAATATTAGCGATGAATTTATCCATTAAGGCACAAGTTCGTCTGATGACTATGGAATTTAAACAGGTATATACCTTTCCAACATAAACTGCGAATAATAATCAAATAATGGAAACTCGACGGAACCGTGTCTCGAACTCAAGTCATCTTGAATACCAGCGATGAATCTATTCATTGAGCCACAAATTCCTCTGTTGATTTGGGATTCAAACAGATATATACCTTTCTTGCATAAACTGCGAATAATAATAGAATATTGAAAACTCGACGGAACCGAGTCTCGAACTCAAGTCATCTTGAATACCAGCGATGAATTTATCCATTAAGCCACAAGCTCTTCAGATGATTATGTATACTGCGAGTATTTATAGAATAATGGGAACTCGACAGAACTAATTCTCGAACTCAAGTCATCTTGAATACCAGCGATGAATCTATTCATTGCGCCACATATCGCTCTGTTGATGTTGTAATTTAAACAGATATATGCCTTTCCAACATAAACTGCGAGTAATAACAGAATAATAAAAATCCGACGGAACCGAGTCTCGAATTCAAGACATCTTGAATACCAGCGATGAATCTTCCCATTGAGCCATGGACTCTTCTGTTCATTATCGGACTTAAACACGTATATATACCTTTCCAACATAAACTGCGAGTAATATAAGAACGATGAAAACTCGACGGAACCGAATTTCGAACTCAAAACTTCTTGAATAGCAGCGATAGATCTAACCTCTGAGCCACAAGTTCCTCTGAAGATTTTTGATTTAAACAGGTATATATACCTTTCCAACATAAAATGCGAATAATATTAGAATAATAAAAACTCGATGGAATTTAGTCTCGAACTCAAGACATCTTGAATTCCAGCGATGGATCTATGCATTGAGCCACAAGTTCCTTCGATAATTATGGGATTTAAACAGGTATACCTTTCCAACATTAATTGCGAGTAATAATATAATAATGAAATCTCGACGGAACCGAGTCTCGAACTCAAGGCATCTTGAATACCAGCGATGAATCTGTCCATTGAGCCACAATTTCCTCTGAGGATCATGGGATTTAAACAGGTATATACCTTTCCAACGTAAACTGCAGTTAACAATGGAATAATGAAAACTCGAGGGAACGGAGACTCGAACTCAAGACATCTCATATACCAGCGATGAATCTATCCATTGAGCCACAAATTCCTCTGTTAATTTTGGGATTCAAACAGGTATATACCTTTCTTGCATAAACTGCGTATAATAATAGAATATTGAAAATTCCACGGAACCGAGTCTCGCACTTAAAACATCTTGAATACCAGCGAAGAGATTATCCATTACGCCACAAGCTCTTCGGATGATTATGGGATTTAAACAGGTATATACCTGTCCAACATATACTGCGAGTATTAATAGAATAAGGGGAACTCGACGGAACTGAGTCTCGAACTCAAGTCATCTTGAATACCAGCGATGAATCTATTCATTGTGCCTCAAATCTCTCTGTTGATTTTGTAATTAAACAGTTATATACCTTTCCAACATAAACTGCGAGTAATAACAGAATAATAAAAACTTTACGGAACCGAGTCTCGAATTCAAGACATCTTGAATACCAACGATGAATCTTCCCATTGAGCCATGGACTCCTCTGTTCATTATTGGATTTAAACACGTATATACCTTTCCAACATAAACTGCGAGTAATATTAGAACGATGAAAACTCGACGGAACCGAGTTTCGAACTCAAGACCTCCTGAATAGCAGCGATGGATCTAACCTTCGAACCACAAGTTCCTCTGAAGATTTTTAATTTAAACAGGTATATACCTTTCCAACATAAACTGCGAATAATATTAGAATAATGAAAACTGGACGGAATTGAGCCTCGAACTCAAGACATCTTGAATTCCAGCGATGGATCTATGCATTGAGCCACAAGTTCCTTCGATGATCATGGGATTTAAACAGGTATATACCTTTCCAACATTAATTGCGAGTAATAATATAATATTGAAAACTCGACGGAACCGAGTCTCGAACTCAAGGCATCTTGAATACCAGCGATGAATCTGTCCATTGAGCCACAAGTTCCTCTGATGATCATGGGATTTAAACAGGTATATACCTTTCCAACATAAACTGCGATTAATAACACAATAACGAACGTTCGACGGAACCGAGTATCGAATTCAAGACATCTTGAATATTAGCGATGGATCTAGCCTTTGTGGCACATGTTCTTCTGAAGATTTTAGATTTAAAAAGGTATATACCTTTCCAACATATACTGTAGGTAATAATAGAATAATGAAAACTCTATGGTATTGAGTCTCGAACACGATACATCTTTAACTCCAGCGATGGATCTATCCATTGAGCCACAATCTCCTCTGATGATCACGGGATTAAACAGGTATGTACCTTTCCAAAAAAAAATTGCGAGTAATAATATAATAATGGGAACTCGACGGAACTGAGTCTCGAACTCAAGTCATCTTGAATACCAGCGATGAATCAATTCATTGTGCCACAAATCCCTCTGTTGATTTTGTAATTTAAATAGGTATATACCTTTCCAACATAAACTGCGAGTAATAACAGAATAATAAAAACCCGATGGAACCGAGTCTCGAATTCAAGACATCTTGAATACCAGCGATGAATCTTCCCATTGAGCAATGGACTCCTCTATTCATTATCGGATTTAAACACGTATATACCTTTCGAACATAAACTGCGTGTAATATTAGAATGATGAAAACTCGACGGAATCGAGTTTCAAACTCAAAACTTCTGGAATAGCAGCGATGGATCTAACCTTTGAGCCACAAGTTCCTCTGAAGATTTTTGATTTAAACAGATATATACCTTTCCAACATAAACTACGAATAATATTAGAATAATGAAAACTCGACGAAATTGAGTCTCGAACTCAAGACATCTTGAATACCAGCGATGGATCTATGCATTGAGCCACAAGTTTCTTTGATGATCATGGGATTGAAACAGGTATGTACCTTTCCAACATTAATTGCAAGTAATAATATAATATTGAAAACTCGACGGAACCGAGTCTCGAACCCACGACATCTTGAATACCAGCGATGAATCTATCCATTGAGACACAAGTTCTTCTGACGATCATGGGATTTAAACAGGTATATACCTTTCCAACATAAACTGCGATTAATAACACAATAACGAAAGCTCGACGGAACCGAGTCTCGAATTCAAGACATCTTGAATATTAGCGATGAATTTATCCATTAAGGCACAAGTTCATCTGATGACTATGGAATTTAAACAGGTATATACCTTTCCAACATAAACTGCGAATAATAATCAAATAATGGAAACTCGACG
This sequence comes from Styela plicata, assembly GCA_963675895.2. Lineage (NCBI taxonomy): Eukaryota > Metazoa > Chordata > Ascidiacea > Stolidobranchia > Styelidae > Styela > Styela plicata. Next base: position 15,353,650 of record OZ023142.1, on the reverse strand, counting down.
GAACCGTGTCTCGAACTCAAGTCATCTTGAATACCAGCGATGAATCTATTCATTGAGCCACAAATTCCTCTGTTGATTTTGGGATTCAAACAGGTATATACCTTTCTTGCATAAACTGCGAATAATAATAGAATATTGAAAACTCGACGGAACCGAGTCTCGAACTTAAGTCATCTTGAATACCAGCGATGAATTTATCCATTAAGCCACAAGCTTTTCGGATGATTATGTGATTTAAACAGGTATATACATTTCCAACGACAGAACTAATTCTCGAACTCAAGTCATCTTGAATACCAGCGATGAATCTATTCATTGCGCCACATATCCCTCTGTTGATGTTGTAATTTAAACAGATATATGCCTTTCCAACATAAACTGCGAGTAATAACAGAATAATAAAAATCCGACGGAACCGAGTCTCGAATTCAAGACATCTTGAATACCAGCGATGAATCTTCCCATTGAGCCATGGACTCTTCTGTTCATTATCGGATTTAAACACGTATATATATACCTTTCCAACATAAACTGCGAGTAATATAAGAACGATGAAAACTCGACGGAACCGAATTTCGAACTCAAAACTTCTTGAATAGCAGCGATAGATCTAACCTCTGAGCCACAAGTTCCTCTGAAGATTTTTGATTTAAACAGGTATATACCTTTCCAACATAAAATGCGAATAATATTAGAATAATAAAAACTCGACGGAATTTAGTCTCGAACTCAAGACATCTTGAATTCCAGCGATGGATCTAAGCATTGAGCCACAAGTTCCTTCGATGATTATGGGATTTAAACAGGTATACCTTTCCAACATTAATTGCGAGTAATAATATAATATTGAAATCTCGACGGAACCGAGTCTCGAACTCAAGGCATCTTGAATACCAGCGATGAATCTGTCCATTGAGCCACAATTTCCTCTGATGATCATGGGATTTAAACAGGTATATACCTTTCCAACATAAACTGCGATTAATAACACAATAACGAGCGTTCGACGGAACCGAGTATCGAATTCAAGACATCTTGAATATTAGCGATGGATCTAGCCTTTGAGACACATGTTCTTATGAAGATTTTAAATTTAAAAAGGTATATACCTTTCCAACATATACTGTAGATAATAATAGAATAATGAAAACTCGACGGTATTGAGTCTCGAACTCAATACATCTTTAATTCCAGCGATGGATCTATCCATTGAGCCACAAGCTCCTCTGATGATCACGGTATTAAACAGGTATGTACCTTTCCAAAATAAATTGCGAGTAATAATATAATAATGGGAACTCGACGGAACCGAGTCTCGAACTCAAGACATCTCAAATACCAGCGATGAATCTATCCATTGAGCCAAACATTCCCCTGTTGATTTTGGGATTTAAACAGGTATATATACCTTTCCAACGTAAACTGCAGTTAACTATGGAATAATGAAAACTCGACGGAACGGAGACTCGAACTCAAGACATCTCGAATAACAGCGATGAATCTATCCATTGAGTCAAACATTCTTCTGTTGATTTTGGGATTTAAACAGGTATATATATACCTTTCCAACGTAAACTGCAGTTAACAATACAATAATGAAAACTCGGCGGAAAACAGTCTCGAACTCAAGACATCTTGAATACCATCGATGAATCTTTCCATTGAGCCACAGGTTCCTTTGAGGATCTTGAGATTTAATCAGGTATATACCTTTCCAAAACAAACTGCTAGTAATAACAGAATAATAAAAGCTCGACGGAAGCGAGTCTCGAATTCAAGACATCTTGAATATCAGCGATGAATATTTCCATTGAGCCACAACTTCCTCTGTTGATTATCGGATTTATACAGGTATATACCTTTCCAACATAAACTGCGAATAATAATATAATGAAGAAAAATCGAGGGAACCGAGTTTCGAACTCGAGGCATCTTGAACAGCAGCGATGAATCTTTTCATTGAGCAACAGGTTCCTCTGAGGATTTTGGGATTTAAACAGGTATATAGGCCTTTCCATCATAAACTGCGAGTAATAACACAGTAATGAAAGTTCGACGGAACCGAGTCCCGAATTCAAGACATATTGAATACTGGCGATGAACCTATCCATTGGGCCACAAGTTCCTTTGACGATTACAAGATTTAAACAGGTATATACCTTTCCAACATAAACTGCGAGTAATAACAAAGTAATGAGAGCTCGACGGAACCGAGTCTCGAATTCAAGTCATTTTGAATACCAGCGTTGAATCATTCCAATGAGCCACAACTTCTCTGTTTATTGTCGGATTTAAACACGTACATACCTTTCCGACATTAACTGCGAGTAATAACAAAATAATGAAAACTCGACGGAACAGACTTTCGAACTCAAGGCATATTGAATAGCAGCGATGAATCTATCCATTGAGCCACAAGTTCCTCTGACGATCATGGGTTTTAAACAGGTATGTACATTTTCAATATAAATTGCGAGTAATAATATAATAATAAAAACTTGACGGAACCGAGTCTCAAATTCAAGGCCTATTGAATACCAGTGATGAATCTATTAATTGAGCCACTCATAACTCTGTTGATTTTTGAATTTAAAGAGGTATATACCTTTCCAACGTAAACTGCAGTTAACAATAGAATAATGAAAACCCGACGGAACGGAGTTTCGAACTCAAGACCTCTTGAATACCTGCGATGAATCTATCCATTGAGTTACAAATTCCTCTGTTGATTTAGAGATTCAAACAGGCATATACCTTTCCAACATTAATTGCGAATAATAATATAATATTGAAAACTCTCCCTCTGTCGATTATGGGATTTAAACAGGTATATACCTTTCCAACCTAAATTGCGAGTAATAACAAAATAAACAAGTCTCGACGGAACCGCGTCTCGAATTCAAGTCATCTTGAATACCAGCGGTGAATCTATCCATTGAGCCACAAATTCCTCTGTTGATTTTGGGATTTAAATAGGTATATATACCTTTCAAAACTAAACTGCGAGTAACAACAGAATATTGACAGCTCGACGGAACCGAGTCTCGATTTCAAGACATCTTGAATACTAGCGATGAATCTATCCACTGAGCCACAAGCTATTCTGTTGATTTATGAATTCAAACAGGCATATACCTTTCCAACATTAATTGCGAAAAATAATATAATATTGAAAACTCAACAATCTCAACGGAACTGTGTCTCGAAATCAAGACATCTCGAATACCAGCGATGAATCTATCCATTGAGCCACAAATTCCTCTGTTGATTTGGGATTTAAGCAGGTATTTAAGGTATATACCTTTCCAACATAAACTGTAATTAATAACAGAATAATAAAAACCGGACGGAACCGAGTCTCGAACTCAAGACATCTCGCATACCAGCGATGAATCTTTCGATTGAGCCATGACTTCCTCTGTTGATTATTGGATTTAAACAGTTATATACTTTTCCCACCTAAATTTCGAGTAATAAAAAAATAATGAAATCTCGACGGAACCGAGTATCGAATTCGAGCCATCTTTAATACCAACGATGAATCTATTCATTGATCCACACATTCTTCTGTTGATTTTGGGATTTAAACAGGTATACTTTTCCAAAGTAAACTGCAGTTAAAAAAAGAATAACGAAAATTCGACGGAACCGAGTCACGAACTCAAGACATCTTGAATACCAGCGATGAATCTATCCATTGAGCAACAAGATCCTCTGAGGATTCTGTTATTTAAACAGGTACATTTCCAAACTAAATTGCGATTAATAACAAAATAATGAAAGCTCGACGGAAACGAGTCTCGAATTTGAGTCATCTTGAATACAAGCGATGAATCTATCCATTGAGCCACAATTTCCTCTGTTGCTTTTGGGATTTAAACAGGTATATACCTTTCGAAACTAAATTGCGAGTAATAACAAAATATTGAATGCTCGACGGAACCGAGTCTCGGATTCAAGACATCGTGAAAACCAGCGATGAATTTTTCCATTGAGCCATGACTTCCTCTGTCGATTAACGGATTTAAAAAGGTATATATCTTTCCAATCTAAATTGAGAGTAATAACAAAATAATGAAAGCTCGACGGAACCGAGTCTCGAACTCAAGACATCTTGAATACCAGCGAAGAATCTATCCATTGAGCAACACATTCCTCCGTTGATTTTGAGATTTAAACAGGTATATACCTTGTCAAAGTAACCGGCAGTTAACAATAGAATAATTAAAACTCGACGGAACCGAGTTTCGAACTCAAGACGTCTTGAATACCAGCGATGAATCGATCCTTTGAGCAACAAGTTTCACTGAAAATTTTGAGATTTAAATAGGTATGTACCATTCCAACCTAAATTGCGAGTAATAACAATATAATGAAAGCTCGACGGAACAGAGTCTCGAATTCAAGTCATCTTGAATACCAGCCATGAATCCATCCATTGAGCCACAAATTCCTCTGTTTATTTTGGGATTTAAACAGGTATATACCTTTCCAACATAAACTGCAATTAATAACAGAATAATAAAAACCCGACGGAATCGAGTCTCGAATTCAAGACATCTAGAATACCAGCGATGAATCTTTCCATTGAGCAACAATTTCCTATGTTGATTATTGGATTTAAACAGGTATATACCTTTCCAACATCAACTGCAAGTAATATTAGAATAAAAAAACTAGACGAAGCCCAGTCTCGATCTCAAGACATCTTGAGTACCAGCGATGCATCTATCCAATGAGCCATAAATTCCTTCGGTGATTTTGGGATTAAAACAGTTCTCCAACATAAATTGCGAGTAATAATAAAATAATAAAAACTCGACGGAACCGGGTCTCGAATTCAAGGTTTCTTTAATACCAGTGATGAATCTATCCATTGAGCCAATAGTTCCTCTGAGAATTTTGGGATTGAAACAGGTATATACCTTTCCAACATAAAGTGCGAGTAATAACAAAGAAAAGAAAGCTCGACGGAACCGAGTCTCGAATTCGAGTCATCTTTAATACCAGCGATGAATCTATTCATTGAGCCACACATTCTTCTGTTGATTTTCGGATTTAATCAGGTATACCTTTCCAAAGTAAACTGCAGTTAAAAAAGAATAACGGAAATTCGACGGAACCGAGTCACGAACTCAAGACATCTTGAATACCAACGATGAATCTATCCATTGAGCAACAAGATCCTCTGAGGATTTTGTTATTTGAACAGGTATATACTTTTCCAAACTAAATTGTGAGTAATAACAAAATAATGAAAGCTCGGCGGAACCGAGACTCGTATTCAAGACATCTTGAAAACCAGCGATGAATTTTTCCATTGAGTCATGACTTCCTCTGTCGATTATCGGATTAAAACAGTCATATACCTTTCCAATCTAAATTGCGAGTAATAACAAAATAATGAAAGCTCGACGGAACCGAGTCTCGAACATTGAGTCATGACTTCCTCTGTCGATTATCGGATTAAAACAGTCATATACCTTTCCAATCTAAATTGCGAGTAATAACAAAATAATGAAAGCTCGACGGAACCGAGTCTCGAACTCAAGACATCTTGAATACCAGCGAAGAATCTATCCATTGGGCAACACATTCCTCCGTTGATTTTGAAATTTAAACAGGTATATATATACCTTGTCAAAGTAACCGGCAGTTAACAATAGAATATCGAAAACTCGATGGAACCGAGTCTCGAATTCAAGACATCTTGAATACCAGCCACGAATCTATCCATTGAGCCACAAATTCCTCTGTTGACTTGGAATTTAAACAGGTATATACCTTTCCATCATAAACTGCAATTAATAACACAATAATAAAAACCCGACGCAACCGAGTCTCGAATTCAAGACATCTCGCATACCAGCAATGAATCTTTCGATTGAGCCATGACTTCCTCTGTTGATTATCGGATTTAAACAGTTGTATACTTTTCCCACCTAAATTTCGAGTAATAAAAAAATAATGAAAGCTCGACGGAACCGAGTCTCGAATTCGAGCCATCTTTAATACCAGCGATGAATCTATTCATTGAGCCACACATTCTTCTGTTGATTTTGGGATTTAAACAGGTATACCTTTCCAAAGTAAACTGCAGTTAAAAAAAGAATAACGAAAATTTGACGGAACCGAGGTATACACCTTTCCAAGTTAAACTGCGAGTAATACCAAAATAATTAAAGCTCGACGGAACCGAGTCTCGAATTCAAGACATCTTGAATACCAGCGATGGATATCGTCATTGAGACACAGCTTGCTGTGTTGATTATCGGATTTAAACACGTATATACCTTTCCAACATGAACTGCGAGTAATAATAGAATAATGAAAACGCGACGGAACCGAGTCTCGAATTCCAGACATCTTGAATACTATCGTAAAATCCATCCATTGAGGCACGAGCTCCTCTGAAAATTAATGGATTTAAACAGTTATATATATACCTTTCCAACTACAACTGCGAGTAATATAAGAATAACAAAAACTCTACGGGAGCTGAGTCTCGATCTCAAGACATCTTGAATACCAGCGACGAATCTACCCATTGAGCCACAACTTCCTCTGTTGATTATCGGATTTAAACAAGTATATATATACTTTTCCAACCTAAACTGCGAGTAATAAAAAAAATACTGAAAGCTCGACGTCCCGAGTCTTGAATTCAAGACCTCTTGAATACTAGCGATAAATCTATCCATTGAGCCACAAGTTCCTCTAAAGATTAAGGGATTTAAACAGGTATATATATATACCTTTCCAACTTCAACTGCGAGTAATATAAGAATACTGAAAACTCTAAGTGAGCCGATTGTCGATCTCAAGACAGCGATGAATCTTTCCATTGAACCATGACTTCATCTGTTGATTATCGTATTTAAACATGTATATATCTTTCCAACCTAAACTGCGAGTAATAACAGAATACTGAAAGCTAGACAGAACCGAGTCTCAAATTCAAAACACCTCGAATACTAGCGACGAATCTATCCATTGAGCCACAAGTTCCGCTGTTGATCACTGGATTTAAACAGGTATATACCTTTCCAACATAAACTGCGAGTTAAAATAGAATATTGAAAACTCGACGGAACCGAGTCTCGAACTCTAGACATCTTGAACACCAGCGATGAATTTATCTATTAAGCCACAAGTTCCTCTGATGACAATGGGATTTAAACAGGTATATATATACCTTTCCAACATAAATTGCGAGTAATAATCTAATAATGAAAACTCTACGGATCCGAGTCTCGAACTCAAGGCATCTTGAATACCAGCGATGAATCTATCCACCGAGCCACACATTCCTCGATTGATTTTGGGATTTAAACAGGTATACACCTTTCCAACGTAAACTGCAGAACAATGAAAACTCGACGGAACCGAGTCTCAAACACAAGACATCTTGAATACCTGCGCTGAATCCATCCATTGAGCCACACATTCCTCTGTTGATTTCGGGATTTAAACAGGTATATACCTTTCCAAGCTAAACTGCGGGTAATAACAAAATAATAAAAACTCGACGGAACCGAGTCTCGAATTCAAGACATCTAGAATACCAGGGGTGAATCTTTCCATCGAGCCATGGCTTCCTCCGTTTATTATCGGATTTAAACAGGTATATTTCTTTCCAACCTAAATTGCGAGCAATAACAAAATAATGAGAGCTCGACGGAACCGAGTCTCGAATTTAAGTCATCTTGAATACTAGCGATGAATCTATCTATTGAGCCACAAACTCCTCTGTTGATTCGGGGATTTAAACAGGTATATACCTTTCCCACATAAACTGCGAGTAATAACAGAATAATAAAAAGTCGACGGAACCGTGTCTCGAATTCAAGACATCTTGAATACCAGCGTTGAATCTTCCCATTGAGCCATAACTTCCTCTGTTGATTGTCGGATTCAAAGACGTATAACCTTTCCAACATAAACTGCGAGTAATATTAGAATAATAAAAACTCAACGTAACCGAGTCTCTTACTGAAGACATTTTGAATACCAGCATTGAATCTTTCCATTGAGCCACAACTTCCTCTGTTGATTGTCGGATTTAAACACGTATATACCTTTCCCACATAAACTGCGTGTAATAATAGAATAATGAAAACTCGACGGAACAGAGTCTCTTACTCAAGACATCTTGAATACCAGCGATGGATCTATCCTTTGAGCCACAATTTTCTCGCCGTGTCTACTCCCGGATAATGATGAAGCAGACTTATTTATATTCGAATCAATCAAAATGGAAGATTCCTATGCCTGATTTCTATTAAAAAAAATTATATTGAAGGTCAATACAACATTGGTTGAGTAGAGGGCGGGGTTTTATGCTACCGACTTATCGGACTCGAACCCGAAATATTTAATCCACGGTGCCCAGCGTGCTGGGGACTAGGGCATAAAACTATAAAAAATAACAAAAAAGAAGAACAAAACAGTTAAATGAGCTATATAGTGTGGAGTTTTACAAGAAATTCGAATTTTGTATCTCTTCAAGAATTCGACACAGATAATATGCTGGTCGCTGTCCCAATCGGAATATTCTAATTCTAATATGTTTTGTCTAACATGAGTCACTGATGGATCTCACCGGTAAGGCGTGGTCCAGCTGTGGCTCGTGCTTGACAAAATAAGCTTTCTGATTAGGGTAGAATAGATATTCTCGGAATGTCTCAGGCATGTAGCAGTTATCTCACTAATAAAAATCTGACTTGACGGAAAATTTTTTTTTCTCATGTCAGATACTGTCATTCGGATGCCAGAACCGCCAACTTTACCACGTAAGTTTTATTTTTGACCACTAAAGATCTGAATCTTATTTTATATAATCAAAATTGCTACCTGACAAAGCTAGACTATGATCTAGCGAAAGTCTTTAAATGAATCTTGTAATGCGTGGAATGAGATTCAGATCTTATGTGGTTTAACTTTTTGATCTTATTCAAGTATCCTTTCTGGCGGCCTTGGTCATATAAGGATCCCACTTCACGAAAAGAGTGGAACAGGAGATAGACAGTTCCTTACACAACACCTGCCGTATCACTGAATTATTATTTTTTCTCGTTTTTTAATGCAAAAGTATGGGTAGTGAGTGGTTTCGGATAATTTTTAAGATTTGTTTGAGAGTAGATATCGGTATCGGCGATGTTTGAAATACGACTACGCAATATGATTCGATGTTTATAATCGATGCACAAATTATCCGAAGTAATCGTGGAACATTCGTAAAAACGAAAAACTGTTCAATAAAGTGAACTTTTCAACAATAAAATGCAATAGATTTTTGGCTCGTTGATCCAAATCCATCACTCAACTCAGGGTGTAATAACTTGGGTAGGTGAGGCCGAATCGGATAGAACAGATCTTTTCAATAATTCTAGCCCAGTCCGTTTATGAGTAGCCGCCAGGGTCAGTATAATTCATCCCGAAAGGCATGGCTATAAAACAATTATTTTTCAATTTCAGCAAGTTTTTGTGTCCGAGATGAAATTCTACATTGCTTTCCATTTAACAACACCTCTATAACTGAAGATTTATGTCACAATATTGATCCTGCCTGTGAATTTTGTGAAGAGAGAGGGGAATATGGAAGATGCGTGCGAGGTGAAGTTTTCTATCTTAACTTATCTGATTTATAATTAGCGTAATATGAATAATGAAAATCGCTTGCGTGTGATTTGGCCACAGTATCTGATTGGGGTAACACTTGGCAGGTAACTTCTAACTTGAAGAAGATCGACGTTTCATCAAGTAATCGTTACACTTATAGGAAAACAACACAAATTTCATTATCTGGTACATAAATATATCGTTTCACAGTCGATAATAAATTTTCACAAATGAGTAAACTACGGTTACAACTAGGGCTGGGCAAAACCGAATCATTTGTTATTTGAATCTCATTCGAATTTTTTTTTCGAATCAATGGTCAATGATGGATTGCGCCGCCAAGGCGTGGTCCATCACTGGCTTATATGGTTGACAAAAAAGAATTTTGGATGAGGTAATTATCACTTCGTCTTATTATTTTCACTTTTCACGTTACAACCTACCGGTTAGAGCGTGTCACCGTGGCAACCAACTTCCCGGGTTTTATTGATTGTGTATTGACACCATTTATGACATCACGCATCATTATCGATCTTTATATTTCACATGACCATCAGTAACAAATTTGTATTTAAAACTCCCTGATTCAGCAATATCAGAATGTATGACGTCATTCGATAAGTATTGAGTTGTTTCATATATAGGGGATTTTTAATCTCCGCAGTGCCGCTCGGAAAGAGTAAGGATTATTATTATTTAAATGTTATTTTGCAGGAACTTCACATATTCAGTGATGGCAAATTCGGTGGATATGTTAGGCCCTAATGCACTAGAGTTGAAAGTACGTACCGCATTTCCACACGAAGGGTACAACTTTAGTCTCGGTCCAAACGAGGTTCAATTTGAAGACGACGTAATGGTATAAGAGGTTGGTGCACATAATACAGTAATTTAACCGTTAGTTTACAGTAATTCCACATTTTAAAAATATGATATCGCTCTGTTAATGAGATATAGACTGAGTATGTATTGTCGACGGACCACGATCCGAATGGCGCGATTTATCAACAGCCCATATTTATCCCCAGCAAATCTTCTACTTCTCTTTCCATATCACATCGTAAATTACTGTAAAAAAATAGTGAATCGTCGCAATTTTCAACAGTGTGGTCAGTACTTTCGTTGTGTTGGAATAATTAAAACAAAGCAATCAAATATGATTGCAGAATTTGAATCCAATGGTTCTGCTAATCTTCACATTAGTTCGAACGAGTGTCTTTTACCACACTCGGGAAATACGTCAGCACCAGGAATATAAAAATCGAATCAATTACTCGAATACATTCGAAAATAAACATATTCGATACAATAAGATTCTTATGTTTGTTTCAGAATATTGACCTACGAAAATTTGTTGTTCTCCAATTTGAATTTGTTTTATGAACCAATAAAATTTGTCAACTTCAGTTGTGATTTTATAATTAATAATTTTACCTAAATTGTTGTAATGATTTTTTCATGAAATCATGGCTGAATTGAGAATGCGATCCATAATTCACATTCGAAATAATTTTTCAGAATATATACGAAATATTGAAATATTCGGACATGGCCATCCCTGTAGGACAATTCTAAACCAGTTTTGTTAGAATCATATTTTGTTAAGTATGAGTGACTGATGAACCGCGGTCCATATGCGGTTCATGCTCATCAAAAGCTTATAAAAATAAAATTTCTAATTGGGAGAGCGTCGGTGTCAATTTTCTTGAGTTAATTTGAAATTAAAACGTAAAGTACATCAGTGTCCAAATATATCGGATCACAAATAAAAGCAAACGCCCAAAAGGTCTATGGTTCGATGCTTGACCGTTTCACCACTGAGCGTGCCTGTTCACGGACAGGCCATAGCATATAATTAAAAAAGGCAATAAAAAAGCTTACATTTCGATTCAAATTTGATAAACTGCTAGGTAATCGACTTTATCAACTTATAATCAATGGCATTTTTAGCGGGGGAAACCCCCTCGCCGACTGAAAAATATCGCGGAATGACTTTAGGGGTTTTAAAAATGCAAGAAATCCCCAAAACATTTGCTAGCCTGCGGTGCGCAGTAATTGCCAGATCGTAAGCTCCTTTTCCCAATTATGCCCCTCAATTAAATTACTCCGTATTTGGCCAGAAAAAGTTCGAATCTTTTTCAATACTGCCAAGTAAAACTACTGCCAAAGACATTTTTTATTACGGCGTGTGTTTGTGAGGAGCGATGGCATAGTGGTTAAATATGTTGGCATCGCAGGTTGAAGATCTCGGGTTCGAGTCCCGCTCGCTTATCCGTTCCCACCACTCAACTCAGGGTGTAATAACTTGGGTAGGCTAAGCCGAACAAGAAAAGATGATATCTTTCTAGTAATTGTAACCCTGTTCGTCTATAAGTGACCGCTGTTACAGGGCCTTGGACAGGGTGATCCACTCTAAGAAGTGGCTATAAAAATATGTGAAGCATTATCCTTCTCTTTTCCCTGACTCCCTTTTAAGCTTGAAGAATTTTATTCTACCAACCATGAGTCGCAGACGGACCGCGCCTCGTCGGCACGATCCATCTGTGGCTCATGCTCGGAAAAAAAGTGTTTGAGTATAATATGTCTGACTGAGTGAACGTTTTAGTTTTTCACAAACTGGGCTAATTTTTGTTCTTTAACAAAGAGTAGAATGGCATGTATTTTTGTTTTGAAATTCACTCTGGAGCAGTGCCAATAAGGAACCTACTACGGCCACTGGAGCAATTTAGTCGTATATATAAGGAATTTAAATTAGTAAGCTTAAATCGTACGCTTTTTCGTTTCTGCTACAGCATGGTATTTTGGCGACGGCGTCACAAAACTACGTGAAGTAGCTTTGGATGTCCGAACTGACAGCGTTTGCTTCCAAGCTGATTCAAGATACAGCATGTCTGCTGGAATATGTGCTAACAGGGTGGACAAAAAAGCAGATATTTGTTGGGTAAGTTTTCATTGATTCCAGAAATTTTTCTTTGGTCGTGTGTGTCAAATACTCTTGAGAGAATCTTGTGTGCCGTTGAGTGCCCAAAATGTCTATCTCATTTTCTTCAGATGCGCGTGAAGCTTCAAATCCACCAACATCGATATTTCATAGCGGTATTGATGATTTTGAACCTCTTTTCTATGGTTTGTGTGGAATGACCTTTCTTTGTCAGTAATTTTACTTTGTGATATTGAAATAAAACTACACAATCGATTTTGTTGCTCAACAGCCCATACGTGGCATAAATATCATCAACAATACGATTACTGCAAATGAATAGTAACTTTACTGCATTTTTTAAAGTGATTGTACATTATTATATTTAGTTCAATATTGGACCGAAATCATCTAGATATTACGGATCGACCCAAAAAATTCCTTGATTGGTTATTACCCTTACTGTTAGAGAGTTTTTATTGTCTCATTTACATAATATAATACTAAATGTATTAATAACTAAGTTGTCCAACTTTCTTATGATTTCAAAGCGTTTTTAATTAGAAGTTGAGAATGGGGATTTCGGATGGGGGCGTATGGTGCCATGGCCCCCCAATCGCTTGCCCAGAGAAAAAGCACATAATGTCCTTTTAAACCGTGCTTCAAATGCTCCAAACCGTAGGAAATTTAAAATTTTTCTTGGGCCTCTGGGTCTTTATTTACTTAATTAGTCGAAATTAGGTACTAAAATCACATTCTCAAGAAATTCTCGTGTCATTTTTCACCGTGATACCTAATAATAAAAAAAGCCATTTCTTAAAAAAAAATTTCCTGCGTCGCCTGTTATTACCATGTCAGAAATACTTGTCAAGTTAACATTTTAGATTAGATCGTTGGAAGTAATTGTTTACAAATGATCCAGAAAATTGCACTCGTTGTAATATTCTTCTAGGTGCAATACTACTGGGTGCAATGCAGCATGTGCGCAGTACCATAGGTTGGAGATCAGTCCAGCACGTTCAGCTTTTCCCATCAGACTCTTTCTACATATGCATTGTAAAAACCTGGGTTACCTATGCTATGACATAAGGCTGCAGGTTTGCCGATCCTTATTTTCAGAGGGGAGTTAAATTATTTCCTATGACTTGTCTTTGAACCTACCCTGGGTCCTTACCTTCGACAACGTTACAAACGGACTTATGTACCGACTGTGTATCTGTTCTATGTTACTCCCGGAGTGTCTTGATGAAGGGCACGCTCGGTGATAAAACGGTTAAGCATCGAACATTAACTTTCCGTGCAATATGATCGGAAAAAAAGTCAATTGACCTTAACCGATCAAGTTCCCGAGCCTCGAGTTGCGCTGTTTGCAACATGAATTTATTTGAATTAATTGAATATTTCTAAGATGCAGATCCGCCTTGTTGATGATATGTTTCAAGTATGGGCTGCTGACAGATCTAGGAACAATCCATAATTAACCCAAAAAGTTATGATTTTATTTCAGTGACATCACGTAAAATAACCGACAAAGTTTGGCAATTTACGAAGATTTTGACTTTGTGGCAACATACTCCAATCCGACAAACTAAACCTTTAGTTGCAATTTTATCACGGTTTCTTTCATTGAGTATGACCCACTGTGTGACCATCTTTCCCACTCAACTCCATTTTCACTTCCCGTATACCTTCCCCCAACATGATAAACTCCATTGAGATTTGAATGGTCGCAGACATTGAACCACCATCCCCCACCATGGGTAGCTGCACAGCTTGATGACCATTCGTCATTGTCTTGGTCGACAGTTGAAAATTTTATCGTGATACGTTAAACTATCACCAGCATTTCCCGAATAAGCACCGATAGAAAGGCGATATTTTGTATTTGCATCGCCGAGTGAGAAGGATCTGTGGAATAAAAGTTATATAACCTTAATCATATTATCAGATAAGCGTTATTCGACCATTTTTTGAAATGTAAATTCATTCTAAGTTAGATAGAAAGAAATAGTGAACACTGATGTGGCGAATAACGACACGACATTAGGAAACCACATTGTCCAATGAGAAATCTCATTTTGCCAAGCATGCGCCGCAGATGTACCGCGTCTCGTCGAAGTGATCGACTTTCCCAGCAAAACCCGAAGTTGTAAACCCTCCCCGTCTATAAGTGGCCGCTGTTACAGGGCCGTGGACAGAGTGATTCACTCTAAGAAGTGGCTACAAAAAAAAAACCTTCGATCGTATTGACCAATAAATCATATGGTAGCGTAAAAGTATTTATATTACTCACTCAAGTATTCGTATCACCTAATCAGAGATAAGCCCCTATAGTCCAATATTTTTATCTATATTCTTGTGGCCAAACAATAATACTGACCCGTAATCGGCAAATCTCGTCTCCCCTGACCAATCGGATAATTCTATTCTCAGCTTGTAGTTACCAGAATGCGTCAATCTGCATATTGGTTCAAGCCCTGCAATATATTCAGTATGTTATATACTTAAATATATACTCTCAATATATACTTTTCTCAAAAGTTGGTAAAAACAGTCGAATCCGCAAACCTTTTTCCTGTGTACCATCGACCGGGGCAGATACCTCTCTCTATAGTAAGCATACAATTCTGTATGAAATTTTCCGACTTAGTATAAAGATTTTTAAGCTTTGTATGGACGGACATTAGAATTTGTATTGAAAGTTTTCATGTCTGCTCTAAAAGAAAAGAAAAAGCATTGAAGTGATAGGTGATTCATCATTTCCCAGGGCAAATAAAAATCACTGCACTCTACTACAACAGTTCAGGTCTGTATCAAAAGTTTGTCACTGAGAGTGCAGTTGCTGAATGTTAGATGTTTTCGTTTGGGTGCTATTTTCGAACTCACTCGGAGCGAATTCCACAAAAAAAGGTTGCTAGGTCTGTGTTATTTAGCTTGCGTACATAAATGATAAAAAAGTACCAGAAGCGGAAGTGAAAATAAAAAAAAAAAAAAACTGGGGAAGCTAATCGTATCGTTTCGAAACACAATTTATTATAATCAGTCGTTAATCGACATATAGCGATCGAGATTTATTTTCTCAAGCATAAGTCACAGATCGCGATCCATCGCGATCCATTAGTTGCGATCAATCAATGTCTTATACTGAACAAAATATATTTTCATTACTAGATTTATTTTCTTACCAGATAAATTATTATTGGATTAATGGAGCAAATATTATTGGTAAAAACTGAATATTTGTGATTTATATGTAATTAGCGATCAGATTTAATGAAATTATTCGAATCAGATTTGAAATGACCAGGTTTTGTCCAGCTTTATAGAAACTGAATAGCGAAAGCGAAGTTTATTTAATATCTTTTACATTACCCAACCAAAACTCTTGGCTTTTGTTACCGAATCCTGCAACGTAGTCTGCCCAGTTTCTATTAAAATTTTCCGAGCCATCTTGTCTTCTCTGGATCACATGTATTAGGCAAAATAATTTTATACCGCAAACGACTAAAAAGAAAGTGAAACAGTTTTTAATGATTTTTAGCATCGCCCAAAGCAGATACCACTCACTACGCTCAGAATGCTTTCCCTTTAGGGTGCTGTCGCAGGTTCCATGCTTTGAAACTGAAAAATAATTAATGGTTTATAAAACCTCTATAAAGATATTTTCATATCCCCGTAAATGTCTCAAAAGCATTTTCGAAACTCAGATAATTACATGTGCGATTGACCTACATATCACATGATATACTTTGAGGTCAGTTCCTGTATTTTTAATTAAAAAATTATAGTGTATTTCTCCGTTATTCCTGCCATTCGATATGCGGCCAAGGCTGGGCAATTCGATTCGGTGATTTGAATCGATTCGAAGTGCAGATTATTTCAATCAATTGTGAATCGGTCATGGGAACATAAGCATGCTAAACGAAGTGCATTTTTCCAATTTTAACAACAAAATGCAATCGATTTTGGCGGTTGTATTTTGTGGTTAAAAAACGCATTTAAGTCAGTTTATGCTAATATTTGTAATTTGTAACTGTATATTTCCTAATCATCATAATTTAGACTATAATAGTAATAGTTAAAAACGTGGTATTTGTTATTTTTATGATATCAACGATTCGATCCGATTCGAAAAAATTATTCGAATCAGATTCGAATTCTAAATGATTCGGTTTTGCCCACCCGTATATGCGGCACGATATTTGATATCAAACATGCCACTGTCATCCTCATATCAAAATTATGCTTGCAATTGCATCCCTGTACTCGCAAACAGTAAACCAGTGAGTCAAATGCGTTACAAAATCACCGCGTGATTCGCCACATGAGTAGGGCTGGGCAAAATCGAATTATTTGGAATTCGAATCTGACGGGATATTTTTCTGTATCGGATGGAATCACTAATCCATAAAAAAAACAAATATCCCTTTTTTACTTTTAATATTATTGACTTCATTATGAAAAGCAAACAAATTCTATTTACGGATCACTACCATTAGCTTTAACAGACTTGAAGCGATGTTTTTTAATTCCAATCCAGTCCAAGAGCGGAAATTTTCATTTTAGCGACAAAATACAATCGATTTCGGTCATTTTGACCTAGGCAATCTGGTCAATGTGACCAGATTGTATTTTATCGTTAAAATGAAAAATTCCACTTCATTTAGCAAGTATTTGTTCCCTTTGATCAATTCAAGATTGATTCGGTAAGAGGCAATGGGCCGTAGTGATGACATGCTTTTTGCTGACCAAGGATCCGGAACATCTTACCATTTGAGATTCTTTTCTACTCATCACCACAACCTGGAAAATAAAAGATTTGTTAATACAAAAAACAACAACAAAAATTCCCAGAGTCAAAGTTAGGCATATAAAACACAGAGATCTTGAAATCGAGATCGACTTGCCGATGGAAAAAATGGAATCGACAGTCCTATACTAACGTAAATAAGCAACGGATGTACGCAAGAGTAATTTTGCAAAAAAAGTCAAAATTTCAACCAAAAACTCATGATATAATTTGGTTTTCGTTATGAAATGCAGTAAAAATTTGTGAATTTTCACATTTTTTTTTTTGAATACCCGGTGATTTGAGGGAGGGGGTTCGGTTAGTTTGGACGGTATATGATTTAGCTGCATATAGATACACGGTATTTAAAATAGCCTAGCGTTTTTCTTGCGTGTAGTAGGAAGAGACAAAGAAAAACGAAACTCTCGTAACCCCGCACAGTGCAGATACCACCCACTGCACTTTATCATGGCGGTTAAGTACGCTTTGGAATGTATCCCGCTTTGAGTGCAGTTGGTGATATTGAATCTTGTGGCAGCTCTTTGCGACAGAGTGACCGTTAGTCGATTCATTTCAAACTTTCCATTCAGTGCTGGATTTCAACAATAAGAAATAAGTAAAGTATAATTTTAGGAATAAAAAGAACATACCACAAAAGGCCACTGTCTTTCTTCTGACTCTTCCCCTCCAAAGATTCTTTGTGTTGATTCCTGTATTTGTGGTGTTCCCTCGATACTTCGGCAACAACTGTCCGCCTTGTATCTTTTTTCAAAACCAGTTGGGCATCTATCTGTTGTTCGATGAAATTATTAAAACATTAAAAATAAAAGATTTTTGATTATTCGCGATGAATTTTTTGCAGAAATGGCTAGAAAATCTACTTTATCAAAGATTGTTCAGTTAATATAGTTTCAACAGTATTTGCCGACGGCGAGTGATCTATTGGACGCCTCGCCGATGCACGTTGGTTCACGTTAGCCCTGCTTAATGCTTCTCCCATCGACCAGGTCAATGCACAGGAAAAGTGGGGAATATGATAAACCAAAGTCCTTCACTCCGATCCGAAACTGGTGTCTGCACGGGAGGTCGTGGTTCAGCGTATTGTCGACTTTCCTCTCCCACAGGATAAAAATAAAACCTAACTTATCTCAAGGGACTCTTTTTTTTTTTTCTAAGTGGGCTTCGAAAGAGAAAAATATTTCACCGCAACAATCATACGAATATTCGGCAAGTAAAACACAATGCAATGCACTTGCCATGTTGCAATTAGGGCTGGGTAATTCGATCAGAAGATTCGAATTAATTCAAGCACAAATTATTTGAATCAATCGCGAATCGTTCATATGAACAAAAACTTGCCAAATAAAGGGACATTTCTATTTTTAACGGTAAAAATATTTTGTCTTCAAAATATGAAAATTATTGCTACTAGATATAGAGTGTGAATTACAAATGTACAATAAACTATAAATTTTTTGAACATCACAATGAAGATAATTTGTAACACCAAAAAATGAGATATTTGTCATTTACTTGGAATTAGTGACTCAATCCGATTCGAAAGAAATTCGAATCAGATTCAGATTACAAATGATTCGGTTTTGCCCAGCCCTAGTTGTAACCGTAGTTTTCTCATTGGTGAAAATTTATTATCGACTGAGAAACAATATATTTATGTACCAGATAATGAAATTTGAGTTGTTTTCCTATTAGTGAAACGATTACTTGAAAACTTTGGTCCTCTTCAAGTTAAGAGTTACCTGCTAAGTGTTACCCCAATCAGATACTGTGGCCAAATCACACGCAAGCGATTTTCATTATTCATATCACGCTAATTATAAATCAGATAAATTAAGGTAGAAAACTTCACCTCGCACGCATCTTCCATATTCCCCTCTCTCTTCACAAAATTCACAATCAGGATCGATATTGTGGCATAAGTCTTCAGTTATAGAGGTGCTGTCAATGGGAAGGCAATGTAGAATTTAATCTCGAACACAAAAACTTGCTGAAATTGAAAAATAATTGTTTTATAGCCGCTCTTTTTGGGATGAATCATCCTGACCCTTGTGGCTACTCATAGACGAACTGGTCTAGTATTGCTGAAAAGATCTGTTTTATCCGAGCATGGGTCAATGAACCAAAAATCTATTGCATTTTATTGTTGAAAAGTCCACTTCATTGAACAGTTTTTCGTTCCTACGAATGTTTCATGGTTACTTTGAATAATTTGTGCTCGGGATCGATTCGAATCATAGATTCATATTGCCTAGTCGTATTTCAAACATCGCCGATACCGATATCTAATCTCAAACAAATCTTAAAAATTATCCGAAACCACTCACTACCCATACTTTTGCATTAAAAAGGCGAAAAAATAATAATTCAGTGATACGGCAGGTCGTGTTCCACTCTTTTCGTGAAGTGGGATCCTCATATGACCCAGGCCGCCAGCAAGGATACTTGAATGAGATCAAAAAGTTAAACCACATAAGATCTGGATCTCACTCCACATATTACAAGATTCTTTTCATAACTTTCGCTAGATCATAGTCTAGCTTTGTCAGGTATCAATTTTGATTATATAAAATAAGATTCAGATTTTCAGTGGTAAAAAAATAAAACTTACGTGGTAAAGTTGGTGGTTCTGGCATCCGAATGACAGTATCTGGCATAAAAAAAGGAATTCTTCCGTTAAGTCAGATTATTATTAGTGAGATAACTGCTACAAGCCTGAGACATTACGAGAATATCTATTCTACCCCAATCAGAAAGCTTATTTTGTCAAGCACGAGCCACAGGTGGACCACGCCTTAACAGCGTGATCCATCAGTGACTCATGTTAGACAATATATATTAGATTCAGAATATTCCGATTGGGACAGCGACGAGCAGATTATCAGTGTCGAATTCTTGAAGAGATACAAAATTTGGGATTTCTTATAAAACTCCACACCATATAGCTCATTTAACAGTTTTGTTCCTCCTTTTTTGTTATTTTTTAGTTTTATGCCCTAGTCCCCAGCACGCTGGGCATCGTGGATTAAATATTTCGGGTCGAGTTCGGAAAGTAGGTGTCATAAAACCACGCCCTCTACTCAATGTAGTATTGACATCTGTAGACCTTCGATATATTTTTTTTAATACAAATCAGGCACAGGAATCTTCCATTTTGATTTATCCGAATATAAATGAGTCTACTTTTTCATTATCCGGGAGTGGGCACGTCGAGAGAATTTGCTAACGCATATCATGCGCACCGGCAAAGGTGGCAAACAGGAAACAAAAAGTGGTAGGTGGTTTTTTTATTTCCCGGGGCAGATACTACTCGATGCAATTTGTTATAGTGATTGAATTCTGTTAGGTAAGTTTTACGCCTGGTGTACAGTTGCTGGTTATACATTTTTTTTTTTAAAAATGAGTGGCCAATGTTTTTCCAGTTCCGGCACTGCTCCGGTCTTGATAAAAGTGCATTTTATTTGAAAAAAAGCTTAATTATTTTGTAAATATACCGTTTTCAATAGTTTGGTCCACGAAAAATCCTTGAATGTATTTATTTAAGCAGATCTACATTCCTCTCACGCATCTGAATCGTGGATTCAACTCGCACCAGGAACATCCGTACTTATTCATACAGTCTTCCGCGTTTTCTTCTCCTGGACTTCCTCTCCAACAATTATCAGCTGGCGTTGGAACAAAGTTACATGCAAGTCCTTAAAAATAAAGTTCGCATATTTTATGAAGATTATAGTTAGATCATAGCTTTACAATTTTTTATAAGAAAAAGCTGATCTCAAGAATGACTTTTAGTCTATGGGATGTTTTTTTTCTTAAGTAACTTTCAATAAAATCAATTTAACCCCATCACAAAAATATACATTTTAACTTACATGGGGGCAATGTCCGAGGTGGAAACGTAGGCGGGTTACGAATTGCAGTATCTGAAAAATGTAATTGAATTTATTGATATAATTTTATGATCGTGAAGATAGGACTTGGTTGAACATCAACAGGAGAAAAATATGAAGCTGAAATATGGACATGAATGATTCGATCGTTGATAAGTTTCATCAATATCAATGAAACCATATGGGTAAAACATATATTAAATAGATATACTGAGTGTAAACTCATTATTTTTTCCTAAAATCACCAACAATACTACATACGTTTAACGCATCGTCTTCCATGTGCTTTGTTATTGCACCATGAGCATCCCTTTGCCACACATTTTTCTCTTGTTTCAGGCAATACTCCGTCCCAACATATATCGTCTGGATATGCGGCAAAGCTTTTACAAGCAAGCCCTGGGGAGAAAATAAGTCAAATAAAATAAAATTCAAAATATGCTCATAAAATGGTATTTGTTTGTGTTGTTGTTCTTTTTGTCCTTTGTTTTAGATAAACAGAACTGTGGGCACCAAAGGCTTACGGTTTGATAGTTGACATCGCAGGTTAAAAATCTCGGGTTCGAGTCCTCGAAAGTCCGAATCGGTAATTCATGCCCACCACCCAACTCAGGGAAAATAATTTCAACAACTCTAACCCTGTCCGTCTGTAACTGATCACTGGTACAGGGCATTAATCAAGATGATCCACTTCAAAAATGGGTGAAGAAAGAGGGGCCTTAAAATTGGAAAATTTAACAAGTTAAAAAAAGCAGTAAATTTACTGTTTCTTTGCAATAATTGTATATATACATCGTTTCACAGAATGACAAACAGCCCTGTTGATGAGATTTATGTCACGTATGATCTGTTGATGGACTGCGCCGCGGGCAGCGAGTTCAGTTGAAAGTTTGTAATTGGATGAAAAATTCCATTTTATTGTTTTATTTCAACATCACAAAATAAAATTACTGTCAAAGATCGATTATTGTAAGCCATTTTCATTACAGTGTAAGGTAAAACTCCAGCGTTACCTTCAATACACTTAGGTTTTCCGTTGTCGCAAAAATAGCATCCAAGTTCGTGACATCTTGTACGGTTTCCACGTGCTTTTCCGGAGCATCGTTTTCTATCTGAGATATCTTGAGCACAGTTGTCTATGTAAGCAGCGTCTACAAACAAGACATTTTTAAAGTGAAATAAGAGATTTATCTTGAAATATTTAAAATAATCTTCGGCATGTAGCGATTAACAAAGGTTGAATCCAGTGATGACAACCTAGTTTTAATAGATTTGAAGTTAATATCTTCAAACAGTCAATATCAAAAAAAAAAAAAATGCAAATGCAAATATAACCTCGTTTTTATACTAAGTACTTGTTGAGGATTTAGTTTAATAAAAATAAGAAAAAATTCAAAAAAAAATTTCGATTATAAAAAGCGTATAACAGCTATTGGTAAAAATAATTTAAAGTATTTCAAAACCAAACTCGATAAAGTGAAATCGGTACTTTTACCTAAAATTGTCAACACTAGTTGAATCCCAGTGGTAAAAGTTATAGAGAATATTTCGAATAATACAGATCACGCTAGTACTGCAAAAACTTTTGCGGAAATTGCATTAAGTTCGAACCACAGTAAACACAATTAAAATCAAATCGTAAGTGGGAGTAATAAACAATATTGCAGCCTGAACGGGAAAACTTTGTCAAATAATTATTTGTTAAGTATGGATCACTGATGGATCGCGTCGACAAGACGCGGTCCATCTGTGGTCCATGCTTGACAAACTATAATTCCTAATTGAGAACAAACAAGGTTCAGTGTGAAAACACTGGAGATGAATCTGGAACATTTTTGATCAAAAATGTAGAATTTCAGATTAAAAAGTAAAACTTTGAAGGAAAGCGGGTCACGTTATTAAGTTTTTTTTTTAAGAAAAAATGCCGCCAACTGATTTTTGCGCTTTCCAGCACAGAATCTTTTATTAAATATCTGTCAATTCTTTATGTCTTTTGTGGGTTTCTCACTTGCAAACTATGTTTCTGATACATAATAGGAGCATGCAATTGTTGGCTGGAAATTTTAATTCAGTGCAGATTTGAAGCATTTCGAAGCACAAATTATTCGAATCATTCGTAAAACGAACATAAGAATTAAAAAATAATGGCGAAATATTCTTTTTAAACAACAAAAAAATTGAATAAGTTGACATTTTTACCGTGAAAATGAATGTGAATTGTCCCAAATTGATTGCTTATATGAATATTAATGATATCAGATTTGATACTTTTAAAAATGAAAGTAAATTCTAACAGAAAACGTAGGTTTTTGCTATTGATGAGAAACTAATGATTCGGAACGATTCGAAGAATATATTTGTATCGGATTAAAATTCAATATTATTGGGTTTTGCCCAGCCCTACGATGTGAAGGGCGAGAGGTCAAACAGAAAAAAAAATCAAAATATATCACAAAAATTGAGTATACTCACGATCCTTTGGAAAATCTGAAAATATAAGGACGAAAATAACAGATTACAGACGAGCAGAAACGTTTTGTTTTTAATTTAGTAATTTATTATTATGGAGTATTCGGCGGGGCTTCTACGCGCCTATGGGATTCAAATCTGTTCTTGTATACGACGTAACTTTTTCCCCCATTATCCGCTATCCACATATAAACGCTTTATTCGTCAGATATAATCTGCGTATGAAGCATGTAGAAAAAATGGAAAGATTGCTTTTTTTGCAATTTCATTTGAAACATAACATGGTTTTCATTTGTATATCAGCTTGTGCAGGACCACTCTCTCGATTATGTCGCTGTGCATACAACGAACGCACACAGCCATTTTTACTCCCAATCATGGCGAAGACCTACCGAGTCAGGATTTATTTGTCGAGGTATGTTTATGTTTCTGTTCGGGTAGCATCAATTTGTCACATTCCTTGATCTTAGGATTCGAATAGTTATTGTGTGATTGCTTTTTAGTTGGTTATGACAACCCGAAACGTTGGTGTAGCGGTTCTTTGATCCTCAAGTGGCGACGGGAAATTCTCTGGGAGGTCATGAGCTTTGATTATAGATTTTTTTTATTGAAATTCATTCTGAAGGGCTCCCGTAGGGAACCAACTAAAGGCCACTCAATAGCAAACAGCTACTAAAATATGAAGTGCCCGCAACTGCACTCTAATCGTAAAACAGAACTGAACAGTCATGATGAAGTTCAGTGATTGGTAACTGCCCTGGGCAAAGAAAACATCTACCACTTCTTTGTTCCCTTTTAGTCGCCTCCCACGACACGCAGGATACACGTTAATGTTATTCTAAAGTCCGTGTCTACAGGGAAGTATATTATATCACTCATAAATGTGCATAAATGTACTGTGGAAAAAAATTATGACCAGGGGGTGTGGTTTGCTACAGGTGTCCCTTAAAGTGGATTGCTGGTCAGAAGTTTTTGGTATTATAAGTTGAACATCTCCAATTCAAGTACGTGGTATTAACCGTAAACGGAAATCAACACAAATCAGTTAAGTCTTAACAAACAAAGCCAAAACATGAGAACATACTCACCTCGTACACATTTATACTTTTTGTTCTTGGGGCACCAAGCACTGTGATATTTCTTGAAACAATCTTCGGAATTAGGTTCTCCCAATCCTTCCCAACCATTGTCAGCCTCTGTCAAGTCTTCTTCCTTTCGTTTGCAGGCTTTTCCTGTCGAAAAATAAAATGTGAGTTGAATATACACGAATTATTTTATATAATTTCTAAGCACATGGGCGAAATATTTTCATTCTATTCCGGGTTCGAAATCTATTTTTTTATGTTAACTTTCGGTCTCTTAAGGTCACGCCGAATATTTAGCGCAATCTCAGCGAAATGAAACCCTTTACTGAAACTTCCCGTTTTTTGCTGATTACGATGAAACAATGAATTTTAGTTTGTCATGATACACAATTTGCGCACTAATGTTGCACTAATATTGCTATTCACACATCAGTAGTTCATGACTTTCATGCCACGTAGGTAGGGCTGGGCAAAACCGAATCAATTTGAAATTCGAATCTGATTTGGATAATATTTTCGAATCGGATCGAATCACTAATTGTCTCCATTATGAAAATAAATAAATTTATGGTTACGAATTACTAACATTAGAATTAAAAGACTTGAAAGCAAAGTATTTTCAATTCATGATCCATGTCGAAGGTTTTTTTTGTTTTTGTCAAATTTGACCCAAAATCGAAGCATTTTGTTTTTTAAGAAGAAAAATTCCAGCAAGTTTTTTCTTCCTGTAAACGATTCGTGACTGATTCGAAAAATTTGAGATTCAGATCGATTCGAATCACTGAATTAGATTGCTTAGTCGTACTCGTAGGAGCGGTCTTTAGAATATTCCTACACATCTTTTCTGTGTGTAGTTTAAGAGACGACTAAAATGAAACAAAGAAAGAAGTAGTAGATAGTCACCTCCCGGGGCAGATAGCACTCACTGCACTTTAGCATAAATATTCAGTTCCGCTCAGGATGTTCTCCATTTAAAGTGCAATTGCTGGTACTACATTTTGTAGAAGCTTATTGCAGTTTCAGTTATTCTTAGCTCTTTATGAGTGTTGCTCACGGCTTAGCTTACAGGGAACTTCAATAAGTATAACAAATATGATTATCTTCTTTCAAACTTTCTCTAAATGCGATTTTTGTTACAAATATCCTTTACAAACCTCTGATGCATTTCTTTTCACCCGGTAGTCTATTTACACAGAAAAAACATCCCTTGTTTTCACAAACTTCTCGTTTTCCCCCTGCACGACAATTTACTCTTTCATTCCCTCTTTGATCACAATTATCCAGAACTTCTTGTTGAGCATCTAAAAAATAACATTGGCAGTCAGACATATTTTGACTCAACATACTTTGCCAAGCATGGGACACTGATGGATTGTACCAATTTTTGCACGTTCCATCTGTGGCTCATACTTGGCAAAATGACATATCTGATTGAGAATAACATGTTTTATAAAGTGTGGTATGAAGATAAGTGTAAGTTTTAGGCCTTTGAATCGAACCTATCTGAATCACTGACGATTTGAATAAATTCCAAGCATATCAAAAAGTAAGTTTAAATCTAATATATTGTTATCGCGTCGTTTTGTGCCGTTAGTTATCTAGTCAATTGTCAAATCTTGTAATCAATATTTTCAATATTTAGCCTCATGATGATTTTTTGGGTATTCCGAAACATCAAACTTTTGAAGGCAAATACACTTTTCCTATCTTCCTTTATTGCGTAGGTTTCAACAAATTTTTGAAATTGAAAGTCCGTCGACTACTATTTAAAAAAGTAGGGCAAACTTAGCTCGCCTCCGAAGAAGGGATGGACGTGAATCAGTCGTAAGGCGAATGTATGATCGAAAACTTTTCCATTTTCATATTTTAAGGTGAAAAAACAATCGAAATACATTTATCATTATTTCTTATTGAAATTCAATCTACGCAAGGCCGAAGCAGTGGCCATAGGTAACCAATAACCTCGCATATTCATCATTATAAGTAAATTTGAAACTATTTTTTTTTATGCTTATAATGCGAATAATTTGATAATTTGTAAATTGTAGTTGTATAACGATATAATTTACGTTCATATATAATATTCGAATTTTAAACGATTCGCCCAGCCTTACAGTCCAAGATGTAAACTCATTTTGTCAAAAGATGTGAGTTTATCTTACAGCGACATTTAGTAAAGAAAATGAAGTCCTTTAGGTAAGTGCTTCAAAATAGTCCTGAGGTATTTCCTGCGACTAAAAGCAAACAAAGAAGTGGTAGATTGTTTATCATCGCCCAGGGTAGATACCACTCACTACCTATTATCACAGCAGTTCAATTCCGTTTGGAATGTTTACCGCTTAGAGCGTCGTTGCTGATACTACTTCTTCTGGTAGCTCTTTACTATGAAGTGGCCGTGAATTGATTTCTTTTAGGCAGTGCCGTCGACCTTGCTTTGAGTGAAGTTTCATAAAAAAATCTGAATCGAGTAAAAAATTATTGCCGTGCGCGACTTGTCAAAGATATAGGTAGGCAACGATGAATTGTGCCAACGGAGTGCGATCTATCACCGCCCCAAATT
Organism: Styela plicata; assembly: GCA_963675895.2. Classification (NCBI taxonomy): domain Eukaryota; kingdom Metazoa; phylum Chordata; class Ascidiacea; order Stolidobranchia; family Styelidae; genus Styela; species Styela plicata. Next base: position 15,326,298 of record OZ023142.1, on the reverse strand, counting down.
TGGAATAATAAATATCTGGGTGCAAGAATTAAATTTTCTTTTCGAATCCCAACTGCAAATATCTCTTCACGAATCGACTTTGATTCTAGAAACTACTACAATCGTGTGTTCAAGAGTAATTGATCACTCGTGTGCAGAGCAGCGCCTTATCCTGCTTCATCTATGATAGACTATACAGAATAAAATTAATAAAATTTACTTACTGTTATGCGGCAACACTGCAAGTACTAAAAAAGCAGCCAATACAAAACTCGACATCGATGCCATGGCTTTGCTCTGAGCTCAGAACAAAACCTACCGTCTACACGAAGTTACATAAGCAAACTCAGTTCTTCTAAGATATCATTCCCATCTATTTAAGTCTCTTCCGAAAGTTAAATCTATGTGTTGTATTATAATAATAATAATTATAAACCCTGATAGATGTGGATATTATTCTTGGAATAACGTCGTGGTTTGTTTAGAACTCTGAAGCATTGCGGATGTTTTAGAAAATTTTGCCAGGAAAAAATGATTCATTTTGTGTATTGCATTGTATGGCTTCATCCACGGAAACCTTATTCAGTAGGTGAGATATTCAAAAAATATCAAGACATGTTCTGTTAAGTATGAGTCACTGATGGATCGTGCAGCCTAGGCTTGGACCATCTGTGATTCATGCTTTGCAAAAGATATTTCTGATTGTGGTGGATCTTATCCCGAAACCTTTGTATGTAACTAGTTTTGCCATAAGAGGGCTGAGCAATTCCGAATAATTTGAAATTCGCATCGGTTTCGAACATTTTTCACGAACTAGAGGAATTCAATAATTCCGTATAAATAATAAATTTTTCAGATTTCATTGATATATTTTCTCAAATATTTTTTTTGCATGTAAATTTTCCAGTACATCTGAAAGTTCTTCCACATTGTAAGTTTTCGTTCTTAGACAGACTCGAATAACCTGTGCTTTGAACTGATTCGAATCATGGAATTGAATTTCCCAGCCCTACTTGCCACCTCCAGAAACATCCATTTTTGATCAAATTTCAAACCATATAATTCCATTACACTATTTCTAATCTTGATTTTATTTGTATCATTTTTACAAAAATATTATTCAAAACCCCAACATTTCGATTACATGAGTAAAACATTTAGAAATTTAGGTCAAGCATAAAAATAAACAGGGAGAAGTTTGATCTGAATATTCGTCGTATCGTCGCGGTCTTATCTGTGTAGAATGTCGATGGCTCGATACGTGGTCAAACAAACCTTCTGAAGAAAAAAATACATGTATCGGACTCTTTTTGACCTTGCGTAAAAATTAAAATCAGGTAACGGCAAATCGCCACGAAGTACTAATATACAGCACTTTCCTAAGCTCTAGTCTACAACGAGGTTATTCGCCGGCCACCAAAATATCAATAAATGGTCTATAAAACCGTGTTCAGAAATTATTGGCCGCAATGCACATTTGTGCATAGACTACCTTTTTTCCAAGATCATTTTCTTTTTTTTCTTTAACTTTTCATTTTATTTATTTTTTTTTTTTTGGTTTTTCGAATTATTTTCTATGGCCTGTCCTTAAACCTACCTTGGGGCTTATACTCAACAACCATTAGGCACGGACCTTTGTAGTGACTGCGTATCTGTTCTATGTTACAGCTACCCGCTAAGTGCTTTGCAGAAGGGCAGGCTCGGTGGTGAAACGGTCAAGCATCGAACCATCGGCCTTCCGGACAATACGATCGCGCGTAACCGACTGAGCCACCGAGCCGGGCGGTTTTTTGTAATTTTACGTTTTTCAACGCAACCAAACGCATTGCTACGCAAGCTAACGAAGAGTACTCGGTTCGATGCGTGCGTTTGTGCTTTGTAGACTTGTAGATACAATTTACTTTGAGTAATGCAGACGTGTATTGCCGGTTTCGGTTTGCTACATGAAACGCAACGCAATGCATCGGTAAGACAATTTTATGGATATTTTAGGCCAAACCTTAGGCAAGCTATTCCCAGGCAAAAGTTGAACAAATGTACACATATCTCATAATCAAACCTAATATTTTTTTTTCAAAAGAAAAGGAAAAATACATTCCAAGCATTCTTTTATTGGAAAGTAGAATACGAAATACATGTATATTCACAAGATGAGAAAACATGTGCGAATTATCGCCGAAAAAATAGCCATAATAAAAAAAATTGAACACACTGTGACAAAATTGCAGTGAATTAACTGTTTATTTGCAGTAATTGCATCAATCAAACATTCGACATCGATTTTTCGCTGATATTTACGCCAATTATGGTCTGTTGATAGACCGCACCTCGGCGGTGTGTTCCATCAACAGCCCATAATTGACAAAAACGCGGATTTTATAGTATAGAAACGGACAGGAATCGATTCGAATATCGAATCCGATCCTACTCGCTGGATTTCGCAATGAGGTCTTTGAAGTCAAATAAAACAGTAATGACCATTTCAATACAACATATCAGTTAAATTTCACTGTAACAAAATGCAATAAAATCTGTGCTCTGTGACAGTAATTACACTATGTAAGATTGAAATAAAACTATAATATCGACGAGCAGGAAGAATCGAAAATAGCATACTGCTGTAAACAGATTTGACCGTGCCTCCTTTGTGGGATCAAGAGTTATCATTTAAGTATCGAGACCTTAACGTGGTTCCACGATCCCTGTAGGCTAAGTTTGATTTTCTTCACCAACTTTCTCAGGTTTTTCAGATTATTGTGCGTGTGCTGGTTGGAGAATTCGAACGAAATAGGCTATGTATAACCTAAGCGTTTAAAAGGAACAACTAACAGGCAAGTATATGACAAACAGCTTCTACAAAATGCAAAAAAGCAACTGTACTCTAACGTTAAACGGAAAACATTACAATCAGTACTGAATCACTATAATAAAGCCTAGTTCAGATTCTGAGCATATGTGACAGAAAAAATAGACCGGGCTGAACAAGCGTAGGGAAGTCGTGAATTCCCAAAGAGTTGCATTGTTACGTCATAAAACTTTGTCTTCTCCATTTTACTAACACATAGAGTATGTCTCTGTTGCGCTGTGTATATCGCCATCCTAACTAAGAAGTACCCAGTATCGGTATCGGTATCGGCGGTATCGGTGACGAAAATTTACCGATATCGATACTTCAAAAATCACCAATACTTCCCGGTTCCGATTCCGATACATCGGACCATCTGTAATTTGTACATCACGACCATGGATTTTATTTTGACAAGTACTGGACACAGATGGACCGCGTCAATGACTCACAAAAAGATGTTTTGAAAATTTCTTCGATTTTGAATTAATTGCCCACCAAGGGAGCCACATAACATTTTGACTTGTTTCAAAACATGGTGGAACCGACAACCCCGAGCCCTCTCGGTTATATCGTCCGCGGGCCGACAGTGTCGAATTTTTCAAATATGACTTGAACAAGCGACGACGACAACGCAGTAAGTGCATTTTAAATCATATCTTTCGATGTGTATCCATCTGATACAGTCAATATAAATGGCCCTTCCCTCGATATAGCATTTTCATCATCTGGGCAACTTTGTTTTATGTATATCGGTAGTTTTGTGTGATCTTTCGGATGGTCAATGTCTATTTTGTGGAATGTTTCTTCGTCGAAGCTACCACATCCCGAACTCGAGGAAGAATTTCGATCCTGGGAAGTTATGAAGGAATGTTTGTCGCTAATATCTATATTGTCTACAAATTTTGGAGTATAACCACCGTCAGCAATATCACTTTTGTCAATGTAACCATCGCCGGTATTAACACCGGGAATGTCTGTTTTACAATCGAACACTGGTGAGTTTGGACAAGGTGAATTCGGATCGGCTGCTGTGACATTGGAATTTGTGCCTGGCAGTGAATTTGCTGCGATCATAATCGAAGTTTGAGAAAATCCTGAATCCGGGCCAAGTTTCGTGAGCTCCGGTGAAGAGAGTTCGTTTTCGTATATAATTTCGATCTGATCTGGTTTTCTATTTTCCGTACTATCTGCTTTGCTGGAATTGTAGCCTTCAATTTCACATCCGGAATCTTTTCGTTTAGTCGAATCTACATCTTCTTTCTCCGAATCTTTAGTAGTGATAATCTTCTCTTTTTGTATTTGTAATTTGCCTCCAACTTCACTTTTCAAAAGATACGAGATTTCAGGGTTTTCTGGGTTTTTTATCGGTTGCTTGACGTCACCAATCTTTTGTTCGCCTGTTATGAATAAAATTGAAAAATTTTAAAATTATCTCGTGTTTTGCAACAAATAACAACGTGTTTTCTTCGATCCGCAATAAAATCGTCCGAGAAGTTGCATGGCATATGTTAGTACTAAAGTTTGTAATCTACTCCGTTGCTAATCTACTTCTTCGAATCGATAAAGTGACAGAATCGCGTTTACATCGGGTGTCTTGAATATTGATATCATTTCCTTCGAAAGTGCAAAAAATTTCAAAATCATCAACATTGCTATTTCATAGCAGCATTGATGATTTTGAACTTTTTCCACAGTTTTTTTGCTGCCAGAAACTCAATAACACTTTTCTTCCTTTTAACGATATATCATGGAATAGTGACCATTTTATTCGGGTTTTGGAGTAGCAGATCGCATAGCATTTCGCCGGTCTAATCGAATATCCAAAACTAAAAAGGTTCACCAGGATCATGGACTGTGTGCACGGGCTTTAGCATTAACATATTTCCTGCGTGTCGTAGGAGGCGACTAAAAGGAAGCAAAAAAGTGGTAGGTGGTTCAACCGTCGCCCAGGCCATATTCTGCACTTACTGCACTTTAACCGTAGCAGTTCATTTCTATTTGGAATATTTTCATCGTACAGTTGCTGGTACTATATCTTGTAGTATACCTCTTTGCTATTGTGTTAGCCGTTAGTTGGTCCCCTTTCAGCACTGCTTCCGGCCTTGCTCAGAGTGAATTTCAATAAAAAAAAAAAAACTATGAAGCAATCTCAAAACATTCCTCAGAATTTTTATTAGTTCAAGTGGGCAAATGCAATACACAAACACCCACTCAAGACTCCAGACATACGTTGCGGTTTACTTAGCAGTAATTGTTAATTTTCAAATTTCGAAATTTCGTTTTTGATGAGGTTTATGCCAAGTTTGAACTATTGAAGGACCGCACCTTGTCGGTGCGTTCTATCTACAATCCACGATTGGCCGAAGAGTTCTTTCCTAAAGTTTTATTTTAATATCGCCAATCAAAATTACTGTCGAAAACAAGAGATTTTATTGCATTTATATAACAGTGGACAGAATGAATATACAAAATATTGCGATGAAAAACGACGGGTCACACTTTACTGATTTTCGCAGGCAATTCGACGGAATAGTTCGCTAGCATGTATTGTCACAACAAAAAGGACTATTCAATAAAGATTGAATCATTGGTCATTCATAAACCCTCTAAGTCTATCCTAGGCAAACTGTAACAAAAACCCAGTAAAAACACTGCACTTTTAGAGTAAATTATTTAATGATAGCAAAATGAAACTACAAAATCGACTTTTTGGGTCAATTATGTTTTGTTGATGGAACGCGCCGCCGAGGTGCGGTCCATCAACAGCCCAAAATTGGCACAAATTTCAGCAACAAGGCCATGTCAAACTTGTACAATCAATTCAAATAAACAGTTAATAAGTTAAGTCACGATAATTTTTTAAAGTGCAGAGTTGCTAATTTATATTAAATTAAATTTTCAAATCTCGAAAAATTTCAATTCACATTGGAACAGTCCAAAACTAATTCTAATTAGTAAAATATATAACTCGTTTTGTCAAATGACGACTAATCTTTTGACAGACTGCGCGCGCATTTTTGGGCAAATACAAAAAAAACTAAGATATCATCCGGCTGGGAGGTAAAGATAATAATATGACCTAATTAACAGTGCGGCAAACCAGTAGTTAAGTGAGTTTCGATTTCCTTTTGTTGAAATATATTGATTATATGATATAGTGAAATTTTACCAAGGAGGTGTATAAATGAAGTATTAAAGATATTATAGGAAAAGTACGAATCTTACTTTTTCGTATAATTTCCTCTGCTTTTTCATTTGCATTTTTTGAAATTACGTTTCCGTTTCGTTCGTCCATAATAAAATTTTGTTCTTCGTCAACGTTTTCCTCTAGAACGGCTTTGTGTCGATCCTGTCAAAGAGAAAAAATATAGATAAATATTAAACATGAAAACAAAAATAATATTTGTACTATAATGTACATGTATTATTATCAATGAAAGCTAATAAGTGGTAGATGGTTTCACTATCGCTCAAGGCAGATACCACTTTACTGTTGCGGTTCAGTTCCGTTTGAGAAGTTTTTTGTTTAGAGTGCAGTTGCTTGAACCAATTTTTTTTGTAGCTCCTTGCTATTAAGTGGCCGGTGGTTGGTTCCTTCTGGGCGCTGTTTGCTTCTGGCCCTGAAGCGAATTTCAATAAATGAAAGCATAGTTTATCAAGCAGATAACGGGATTTTGATCTCGTGCTATAAACATTATAAAATAAGAAAAATAAATGTATCAATACCGGTAGTTCGTGGATAGTGTCATCAAATTTCGGGAAACAAATCTTGACGTGTTTCTTGTAAATCCATCCTAGTAGAATGGCAACAAGTATCACCACGAATCCTAGGATGACTACGATAATAATAGCAACCCAACTTCTTGATGGAGTACCTGCAACATAGAGAAGCTCGTGAAAATTTTTGCAAAAAGGTGTCCAGCGACGGACTTCACGGAAAAGAATTACACTGTAAAAAAATGCTGTGAAGTTTTCCTTCTTCGACATTTATGTTTTATTTAATCCAATTGTTTGGTCAAATATGAGCTGTTGATGGAAAGCGTCTCTCGATGCGCGGTTTATCATCATTCCAAATAAATCTTATAACCAAGCGAAATTTCAGTTTGGGAAATACACAAACACAACTGAATAACGGTAATTTTGCGTTACGTTGTCAAAGTGCAGATCTTATTTTTTCGGGCCGTTCCAGGAAATAAACTCAACAATGGCCAACGAAAAAGCTTGAAACAAATTCCAAAAACTTAATTTCGATTTACATTCCGCTATAATTTATTTCAAGAAATCACAAACAACATATGTATGATTGAATTGTTTAGTATCATGAGATGTTAAGCTTTGAGCAAAATTTTGCCAATATCGACAAAATATTATATTTATTCACATAAGCGAATTTACATCTGATCAGAATATATTTTTTGCCAAGCAAGATTTCAAGCTTTTAAAAAAGCATTTTGCCAAGCATAGGCCATTGATGATCTGCTTTCTATCTGATCCACTCAGAACAACGCTTTGAAAGATTTTCAATAATAAGTCATGCAAAACAACTGTTGTGCAAAGAGCTACATGGAGGCAGAAATGAAGGCTGAAGAACCTTCAATCCCAAAAGACACTTATTGACTCGAGTTTTGAAAGCTTACAAATCCACACGATCGGGAATGCATTGTGAAGGCAATGAATTCCAAATCACAGAAGTTCATGAAAAACGAATTTCTCGCAGAAAATTGTCTGTGACACTGTGGAACTTCCACAGTGATTGGATGTGAACGGAAGCTAATCGAGTTGACCGGTTGAAGATTTTGTTCCGAGGAACGATAGCAGAAAGCTCTTTCGAACAAAGTTCTTTATAATATCGATAAAACAAACAAATAGAGGCAACTTCACGACAATGTGACAAGCTTTGCAGACCAGACGAACACGATCAAGTATGTTCAGGAATGCAGCAGGAGTGGCCTTGTAGCCGCTTCCTAGAGTGGACCGCCCAGATCAAAGTCCTTCTCTGGCAGCCACTTACAGACGAACAGAGAAGGGAGTTCTTTCCGGTTCGATCTAGTCTCTCAATCGGAAAAATTTTGTCAAAACATTTTTTGTTAAGCATGTGTCACTGATGATTCTACGAGACGCAAATCATCTGTGGCGCATACTTAACAAAATAAAATCTCTTATTGGGCAATACTCAAGTTACTACAACTTGAGTCAGGTGGTGGACATATTAACCGGCTGAACTCGGCAGAACTCGAACACGAGATCCTCAACTTGCGATGCCAACTTCATAACCACGGTTTGACGTACGGGGCCCATAAAAAGCGCGATCCTTCGGTGGCTCATACTTAACAAAACATAATTGTTGACTAAAGGGAAGTATTAATGCCAGAATTCTCGACCGATTTTATGTGAATGAATCAAATTTCTAAAAGGTTGAATTGCAATTTGGAGATTTCAACAGTGAGATAAAAAATTAATGCATTTAATTGTAGCAAGAAATATCTTATTATTCGGTTTCGTTACTTATGGAATTGAGCTTTATGCAAATCAGTTATTGATTTCCCATCAAAAAATTAGCTGACAGAGTATAGTTAGCAGTTACAGTATAGTACAGTTTCAAAATAATGACTTGCTACCTTCTTATATATTTTATTAGTTAATTGTGTTAATTCCGGAATTGATATTCACCCGATAAGATTTTGTTCTGCCATGACGCACCATCAGTGATTCATATTTTAACCTATTATATTCCCATAAAATCTAAAATAAAGACTCCATACCTTCATCAGGGATTGCGCATATTGGTGACGTGTCCCATCTTTCATCGTTCCGTGATCTTGACATAACGCAAGGAATAACATCAGCAGATCTTTTATATCTTTTGAAAACATGGAAGATATTGAGCCCTTTTTCATTGTCCACGGAATTATTATCACAATTTATCACAGTTTGCCCGATTTTGACTTTTTTGCCTTCTCCCGTCACCATAGAAACGTTTGTCACCGACATTGTTAGGCCATTGTCGTAATCTTCCGAATGATTAGAGTCGTAATGCTCGGTTGGAACTTCAAAGAAACAGTAATCTGCGCTGTGAAAACAATTAATTATATAAGTTGAGGTATAAGATCTGTGGGTGCGGGCTTTGCATAGACAACTCAAGAAGGTAGGAATGTCAGCTACTCAGACATCCCAAGAAAATGGATTGCACCGAAGGAAAATGTATCTAATGACTGATACGTAACGCTTTACCTCTTGCTAAAAGATCAAGAATCTTCTCTTTGTGGCTTTACTGTGGTGACAGAACCGTATAAAAAGGTTCAAAATCATCAATACCGATATGCAATAGCACTGTTGATTTTGAAGCTATTTTGTGCATCCGAAGAAATGACATACCATGACATAATAAATGTTGGATGATTTTATCGTCACCTAGGACAGATATCACTTACTGCACTAACTTTACTATGGTGGTTCAGTTCCGCATGGGATGTTTTCCGCTTAAAGTGCAGTTATTGAAACTACATCTTGTAGAGGTTCTTTGCTATTAAGTAGTGGCCGCCATCGTTATCGAATTTATGGTAAATGCTTGAAAAAAAATAATAATACTACTTACGCAGGATTGTATGATTCAGTGGATAGAGCTACGAATATGCTTCTTATAATTAGAATTCCATTGACATATTCTTTGCATAATACATCCTCAGGATCTTTACCCTTACACCATTTAATAAAGCCTGGAGATTCTATAAATAAAAAAAGAATATATCGTCAAATTCATGGTGCATTTTGATCATTTTTAAGCAAAACAAAACAGCACAAAGTAAAAATAAATGCTCAAAACTAGGGGATGCTAACATCAAATATATTTGTTTTTAGAATCAAATCGGGTCGTTATCTTGATTCGAATATTCAGAATAAATGTATAATAAACTAAGATATTTATGATTTCGAAATACTGCCAAAATCGGATCAAACAATTTAGGATTTGCGAAGTCCGAATTGAATCGAATATTCATTTTGGACAATCCTACTCGAAATAAATTTTGGAGAAAGACAATTAAACTTATAAGGAAGTTTTAAAACTAGGGAGGAGCCGATGCTGCCGATACCGAGACTCCGAGATGAACCAATACTGATGCGAACGATTTGGCCAAATTTGATTGAAATATATTTTATTTTTTGTGTTGAAAAAAAGATAAAAATCTGATCTCAGACATGGAATATGTATTGGCAGCATTTCCTCTAAGTCTGTTTGTTTTAATGTTGGTAATTCGTAACTATGAAATCATTGATTTTCAAGAGGGCAAGTAATAATGCAAACAGGATATTTGTTATTTGTATGGAAATAATGATTCCATCCGTTTCGAAAAAAAATTGAGACCAAGATTCGAATTCTAAATGATTCGGTTTTGCCTAGGACGACTCGGTATAATTGCGACTTAAGAGAATATAAAAAAATAAACATGAAATTTAAATTTTGTTAATCGACATGTCGCAGCCAATCGTTCTCTACTATTATACAAAGAATTATATATAAATATACTTTATAATCGACATTTCATCGATATTAGATGCCAAACCGACTTATTCAAATCATCAATTGTAGATGCAAGTTTGATTGATGTTGGAATGAAATGGAAATACGATTCTATATTTTTTATTCACATCATTTGAATATTTTATTTCCAATCAATATTACGCCATATTCTTTCCAAGAAATTATGATATTGTAGCAATTCCTTGTTGGACAATAACTTAGAGAGCAAGAATAATAATATTGACCAAAATGAGAAATGACCACAAAGTGCCACTGGTCACAAATATTAAAAGTACGAGCGAGAGGAATTTTTCAATTCTTTCTGTCTAGAGCTGGGAAATTCAATTTACTGATTCGAATCGATCAGAAGCACAAATTATTTGAATATATCGTGAATCGGTTTTAGGAAGCGAAGTGTAATGAACTGTCAAGGTTTAATAACAAAACGTAATCGATTTATGTCAAATCTGACCAAAATCGATTGTAGTTTTGCTCAAAATATGAGAATTTTTGCTTATATTCATGGAGTATGTGGAATTGAAAATGCATTGCTTCCAAGTCTGTTCGTAATTCATTTCTATAGATTTCTTGATTAAAATAACGAAGTTGAGGAATTAAAACGGGATATTTGTTATCTACATAGAACCAGCGTTTCGATTCGATTTGAAAAATTATCCGAATCCGATTCCAATTCCAAATGATTCGGTTTCTTTCAGTCCTATTTCTGTACTATAGTTCGTATCTTACTACCTATATATTTAAGGTTCCGCCAAACCGAATTAATGAGGGTTTTGGTTTTTAAATATACACTGTGACAAAAATACTGTAAATTTACTGGTCATTTGCAGTAATTACATAATGCCAAAGGTAGAAACCGCTATATTGATGAGATTTCTGCCAAGTATGGACTGTTGACGTGCCATAATTGGCGAAAAAATACGATTTTATGCATTTTTGAATGCTACCAAATAAATTACTCTCAAAAATCGGTGAATTTATTGTATTTTTGTTACAGTGTATATACCTTAAAGTAACGTACTCTTGTACTGTCATAAGGTGTAGAATTCTCTGTTCGAGAATATGTTTTCATATATATATTTGATCTATACGCTTTTCTATATTTTTACGCAATACTCGTTTCATCGCATGATATTGCATTTCTTCGAAAGTTCATTACACGTACAAAGTTTATTATAGAACAAACTATTAAGAAATTTTTGACAACTTGACAAAAAAGGCGGTCACGACATTTTCCACATACCGTGCCAAGCCGGTCACAAAAATTTTGCGCTCAAACAAAAAGAAAGAAAAATCTCCATTTTTTGGCATCAGTAATTTCAATTGTTGTTGTTGAAATAATATTATATTTGCGATAGACGCAGCAATTAGTTACGTTGAACAAAACGCTGCTACCTAATAAAATCCAAGAAAATAAAACAAGTTTTTTCAAGAGAAAAATCCTTTAACTCATTAATGATATATTCGATCAATCACTAATATTAATAAGGGTTCTAGATTATTCCTGCAGAATGACACTAGCACTAAACTGAGGCCTACTTGCTCCCTGTAGAAATATACACAAATGATCTAAATTTTATACGCTTTTCCTTCAGATTGGAATATTTGTGGCACCTTCGGGGAGACTTCTTGTTTTGAATGTAATAAATGAACTAAGTGAGTTCAATTTTATTATACAATACATATCAGAACAGTCTTGATCATCTGATTTGATAATAGTTTTGACAAGGGCTTCATAAAGCTCGCAATAAAGTATTAAACGTTAGAACAAATGCAGAACAATTAGAGTTAATATAAACGTCATACAAATAAATAAATAAAAATTGACGAAATTTGGCAATTCGTGGAAAATGTAAAAAGTTCATTCATTCTGATAAAATTCTATTCAAGATATGGCATGCTCCAACAGTAACTCATTCTTAACAAAACATAATTCAAAAAAATATTCCCGAAAGGGGGAGAGGGGAGAGGGTCATTTTGAAAACCAAATACTAATTCTCGATACAAAATGACAAATGTTTTATCAGGACGAATATAAATCAAATAAAAGAAACAGGGTCGCTCCATTTGGGCGCGGTCCGTTTGTGGCCCATGTTTAACAAAATAAAATTCCTGATTGTGATTAGGGCTGGGCAATTCGGTTCGATTATTCGAATCAACTCAAAGTACAAATTATTCAAATCAGTCAAGAATCCTCCATAGGAACAAAAAGTTATAAAATGAAGGGGATTTATCAAATTTTGACGTAAAAATTTGCCAAACCTATCTGTGCCCAGAAATATTAAGGGGGGTTCACTGATAATGACTATTTAGAGACAATGTTAACATTGTCTCTAACATTGTCTCAGTGATTTCGCTGTTATTGACCCCCTGGTTTTGATAAAGGGGATGAATTGTGAAAATAAACGAAAAAAATGTATTTACAAAAAATTGCTGTTGGAACAGGTTCGAGAAAAATATCAGAATCAAATTCGAATTTCAAATTATTCGATTTGTCCCAGCCCTAATTGTGATACACGCACAATCTACATGTATAAACAAACTCGTCCTGCTTCTGCATTATTTCAACCACTATTTCAAAAAATCTATATCTTACCATGGATAGGATACCGACAGAAACTTCCGTCTCTCATAGGAATGATAGCAAACTGTTTTTCTTCGTCATTAGGCGACGGCGGCAAGGTACAAGTTTCATTCAATGTAAGTGAGCAACATCCGTCTATCGGTCTCAAGTTTTCCGGAGTTTTGCTAAAACGTAATTCGTTCCCATTTTTTATCTTGTAAACTGAATAGTTGTATCAGAAATCATTGCAAGGTTAAAACAAAGCTCAATATATTGCAATGAATTGGAGACCAGAAAAGTAAACAAAGAAATAAAAGATACAATTTGATGTGTTTTTAACCTGTTGTAACAACCAATAAATCAAAAAAAAAGAAAATTTGGAAACATTTCAAAAAAAGTTTATATTATAGAAAACTTAAATTTTATGTGTGACAATGGAAAATGAGTAGTTTGTTTTGATAAAGACTGAAAACAGCGATTAAATTGAACTGCACTGCTACAAAAGTACAGTAATTTTTACAGGTCATTAGCAGTGATTGCATATTTCCAAAGTTAAAACACGCCGTGTTGATGAGATTTAGATCACTTATGATCTGCTGATGGACCACACCTTGGCGGTGCGTTCCATCAACACCCCATTTGGTCAAAAAAGTAAATATTGAATTTTTCTAATACTGCCAAGGAAAATTACTGTCAAAGACCAGTGATTAGGTTTCATTTTTGTTACAGTGTAACTAAGTTACAGTCACTTGAACGGTTCGTTTCATTTCAATTAGCATTCACGATTTGCCTGATTTTAATACGCTGCGAAAATGTAGTGAAAAAAGGGTATATCTCCTATTATTATGGAATTTAATGATTTGATCAAATTCGAAAAAGTTATCCAAGTAAGATATTAAAAGATTCGGCTTTCACAGCCTTCACTGTAAAAAGTCGGTCTATCAACAGCCCATAATTTGCCAAAAAATTGACTTTGTGGCTTCATTTCAATATAACAACGTAAAAAATAAAAGGTACTTTCAAAGAGAAAGGATATTTTACTGGATTTTTGTTAAATAAAACATATAAACAAGCGAGATCTTAACAATATACTCACATGTTTGAAAAAAATCTGTACGTTAAATCTTTTGCGTAAATCTCTCTTTCATGGACAATTTCCACCCAAAATTGAATGTCCCCTCTGGTATCGAATATTTCACCAGGTCCATATCGTAGGTTGTGAGCTGCGCATTCTGGTATCTTATAAGCTGGGATTGGAAAGGATGAGAAAAATGAATTGGGAAGCGAATAGTTTGTCTGAAATTTTTATCGTGGAACTACGACAATTACACTTTATTTTACAAGTTGTTTTTCATGACCGATTCAAGACTGAATCGAATAATTTGTGATTTGAATCTACTCGAATCACCGAATCGAATTGCCCAGTTCGGGAAGAAGCGAAAGTCATAACCTTCGGAATGTGGTATCTTTTGTTTGTTGGTGAATAGGACTGGGTTTTTAGAAAATTTTGAATAATAAATTTCCTTTTAATCGAGACTATAGGAAGAGAGCTTAAAGGCTCTAATATACGCACTTTTTTATAGAAAATACCTCTAAGCAAAAAGGAAAGTGGTGCCTAAAAGAAGCTATCTATTGGCGAAAAGCTACTACGAGATAAAGTGCCAGCAACTGCACTCTAAGCCCGGAATACCCGATACAAAACTAAATCTCTAGGGTAAAGTGCAGTGTGTGATATCTACCCTCAGCGATGATAAAACAATCAACCAAGCTTGGGTTGTGCAAATTTGGCGCGATCCATCAGTGACTCTAGTATATTCTAAACAAAACATGATTAATAAAAATAACTTGAAACAGTTATTACAACCTACGAGCGTTTCCAATCAGAATTTTCAATTGGAATTTTAATCTTGTCGAGCATGATCCACAGACGGACCGCGCCTCACCGGCATGATCGATCAGTCACTCATACTAACCAAAAATACTAATTAAATTCCTTTCCTGACATAGTTAAACTACAAACGATACTACTTACATAATAAAGCCAATTTGAAACATTCATCGGGATCTAACGAACATATATCACCATTATATTCACATTGTGATGTCACTGATGACGAATTCCTGAATGACGTCATCAGTAAAAACGAAAGAAATAACCAAGACATCTTCTCAGTCCAACAAATAAAGTTCATAATATTTTATAACTATGAAAATGCGACTATTTATTTTATCAATTCCAAAAAATAGATAAGACATATAATCTTAATCACATGCTATATCGGAATGAAAAAGATTTTATTACACAGAATAGCGATGCACTTTTTATCAAAGGAGATCAGGAGGAATATGAAATTGGCAATCGGTATTTTTACCGATCAACAGAAAAGATGAATACCCTGAAGCAACATACATATGTATTTTAATTTTTTTGGAATAGTAAATAACGTAGTACAAAAATTGAACTCACGATCCATACCCACGGTGTTGGCTTTTATAGGTACGGGCTAACGTATTTCCTGCGACTAAATAGAACCAAAGAAGTGGTAGATGGTTTTACCATTGCCCAGGGCAGATACCACTCACTGTACTTTACCATGGCGGTTTAATTCCGTTTGGGTTATTTTCTGTTTAAAGTGCAGTTGCTGGTACCACATCTTTTAATAGCTCTCTGTTAGTAAGTGTCGGTTATTTCGTTGAACTGCTGCAGACCTTGCTCAGAGGAAGTTTTAATAAAAAAATATGCCGATCAGAATTTGAAGTGCCAAACAAGGGACCCGTTGTGCCGCGTCTCGGCGACATTATGTACCAATGATTAGTGGGTGCATCGCAAATGATGTAAAATCGTGGGATGGGCAAAAAAGAACGTAAGTGCCGAAAATTGTATTGTTTTTTTACGTTATACACCAATTTAGGGACAAAAACGATAGCGCTCGGCATATTCCGTGATTGCACGCCGAAGTGAAATATTTTGGATAAAATTCCCAAGGAATTGTTGAATAAAATTTTCCTACAATTTTTTGTAAATGTTTGACATCGACAACCAATTGGCCAACGCAAGTTTCACACTTCTAACTTGCAGGAACATTATGCCGTTGTCTTAAAAAGGAAGGAACTCATCGCAGTAAGTGCCCTTTTTCGGCCAATTGAAATTTGGAGTATTTCGTCAGAAATTGCAATTTATTACTTACTGCTTCATCACTCACTTCCCGCATGTTTTGAAAATCTAGGGCCAAATCGTTCCTCAGATCTCGTAAAAGGTCAGCATTGACATTAAACCCATCAGAATACTGACACTTTAAACTTGCTGTAAGCTTTTACTTGCTGCAAGATGTTTTGTCTCCAAATTCCGCGTAACAGATTCCGCTAAGTGTCCTTCATCGGGTAATCAGCATTTGAAGGATTTCGCTAAAATTTGCTATATTTCTTGACTCTACATCGAGTACAGCAAGATTTGAAAACTAATTCGCCGATTCGCTCCTTGATTTAAATCAAAATATGACATTGAAAACTTCTGACTACTCCACTTTCCATAACCCAGAATCATTACCATGGCCTTTCTTCTATAATTCTTTCCACTAATAAGCGAGTCATAATTAACGGCAATGACTCAGCTAAATCTTTGACTCAGTAAATTCCACCAGCTTGACAGTGAGCAACTGACTAAAATCACAACTTTCAACGACATATGTAGAATATTGTTGACCTTTAAATCCCCAAAGGTGCAATCCATCAGCGACCCAGGCTTGACAAAACAATGTTTTCCCTAATTAAAGAAAAATACTTGAGTTACAGAAAAAACACCAGCAACGATTGAGTTGACAAAAGCTCGCAAAATGAAATTAAACGCCGGGAGTTCTCAGAACATTAGACAGAAAAGGGGAAGAAGGGGAAAATTTTAGACAGAATGGTTCGCAAATACAAGAAAGGGGGGCATTACCCTTTCCAAACAAAAGTTGGCATTCTAAATAACCGGGAAAGAGGATTGACAATGAAACAAGATAATAATAAAAAAGTTTCCAAAACGACACTGAATACACTGTGATATAAGTATAATAATTTACCATTAATTTGAAGTAATTATATATTTCTATAATTCAAAAACAATTTTTGAACAGATATTCCGCTAAGTATTGTTTGTCTTGAAAGTTGGAAGTTTGCATGGAAAATCACGTTTCAGGAATCGCGTCCCATCACATCTTATACTCGGACTAAATGTCGGTTTTATATATTACTTTAATATCACCAAGTGAAAATAACTGTCCATTAACAGCGATTTTGTTTATTATTTTGCTACAACGTACCTAGTTTTCACTATCCGCATATTTTTAGTATATCCAATGATAAGAATAATTTTGCTTCGAATTGATTAAAAACACCGAATCGAATTCCCGTGGCGTAATTGTTAACAAAATACAGTAAACCTACCGACCATTTGCAGAGATACCACATTGAAAAAATTATATGTAGGATATGGGCTGTTGATCGACCGTGCCCCGAGTGACGAGTTTCACTAACAGCTGAAAACTTACTAAAAGGTCGAATGAATAGTTTTATTTCGTTACCTAGCCTAGCATAATTACTGTCAAAGATTGTTGATTTCAATGCATTTCCTTCGCAGCGTTATTATTTTTGACTAGTACGACCTACATACACCCTCGCCTCTCGGGGTTTTTAAATCTAATTTACACCATATGCTTTTATTACGACTATGTGCAATTCTCGTAACATTCACTTTATATACAAACATAATGAATATCATACTTGGAAAACATAACCAGTTAGAAAAATTATCAAGCATTTTTTGTTAAGTATGGGGCACTGATGGGTAGTGTCGATCAGACGCGGTCCATCTGACGCTGACTTGACAAATCTGTTTCTGATAGGAATATATACGCCTTAAGATTAATTATATGACGTATTACATATCTTACTGGAGCATTTACACACATTGAGAAAATAAGTTAAAAGAACTCAATGAAGTTTTGGTCGAAGATGAACCACAGCTGGGCTGTGTTTTGAAGGCGCAGTCTATTCGTGGCTCAAGCTTGACTTATTTCAAAGTAGCTCTTAAATATCATTTAAGTTAAAGTGTAATCCCATAGGACACAATTCAAAGGTGTTATTTCTTAGCGTAACATATGCATTGTACGGCAGGGAAATAGATAAACAAACGTTTGATCGAGTATTTCATGTCGAACATGTGTTACTGATGAATCGCGCAAACGAGGGCAGGATACATGACAAAAATAAATATTCTGGTTGGATTTGGATATGGTACGATTGAATTTCAAACGGGCGAAGTATTGTTACTGAGATTCACTGGCGTGAAGTACCAACATAAAACAAAAAAATAACGCCATATAATTTTTTTCATTGAAATTCACTCCAAGCAAGGCCGGAAACAGTGTCTAAAAGGTACCAGCTAACGACCGCTCAATAGCAAAGAGATGCTGAAAATGTAGAGCCAGCAACTGCATTAAAGGGAAAACATTCCAAACGAAAATGCAGTGAGTGGTATCTGCCCTGGACAATCGTAAAACCACCTACCACTTCCTAAAAATATTTATATCATTAACTGCACTCAAAGCAAAAAACGAACCGCCATAACAGATTGCAGTGAGTGTCATCTGTCCTGGACAACGCTAGTGTCCTTTGTAGCTCATACTTGACAAAAAAAAATTTTTGGTTTGGTGGTGAAGTCCATCACAGAGCAATTTGAAGGTATTTGGACGACTAGGTAACCCATTAATGCTGGCCTGCCGGCGCTGCTGTCAATAAAATACATCCGGTTTCGCATTTGCAATAAGTTCCTAAAGTTTAATACCACTCGTATTAAAACAGATATATATATTCCGGGTAAGGCGAAATGCCGCAGGGTTTTTTGGAAATGTGAATTCAATCTTACGCACCAAATGATCTAAAACTAATCTAGTTATCTTGTCTCCATTAGTAG
Source organism: Styela plicata (assembly GCA_963675895.2). Classification (NCBI taxonomy): domain Eukaryota; kingdom Metazoa; phylum Chordata; class Ascidiacea; order Stolidobranchia; family Styelidae; genus Styela; species Styela plicata. The sequence continues at coordinate 15,307,418 of OZ023142.1, read as the reverse complement.
ACTAATCTCTGTTGAAGAAACAAGTCCATTCTTCTTTACAATCACTCTTAACCCTGAGAAATGAACTACACCATCGGTCATTTGCGGATGAACAGAGGGAAATGTGGTTTCTGTGAAACTGCCAAATTGCGTGTACGTTACGCAATTAGAGGGGTATAGTGACATTATCTGTTCTTCTCGACAAAAAAAAAACACAAAATGTCATTTCAAGTGCTTTAAATCGTAGGATAAGCTCATATTCAGCACTGCTTCCGGTCTTGCTCAGAATGAATTAAAAAAACATAAAAAAATGTTTGCACATATTCCACGCTCATTTGTTATAGTTATTTAGGCAATTTTATACCCTGATATCTCCTTTTTCAAAACTTGTCCTTATAATTTCTTTGCTTCATTTCAGGAAATCAAAGGAAATCTGACCATTAAAATTTTTCAAATTCTACCCCGCCCCCTTTTCAACGTTCTCAATACGCCACCGACTACGTGGTAAGTATGGATTAGAGGGCACATTCCTCGCATTCAACTATACATATCGGTTCAAATTTAACCTTCGTATGATCACCAAATCAGAAAAACTGTATGACTATACGACTCGTCCAAAAACGCGAAGACGCGAGTCAATTGAGAACCACCAGCTCTGGAATAGTTTCATCGATCACTCCCCGACGGATCGTGGTGGTTGGAAAAATTCCATTTTATTTTACACGTTTTTGTTCATATCGCTGGTTCGCGAATGATTCTAATAACTGCGTCTATTTTGTCAAGCATGAGTCACAGATGGACCGCGCCTTTGCGGCGCGATCCATCACTGACTCATACTTGTAAAGTTTACCTTTAGTCAAACAATACCTGAATACCGCAACACATGTTTGGAAAATGAAATACTCATGAATAATCAGACGCGTTGTGTCAGCAAACAATACACATTAAGCCACAATGTTGATTATCAAAGTTTCAGGATCGCTCCGAGTATTTTTACTTGGAATTTGATTGAGTCGGCAAATTTCAAAATGACGATACAGACCGATTTTTTATTATTGATCTACAATTCAGATTCCTATCAAAAATATTGGATTTCGATGCTTCTGGCTATAAACGCAGACTGGCGGCGTTATGTTCTAATCTCCGTTATTTTCCAGATGAAATACCCTTTAGTTTTGGAATTTTGGTAAAAATCCATAGTTTACAGACATTACTTTTTTTAAAATATTTTTTCCATAGATTTCATACTTTACATTTTATCAAGTTTTCTATTTGAAGTTTTACCTAGTAAATTTACTAGGTAAAATAGGTAAATATACCAAATTTTCAACTAGGTATAAACCTGGTTTAAAAAACTACTTACCTGATATAAAAAAAATAGAAAAATAATTTCAAAATACACAAACGACGAAACAAAAAGTAGAAAATCGAATTACTTCAACTTGTCAAAGTATACAACCTCAGTTACATTCTATGTCCTAAAAACTTGTTCTACCATAAAGTAACTTTGTTAGCACCTGAGGCTCAATATAATTGTCGACATCCTGTCATTACACCTCAACGCCTATCTTTGTTAATTAACAATAGTGCTAATTAAAGATGTATATTTGATAAAAATCATTCCATATATCAGCATTTCCGCAAAAGAAGTGCGTCCAAAAGTCTATAAATTTGTCAAAAAATATGGCCTTCCTACTGTATTCACTCCATGTTCGTATTAATTGACGTAGCAACGCGATGGAAGGCCGGTTCCGCTTCCAAAAGTGCCGGTCATTTCACTTATAAATGGAGAACCTATAACAAATATTGTGAGAAAGTGTTCTTGTTCTGATTTTAGACACGACGCGAATTTCGAAGGTTTTCTGCAACGTTTATTTAATTCAGCCGTCATTAATTGTCATTAATCTCTCCCCTAAGGTCGTTCATGCATTTAAAGATAAATTTAAATCGCGTGCGTAGATGATGACGTGACGCACAATACACTTTCGAAAGAATGTGGCAATGCATAGTCAAGTCACGTAAAAACCAACGTATCACGTTACGTACGTTTATTCCGATATTTCCGTATATTTTTATCAAAGCATCTTTCGTCACTATGAATCGAGTCGATGAGGCGCGGTCCATCTGTGGCGCATGCTATAGAAAAGAAAAATTGTGATTGGGTTGAGTTCACACAAATTTATTGGGGTTAGAAAGTTTCAATTTTTATGAGTAATAATATACTACATTTCACGATACGAAACCAGTCGCAGGATGCCTTGATGAAGTCACGGTTTTAATTATTGGCGAGAATTTATTTACTTTTAAACGACGGAAAATTAAGACATTCTGGTAGAGATAAAAGTGAAGTTATAAGAAAATATGAACATTCTGGCAAAGAGCCGCAACCCCCCATTTCCATCTAATGTCCGAACGACAGGTCGTAGTTCGCTTTTCAGTCAAGCCGTATTCTCGGCTTTCCTCTTCTACAGAATAAAAATGAAATACTATGCAAACCTAAATCCATGTTTTATGACGTCACATACGAGTAGATAAAATACTCACAGATAAAATCGTAGATAACATTGTGGTTCATACCGGTCTACAATACAATTAAGATGTGATCAGTTAATATGTTTACGACGGCACTACTTTTCTCCTTAAACCTGTGGCTTTCAATAGCCTTTTCCTTGAATTTCTATATCAGCAAATAACTTAATTAAAAGGCGATGGTTCCCAATTAGGAAATATGATCTAAAAATGTTTTAAAGTATTGTTTCACTGATGAATTGCAATGATCCTGAACTTATTGAGAAATGGTTGAGTTTGATGGGTTTAATATTCTCAATTCCTAACCTCATGTATGTAATTAAAAGATAATTACTAGGCTATAAAAACGAAAGCGATACAAAGTTTTACGTTTGTAAATGGTTATTACGTTTTTTCTTCTTATTACATTATTTCAAAGCTCAGAAGCATATGCCATGAAAAAATATCAACGACACCACTGTTCAATCATGGTAAATGTATATTTTCAAATTTAAGAGCGGATTGTATTCGAGAACTATGTCAATCACGGGCTGTTGATAGACCTCACCTTGGCGGCGCGGTCTATCAACAGCCCATAATTGTCCGGAAAGCCGGTTCTATGAATTTATTTTATTTTTTTTTTATAGAAGTTCGTTCCAAGCAAGGACGGAAGCAGCGCGAAAAGGGAACCAACCAAAAACCACCCAAATGCCAAAGAGCTACTACCGAGGGCCAGAAACTGCACTTTAAGCAGAAAACACCCCATTCAGAACTAGACCACCACGGTAAAATGCAGTGAGTGGCATCTGCCCTGGTCGACGGTAAAACCATTTGCAACTGAATTTTTTGTTTCCTTTTAGTCGCCTTTTACGGCACGCAATGAATACGTTAGGAATGGCGATTATACTGCATTTTTGTTACAGTGCGTCAACTTATTTTTTATAGAATTTAAGAAAAAACTGCATTACCTCAAAGTACCGAAATCGAGTGCATTGTGCAGGAAATGTCGAGGCAATGTCGCCACTAAAAAAGGCCACAACCGAGGGTGTATTAACTTGTGTATATACATTAACTTTAAAAAATATTTCAGAGATAATACGTCTTAATTATCTAAAAATAATTGTAATAGATTTATATAAAGCATTTACGTAAAAACCTTAGATAGATTTATACTTCATGGCCACGTTTACTTATTAGGAACATAATATTTACATATATACGTGAAACATGTTGCTTAAATATATATGTGGCAACTGTTAAATGTCAAAGATAATATACAAGGTAATTAAGTATCTTGGAATTTGCTCTTTATTTTCATGCAAAAATTACGTATGATTTCTATATTAACTCACACACTGTAACAAAAGTATAGTAAATTCACTGGCCATTTGCAGTAATTTCATATTTCCAAAGCTAAAAAACGACATGTTGATGAGACTTACGCCAAATATATGCTGTTGATAGACCGCACTTTCGAAGTGTGTTTCATCAACACCCCCCATATTTGGCGAAATACGTCAATTTTGAATTTTGTTTCAATATCGCCGAGTAAGATTACTAAGACCGCTGATTTTATTGCATTTTCGTTACAGTGCACTTATTTATGTTTTGCTTGGCTATGCATACATCTGATATAATCTGATCTAATCCAATATAACGTATGTGGCCATATATGCTTCGCATAAAATTTTTGATAGGATAGGTTCGACATACCCAAGATGTTTTTCCATTAAGAAGTGGTAGATGGTTTTATCTTTGCCTTGGGAAGATACCATTCACTGCATTTTAACATGGCGGTTCAGTTCCGTTTGGGATGCTTTCAGTTTAGAGTGCAGTTGCCGTTACTACATCTTTTTATATCTCTTTGCGACTAAGAGTTCGTTAGTTGGTTCCTTTCAGGCACTTTTTCCAGCTTTGCTCAGATAAGTTTCAATAAAAAAAGAAATGAAAACGCCAAATTAGTTTGCTTGAAAATTTCAGCCGGGCATGCCAGACTGACAGAATGATAGCTACTCTGCTACTCAGACATCCGATAAAATAGATTTCATCAGAATATCACCTCAGAACACCATCGCCTTACTAGGTTATCAAATTGGTAAATATTTTAAAAGATAAAAGTAAATTCCATAGAAATTGCAAATTTTTTCTATGACTTAACGGGAAAAAAATGCGAAATTACTATATTTGAAATTATTTTTATGTTTCTCACGACTCGAAACTCTGATGTCAAAAAATATACCCTTGAAAAGTTCCCACGAGTATAGAAAGTGAATATTGTCAGGGGTATGAGAAGTTTACTGAATGAGCAAGCATTAGACTATATTGAAAAAAGTACAGTAAATTTACTGTCCATTTGTAGTAATTGTATTTCTAATATTTGAATTGGAACATTGCTGAAGGGATTTTCGTCAAGTATGGGCTGTTGATGGACCGCATCTCGACGGTGCGTTCCATCAACATCCCATACCTGGCTGCAAAAAGTCGATATCATAGTTTTATTTCATTTTCACCAAGCGAAATTACAGTAAAAAACAGCGATTTTACCGCATTTTTATTGCATTGTACGCGCCTTTTCAAACATATGGTCCATAATCGATTGGTAGTAACAAAGATTCGTTTCCGGATTGGTACGTCATATATAAATTTACCAATTATGCGGAAAGTATTATGACGTCACACAAGGAATTGAAACCTCGATTTTAAGGACTTAATTGATCGTAACCAAGCAACCATTTGACTTATGGCAAATTCGAAGTTTTAACAGAAAAAAACGTGAGGATTCGCATTAAAATAATACAAAATAATACCAGGAGGTTGAAATCCATTCGTATCCTTGGCGTAAGCAAGGACGGAAACCGCAACCCAACTATAATGACCAGTAACATAGCTATTACAAAACGTAACGCCAGCAACTGTGCATTAAAAAGTGGACATTTCATAAATAATTGCACCACTTTTGTAGAGTGCAGTGAAAGCGCATTTGTATTTCGCACATTTTCAACTAAAGTGGTGTCCAAGGATCGCGAAATCGTAAATGGTGCGATGGATGACCTGGTGAATATCTTCTTGGTATTACAGGCTGAAGATCTGGGGTTCGAGTTCCGGCATGTCTGACTAATAAATCTATGCCCACCACTTAGGGTTGGGCAAAACCGAATGATTTAGAATTCGAATCTGGTTCGAATATTTTTTCGAATCGGATCGAGTCACTAAATCAATGTAAATTCCAAATACCCATTTTCACCATCACTAATGGTCTCCATTTGGAAAATTAGGAAATGTATAGTTTATAGTGTATTTTCAATTCACATCTCCTTCCAACAACACTAATCTGGTTAGTTTCTTAAGTGGCCTCTGCTACATGGTCCTGTTTACGAATAAAAAATAAATAAAACCATATATATTACTTCTTTGATTTTGAAATTTACGCTTTGTTTCACAATTCGCTATACCTTAAATACTAATGTTATAATCCATAACAGAAGAAGTGAATTGAAATATTATTCCCTGGCATAACAACCCATCAGAAAACATAACAAAAAATGTTCAAATAACATTATCCTGACAGGATAATCACCTTAGTACTGACTCCTGATTTACCAAAACCTCTCTTAATAAACTTTAATGAAATTTTCTACTGTTCAAATTATTCCAATGAAATGTCTCAAATCTAACCAAATTGTCAAAATTCCATCGCTAAAATTTTTGACTTCACGTTATACCTCGCAAAAATAATGCGGAAAAAATCCCCAAATATTGCATGGAGTGCTAAAAAGGTCATAATTTAATTGAACTATTCCCTCGTGCCTTTACTAAAATCATTTTCTTTTTAATCGAAATAGAAAATTGCCATTTTATAATGTTATTTGGATCTTAGGGGCAAACATTTTGGTCGCTTTAAAAACATGGCCAAAATATTACCGTCTAAATTTAAAATAACGAGATTTCTGCCGATGCTGTGCGGTGGTTGAGTGCACCTACGTATTGTATAACCTGATAAATAAAAATTAAAATTCAAAAAAGAATTTACATAGTCAGGAAATAGTCGATAATTACCGTATCGGAAAAACTAGTTAAATGCGCGATAATAAACCAAAGACGTTTTGTTTTGTTAAGTATGAGTCACTGTTGGATCGCGCTGACAAAGCGCGGTCCATCAGCGGCCTATGCTTGACAGAAGAAAATTTTTGATTGGGTCAACGTTACTCATTTTACCATTCATTGGTCGTAGTAATAATATACATGAAATTATTTGAATATTATTTTACGTAGAATATGATAATGTAGGCGTGAAATAAAGTCAACGATGCGAGCCGAGGTGGCATGAATATATATATAACCAACTACTACTGAGTACTTACATAACTACAACTGCGCTATGAGCTGAAAACATCTCACACAGAACTGAAGAAATATAATGAAGTGCAATGTGTGCTATCTGCCCAGGGCACTGGAAAAACCATCTACCACTCTATCCGCCAACCATGTACCACCAAAATTTACTATAAATGGCGAGTGCTCGTATTTTTGAATAAAATGTCTCATTTAAATCATATTAATGATACATATGGATTCCTAAATTTAATGTATATTTTTAACGTACACAACATGTTCAAAATACCCTATTGATCAATAATTTGTTTACTGCTGTCTGTTTATTTCAAACTATCCTTTAAAACCGTTGATCAATATCATCGTTTGGCTTCATGATTTACGTAGATATTTTTATACTCGTTTCTTTGATCAGAAACTATAGTCAATAAAAGACCATATCTTGCTAAGTATTGGTCACTGATGGCCGATGAGGCACGGTCGACTGGGGCAACAGCTGAACTTCACACGCTCTTTTTCTGTTTATACTGTCCTACTTTCTACATATCCGGCCCGCTTCACCGCTTACATACAGTCGACGTGTTTTTTTTTGCTGGAAATTTTGCACATTTCCCAATTAATTCACCATTCCACGTTCGGCAAAACTATATATGAAGAACTTAATGCAAAATACGTTCGTTTGACATACTATAGAAACTATCAGTTAAGTGCGCTTCCTAAAATAGAGTTTCTCATTGAGAAACATTCAAAGAACAAGAAAGATAGAAAACTGATGGCGATGACACGGCACAAATACCTTAAACTATTGTTTCGCAACAAGGGTTTTCGGTTAAATGTTTGCCGTGCAATCGTATGAGTCTTCCCGCAAGGATTTTTTATGTTGGCTAGTGTAGTTTGCATGCTGATGAGCTATCTTCCTAATGTACTGTGATAAAAGCAAATCTAATGTTCATTTGTAGTAATTTTACATTCCCGAATTCTTAACAGACTTTTGATGAAATTTATGCAAGCATGGATAGTTAATGGATCGAGTCTCGGACTTGAAGTTAATTTCAGCGAAGATTCAATATTACCAAGTTACTGAAAAAGAACGTCGATTTCATTCCCCTCTTTCAACAGTGTAGTAGAGAAGTATAATGCAGAGCGGTATGTCGTTTATATTGCTAAAATGATGACTCACAATTAAGCCTGCCGCCTACGAAAATGAGGAAGACGGAAGACCTTCCCATTCAGTAATTTAATTTTGTCAATCATGAGCCACTAACGGCCCGCGCCTTGACGGCACGATTAACAAAACATACCCCGACTCAAAATATCCGATTTCGTTTGAGTTGCGAAAATTTTCTCTCGTGTTAAAATTTCGAGAAAGATTTGATTTTGTTTTTATATGACCACTCTTTTTGGAGTGGATCACCTTAACTAATGTCATGTACAAGCGGACCCTTTATAGACTTTCATGTTCGTCTAGCCCACCCAAGTCATTACAGCCTGAATTGAGTGGTGGGCATGGAATAGCAAGCCAGACTTAAAACCGAGATCTTCAACCTGCGATATCAATATAATAACCAACTACTAGGCCATCGCACTCGCTATAAATGTCATCGCTATAACGGGGCCACTCACGTGGAATAATCCTTCGAAAAAACACATTTTAACATTGCGTGTCTCTTCCCGCTCTAGTGTAGTAACGTATCAATATTAACCAGCTAACATAACATTAGCGTTGTGGCCGTGACTGCAGTTACTCGTTATTCATTGTATGTAGGACCTAAAAATAAACTGGACGCCGTTTATCATAACATGATTGATATATTATTCCAAAGTTTGTTATTGTTGTCAGAAGACAATATACAGGCTAAGCAACGTTCGCTCAAATTGACAATGGGAACGAGATAGTTTAAAACCGCGGTCTCTGTCATAATTTGATCACGCCCATGCCATCGAACCGCGTCCCGGCCGCACAATCAATCGGTGACATGCGCTACCATTTTTTGTAGGTTATGTCTCTCATGGCTACCAAATATAAACATACGTTCAACGGTACAAATACACACTTGTAAGTTGCTGATTGAGCGATTTTTAATCGATGCACCATTCCACGCGTACAAGTTTTTTAAACAGGACACAATGGTACAAGCATGTTTTGTTAAGCATGAGCCACTGGTGGATTGTGCGACGAGGCACGGCCCATCTGTGGCTCATACTTGGCAAAATAAACTTTCCGATTGAGACACAGCATTACAACAGTCGAACAAAAAGCGGTCAAACATTACAGCTGTGAAATGAACTTTTCATTTGAGTAACGGCATAGTAACTTGTTAGCGGTGACAAAGCGATTAACTATGCTTAATGTGACGCCTTCGGATACATTTTTTTCATCGAAATTTCCCTCGTGCAACGACGAAAGCAGCACACAAACTCGCTAACAAACTCTTATATGATACGCGGCTACTTGAAAATTCAGTACCAGCAACCGTACTCTAAAAATAAAGCATTTCGAAACGAACTGCACCGCAACGATAAAGCATAAATCGTGATATCTGCCCGGTGCGATAGTAAATCTGTATCTATCCTCATTTAGTAAATATTTGGGGATCTAATCCCTCATGTAATGTAAAATTCAATAATTCGAAACGCTCCGAAGCAGAGTAGAAAACGATAATTGACCAAGGCTGGTGGAATTCTCACAAGTAAGTGGAATATTTACAAGAAAAACGCAGCCGGAATATCCTCAATTTAAGCTTTATTTTTTCGGCCTTCGTTCAGTTCATTTTGATTGTGGAAACAAATTGTCGTGGTAAAATCGGGACATTTGGCCGTTTTCATAGAATTTGCGATTCGATCAGATTCGAAAAATTATATTCCCAACCAGGTTCGAATTCTAAGTTATTCGGTTTCACCCCGTCTTACGCACTTACGCGTTCTACTTTTCATCACAATTTTAAAAAGGTTTCATCATTCATCACAATATAACATTTTTCCCAAAATTTGCTGTTTTTTACAAAATGTTATGAAAAATTCTGTAATATTCCCGGTAAGGCGGTACTTTACTTCTTACTTTTTCTTGTGAAGCAAACTTGGCAAGATAATTTTAAATCGTGATTACCGAAATTTATCTAAAATTAATTTTATAATAGATAATTTGTATAATAAATAGCGGTAAAGGTCAAACTATCCTTTGAAACACAGGTACGTCACTTTCTCACCAAATATCAGCTTGCTGCCAACCCCTTCTATTCACACACTTTTAGCATCATATTCGTGGTCAGTAAAGTTTAAATTATATGCTTAATCATGGATATTCAACTTAAACTTAACAGAGATGCGGTATGTAAGCCTGTGGCATATTTCTGTCAAAATTTGACGTCAGTACTAGTCGATTCGAGGATTGTACACGCAACGTTTTACTTTGTTTGTCCAAAGATAGACGCGTGCGAATACTTTTGGTTTGAATGGACGACATTGATAGTCGGTAAAGAATAGTACAGGCTTCAAAAAAACAAAAATTGTACAAAATTCGTAACGTATTTCCTGCGTGTTTTACAATTTTATCGCTGAACGGGAAACATTCCGCGGAGAAACTGGACGGCTATAGTAGTCAATCATAGTGAAAGATATCATCTGTACGCATCGAGCTACGCATCTCTGACCATCCTGACTTAGTCTCGAATCTAGTGAAAGATTATTATATACCTCGTAGGCGCACACTGGTTCGTGTAAGCTGTAAGCGCTGCTTACGTCTTCCTCCACCATCCATGCCCATGCACATGTAAAATAAGAAGTATGCTAAGCCAAAAACCCTCATCCGCAATTCGCAACTGGCGTCTGCACGAGAGGTCGTGGTTCACCATTTGGATGAGCCGTATCCTTCGTATCCTTGGCTTTTCTCCCCCGCGGGATAAATCAAGAATCTTATCCTATTCTGGTATAACGATTCACTACCTTTTGCTGCGAAGTAATGTCGCCTCTTGCAACTTGCAGAAAATACAGCAAAGAAATTCGAACGTTAACCCAAAAGGCGGGATAAGGCTTTCACATTGAGCAGAAGCAAAAATGAATACACTGTAACAAACATACAGTAAATTTACTGGTCATTGGCAATAATTGCATATTTCAAAAGTTAAAGAAACGCCATGTTGATAAGATTTATTTTCCCATGCCGCCAAGTATAATTACCTTCAAGGACCAGTGATTTTGTTGCATTTTTCTGTTACAGTGGTAGAAATTCCTAGTTTTGCCCTAAATATTAGCAAATTATAAACTAAAGGGTATTGTTAGTTTAGTCGCCAGTTGTACTTTTGCCGCTGATTGCAAGCTCACATACGGTTAAAAACTACGTGAAAGGAGCAAGTGCGAAATACTACGTCACTTCAACAAAAAACAACCCGCGGTTCCAGTATCAATATCAGTACTAGTGGAATCCATGATAAAATAACCTCTTCAGAAATTGCACATCTCAGTCAGAAAAACGATGATGAAAAGTGCTTTTACTGTTACTGTTAGGCATAGGTCATTGATGAGGCGCACCGACGAGGCGTGGGCCATCTGTGGCTCATGCTTGAAAAAATATTATTTTCTCGACAGCGGATGGCTGATACCGATACGTTTCCACACTCTTTGAATAAAAAAGTATCACGAAATGTATAATATTCTGGTGCTGTGAGTGATAATTTGCCATATCGTGATCTCTTTATCTACCACACAGTTTCAGCAGAGAAAACGCCTATTTCGATTCGTTTGAAAACAATTAATATAATTGTAAAAAAACTGAACTGGTAAGCGGAATTTAATCTGTAAAGCCATCGCGACAATAAATATCCAGAATGTAAAACAGTGTGCGTTGTTTAAGCATGGCCACACCACATGGTGGCGTCAAGCTACAATATTTACGTAGTTGTCTACATCATGAATTCGCTACACAAAGAGGCAAGTACGCTAAAATTTGGACCTCAAACATATCTTCCCAGTCAAAAATAAAAAAAATACAGATGCCAGAGGATTATATCTAAAACATGATCCACTGATGGATCGCGCTGCACATGCGCGATCCATCTGTGGGTTATGCTTGACAATAAATAGTGTTAACCGGCTTTTTTTGATCATGCACCCAACTATTCAATCTCTTCAAAAGCTGCATTTTTTGGAAAAAAAATTTTTGAGTCGCTAAAGGTAACGAATCGAATGGAACCGAATATTCTAGTTTCGTCGAATCAAGAATATTGATGACAACCTAGTTTATATCCTAGAAATAAAATATAAAGGCCGCAATACACGTAGAGTTGTCTTACCAATGCCCTACGTTTTCATTTTTGTGTAACTTAAGAAACACGGAAATCACGCCGTCATTGCTTTGCGTAAATTGTATTCAAACTTACGCAACGAAACGAGCCCTCTCCGTTTGGTTGCGCTGGAAAATGTAAACAAACGCGTACACAGCACAGCGCTAGCGTAAAGCGCAAGGTTAAAAAATACAAAGCTGAAGAAACGCAACCTATGCAAACGTGTATTGCGGTGTTTATAAAACTAGAAAATTTATTACTAGGTAACCTAGTTTTACGCGACGTCAAATTCGATAAATCAAATATTGGTTATACTAGGTAAAAGGATATTGAAAATAAACTATGTGAACTAGGTGAACTAGGTTATTTAACCATGAATTGCCAACATGGATCGAGAAACGAATGCTTCGGATATCCCTGTGCATGACATACCTTACGATTGATGACAAAATGCGAACTAACATTCACTACACATGCAGAAGACAATGCTCTATAAACTCGTTCTCATTTCTGGGCGGAATTTATACAGAAAAGTTGGTGGTCAACTTGAGTCATAACTGGAGTTTTGTAAACAAGAAAGAAGAATGTTTTCACAATTACAATACGATTACGCTTAGCTGACTGAGACACCGAGCCTGGCGACATTACCCAAAATCTGTTTTCACTCAATATATAATTAATTTCTTCTTGTAGCAACCGAATTAGAAATTTTGTTGTGTCAAGCATGCGCCACAGATGGACCGCGTCTCATCGACGCGATCCATCAGTGACACATACTTAACAAAAGATGGTTTGACAAAAATTTTCTTATTAGGAAGTCCTTACAATAAATTATGCCCATTGCGTTGTGACAAAACAGACCACTTGACGCTCGAGACCATAGTCCGAACTGGAAACGCGGTAAATGAACTTTTCGTAACATAACACGTAAGCCGACACGCGAGGCACATGATTGTCAACGTATTCATTCCTTATGGGCATTCCCAGTGACTGAAAATTTAGAATTTTTATTTGTGATTGGTTTCATTCCGAATACATTTCATTTTCTCTGAATCCTGACATTAAAAATCAACGTCAATTCCACTTCTTTAAAGAATCATCTGATGGAAGATTCGGAATAGTACTTGTTCGGGATTTTTTGTCAATAGGAAAGGTCCAGAAATTATTTATTTTGTGGTAAATGATTTATCAAAGTTCTTCCCAATTTCAAGTTAAAATATAATAGTTATTTGCTTGGTGTTTTTGGAACGGAATATTACGAAATGATTGAGCGTGGACGAAATCGCACACTTTTGTTGTTTCAGAATCGAATCGAATGTTCGAATTATGATAACTATAGAAAGAGATACAATAAACTAACAAAGACATACTCCTTTTGGTTTCAGAATTGAATCGAATAATGTTTCCGAATCGAATTGAATATTCGCATTAGAAGTCATATAATAAGCAAACAAAGACGCATCTATTGGTTTCAGAAGGGGAATATTTTTCCCGAACCGAATATTCGAATCAGGCGTCCTTTACTAAACAAACAAAGACATGCTTTCATCAGTTTATAATTGACGTGGAAATCCACATAAGTGTTTGAAAAATAATTCAAAATTATTATTAGAATCGTTGAAGAAATCAAATGGAATAATATATGATTCGAATATTGCGAATCGAACTAAATATTCTGAAAGGCCATAGTAATTATCTTTGATAAGCTTCAGTTAGCAGATTGGTCTGGCGATATTCCAATCTGAATAGTCAGGTATTCTAAAATCCTTATTAAAAGTCGTTTTGTTTCTCGATTATTTCAAAGTTGCCATATCTTGCATTGAAATTATGATATAAGTCACATTTCACAACGCGAATCATATAGTGAAAATACTATAAAGGACAACCTTTATTGCCAGTAATCATACGTTAGGCCAGGATTCCAGCAGATCATTGACTAAATGGTTAATTAATATAGTATTCTGATCGTTTTTACATAAAAAGTATATATTTTCATAGCCACTCCTTGTACTGGATCACCCAGTCCAAGGCCCCGTACTAGCACCCACTTACAGACGGGACAGGGTTAGAATTGCTGGAAAAGACATGATTGTTTCCTGTTCGGCTCAGTTTTATAGTTAACCGAGTGGGTCACCCCGACCAAGGCCCTGTAGCAGCCCCACTTATGGACCACAGACAGTGTTAGAGTTGTTGGTAAAGATAATCCAGGTTCGGCTTCCTACCCAAGTTATTGAACCCTGGGTTGAGTGGTGGACGTACGTCAATAATTTAGACTCGCCATGACTTGAACCCGCGATCTTCAACCTGCGATGCCAGCATGATAACCACTTGCTCTGCAATTTCGAGGCGATTTATGTATCTTACTATGTTAGGAAAAACGTACGCAAATATGCATAAATTTACCATTAAAATGTTGCCCGTTCCTGGCGGTGGCGGAAGTATTCCGACTCGCCGACAAAAAGTAAATTAACAGTTTCACACTAACGAAAGCGTTTCAGAGTCATTTTGCAAAAAAAACGACAACATTTAAGTTGAGAAACATATTCCAATTATATAATTTGTCGTAAAATCGGTGAAAAGGGGTATTATCGACGAAGTCGAGGCATGATTAAAAGATTTTTTGCATTTGTATCAACATTTTTCTAATTTATGGGGTTCGTTCCCCCGCGCTCGTATCTATTCATTATATTAACCTCGTTCTCGACTAGCCCTCAAATTGAAACCCTCGTTCCGTAAGTGCAACTGGTAATGGTGCGTGCAGAACCAGCCGCATGAGCCCAACAAAGTCCATTTCCATTTTTGTCGCATTTATACGTGGAAGCGTAGGCTTTCTATGGTTAATATTTACTTGCATAAAGTGAATATCAGAAAAAAAATGAAAAAATGACAAATTTTGTCAACAGGATACTAATTATAGAACATGTTTATCTATAAAACATTATTTCTTGCTAAGGTATATAAATATTCATAACATTGTAATGTATACGGATATACAAACAAATCGTAGTAGGAGAAATGCAGTTATCAACAAAACCACACTGTAACAAAAAATGCGACAAAATCACTGGTCTTTGACATTTTACTCGGCGATATTGAAATAAATTCAAAATTGACTTTTTTGACAAGTATGGGGTATTGACGGAACCCACTAGTAAATCTCATCAATACGGCGTTTTGCATACTTTGGAAGTATGCAGTTACTGCAAATGCCCAGTAAATGTACTGAACTTTCGTTACAATGCATAAATTATTGAAAAAGAAACTATTTTGCAATAGCAAGTATATAGATATAGATGGAGACAGAGTGGCAGGATGTCAGCTACTCCTCAGACGGAAACACTTTCTCAGGGAATAATTCAAAAAATGAGCACATTCCACCATATATCTATCACTAGAAGATAAAAATGTTTTTCTGACTGTCTTGTAGCGACAAAACTGTAGAAAAGGTTCAAAATCACCAATACTACTATGAAATATCAGTGTTGATCGTTTTAAAGATTTTTTGGCCTTTCGAGAAAAAGATGACTCCTGGAGTACATTGTAACGGTATTGTACAATTACGATGAAAACTCACTATTTTCCACAAACTCAATTTTAAGCTTGAGCGACAAAAGGTTCGCGCCTAGATCAGCGACTCACCTTCAACTATACGTAACTAGGAACAAATTTTTCTGACTCGACTATAATCTTACAAAAAGAATCAGATATTAAAGCGCGATGGTTTTTGCGTATTTCGCCATAAATAAAACATTGTCATCTGCGATACAGAACAATTATTTGTTTTCATAGGGGTTTCCGATTACAAAATCTCAGTCGCAAAACATTGTATAATTTGCCTCGATCAAAAATTTTATTTTTTCAGGCATGTGCCACAGATAGATCACCCCTCATTTGTGATTCATACTTAATGAAACACGGAAAGTAGGAATCGTCTGACTGGGACGTTGGGTCAGAAATTGGGTTCAGGCATGGCCAGAATCAAATATCTTTCGAATTTCGATTCAAATCGAATGAATATTTTGAATCTGACGGCCCGCTTAGCTCGATCGGTAAAAGCGTTGAAAATAAGCATCGACCTACGCAAATCTGATCGTTATGACGCGAAACCGAATCCCGTGAAGGGTGATGATGATTATATGCGAGAGGTCTGCTGGACGCCTCACAGGTGCACAGTGGTTCACGTAAGCAATGCTTACGGCTTCCTCCGCCAGTCAGGTAAAGATAAAGTGAGAAATATGACAAGCCAAAAACTTTCATTCCGATTTGGAACTGGTAGGCTACCGGCACAGGAGGTCTTGGTTCGCCATATGATTAGGCTGAATTCTCGACTTTCCTCTCCCGCAGGACAAAAATCAAATCCAGACTATACCTAATAATAAAAAAATGTTTTTTGGGGAAATTGCAACTACTTAAAATTTACTTTCTGGAAATTTCGACGCATTCTTAAATTTGTTTAATTCAAATCGTTGAAAAAACAAAATAAACTAATGTTTTCGCGAGTTAAGAATCGAATCGGATATTTTAGACAGTTTAGTTGTGAGAAGCTTATGGCCAGATTAAAATGCTGAATCGAAATCTGTCAGGCAATGTTTATTTGAAATTTGACAAGTTCTTCGATCAAGTTATAACGTCGGTCATAACTAGCATCCCGATAGAAATATTTGGATAAAACCTTTCACTTTTTGGTAAACCAACATAAAACGACCAAAAATTATATATTTTTATTAACCATGATGAATCCCCAAAATGATAATGCTATGAATGAGCGCGAAAAAAATCCGATAATGGGATTTGAGGTCCTAATCCGCTCAGAAATATTTTGCCCGAATAAGTTTGTTATAATATCAGTCACTGATGGATCGCGCTGCCGAGGCGCAGTCAATGCTTGACAAATTAAAATTTATGATTAAGAGACTGGCTACACATTAAAATGAACAAGTGCTTTTGTAAAGGATTTCGGGGCGCCCTCGGCGCGGTATTACTTTTGTATACGAAATTTTGGATTTTGGAACAGGTTTGTTCATGGGCCACGTCATTGTGAAGCGTTTCATCATTGACTAAACTTTTTTCAATAAAGTACATGCATTTGAAAGTGGAGACAGGGTCAGTGAAAACAGAGGACATTTTAAGCATAAAACACGACAGGCGTCCATCGCCGTTCAAAGTATGTTGTTTCACACCGTGATTTGTTTTGCCCAAGCTGAGCTAATCTGTTCTGATGCCCTAACAATACGATGCTGTTCTAGTAAAACCATTGACAGAATATCAATCATTATCAAAGGACGCTTGTGCTGTCAGCTTGTTCCCATTTTATCATTGGAATTACATGCGGCCTCCCTAAGCCCTGTTACACTAAAATGTATACTGACAATTGTATTATAATAATACACTAACGACTTCATAACAATGCCGCATAACAACATAACCTTAACTTCCAAAAAATCTTAGGAATTAGAATGAGACACAGATGGAACGCGCATTGTCAGCGCAATCCATTAGTAACTCATACTTGACAAAAGATACCACGACAGTCAAACACAGGAACCCACAAAAACATTCGGAGGCCAATCACTGATACCTAACGAACCATGGCTGATGCTTCAGAAATTTTGTTATCGTAACATTCGGCAGTCGACAGAAGATTTAAATCCATTAGCGTGTGCGTGTGTACGTCAAGAATTGAACTGCCTCTTGTAGCACTGACGTCAAAGTTAAAAAGGGTGCGTGACCTGCATATTGAAAGGAGTTTGACAATATTCGTAAGTTTTGCTTCGTTTTTGTTTTGGGAATTCCTAAAGAAAAATGTTTCAGCTTTTCGGGAAGAAACCATTTTTTACTCTTGTCGGTTCTCGAATGTGGGATTTGGCATCAAAAAATGAAAATGTTTGTGGGAAATTTTGGGATTTTTTCTTCGATTTTTATTTTTTGTGCCCGATTTTGGCCTCAGCATAAATTTTTGTAGGAAACATTTGGAGCTTTGTTCTCATCGTAATTTTGAATATTGTATTATGTTTTTTTTTTTTCGGCGTCTCTCTACCAACTTAAGTTTGGCCAAATCAGGGCGCACAAAAGTCTTGTCTGTTTAAAAAATTTTATTCTCAATATCACAAACAAAAATGCGACTATGTCTAGCATGGACCACAGAAGAATCGAGCCTTGTCGACGCGATTCCTAACTGGCGCATGCTTGCCAGAACTGCCAATCAAAAACCATCTTTTGCCAAGTACGCACTAAGGAAGGTGTCGATGAGACGCCATCTGTGGGTCATGCTTGGCAGAATAAATTTGTGCTCTAATGAATTTTACTGACAGGGATGACGCCACTGTCTGACAACTATTTATTTATGTGCTTCCACTGGCGTATAGGTTTATAATTCCAAAAGAGGTGACCAATTTTTGGTGATCAAATTATGATGTCATAACGGGCCCCGCTAGAAAGATATTGTCGCTAAAAGCTAGCATTTTAAACGTTTATAAGGCACATACACAAGTGTGCGCACCCTATTATGTGACGAGAGAGAATACTAGGGAAAGTTGCTTTACTAGTCCTGGATTTCCAAGCCATGTACCTCTTTCTTCATTTACAATTTTACCCACCCACTGGACTAACCCTTGAACCAACTTAAAAACGACAAAGTTATTTTATCATTTACGGAAATTGAACGCTGTTTTAAGAACTCTTACTTTAAATTTTTTAACCTTCCTTTTTGTTGTTCCATATCTGCTAGTTACAACACGTCAACTCTACCAGATCTTTGAATAAACTATTGAACGAACAACCCTCATATGCTGTGATGATTCACTCAAACATCACTGAACACAACTAGGAACACAAGCACCCAATTAGTATCAATTCGTTATGGAATGTTTTGTCAAACGTGTAATTCGACTCCGACCGAAAACCACCGTAGGGGGAAAGACCACATTTGCGTGCTTTGGATACGCATGAACAACGTGGCGCATAGTTTGGTGACAGAGCGAGACGGCCCCCTATTAAAGGTTTGAACTTTTTGATCTGTTAGGTATGTAACAGGCTCACAAAAGAAGCTTTGAAATTCCATTACCACAAATATAGATTGCAGAACTTCGATTTTGGGTAGCATGGAAAATGACAATAAATGAAGGCACAAAATTCGTGTGTATGATTAACAAATTTGAAAAGGAAAACTGATAGAATAAGTGAATAATTGAGGCGGATCTGTTTTTTTTTAAGAATATGAGCTATGAATATAAATAACAAGACAATCATTTTTGGACTCGCTGGTAAATCATATGAAGCAAAAGCAAAATTCTTTAAGTGAGCACCCCAAATATAGCCGAGACTGCAGAACCTCAAATTTGGGCAATAATCAAAAGGAAAACTATGAAAGCAACAAAGCTCGTATGCAAACTTCAGAAACATTGAGAACTGATTTAGTAAGTGAAAAACGGACGCGGAACTGTAGGAGGCATCTCATTACAAATAAAACAATCTTTTTTATCGACTCAAAGATAAAGCATTTGAAACAAAGCTAGTTTTTAGTTTATTCCTTCATGCGTAATCGTGGGAGTCAAACGACAAGTTTGGTGGTGTGAGTGTTGATTTTCATCCATCTGCGTCAACGCTTAAAGGAGCCTGTTTAATGAACATTTCTCTGACTGACTACAAAAATGATTTCAGAGGCGAAACGGAGGTTTTGCCATTAAAAAAAGATCGTTTCGAACAGACTGCAGATTGATTTTATATCACTAAACAATTCGGCAACTAAAATATTTGTTTTCATCATAAATGGTGAAAATAGCTTACCTCCACTTTTTCAACACGAATAGCGCCACTGCTTGGACCAACACGAAGCAAGTATAAGGGCTATGTGACTATGAAAAATACTGGACAAAGTTGATTTATTATTATTACATGCGCATTCGCCAAAATTTAGACATAACACGCATCTTTATTTCATGGATAGTTTTATCATCGCACTGGGCAGACAGCTCTGACTGCACTTACCATAGTAGTTAAATTCTGTTTCCTGCTTAGGGTGCAGTTACTAGTACTATAATTTAGTAGTAGCTGTTTGACATTCGACTGGTCAAAAGTTGCTCCTTTTTTAGCTCTACTTTCTACTTTACTTAGAGGAAACTTCAATGGAAGAAAGAGCCCTCTGGTTACGATATTTCTCATGTTTCCTGCCGTTACGTTCAACGTGGAACCCATGAGGAACCGATAAAGGTATTTCAACCTTTCATTTACAAAATTTTCGTTTCAAGATTTCTAAATGTTTGATTCACCGAGAAAGATAAGTCTAAAACCTTCAAGACCTATTTTTCGAGGTGTAGCTTTCTTCAATTATTTCGCGTGGAAACAAAAATCTAATTGGCGGAATCATGACATTCCAACCAAGCGGCGCCAGTTAGATACTCCAACTATATCCATTGTTTATCAATCCAGGTTGCGACATTTTTATGCACTAAAATCGGATTCCTGCACACAAATATGTCACTGAACTATGAGAGACCCGCTTTTGATAATAGATAGTGGCTTAAGCACAACCTATTCTTTAATACACCCCGAACAAAACTATTTCTAAACTGATATACCGTGATGACTCACACTGATAGTACTGAATACAGCTTGGAACTTTACTACCTTTAAAGTTTCAATTCGTTAAGGAATATTTTTAACAGTGTAATCCAACTATGGCGAAAAACCACCGTAAGGGGAAAGACCACATATGCGTGCTTAAAATACACATGAACAACGCAGACACATAGCTTCGTGATAAACCGAGACGACCCACAATTCTAGCTTTAAACTTCTGTTAGTAACGTAATATGACAATAAAAGAAGCCGGGAAATTCCTTTACCACAAATACGATTTGGAGGATCTTGATTTTAGGTAGTTCCCGGACACTAAATACTTTATAGTGAATACTTTATGTAGTGAGCTTTAGTGAAAGCGCTTTGTTGTTTATAAGTTGACCCCTGCCTTCAAGACAAAATTCTTGAAAATCACAAAATTTTATTTCTACGCACAACAAATAAAGCAACAAAACTTGTATAAATGGACATTACTTAGCTCAAAAAAAGAGATAAGCTCAAACTGGCGCAAAACTGTGTATTTTATGGAGTACGAGCCTTAATTAAAAATGCGAATTATAAATTAGGAATAAGAGGCGTGATTATAATTGTGATACTACAGACGAGATGGAACAATTTTTTGTGATCTTTTATTGTTACAACATAGTTTTAGGAATCAAGAGACTGGTTTGATGGCGCCAATAGTGCAATTAAGCAATACACTTGGTATTGACACTATGTTACACTGTGACAAAAGAGCAGTGCATTTACCGTTCTTTTGCAGTAACTGTAAATTGTTTATATCTGAATCGGACTTATGTTTGTAAAATTCGTCAAGATTGCATTCGTAATGGCGTGATACACATACAATACTGTATTAATTAAAATGACTTTGTTGTCTGAAAATGACAATCCGAATTCAGTATGACTGCCAGGGTTTGTCATAGCTCATGATGTATCACCGAGACCGAATTTGCTATTAAAGTACAGTAAATTGTTAGGATTTGAAAAACGGTGAGATTCAAGCCAATGATGGGCTGTTGATGAACCGCACTTTCGCGGTGACACCCCGAATTTGACCAAACCAAATCAACTTTAAAAATCTTTTTTCAATGCCTCCAAGTAAAATTACTGTCAAAGACCAGTGATTTTGTTGTATTTTTGTTACAGTGTGCCATCCGCAGAATTTTGTATTTTTTTTTCCGTAAAAATACTTTTAACACAAAATTTCGTTAAAGGAAAGTTCGAAGCACAAGAAACTGAAAAAAAAGGAATTTATTTTTTTATTTTATACAATAGCCTTTTTCATTCGCATAATTGCCTTTTTGATAAACAGTAATATTATCTTCATAATATCATCAATACGGAGAAATAGAATACTTGCCATATGTCTTTCCAATTTTCACTGGGTTCTCTCAGTATAAAATAATGAAATTGCTGGGCGTTGAGGTGAACTATGGTCAAAGTGTATTCCGGAAAACCTCAATATTTGCGGAAAATATTTGAATAAATAATGCAATATCTTAGTACTTCCGTCGATTTAGTGCGCGGTTGAAACTAATTGGATTTTGGTATAAATAATAAATGATTTTTTTATGAAATTCAACTCAAAAAGCAAAACAAAAACACTGCAAAGCCACGCTACGGTGATTTGTTTGCGTAGAGAAGTTCCACGTTCATGCGTGTTAGTTGGCCAGAGACACAATTCCTGCGACGTTGGAAGTAAGGCTAAGCCATTTAAAAGATTCTTTTCCCTTTTCCACTAATATGCGGTCCATCTGTGACCCATTCTTGACGTAGCAAATTTCCTAGTTAGAAAGTTGTAAATATCCGGTTTGCTGTTTCTCAGAGTTTAGAATGTTTTTTTCTCGGTCTATCTTGACTGTAGATTATTTATTAGGAAGGACAATGCAATCTTATGTAGATGCACTAAATTGACTAAACAAACGATAGAGTTTCACTTACCCGTTCTTCACCAAGGCAATTCGTGGGAAGCTCAAGCGTGCATGGCTTGGATTGTGTTAAAGTGTTCAAACGTATAGGTATGACGTACACTGAACTTGGTGGGGTTTCTGACCTATCATGCCACTGCTGACAATGTCTCTGTAACTACTGTCTTTCTTGTCATTTTGCTTGTGGCTACTCAGTACTAGTGTTTATAAGTTTATCTGTTCTACTTATGTTATTTTTATTCCTCTGAAATCCCCTCTAAGCACGGCCGGAAGCAGCTCCCAAAAGTAACCAACCAACGGCCACTCAATAGCTACTAAAAAATGTAGTACCAGAAATTGCACTCTGTGGTAAAAATTAACATAATTGTGATCTAATTTCCAATACTGTTATGTGAATTTGAATCTTATCTGTTAGTCGGTAAATGCTGAGCTACCGCCACGATTACGTGATCCTAAATTGGTACTTTGTTTACGTCTGGCCTTGTATCTGGTATCTACTATTCAGTTCAGCTGTGAAAGAGTTGATTAAAGCTTAGTCTTGATTCTAGAGTTGTAACTTGAATTGTATACTGCAATAGGTCACCACACACTCCAAACGGAAAACATCCCAAACGGAACTGAAACGCTACGGTAAAGTGCAGTAAGTGGTATCAGCCCTGGACGATTGTAAAGCCATCTATCAATCCAATAAACACCCGAACTATAGCAATACACTAGTACGGAATAGACCAATCGGAAATTTTATTTTGTCAAGAACGAGTCATCACGAATCATACTTAACAAAACGTTCGGAAAAGAATTTTATGACTGGGAGATGCACTGTCCTTAAGAAGGTATACTGAATCCTATTTTTGGATCAAACTTATATTATGTTACTTATATCTTATATCGAGGAATGGCCCAAGTGTTATCAATTACCCAAAGAATTTATATCTCTCTAATTAAGTAGAAATTCAATTTCTAAAGGTCACAACATAAAGATATTTGTGCGAAATAGTAGAATGTCGCTTTTTTAATTTTTGAAATGCCAAAAACGACTGTCCCTTATATTTCATTCAAAGGCCTTTATGGGTTAAACTTTTGAAACTAGTGTTAGCACTCTATTTTAAATAGTTTTTATATTTGAGATCGCACAAATGGAATTTGGTAAATTTTGCTCCATTTCCAATGTATTTCGAGATGAAGTTAAGACAATACAAATTCTTATAGGATAAAATGTCGTGTTATATACTCGATAAGATGTTTTTCATCAAAGCAATAGCCACACATGACACGCGCCTCTTGGGAGGGGGAGAATATCGGTGATCCATACTTAACGGAAAAAAATGAAAAATAAAAATATTTTTCCAAATTGCTCGGGTTTGTTCAACTTTTTATTGCTCTAAATGAGCAGAAATACCCTGTGTCAGAAAGCAGACACGAAATTTCGAAAATAAATACAGTCGATGAAGGCCACAATACACGTTTGTGAAGGTTAGTTTTATTTCAACCGTGTCATTTACGCTAGCGCAACGCTGAGCGCTTATATTCCTTTAGGTTTTCCAACGCAACTGAGCGGTTTGCCTACCCAAGCTAACGGTAAATGATCATTTCGATGCGTAGATTTACGTAGATATATGGCGTTAATTTTTAATCCATATCTGGAACACAACGAGTTGAACAATGGGATCCGTACCATGACCCATTCACCGTAACTTAACCACGAAGTATTTGAACAAGCAATGTACTGTACTCTTCTTAAGACATATATTCGCCCAAAAAATATGGCGAATGATTTTGGCATTATACACTGTTGTTTAGTCTTTTCAATACATATGCATTTTTGAATATCATATCGAATTGAGGTTTATTTCTAAAATCGACGAAAAGATTCCAATTACATTCGATAAATTGATTATTCAAGTCTGCTTAAATGGTCGAGTATCTGTATCGGTTTGCATGACTCTATTAGTAGCATATGAAGGAAGCGATGGATCTTATTTTTATCGCAATATTGCAAAATGAACCACTGAAGTCGGCCAAAATGAATTTTACAATCCCGATTAACGCAAAAATTATTCAAAAGGGCATGTACCACACACTGATACGCCTTGCCATTGCGTTTTAGTTCCAATTGAGTTGTTTTCCGCATGCGAGTGTGCGATTGCCTCCACTTCATTTTGGAGTATTTCTTTCCATTAAGTGGCCGATAGTTCGTTCATTTCTGGGAGCTGCCGGTCTTGCTTAGAGCAAACTTCGGGCCCACCCCCAGACCACTTAAATAGTAAAGAGATACTAATGATGACGTATCAGCAACTGTGCTCCAAGTGGGAATCATCTAAGAAAGCCGCCGATATATTGAAGTCCGAATGAATGATATCTTCTCCGAACAATGGAATCTAGCACTTTTCTCATTCTTTCAAGTCGACACTTCCGACACGCAGAAAATGCCCTGGGGCAATTCTGAAGCCTGTCAAGTCGTATCTACAAGATATATGTTTTGATGAATTCGTTCTGAATGCACAACAGAGCTTAATACTAGGCATGTATCGGTATCGGCAAGGATTTGCTATTTTGGGTGTTTCGGTATCGGTATCGACCACAAAATACTCGATACCCCTGAAACTTTTAAATGTTTGGAATTTTCGGGAATTCGCTCTAACCGAGGCCTGAATCAGACCCTGGAAAATCCAACTAACGGTCACTTGCATGACAATAGCTTATTGCTACAAAAAAGGGAGCATCAATCGGCTCAGCACAGTCTTCGACATATCAAACACCTTGTAATGAAGTGGATCAGTAGCTTACTCGGGGATGGATTGTTAGCCTTGTTGTTATGGATTATTAAACTTATGTTCCTCTCATACAATCTCCGGGTTTTTAATTTGAGTTACCGAAAAAACGATTATCGTTACACTAATACGAATGCAACCAAATTTCATTATCTGGTACTGTCCTGGAGGAATCCTTAACTATTCGTCTTGTTGGACTCACACTGTCTAAGGACATGAGTTGGAATGAATATGTCACTAGTATTGCTAAACAAGCCTCGATGAAAGTCGGTTCTCTATATCGAGCTCGCCATTATCTCACTCCCGAAATCATTCTCCATTTGTACAAATCACTGATTCGACCCTGTATGGAGTATTGCTGTCACATTTGGGGCAGTGCCGCTGTCACTGTTCTTAGCATGCTCGATCGTATTCAACGGCGTGTGGTCAATATGATTGGTCCTAAATTTTCCTGCAGTCTGCAAAGTTTGACACACCGCCGCAACGTTGCCTCACTATGTTTATTTTACAGATATTATAATGGTCTTTGTTCAAAGGAGCTTCCTGCTCTCGTTCCACAGAACAAAATTTTTAATCAATCAACACGATTGGCTACCAATTCGCACCTATTCACTGTGGAGGTTCCACAATGTCACAAACAGTTTTATGCAAGAAGCTTTTTTTCAAGAATATCAAAACTTTGGAATTCCTGCCTTCTTGCTGTTTTCCTGATCGTGTTGATCTACAAGACTTTAAAACTCGCGTTAATAGACATCTATCAGGGATGGGGATTCTTTAGTTCCTGCTCCTGCATTTTATGTAGCTCTTTGCACTTTAGTGGCTCCAGGAGAATTTTCAAGATTGATTCTTCTTCTGTGTCCTTGCTCTGAGCGAATTTCAATAAAAAAAATAAAAAAAATTGATTTGGGCAAATTAGTCTTCTGAATATAGACTTAGGAATTGCGCAAACATACTTCAAAAAATCAAATATTTACTTGTTTTTGTGATTTGGCAAATTTTCCTCAATCAAGAACTGGTTTGATTGAATGTTGATCGGTAACGGTATCGGCAAAAAATCCCGACCGGCCATGGGTTTTTTCGCATGATTGAAGCATTATAGTGATAGGATGCCTCTAACGTTAGTTCGTCGATCAGAAGATGAGATTTCTGTGTTCTATTGCGTCCTTTTGGGTTCGCTGACTCCGGTGATTAAAATACAATCCAGATTTGAGCAATGTTATTCATTTATTAAAATCTTCATAAAACAGTTGGGTTAAAGCAGTTCAATAAAATGAAATTGTATAAACAATACATTCCAGAATTGTTATTAAAAGTTTTAAGATTGTATGCTCTCTCGCTCGAACACAAAAACAGAATACTGAATAAAATAAAATAAAACAGCTAGCGATAAAAAAGACAAACGTCGAAGCACGCATTTGGGTCTTAAAATAAGATAGATGGCGCTAAACATGTCCGCTACAGCTTAAAATAAATTGTTAAAAATTCAAACCAATAAAACTTATAAGTGCCGAACTTTGCTTCAAACAAAATAACGCGAAACAAAATTGAAAATATGCCTCCGCTATTCACATATATATTATGTTTTAAATATAATCCATAACCATTTTTTATAAGATTCACTCCAAGCAAAACCGGGAGCTACAAAGTACCAACTAGTTGCCACTCATAGCTAATTTTTGTTTAAAAATTTCTTTCTGTGTTCTATATTCATATATTTTAGTTTAAAACCAAAACTCAGTAAATGAAATCATAAGTTCAAATGTTCTATTGCATCTGACGAAATTCCAATCCTCTCATTTTCTGTCGAAACAACAAACTGATGCGTTTTGTCAGAGAAAGAAAATGACGAAAGGAGCAGAGCTCGAATTCAAGAAATCTTGAATTTCTATTCTCTTTACAAATACCTCAATCAGTAATTCTATTTTGTTTAGCACGAGTCACTGATGGCTCGCGCCTAATCGGCGCGATCCATAAGTGACCCATGCTTAACCATACATACTTCGGCCAAGAATTTTCTATTGGAAATTTATGTTATGGTGTACAATTGGTTTACAATAGTCTCGTTCTGATCTCTTCCGCCAGTTGTTCGTACCGTGTGATAAACATGAATCGGATTTTCCTCCTCACAAACTCCATCTTGCGGTAAAGCATTATCGCTAACTGAAGTTTTAACTGTTTCAGACGTCTTCTCTTTTTCGTCGGAATGAGGCTTCGAATCTTTAAACCTAAAAAGGTGCGTAATGTTTACCAATTATGGTATGTGTCAGCCAATCGTTCATAGGAACAAAAACTTGCCAAATGAAGTGAAATTTTCATTTTTAACGATAAATGCTATCGATTTGGTCAAATTTGACCTAAATCAATTGTATTTTGTCGTCAAATAGGAAAATTGTTGCTCATAGACATGGAGGCTGAACTGAAAATATTCACTATAAACTATGAATGTCTGGATTTTCATAATGGAGCCAAGTTGTAATACTATGAATGGGATATTTGGTATTTACCCGGAATTAGTGATTCGTTCCGATTCGAAAAAATATCAGAATCAGATTCGAATTCCAAATGATTCGGTTTTGCCCAGTCCTAATTGTGAGTAAGAATGTAGATTTTAGAATTTTGAATCGATTCTATTCCAATCAATGTTAAAATTGGGTCGATCCTGAGAATTTTGAAAAAAGCCGTTGTGATTCTAAAAGATTTCCGTTGCATCGCGTATGTAAATTTCAAATTTCAAAATTATTTGGCTATAGAGGGATTTCTATATTAACTTTTTGCTAATTTTATTGTGTTTAATACACAGCTATTTTGTTCTCGCTCAGTGTTGCTCGAATTTGAACTACGAATGTTTTTTTATTTTGTTTCGTAATACTAACCAATAGAGTACGATACCTTGAAGTTTTTCATTTAAAAAAATCCTATTCGAAAAGATTCGCTTCGAAACTACTTTATTAAAGATTCGATTCGAAAAAATATATTCGAAAATTGCATCCATAAGTGTGAGAGTACAACAAGATTAGATTCAATTTACGGTGTGCACAACTATTAATAATGTTACATTAAGCAATTAGGGTCTGTTTGCGAGCCACGCTCGCTAAAAATAATTTTCTAGGTATCGTTAGAGGCGACTAAAATAGCACAAGGTAGTCGTAGATGGTTATTACCGTTGCACGGGGCAGATATTGCACACACTGCACTCTATTGAAATGGTTCGGTAGTTTTAAATTGAATTTCATCCCGAGAAAGGTTGGAAGCCCAACATCTGGTCAATATTAAAATATATAAGCAATATCCAAGTGACTCAATCAACGTCAACTCAAATTTAATCATAAGATACAGATGATTCATGTCTAGGGGAGGGGGTGGGGCTAGAATTTATATTTTCTTCAGAAGGTATATAGTTTGTTGGTTGAAAATGCTTAACATTGTGTTAGTAGATATAGTGGAATATGAAATATTTCATTTATTTAAAACCAAAAATAATATTGTTTATTTATCACCGGTTGTACATATTTTTTTAGAAATCTATGAAAACATGCTTTTCCCTTCCTGTTTCCTATTTAATTAACCTTTTCACGGCAACGTAGATCAGTAAGAATGCTTCCAGACCAGCAATAATTCCAAAAGCTATTGCTGCACCAACAGCCCCTGAATTATCCTTGTCTTTGTGAGTAGAAGTTTGAGTTGCGTTCGATGCTGTAAAAAATGCTTGACGTCAGAAATGATATTATGTCAATTATGAGCCACTGATGGGTCACGCCTCAGCGTGATATACATGTACAAATTTTTTTCATGCTTCACCAAAAAGTTGCAGTGGAAAAAGTCAACAAAACCATAAAAAGATCGAAAAACAGGACTTTGTTGACAATCATATAGGATGAAGCTATTTTCAAAACCAAATAATTTGGAAAATATGGAATGTTGTTGTAACAATTGCCCTAGACACTCTTAAAAAAATGCGGATAGCAATATGAATTCTTCAAAACGCACGCACTTGCTTAGCCATTTCGTAGGCCCAAGAATCCCATTTTTCAATAATAATTTTGTGCGTTTAATACGATTTTCTGTCCGTTGTATCGTGATATACAATAAAACACTATTTTAAGTAATTTTTTGCCTAAGGCGCATGTTATGACGTCATAATTAGAGCACAAAAATTAATATATTGTGTTGTAGTGCATTTAACGGAAAGGAAGATGACGAGAAATTTAAGAAAAGTGATTCATGTATATTTAGCATGCGATTTCTATAACATTTCTGTTCCAAATGTCAACAGACCTTCACAATGAAAATATACATATTTGATTCGGAAGTCCCAATCTCCCTCCCTTCTGCTGGCTTCTTTAATAGGTGTGTATTCTACAATTAGGTCATCCCCAACATCTTCATAATGTCGCCAGATAAATTTGCATCCTGAGACATCGTCTTTAGAAATAGCACAATTTCTATTTTGTGGATAATAAATAAGGCATTGTCGGGTCGAATTATCCGCGACAGGTTGATCTGTAGATTTCAGTGAGTTATAATAAATTTTTCGGTAAATTTTTCTTCAAAGATTGGTGCGATCAAATGAGCCCATACATATTTTGTTAAGTATCAGTGGCTCATTATCGCCGAAATAATATTTCTGATTCGGTATGGATCCGAGTTGGCAACCCTACGATTAGCATCTTGTTGGAAGTAGGGATTTAGAATAGTCCTACCGCCTTTCCTGCGTGACGTAGGAGACGGTGAAAAGGAAGCAAAGAAGTGGTGAATTGGTTTACCATCATTCAGTTTTCCGTTTAGAGTGCAGTTGCTAGTTTAGTAGCATTTTGCTACCAAGTGGCCGATAGTTAGCCCGGCTTGGTGGCTCAGTCGGTTAAGCGCGATCGTATTGTACGAAAGGCCGATTTTATAATACTTGACCGTTTCAACACCGAGCATTTCCTTAGGCAAGGTATTTCGCGGGTAACTGTAACATAGAACAGATACACAGTCACTAAAAGGTCCGTGCCTAATGGTTGTTGGGTATAAGCCCCAAGATGGGTTCAGGGACAGGTCATAGCATAATTCGAAACCCTAAAAATAGCTGTTGGTTGGTTCCGTATAGGCACTGCTTCTAGCGTTGTTCCGAGTGAATTTATGTTAGAGAGCCAACATGTAGAAAATTGTAGAACAAGATAGAAATGCAAAAAACTTTATTTCACACTATGCAAGTAATAATGCTTGCACAATGGAGAACTTGAACCCCAATATCACCCATCTTTTCGGTTAGCAACGGGTCTGCTATATATATAAATTCATATATTTTTACATTTATCTACATTTTCATGCTCTCATAGATTTTCAATACTGTATGCGACCAAGTTGGTGAGATTGGAGAGGTGGATAGATAATATCAATAAAATACAAATTTAACCTGCAATCGATATAGAACCGGTGGAGTAAGAATATTCCCCCCTCTCTGTATTTCAACGTCATTTTCAATATACCTATAATCAAAATATGATCATTTCGATATATCTTGTGCGGTAAAATCCATCTTGCGCATTCATAATAATTATCAGTAGACTTTTCATGTCGATTGATAACCGCCGATTTTTTTTCTAAATTGAATTCTTGACAGCCGACGCTCACATCGAGAAGGTAACCTGGAAACAATGACAACTGAAAAAGTCGTCCAAATAAAAAGTTTTGAGGGTTCTAAATAGTTACAGATTTATCTATGGGGTGAACTATATTTGTAGCACAACAAGGAGTAGAAAATGCCCCGAAAAAAATGACTTTTCGGGTAAATATATTATTTATCTATAATAACCTGCTCTTGGCAATTCATTGCGCAACATCTGGGAACCTATATCTCGAGTTTTTTGCCACTAATTCGTTGATTCATCATTTTCTTTATAAGTTTCATCTCCCCACATGTCTCTCCGAAGAGCATATATAATGACAGGTGGAACACAGGCCTCAAGGCCTGATTGCAGACCGGCCTGCCTGACAATAATACGACGCTAATACCACTGGGTTACACTGTAACAAAAGTGCGGTAAATTTACTGGTCATTTGCAGTAATTGCATATTTCCAAAGTCATGTTGATGCGATTTATGCCAATTATGAGCTGTTGATGGACCGCACCTTCGCGGTGCGTTCCGTCAAAAGCCCATATTTGGCCAAAAAAGTCCATTTTGAACTTTTTTCAATACCGCCAAGTAAAATTACTCTCAAATACCAGCGATTTTGTTGCATGTTTTGTTACAGTGTACGGAGAAGTACTCCACATGTCTATTGTATTATTGTAGTCCCCTATCTTTTGCTCTAAGCAAAGCCGGCATCATGACTTAAAAATTGACGACCACTTATTCCAAACAACCAATGCAAAATTTAGTAGGAGTAACTACACTTCAAGTGCCCTAAACCTCTTTATTTCAGCGCAGAACACTGTAACAAAAATACAGTAAATTTACTGGTCATTTGCAGTAATTGCATATTTCCAATGTTAAAAACGTCATGTTGATGAGATTTATGCCAATTAGGGGCTGTTGTTGGACCTCACCTTCGTGGTTCCTTCCCCATCAACACCCCATATTTGGCCAAAAACGTCCATTTTGAACTTTTTTCAATACCAACAAGTAAAATTACTGTCAAATACCAGAGATTTAGTTGCATTTTGCTTTACACTGTGTAGTCAGAAATAATGATTAAGTGACTGAGTCACTGATGGATCGCGCCGTTGAGCGGCGGTCCGTCCGTCCTGATAATGAGCTAATTTCTGAGTTAATTTGAACAGAAATTATATTGCCTCAGTCATTCTTTTGTTAATCAATTTAAAAATATGCACTTACTCGCGAAAATAAAGATGAGCATGATTGACAACAACGCCATTCCTGATTTGCAACTTTTGACAAATACTCTACATAAATATTTACAAATTATTCCACTGATAAAATACGAAAAAAGATTACAGGGATGTAAACCAGAAAATTTGTCTAACGAGAACTTTTAATGTCTAATATTAAAATGATAGTAATCCTATTTCAGAATTGGGAATATTGAATAGAATAAAACTGGTCACATGTTGTAGAAAAAAATTTAGCAAAAGAATTCCACAGCTTTGACGTGCAATCGATCTCATGTATCATTTTTAGCGCCACAAAATACGCTAAAGCTCGAATCAACCGAATGATCCAAAGATGATAACATTTTTGCATTTTGAATATATCAATTTCTGATCTAAATAAGTTTGTACATAACACCACATGATTATTGACGATTTTTCATTTTTATTAACTCAATGAGATTCTAATCTGGTAATAATTTTTGCACATTTCATGACTTTGATGCATGTCAAAAAGATGTTTTTTTATCGTTTTTATGCTAGGCCTGTAGGCCCTGTGGGTACGGGCTTTAGAATAGTCCTAAAGCATTTCCTGCGTGTCATAAGAGGTGACCAAAAGGAAGCAAAGAAATGATGTATGGGTTTGCCATTGTACAGGGCAGATGCCACTTACTGCACTTTACCATAGCAATTCAGTTTTGTTTGAAATGTTTTCCGGTTAGAGTGCAGTTGCTGGTACCACGTGTTTTAGTAGCTCTCTGCTTTTAAGTGGCCGTAAGTTGGTTCCTTTCAGGCACTGCTTCCGACCTAGCTCAGAGTGAATATTAATAATGAAAAACATATGCCGTGAGGGAGGAATGAAATCGATATTTTACCACGTGACTTAGTTACAAACATAGGTTTCATTTCTCCGCGGTCTAAAGAAACAATGGTCGATCCATGTAAACAGAACAATCTATGTGAAGACTATATTTTTCTTTCACTTTGACCTGGCTAAGCTATGCAAAAACATATTATTTTTCAAAATATCAACATAACTCAGGTTTTCCAGACTATTGCGTTATTTTATTTAACTTTTAAATTTACGTGGTAGACGGCTATATCATCGCCCAGAAGAGATACTATTAAAGCCTTCAATCTAATCTACCGTAGAGAAATTCATATTTTTGTATCTCAAACAAAAATTGTCTTTTGTTTAGCATGTGCCACAGATGGACCGCGCCTCTGCGGCGCGCTCCATCAGTTGCTCATGTTTAACAAAACATGATTTGTCAGAAAGTTTCTGTTTAGGAATCGCTGACTGAAGGTTCGTTTTCGTTCGTCCTTCACATATTCTGCTCCGAACCCGTTTCAACTTAAATTCAATTTATAAAGGTAAATATTTATTTTTATTTAGCGTAAGTAACATATGATAGCGTTGTTATAATATATAAACCCTAATGTTTCCACTGCAACATTCCCTTTCCACCTTTTGACACAATAGACAGAACTAACTAACAGATATAACAACGATGTGTTGCAACAAGGAAATGCCTATTTAATACGTCACACAGCACACGTGATCATTGTTATTGCTGAAGGGGGCGAAAGATGAACCTACGCTATACGCATTTCATTTTTTTGAATCCAAAAACCAATTTGTTGTCTCAATAAACAGAAAAATGACCTTAAATAACACCTACAATGTAACCAAAAATATAACAAAATCACCCGTTTTTTACAGTCATTTCACCTTTTTGGTCACATATGGGGCGTTGATGGACGGCACCGCGAAGGTGCGGTCCATCAACAGCCCATAATTGGCATGAATCTTATCAATATAGCGTTTTTTTACTTTCGGAAATATGAAATTACTGCAATTGACCAGTAAATTTATTGTACTTTTGTTACAGTGTATGGGAAACCGCGCCAACAGGAAATAATTCGTTGAAATGTGTCTTACCAAGTATGAGTCAATGATAAATCGCACTACCAAAGCATTTGTCATGTGGGGATCATACTTGATACAAAATATTTTTTTGGAGTGAAGATTGGCTATATAGTGATGTCCTTAATCTAACAGGTATTATGGAGTTGTGATTAAGTAATTTATTTTTCGATTATTCTTGAATTGATTTTACTGTGAAATCATGGTATCCGAAAAATTTCACATTGTAAAATCGGACTCAAGTGATGGCTGCAAAATGTATTCAAATATGTGCAATTTGGTAGTTTTGAAATATTGAGATATAATACTATATCTATGTAGTGGATTTTGTGTTTTCTAGAAGTTTGGCCAAAAGAAGCGCATATAAAGAGCTACTCAACGGTCACTGAAATACTGCCCCTATAATCCCCTATAATCCCTTATAATTGGCAATATTCTTAAGAAAGTGTTAAGGCAGCCTGGAATAAAGCTCAATCGGAAAATCTTTGAATATTATTTTTTTATGGTTTATTAGAGTTCGGTCCAAGCAAGGCCAGCAACAGCACTAAATGGAACAAATTAACTGCTAATTGAATTGCAAAGAGCAACTATACCAGCAGGGACTACACTGTAAGTGGATACGTCGCAAGGGTGGCTGTGCCAGTCTGGAACAGTGCATTGAGTGTGCCCTGGGCGATTGTAAAACCTTATTCGAATATTATTCAGAAATTAATTTTTTGTCATGCATGGGACACAGATGGACTGCACTTTATTGGTACGATCCATATATGTCCCATACATGGCAAAGCATAACTCAAGGTTGAATTGTTGACTGGATTCCTCGTGGCAGATGCAGTTTATTAGTATGATTTATAGTTAATATACTTCGATATTTTCTTTTGTCAATGAGCTATGACGAGCAACGTTCATCCTTTTGTCTTTTGCAAACTATCCCAACCAGAAACTTCATTTCGTCAAGCTTGTGTCGCAGATGGGTCGTGCCTGGACCGCCAGTTAAATGAATCCAATAACAAAAAAATATTTTTTGTGGCATTTTTAGTTTGTTTTGAAACCAATGATCCATATTTGAACGTACTATCATTGTGGAAAGTTTTTATGTCACATTTTTCGCACTTCATGTTTTAGTCAACTTATATGCGTTTTAATTTATTAGTGCGGCCTTCGAGGGACCGAAACTGGAACCGCTTTGCTGAATACTAATGAATGGGCCTATATTTTTATCTTATGGAAAGAAAAAAATTTCGTGAAAAAAGGCACTGCAGATCAGGGTCATCGTAAGCAATTGGGGGATGGGTGCAGTCGCGACTAACGAAGAGAATGAAACCTTTTTTGTCACCTTTTTTTACGATGTACACCACTGTCCGTCACCACCCAGGTCGTTATTATCATTATATCTCACGAGGAATATTTCAAAAAATACTGAACCTTTTTATGAGCTAAAATAGTGATGAAAAATCAGTAACTCTGAGCAGAAGGCATTTTTGCAAAAACAGATATCCGTCACTATACTTTACCATGGTGGTTTGAGATGTTTTCTGTTTAGAGTGCAGTTGCTGTTACTAAACTTTAGTGGTTTTTGCTATTAAGTGGCTTAAGTTGGTTCCTATTAGGCAATTCGTGCGGCCTTGCTCAGAGTGAATTGCAATAAGAAAAATGCTGTAAATTTACTGTCCATTTGCAGTAATTGTTTATTTCAAAAGTTCAAAACCGTCTTGCTTATGAAATTTCTCCCAAGAGATGCGCTGTTGATAAACCGCACCTGTGCAGTGCAATCTACTAGCATCCCATAATTTTCAAAAAAATACTCGATTTTAAATATTTAGTCAAATGTTATCAGGTGAAAATACTGCCAAAGAGTGGAGATTTTACTACATTTTAACAATATTATGAACAACGTTATGTGTGTCAAATCGACTGATTCATTACCCTTTTGTCGCCTATTCTCTAATGTTCAACAACTTTTCCGTTAAACGGATTCTACGTATTCACGGTTTCTGGAATTGGATAAAAAATTTGAGACATAGGAAATGCCGAAAAGAGGAAGTTCATTATTTCATTGTTATAAATTTAAATTCAAATCACGTTTATATACGATATCGTGATTATTTGAAAGAAATAAATAATTGCGATATTAATGTTGCAGAAATACCCATTATATATCGCTTGCACTGGAATATTGATAACAGTGTAGTGCGTATAACAAGATATACTTTTGAAGGGCAATGAGATGAGATCCCAATCAGAAATTTTATTTTATTAAGCATGAGTCAAAAGATGGAACTCGTCTCAATGACGCGTTATATTAATTAATCACACTTAACATGCAACATAATTAGCATGTAAGCAATAAAACATAAGAGGGCAATTTTCGCAATAGTGATGTATGGATGTAGTTGCTTTTAATGGAACTACGTTAAGGTGCGACATTTCGAGCAGTTTAGGTGGTTGGAAGTAGGGCTGGGAAAAACCGAATTTAATTTGGAATTCGAATCTGAGTCGAATATTTTGTTCGAATCGGATCGAATCATTAATTCGAAGTAGATAAAAAAATATCCCATTTTTACTATTATAACTTGTCTTGGTGTGAAATTGAAGAAATTTATAGTCTATTTTTCAATACACACTACACACTGAGGTCTACAATTTTCATATTTTATCCTAGAAATATAATCGATTTTGATTAAGTTTGACCAAAATCGATTGCATTTCGTCGTTAAAAATAATGAAAATGCTATAGTTCATTTAACAAATTTTTGTTCTTATGAACGGTTCACGATTGATTCGAATAATTCTTGCTTCGAATCGATTCAAATCATCAAATCGAATTGCCCAGCCCTAGTTGTAAGTAGTGGTGGCCAATTTGATTTAGGTCAAAAAAATTTATCCGAAGCAAAAATTATTCGAAACGTTCATAGAAACAATAATTTGTTAAATGAAGTGAAATTGTCATTTTTAACGGCAAAATGCAATCGATTTTTGTCAGATTTCGGAATTATCCTAATCAGATTCGAATTCCAACATGGTTCGGATTTGGCCAACTAGTTGTTAGATGTGTTTTTAAGAATTTAAAATGCATTTATGCATTGGACAGGCGGAATCGTTAGCCGAACTAATCATATTTCCTTGTGTCTTGTGTAGATTAATTCAGAAGTCGTACACAGAAGACTAGCATGTTAGACTCATAGATATAATAGCGTTTTTTGTTTGAGTTTATACCAAATATATTAGTAAATCTGGGTATCAACTAACACATAGGGTTGTACAATTTGAATCGATGATGAAAACAGTTTTGAATCGATGATAGGAACGAAAGATTGTGAAATTTTGTGGGAATTTTTGCAAAATTTCCGAGAGTTGAAATGGGAAATGATGGTGTATTGGCTCTAATTGTTTTTTCATATAAATATCAATGAATTCGTAGCTAGATATCTTGATTTGAAAATTTGTAAAGGTAAAAGCGGAACATTTGCGATTTATGTGTGGAATTTGTTATTCGATCCGTTTGAAAAAATTGGACACAAGCAACATATAAAACAAGTATCTCAGCTCAACAATTTCACTTTTTGCTCTCCTGAATTTTAGTAAATGGGCGTAATGACGTCACGTACACGAGCCCTATAGGATTCGATTTTGTATTATTTATATATAAAATCGGAATGCTTTTAAACATGGAAGGTGTTTTTTATTTATGTATTCGTTGTATTAATCAAAATTGTCCAACAAGAATCTTAAAACATAATATTTTTTGCTTATTCCTCTAGTGAGTCAATAAACGCACTCAAACCGCGGCCCAGTCGGAAAAAAAATTTTCTGGACACATTTTGCCGAATAAGCACTGTCCATCTGTGGCTCATACATGAAAGAATAAAATTTCTAACTGATTGACAACGGGCGTTTTAAGACTTACGTTCTAAGACCATAAAACTACGTATTTTTATTCGTATTTTGATTTTTTAATTATAAAAAAAACATACACATATTTTTTCATATCAATATGTAATGTGGATTAAATCGAATTGTATATACCAAAGTATATATACCGGCATTGATACTTTGCACAGGGCAAAATGGCAGTTATTTTCGTTTTTTTTATGCTGATATTCACAATGATGATTTCGAGAGTCTTGGTTCTTGGCTCAGGTTAGTATTGAACTTGAGTGCGATGTCGCAATATTTATAAGAATGAAAGATTTGACAAACAGGGATTCAGCGAAATATTTTAGTATAACTATATATATACAAAAATATCATGTTCTCATTCCACAGAAATATAAGTTTATTGTAAGCTTTCGTTAGAACATAGTCTAACTTCTTCAGACAAGATTAATTTACTTTAATTATATTTCTGTGGAATGACAACATGATATTTTTGTAGATTAGCTTCATATTATCTCATTCGTGTATCCTTGTGAATTCTCTCACACACCGATCCAGGATTGTAAGGAAACAAGGAGGAGGGATAGGTAGTTCACTGCAAGATATCAACGAATCACGTATATATATACCATTGTTATTTCTCGTTATACCACAGAAATAAGAGTAATTTTTCATAGATAGATATATATATATATATACAAAAAGATTTACTTCAAATATTAGGTCAATTTTTTTTTTAGAAAACTTACATTCGATATGCTCACGCATTAATTTGTTTGAGCAATTTTTGATTCACCATACCTATTAGGTAATTTTATGGTATGGGATCTTACATTTGTTGACATGCGCGCGCAGTCAATATTTTTGAATATATTTTGACCCACATTAACGTTACGTTAATTTATAGTATGAGATCTTCAGTTGACAACATGCGCGTAAATGATTATGTTTAAACAAATTTTTGTTTAATATAAATACTAGTTTAATTTATAGCATGAAATCTAACATTTTCTATGCGCCCGCAGTAAACATGTTTAGGGAATTTCGGAACTCATTAAAATCACTATCGATTTAAAGAAAAAAAACCGGGAACTGAAACTAATTCATATTTTGCTGACGACTTGAAATGGTGGAAGACAATTAAATTCGTTGGTTCAAATCGATCCGAAGCAAAGATTATACACTTATTTGTGATTCGCACATCAGAACACTTTATTGATAAAAGAAAAGAAATTTGTACTCGACTTTGGTCAAATTTGCCTAAAATCGAATGCATTTCGTCGTTAAAATATAAAGATTAATACTCTTAGACGTGTGTGTAAGTTGAAAACGTATTGAACCCGAAACATTTGCTTGTATTAACAAA
The DNA here is from genome assembly GCA_963675895.2 of Styela plicata. Taxonomy (NCBI): domain Eukaryota; kingdom Metazoa; phylum Chordata; class Ascidiacea; order Stolidobranchia; family Styelidae; genus Styela; species Styela plicata. The sequence goes on along the minus strand of OZ023142.1, from coordinate 15,268,057 downwards.
TAGTAAATACAAAATTTCTTGTTTTTCATAATGGAGACATGTTATAATAGTAAAACGAGAACTTGGTAATTTATAAAAAAATCAGTGATTCGATCCAATTCGGAAAACTTTTCCAAACGGAATAGAAATATAAAACATCCGGTTTTATCCAGCTCTAATAGAGGAGCGTTAAAATGGTATAGTTGTGAGAAGTGGAAGATGGTCTCACCATCCATTCCGACGTTGTTCACTAAGAGCGTAGTTACTTGTACTTTATTTTAAAGTAACATTTTGGCTTGTGCGTTGGCGTTAATTTTTCCATTTAGGTTCTGCTTCTGATCATGATTTAAATTGTGATAGAAAAACAAAATAAAATAGGTATTAAATTGCTTTATACAGGAGGTCCTTGTGTAACGAAGCTCAGAAACGGTCGTTTTGTTGCAGAAGGAAATTGTGAAAAACCAGACGAGGAAGGTAATAAGTGAAGGTTCATATAATTTGGACAATGACAGCATACAGATTAATATCGTTTTGGCTGAAACTACCCTCGGGTAGCTCATGCCGCTTATTCCCAACCGGAAAAAATTGTCTAAACTTCTTTTATTCGGCATTTGGTATTATTGGATAGCGTTGAGCGTCTCACTTAACCCCGCCTTCCCCTGGGTAGCTATTATGATATTCCAACAATTTATCTTACGCGCGTCCCAATCAACAAATTTTGTCAAATCATCTTTGGTCAAGCATGTGCTATTGATGGATATTGTCGAAGAGACGCGGTCCATCTGTGATGCATGCTAGACAGAATAAACTGGAGATTATGATATACTCTTACTCGGCGACCATAGTTGACCGTGTATTTTTTTTTTTTTTTTATTTTTTATAGCCACTTCTTAGAGTGGATCACCCTGTCCAAGGCCCTGTAATAGCGGCCACTTGTAGACGGACAGGGTTACAATTACCGGAAAGATATCATCTTTTCCTGTTCGGCTTAGCCTACCCAAGTTATTACACCCTGGGTTGAGTGGTGGGCATGGATAAGCGAGCCGGACTCGCCGGGGCTCGAACTCGAGATATTACAGACGACAAATGATCTTTGGCTAAATATTTGTTATCATATATTTTTAACGGTGCTTTTGAAAAACAATTCCAAAAGTATATTTATTTAATATATTGACTTTGTAATACATTTGTAGTTTGCACAGAAAACCCCTGGCCTCGGAACCTAAACATGGTCAAAAAGGTGTTTAATCGTATTTCCTGTGTGTCGTAAGAGGTGACTTACCAGGGCAGTTACCACTTACTACTCTATATCATGAGGGTTCCCTTATATTGGGGCTGTTTTCCGCTGGTGCTACATCTTGTGATAGCTCTTTGCTATTAATTGGCCGTAGTCAATTTCTTTTCAGACATTGCTTCCTGCCTCGCTTAATAGTGAATTTCAATGAAAAGATCTGTGGGCGATGTTGTATAATCATTTGACAAATGGCGAAAGTGATATTACCAAAAATCATTTTATCTAAACAATTTAATTTGTTTTCCAGAATTCATAAATAATCTCCGAAAAAGCGTTGCAGAGAAGAATAAAAAAGGTGAGGTTTTTAGCAAACTATATCACTCGTAGAAATTTTATTTCCTTAAAAAAGTGGCCGCACGTGTACGTGGCGCGATTCGTCGGCGACTCACTATTAGAACTGTCCTTATAGTTAAGATATTCGAAATTTAATAGGTAAATAGAAAAATGTTCCAACATTTCAAATAAACAAAAAGCTGATATTTTACCATATTTTGCCTCTTAATCAGCAATGTCATTTATGTCAAATATATGGCATATATTATGATTTGTCTGCAAAATAAATCAATTCAAGAATGATCGAAAAACAAAATTACTTTTTATGAGAATACTATAATACCTGGCTATTCGGATAAGGGTTCTATCTCATAACGTTTGGGGAATATTTGTGCCAAGTTTTCTGAATGGAGTTTTATTCCTAATAGTGAGAAAGTTCACGCTATAAAACAAGCGTCACAGATTCTAATTTCAATATTTTGATAAAGATCGTGATTATTTTGTTGTTGTCAGAACACTCAGTGGAAGATCGATATTTTTGAGTGGTTCGTTTTATTAAAAAACACAAAATAAGAAACCAAAGTCAATCAGAAATCGTATTTTGTCAAGTACGCGCCTCAGATGAACCGCGTCTCATCGACGTGATTCTTCAGTGACACACACTTAACAAAAGGTGTCAGATTTTTTCGATTGGGAAGCGATTGTCTCAGCTAATACTTCCTTTTTTCTAACAAACCCTTTAACAGAAAGTTGTCCGATTTATTACGATGGAAAATGTACTTGGGTGAAGAAAATCGGTCAAGGAAGAATAAATTATACGGACGCAGTTGAACTTTGTGTAAAAGATGGACGACAACTCGCTGATATCACTAGTAAAGAACAATTCGATGACGTCGTGTCCCATATGCTACCATGGGTGGATACGGACAGCGACAAGAAAGTTAATCTCTGGACAGGGATGAAATATAATTCAGCGGTGAGAAATGTTTGCGATGTCCCGATAGGGTTTGCAAAACCTGAACATTTAGTATTAGAATATACAAAAATATCATGTTCTCATTCCGCAGAAATATAAGTTTATTGTAAGCTTTCGTTAGAACATAGTCTAACTTCTTCAGACACGATTAAAGTCTTTAATCTTTAAGTTAGACTATGTTCTAACGAAAGCTTACAATAAACTTATATTTCTGTGGAATGAGAACATGATATTTTTGTATATTAGCTTGATATTATCTCATTCGTGTATCCTTGTGAATTCTCTCACACACGGATCCAGGATTGTAAGGAAACAAGGAGGAGGAATAGGTAGTTCATTGCAAGATATCAACGAATCACGTAAATTTGCATATTAGAATATGTCGGAGAATTTGATCGAAGCGTGGGTTAGTTCTAAATCAAAAACGTCCCGTTTCCACCATTAATATTTTGAATTGTAAAATAAAGTTTAAATATTATACTTTAACTATAAAAGTGGTGGATGGTTTATCATCACCCAGGGCAGATACCAATCACTGCACTTCACTATGCTGTAGGGCTGGGCAAAACCGATTCATTCAGAATTCGAATCTGATTCGAATATTTTTTTCGAATCGGAACGAATCACAAATTCTATGTAAATAACAAATATCCCGTTTTTAGTAGTACAACTCTGCATTGTAAAAATAAAAAAGGTTTATATTATATTTTCGATTAACACTCTATGTCCAGGAGCAACAATTTTCATATTTTAACAACAAAATATAATCGATTTTGACCAAAATCGATTTCATTTTGTCGATAAAAATGAAAATTCCAGTTCGTTTAGCAAATTTTTGTTCCTATAAACGATCCACGATTGATTCGAATAATTTTTTCTTCTAATCAATTCGAATCACCGAATCGAATTGCCCAGCCCAACTATGGTGGTTTTGTTTTGCATATGATATTTTCTACTTAGAGTTGCTGGCACTGTATAGCGCAGTAACCCCTTTACATTTGAGTTAGATTGATCCGTTTAAGTTAGGGCTGGGCAATTCGATCAAGTGATTCGAAGCACAAATTATTCGAATCAATCGCCAATCTTTCATAGGAACGAAATTTCTAGGGAAATTTCTATTTTTAACGACAAAATGCAATCGATTTTGGTCAAATTTGACCAAATTCGATTGTATTTTGTAGGCAACATATGGAAATTGTTGCTCTCACACATAGAGTGTGAATTGAAAATGTACAATAAACTATACATTTTTTGATTCTTACAATAGAGACAATTTGTAATACTAAAAAATGAGATATTTGTTATATACATGAAATAAGTGATTCGATTCGATTAGAAAAAATATTCGAATGAGATTCGAATTACGAATACTAAAATCACAGAGTAAGTGCGTGTATTTTTTTTTTTTTTTTTTCAGGTGAAAAAAATGTTTTTATCTGATGACCGAGAAGCTCCGTTTATGAAATGGTATCCGGGCAAGCCTCCGCTTGAGTCATCTAAGATTAAAAATACAGTTATAAGACTAAGTCCACTAGGTAGTGGTGTGCTTGTAAAGGAACGTTCCTACTTAACGTATGGAAGTTTATGTCAATGAAAAAAGATCTTTGTCTGTGTCGTTTTATTTTATTGGAAAGATGCATGTTTAAACTTAAACAGGTTTATTTTTTTTCACATTTTATTCAAATTATCCAGCAAAAACTTATGTAACAAAATTGCTCGAAAACTCGAGTTTTTGTTACACCGATATGCATTCTACATTATACCAATATACATTTTCATTCAAAAATTCTTGGGACCCAAATCACACTCGGATCCATTTACAAAGGACAGACAGTTCGTCACAGGATGAACAAAACATTTATTTTTATTTATTTATTTTGATTTTGAACATTTTGGTTCCAATCGGACAGCATGATCATGATAATGATATGCGCATTATTATTTATTATAGCATATTTTTTGACATTCGTAGCCGTGGCCTATTTGGCAACTGTTAATAATTTTTCGTTGGTTTTGGGATACTGTAAAGCACGGTTAATTGTGACACGTGCTCCACAAAATTTAACTCGGGAAATGTTTCGACAAAGAACAGAAATAATCCGGAAACAACCGTTAAGTAAATATTTCTTGTGGATTCTCAAAAACATTTTGTTAAGTATAACTTACTGATAGATCGCGCCCCGGATGCGGAGTCTATTTGCGTCTCATTCTTGGCAAAATGTATTTCTAATGTAAAATTAAACCAAAAATATGTTTTTCGATAATTACCAAAACCTGAATGGCGCTCTGGGAAGGAGCTATATATAATTTTGTTATGAGTTTTATGCCCATGTTTAATCTTTTTTTTTTATTAAACTTTGCTCCAACAACGGCGGGCAGCACCCGGAAGTAGCCAACCCACGGTCACTCAGCTTGATAGAGATACTACAACTAGTAATACTACTAATGTAGAACAGGCAACTGCACCCCAAGTAGAAAACATTGCAAACGGAACTGAACCGTCATCGTAAAGTTCAAAGTGTGATATTTGCTCTGGACGATTATATCTGTTTGGAGTGCGTCACCGTAAAAATGACGAAACAGGTTTTCCGGTCACAAGTATTTTACAGTATAAGTTCTGTCACGCGTGAATCACTGGTGGATCTGTGCTTGACAGAATTCAATTTCTGATCGAGTTTGTGACCTTCCAAGCTTGGTCCATCACTGGTTTAAAGGTTTTGATTCAACCAAAGTTTCCCAGTCGATTTTTTAGTCGCTAAGTATTGGAAAAAGAACTTCCTCGTTTACGACATTCATCAGACAATCTTCAGTCATTTAATGCGATTAATTTAATAGAAAATATAACGGTAAATATACAGATTGTTTTGTCTTTGCAACGTATAATAAATTGTGTAAAATATTTCTTTTGAATAATATTTTCGAACAGGCACGAATGACTGATTTTATGTTAACAGAAAATATCGTCTTCTAATTTTTTCTCCATTAACAAGAAAAATGTATCTGCGAATTGAAACATAATGACGATGATATATGATATCTTCAATTATCTATTGGCCAGATTTGACAGAGTCATTATACAGCATGTCGTTTTTTATGCGGGCCCAAGAGTGATATGACCCAAGGGTAATGAGTAATTGGGGACTGGCGCAATGTAGATAAAATCGGATTTTCAAAGTCAAAATTAGGCACATTGGTGTCGCGCAGAGAATTTTTCCGAATTACTCAGATTGTATAATCCATTTTTTGCAATATGTGTCATAATTTGCATTCCACACACACCGTAATAAAAAATGCAACAAAATCACTTGTCCTTGAGAGTAATTTTTTACAGGTATTGAAAAATATCCAAAATGGAGTTTTTTGACCAAATATGGGGTGTTAATGGAATGCACCCCGAAGGTGCGGATCGTCAATAGCTCAAAATTGGCATAAATCTTATCAATATGGCGTTTTTTCAAACTTCGAAAATATGCAATTACTGCAAATGACCAGTAAATTTACTGTACTTTTGTTACAGTGCAGTGTATGAGTATACAATTTTAGTCATTCAAAAAGTACATTGGTAAACGAACGGCGATGAATAAATATCTAGAGACTAACCTAGTGCAGATAATTCACCAAGGAAAAACGCCTGCAGGTGCGGGCTTTAACAAAGTTGTCATCTTCCAAGGCAATTATCATTGCTTGCATTGTATTGTAGGGATTCATCCCTGCTCTCTTTTTTCGGGTTTTCGAAGTATTTGCTGTGGCCTGTACTAGAACCTACCGAGAGGCTTATACTCGACAACCGTTAGACACGGACCTTTGTTGTGAATGTATATCTGTTCTTCAACAGAAGTGCCTAACCCCCGAAGTGCCTTGCTGAAGGGCACATTCAGTAGTGAAACGATCAAGCATCAAATCATCGGCCTTCCGAATAATACGATCGCGCCTAACCGACTGAGCCGTAGACTTCTTTTTGCTATGGCCTGTCTGTGAATCTTACGGGGAGCTTATACCCAACAACCGTTAGACACGGACCATTGTAGTGACTGTGTATTCAAACCCACCCTTTAGATGCATCATTCCTAAATTCTATCTGGCATCCTTTTGACTAACCTAATTGATCTATACTCATCCCCACTAATTTTCCCACTTGTTTCGTCACCAGTTTTGCCACGGTTGGGAGAAATTCATTTGCTATCTGACAGGAATAACTCCGGAAAACAACGTTTGAGTGAGTACTTTCCTATCGAAGCGAGACTCATGCGAGGTCTCTGTGGACGGCAATAGAGACTTTCGTGGGCGACTAAGGTATCCTCGGTAAAGATCGCGACTTAGCAAAAAAATCCTGACGGGCGTGGGTGGAGAATTATCATAGCTTGAATTGTCCACTGTGGCGATAGATTAAAATTTAGCATATTTTTTGTGCTTCTGTCGCTTTATACCATCAAAACCACTATATTATATTTGATTCTATATCATTTCTTCTATATTCTGATGTCACATGTTTGATGTGTTATTTCATTAGAACAAGGATCATTTTGACCCAATCCGAATTTTCAATCATTGAACTACGCCGTGGAAGAGGGCTAAATAAATGGCCTTTTATTATAAATCAGAGGAAACAGCACCAAACCCGGAGTAGGCGTGACAAAATTACAAAATTATCTCAAAACCAGCGCGATAATGGAACCTGCGATTTTCATCAATAACTCACGCTTAGAAAGAAACATTTTTGGTTAACTTTTCTCGGCTGGAAGCTTGGCTAGAGATTTGCTTACATGAATTGAAAAGGAATTTATTTCACAGTGTGCAATTAACAGTGTTTACAATTATACCTGGTTATGAAATTTTTCTTCCTTCTTGCCATTCAATTCCGTGTGGAACATATGAAAAACTGGAGATGTTATTGAGCCTAGTTCCAAGGCTGTGGGTTACAGTGCCTCGCCTAGGGACACCCCGCATGTACTGCTCATTGAAGCCGTTCCGTTGGTCGACCCTGAACATAGTTCGTTGGGGTCCGATCCCTCTTTCATTAGGTGTTACGTTCGGCAGCTATTGTCGGTTTCATCCCGCCACTGCGCTCTTATAGGTTTTATAGAGCTCTCCAGATTAGTCTGGGTTCTATCTCTAGAGAAAGCTAAGAAAGGTTTTCATGTTCAGGTGAATCTAGAGTCCATCTCCAGATAAATCTAAGATACAACTCCAGATCAATCTAGGATCCATCCCAAAATCAATCCAGGATCAGCCTCCAGATCAAGAATCGCCTCAAGAATCTATTTCCCAATCAATCTAGGATTCAGCTCCAGATGAATCTAAGATAGGATCTAATATCAAGGTCAATCGAGGTCACATCTCCTGATCAATCCACGATAAGATTCCAACTCTAGATCAGTCTAGGATAGAATCTCATTGAAATATGTTTAATGTTACAAGACGTCCGGGTAAAGATTTTTCATTCGGACAAATGCCATTATTGTAAAATGGAGACTTCGCTCATCATAAACCATCGTACGTAACCCACAGCGTCACAGCGAATACTTCAGACCCTCATCCGTAAATCTGTAAAACCGCGTGAAGTGCGACAACAACTACAGCAATCTTTTTAATCATAATATAAATTTGATTACCAGCAAACTAGGCAATGACCAACATTTTGCCCGATTGAATAGAAACGTGTAGCATCTTGGAAAAGGTGAACGCTAACAGCCAACATGACTTTTTTGCCCAACAATAAGCGCTTAAGCAAATTCACATTGAATATGGGTTATAATTTATATTTAAGTATAGTTTTTATCTATGAAAACAAGCACTCCACATTCATTGTTCAAAAATAAGTAGTGGAAATTAATATCGTCAAAAATTATTTAAATTTCTTGACATAAACTTCCATAATTATTGAAGGAATGTTTCCCTTTAAGCATTCCCTTGCGGGATCGGCTTAGTCCTATAATTATGCCCGAATTCTTTGATGATTTATCTGGTGGATTGCCTGAATACCACTTTATATACGGAGCTTCACGGCCCTCAGATAAAAACATCTTTTTCACCTAAAAATAAAAATAAAAAAATTAAACGCACTTAATTAATAAGGGAAGACAACATCTGCTGCTTTAATAATAGAATGGAATTTTCAACTCTTAGTCTCTGATCAAACGAACAAAGACATATTTTCAGAAAAAACGTGAATCCGCGTATATTTTTCAAAACATTTGGCAACTTTGATTCTGTTGATCTCGAATCGAATAATTCGGGAATTCTCGATTCGTAAATCAGATGTTTAGGACAGTACTTTTGGTTACTAACAATAAGAAAATTAACAAAACGGATAGTAATATTTTATATGGGGGAATTTGGACATTAAAAAGGAAAACTATAAGAATAGAAGTCAAGACGTAAGGGATCTATTAGAATTTGTAATTTCAAGAAAATCTGGCAGCCATGCGTTATTTCAAACTAACTCAAAGAAAATTAAACAAATAAATTATACACAGACAATTATACACAAAAATAACTTTATGGCATTCCTACGTTTGAGGTAGAATAAAATAAAATACAGAATAAAATTATACAGTCTTGTGACCAAAATATAACCCGGTTTGCCGGCACAGACGGAACGCGCCTTTTCGGCGCGATCGATCAATGACCAATGCTTAACAAAATATAAAGCGACCAAGATTTGCTGACTCACTAATTAACGTTTCTCACCTTTGAATTATATTTCATCCCTGTCCAGATATAAACCCTTTTGTTGCTGTCCTCTTCCAGTCATGGTAGCATATGGTCTATGACGTCATCAAATTGTTCTTCACTAGTGATATCAGCAAGTTGTCGTCCATCTTTTACACAAAGTTCAACCGCTTCCGTATAATTTATTTTTCCTTCGCCAATTTTCTTCACCCAAGTACATTTTCCATCGTGATAAATCGAGCAACTTTCTGTTAGATAGTTAGAAGATAATATTAGAAGTGAATGTTGGCTGTCACAGTGACGCTTGGTTTGCTTTATTTGGATGATGACAAATTATTAGTGTTTATCGCATAATCCTTCTCTTAAAAGATAATAAAGACCCCTTATCTGTTGGTGTGAATAGGAAATAAGACTAACACCACCTTCTCGCGCGAAAATAACTCGGTAGAAAGTATAGATAACACTATTTTATTTGTATCATCCCTTTACCTTCAACTCAAAAAATATCGTTGTATCACTTCTTTTTCCGATACTAACAAAACAAACCCGCGCACGACCTTAATCAAAAATAGGGGAATACATCTGTAACGCTCAGCGCTGTGCAAGTGAGTGAGTTCGGTGATTCGAATCGAAGGGCAAAATGTTCGAATCAGTCGTGAATCGACCATAAAAACAAAAATGAATCAGAATTTTCATATTTGAATTACCAAATACAATTAAAATACGGTCGATTTTAGTCAAATTTACTTTGAGATTATAGATTGTGAAGTGAAAGCATATTGGTCTTTAAAGTTTGTTTATATGTTGGGGCTCAGCAATTTAATTTCGTGATTCAAATTGCTTCGAAGCAGAATTGGACATATGAACAAAATGGTTCAAAATGCAGTGAAAATTTTATTATTTGACCAATAGAATTGCAACCGAATATTGACCATTTTATTTCTGCTGCCAAAGAGAAAGCGTGGTTTGAAAGAAAATTATTTTTTGCTGTTTATTTATATCATTATTAGTAAATTTTGTATCTATTGTTTATTTATAATTGAGGCGGATAGTTTTGTTAAATTCGAACATTTTCCGTATTTAAAAAGATTAAAGCAATCTCGTTTTGATTCATTTAATTTTTCAGTGAAACTATGTTATATGCAAAATTTGAGATTGCAGATCTTGACGTAAATCATCGCCTTACTGCATAATGAGCATCGCATGATCAATTGTTAACAACTTCATTCATCTGAAACGTAGAGTGCAGTTGCTGGTACGACATCTTGTGGTGGCTCTTTGCTATTAAGTGGCCGTTAGTTGGTTCCTTTTAGGCACTGCTTCCGGCCTTCCGGCTCAAATTGAATTTCGGAAAAAATATAGAAACAACACCAATGAGCCACCTATGAATCGCGCCACATATTCGCAATGTGTGACTCTTTCTTAATAAATTCAATTAGGACTATGACGGTTTGTTAGACCTTACCTTTTTTATTCTTTGCAGCAACACTTTTCCGGAGATTATTTATGAATTCTGAAATAAAATTTAATTGTTTAAGATAATTTTTTGTGATGAATCAACTATTTATATTTCGTCTCCATATCGAAAACGTTTTGTCCAAACATCTTTTGTTAAGTCCTTGGAGCATCGCGCTGCCCCGCAAAAAGCGGCCCGCGTTATTCATTTGGCCCTTGAGGTCCTTCGAAGTAGTCCGCCCAAACGAGCTTATAAAAATCGTAATATAACATTTGATCCGATTTCTGAGGCGTAGCTCACTCTATAAAGTTTATATATTAAAAGTATTTTAAAGTCGTATGCTATATCATTCATGACCTTTTTATCATTAAGCCTTTTTTTAGCCACTTCACAGAGTGGATCACCCTGGCTAAGCTTATTTAACAGGGGGCCACTTATAGACCGCTATCTCGTTTCAGTGACATTTCTATCAGTAACATTTTTTGTTAGCCACTTCTCAGAATGGATCACCCTGACCAGGGCTATTTAACAGCGGCCACCCATATAGAGTCGAGGTTAGTGTTGTTGACACGGTTAGGCTTAGTATAACTATTACAAAAATGTTACTACGTTGCAAATCAAACTAGTAAATTGACCTAACGGGTTAAAAAAAATATTTCTTACTGAAACTATACTGTCATTTTTGATGATTCATTCCTATGGTTCAAATGTTCCAAAATTTATTACAAAATTATCCATAAAATATTCGACTTCGAACTTCATTTTATTAAAAATTTTATTTTATCAAGCCTGAGCAACACATTGACCGTGTCTCGGGGGCGCGACCCATTAGCTTCTCAAACAGGAGTTGCGACAAAATTGTTTTGTCCACACTGTGACAAAGGTGCAGCAAATTTAATGCTCATTTTCAGTAATAGCATATTTCCAAAATTGAAAACCGGCTTGTCGTTGAGAAATCTGTCAATTATGGGCTGTTGATGAATCGCATCTCGGCGATGCGTTCCATTAACAGCCTCTAATTGGTCAAAAAAATATCGTAAATGTTATAGCGGTATTTCAACATCACCTATCATACTTACTGAGAAAGAACAGTAATTTCATTGCACTTCTGTAACAGCGTAGGATTGTTTGTTTGTAATCTAAGGCCACATTAGGCAAATGGGGCAGTGTATAAAAGAGGATACAATCTTTAAAACTTGTTAGTCAAAGCGATATCGGTTTAACAAAATCTAAACATTCATTACTTAACTTCAACATTTTATAATATTACCTTCTTCGTCTGGTTTTTCGCAATTTCCCTCTCTAACAAAACGACCGTTTCTGAGCTTTGTTATGCAGGGACCTCCTGAAGAAAACGAAATAATGTATTTAGAATTGTATAATCACTGGTGCAATCAGTTGTCTCTCCTCTCGCCATTAAAACACCCTAATCAGTCAGACACTGTGAAGTTTTTTTAACGGGTGATTGCCGATATTTTAGTCATTCATTCGAGTGAATTTAACGTCGTACTAGTGGACTGGGAAAATCTGATTTTTTTTTTAATTTGAAACTGACTAGATTGATAATATTTTCTAATCTTATTGAATCATTATTAATTTTTATAAATTTATAGTAACGAATTACTAATATTAACTTGAGAAGACGTAGAGGTAGTGTATTTTCAATCCACTCTATCTATGTCTAAGAGCAAAAACGTTGTTATGTAAGCGAAAAAAATTATCCATTTTGATCAAATTTTCAAAAAATCGATTTTATTTTGTCGTTAAAAATGTGAATTCTACTTAACATAGCAAATATTTGTTTCTAGGAGCGATGCTTGATTGATTCGAATAACTTGTACTTCAAACCGATTCGAATCACTCAATTAAAATGACCTGCCCCACTAGCGACCATATAACGGCGAACGGGTTCAATTTTGGAAAGTCACGAGATTTCCAGTTCGACTGAGCTTATCAAATTATTACACCCCGGGTTGAATGATGGGCATGGAATACCGAGCCGAACTTACCTGTTATCTAATCCAAGATCTAAAACTTGCGATGGGGCGATTTTGAAATTTTGGGTCCAAGGATAAGGTCAGACAACGACAGAACATCGTATACGTGACGCAACAGAAATCAATTAGAATCACAACGATTTTTTTAAAAATCTTCGAATCAATTCAAATTAGCATAAATTTTAAATTCTAGGACGTAAAAGGCGACTGACTATAAGGATGCGAAAAAAGTAGTAGGTACTTTTACCATCACATTGGGCAGATACCACAGACTGCACTTTACCATAGCAGTTCAATTTTATTTGGGATGTTTTCGCTTAAAGCGCCGTTTGCACCTCACTATACCCTGTAGTAGCTCTCAGGTATAAAATTGCCATTGCTTCGTTTTAGATGCCTTCGACCTTGCTTAGAGTGAATGTCAATAAAAAAACCACTAAATGAAATATACTACAGCTACTGAAGTACAGTTCAGTATGATTCTTTGTGAAATTTGGGTGTTATTAGTTAGATTCTTTCAGTTAGATATTTCTAAACAACTTTATTTTGAAAATAGACATAAACGAAATACGCATTATTAAAATAAAAATAAATATTGCTGTCGAACATACGTCTTCAGTTTTTTTAATCATACGAAATTCGTCTTTTTATGCAACGATCGACTAATATATTGATATACATTTTTTGTTATTGAACAAAACCCCACTCAAGTTTAATACTAACCTGTTTCATGCGGCAAGATTTCCGATATCAGCATTGCTAATATCAATATAAGAAGACGAGAACGAGCAGCCATTTTTAGTGTGCACCGTTACTGACTTCGCGTAATAAAGATTTTACTTAGTCTACGGTATGCACTGCGATGTAGAAAATATAATTTCATATTTTACACAAGCCTTCCTTAGTCCGAAGGGATAAAGGGAGGCCAGCTAGGAAGATGATAATATGAAAAGTAATATTCTTTCCATTACTGCTCATTTATGTGGATTAACCTGAACAAAGCGCCCACACGGGGACGGAAAAGGGTTAGATTTCTTATTAGTAAAATGGAATCTTACCGGTTCGGCCGAAAGTTATTGCACCCTGTGTGGAATGTTGGGCATTAACTACTCAACTGGGACTCGAACACCAGACATTCAACCTGTGTACCAACAGGATAAAATATAGCAGATAGATCATACGTACACTGTAGCAAAAATGCAACAAAATCACTAGTTTTTGCTTGGCGTAATTTTTCTAGGCCGACTTTTAAGGCCAAATATATGGGGTTGAAGGACCGCGCCGCGAAAGTGCGGTTCATCAACACCCCATTATTGGCATAAAAATTCATCAACATGGCTTTTTTTACTTTGAAAATATGCGATTACTGCAAATGCCCAGTAAATTCACTGTACTTTTGTTAAGAAGAGATATTACTATTCAGAAACTATTTAGTGAGACATGTTTTGTTAAGTTAGGGCACTGATGGATCGCACCGCAGAGACGCGGTCTATCAGTGAACCATACTTAAGAAAATGAAAATTCCAATTGAATTTGATAAAACACAAATATTCATTAGCACATACTGCAACAAAAATTAGTAAAATCACTGCCCTTTGATAGTAATACTACTTGGTGGTATTGAAATGAAACTGAAAAAATAGCTTTTTTGATCTATTATGGGCTGGAAGGCACAGCCGAGGTGCGATCCAGCAACATTCTATCTTTTGCATATATCATATCGCCAAAGCGAATTCGAGTTTGTGAGATATGCAATTACCGCAAAAAAAACGTAAATTTACTGTAATTTTTTCAACAGTGCAGCTTCGGCAACTTTAAAGATGTCATAAATCTGAACCTTTCGTCACAATTATTGCGTTGCTTTCACTATACTATGTGCGGTTATAATATCAGCTTTGTAAATTTTGAACCACAACCTATATTAATTAATCTAATCCTAACTGTTGCAAAGTCTGCTTTTCCCAATATTATCGATGTCAAATATAAACCCTATTGAATTTAATTTTAAAACGATGAAATGAGTTCACTTCCTTGTTGGCGCACTTCCGACCTTTTTGTTAATCGACCTTTTGTCTAATTCTATTAACCTCAATTTTTGTTCAACAAAAAAGCTGTTAGATTTTAAAAGAAATGAAAAATGAACCTTTGGCACACATAACGTTAGACATTTTAGCATTAGACTATGAAAAATATTGTTGCAAAAATATTTAGGGAAATGGTGTGAAACTACAGCTGGGGTTTACAATTCGGTGATTCGAATCGAAGCATAGAATATTCGAATCAGTCGTGAACCTACCATAAAAAAGCTCGAAAATAAAGTTCTTATTTAATTTCTGTTTCCACGATAAAATTTAGGGCTGATGCATCTGTGGCGAAGAAAATAAAATTCAATGGAGTATGATCGATTCATAACTGATTCGAATAATTTGTACTTCGAATCGAATCGAGTTATCCAGCTCCGATCGAAACATGTTTTATTAAGTACGAGTCTTTAAAGTCTTTAATGGAACGCGACGTGTAGGCGTGGTTCATCTCTGACTTGTTCGTAACAGAATAGAATTACAGGTTGGGTGCCTGAAATATTCCTTGGGATTCTTGAAACCTTTTATACCCACCACATATTATTATAAACCCCGATGGGAAATTGTATTGAAGTAATGATTAATTTTTTCTGATTAAGCTGTACTCGTTGAAATTTAGATTCGTGATCGATCTTCTGCAAGCTTGTACGGTATTTCCGTTTTGGCCGCGATGATCTAGTGGTTATCATGTTGGCATCGAAGTTTTAAGATCTCGGGTTCGAGTCCGGGCTCATTTATCCATGCCCTCTGAAACGGATGATCTTTGCTACAGACATAAATCAAACCAAACATTCTTTTACCACGTTGTATAGCGCTTGGAAATATTAACGTTATGAATACTCCCAATGAAATGCGCCCTAACGCCTTGTAGAGTAAATCATTTTCAATATCAAACCAGTCATTTCTCAGCGCTGAAAACATTTTTGTTCTCGAGTCAACTTGGCAGTTAGTCACGCTACTAAAGAAAGGATGTGCAATTTAGCGAAGGTGAAAATCTAGCCTGGGTAAAACAAAGAAATCTTGCATATACATATTTTCAACAGCCAAATCTACAGAGATGAACAAATTAATAAAGTATTTAATCAACTGATCTGTGTTCAGATATACGGAGTAACGGAGTTGAACGGTTGCGACGTTGCCTTATTTATTCTTCGGTAACGCATGGGACGCGGGTTCGCGATTTTCAAATCCGACCCATCCATCCATTCCATTGAACCGGGAAGACAATATCTTTCTAACAACTTTAATCCTATCCGTCTACTGGTACGGGGCCTGGGCCAGGGAGATTCATTTCTAACAGAGGCTATAAAAAACATGTAATATTCTTTCTTGTTCAATAACCTTGACAACGATCATTCAACCTCATTAGATGAAAGTCCATTTTTTACCTTTTAGTTGCGAAAATACACCATTTTGGGAGCCCCTAATCAGAAATTTTATATAGCCAAGCATGCGCCATGCTTGCGCCACATCCACGCACTCCGTCTACAGTTGGTATATTCAATCCATCCATGGTAAATCAATTAAATGGTGTAATATATGGTAATTTCCACAGTTAGTGTCATGAACTGCATTCCATACAAACTGCAATAAAAAATACAACAAAATTACTGGTCTTTGACAGTAATCTTATTTGCCGGTATTGAAAAAATATTCAAAATGGACTTTTTCGGCCTTTTTCGGGGAGCTCGCAGAAGATCACGAAACCCAATTTCAACGAGCGCAGTTCAGCCAGAAAAAATAATTTTGTTCGCGCATGCGCATAAAGAATACCAAGGAATATTTCATCCAATCAGAAATTAAATTCTGTGAAATACAAGTCAAAGATGGACCACACCTCCCCAGCGCGTTCCATTAGTGACTCGTACTTAACAAAACATGTTTCGATCGGGGCTGGTTAATTCGATTCGATTTGAAGTACATATAATTCGAATTAGTTACGAATCGATTATACTCCATTGAATTTTATTTTCTTAAGCGTAAGCCACTGATGGATCGCGTCGTCAAGGCGTGCATCCTTGCACGGCGTGCGTCCCATGCATTAGAAAAAAAATCTAATTTTTTCGAACAACTTTAGAAATAATTCTCGCAAAATGAAGTGGAACTTTCAAATTTCAACCCTCAAAAATTCGAACTATATATTTCAATATTCTGATAACTGAGAAAATATTAATCATAAAAACGGTAAATTTGTTGTTACGAGACAAATTAGCGAGTCGATCTTATTCCGAATTCCACGTGATTCGGTTTTATTCAACTCTAGTTTGGGCAGATGTTTCCTGACAGGGAAGGACTAGAAGGACTCTAAGAAGTGGCTATAAAAAATACACCAAAAAAAATTCTCTTAGACAATTAGGTTTTCTTTTAGAATTTATAAATAATCTCCGTAAAAGTGTTGCTGCGAAGAATCAAAAAGGTAAGGTCTGTCTAACCGTCATACTTTGATTTTATTTTATTAAGAAAGGGTCAGATCTATTGCGAATATGTGATGCGGTTCAAAAGAAACTCATTATCACAGTTGTTTTTATACTTTTTTATTCGAAATTTAATTTGAGGCCGGAAGCCGTGCCTTAAAGGAACCACATAACGGCCACTTAATAGCAAAGAGCTACCACAAGATATTGTACCTGCAACTGCACTCTACGTTTCAGATGAATGAAGCGGTGGTTAAATATGCTGGGCGATGGTAAAACCATCCCCCACTTCTTTACTTCCTTTTAGTCGCCTTTTACAACAAGAAGGAATCGGTATTCAAAATTCGATATAAATAGAATAATTTTGTAACATTTCAGATAATTGAAGTTGTTAACATTTGATCATACGATGCTCATTTTGCAGTAAAGTCGTGATTCATGTCAAGATCTGCAAAGCAAAATTTTGCATATAAGATAGTTTCACTAAAAAATTAAATTGATTGAAAACGAAATTGCTTTATTCTTTTTAAACGGCAAATGTTCGAATCTAACAAAACAATTTGCCTCAATTATAAAATACCTATAGAAACAAAATTTACTAATAATGATATAAATAAACAGCAAGAAATAATTTTCTTTCAAACCACACTTTTTCTTTGGCAGCAGAAAAATGATTGCAATTCGGTTACAATTCTATGGATCGAATATTAAAATTACACTGCATTTGAAAACATTTTGTCCAATTCTGTTTGGAAGCGATTTGAATCACCAAACTTGCTGAGCCCCAGTATATAAACAAAAGTCAATATACTTTCACTTCACAATCTTCAATGTCAGAAATAAATTTGACTAAAATCAAACGTATTTTAATTGCATTTGGCAGTTTGAATATTCTGATTCTTTGTTGTTTCTATGGTCGATTCAGGACTGATTCGAACCTTTTGTGGTTCGATTCGAATCACCGAACTCACTCACTTGTACAGCGCTGAGCGTCACAAATGTATTCCAGTATTTTGATTAAGGTCGTGCGCGGGTGTGTTTTGTTAGTATCGGAAAAAAGAAGTGGTAAAACGATATTTTTGAGTTGGAGGTAACAGATAATTTAATCAAAATAGTGTAATCTATAATTCCCACCAGGGTGTTCTCGAACAAAAATGTGGTATTGGTTTCAATTGATCATATTATGTGTGTTTTAGGTGCTTTTTCTATTCACACCAACAGATAAATATTATTTTTTTTAAGAGGAGGATTATGCGATAAACACTAATAATTTGTCATCGTCCAAAGAAAGCAAACCAAGCGGTATTGTGTCAGCCATATTTTCTTTTCTAACTATCTAACAGAAATTTGTTCGATCTATCACGATGGAAAATGTACGTGGGTGAAGAAAATAGCAAAGAACAATTCGGTGACGTCATATCCCAAATGCTACTCTGACTGGAAGCGGATAAGAATAGTTGAAGAATAGAATAAAAATAGTTGCTATATGGGCAGGGATGAAATATAATTTAACGGTGAAAAATGTTTTTGCATTAGTCATTGATAGATCGCATCGGCGAGGTCTGTCTATACCGAATGCTTGGCAAAAAGTTCTGGTTGGGCATGCAAAATCTGGAAAACTTATTACAGCGTTTATATGTGTTAAAATTAATATTTCCATAACCTGTTTGATAATCATGTAGGTATCCTAAGTTGAAGATTTCAAGTTCGAGTCGCCGTAAGACTGGAACGTCAAACCGGGTTATAATTTGGTTACAGGGCTGCGTAGTTTTATTTTGTATTTTACCTCAAACGTAGGAATGCTATAAGGATATTTTATGCTGATTTAGACTCTGTGTATAATTTATTTGTTATATTTTTTTTTAATTTAATTAACACGGGTATGCCAGATTTTCATGAAATCGAAAATTTTGATCGATCCCTCACGTCTTGACTTCTATTGCTATCATTTTCTTTCAAAAACTCTAATGTCGTCCACACCCCTCATAATATAAAATGTCACTTTCTGTTTTATTAATTTTCTTAGTGTTAATTACAAAAATGACTATACTAATTATTCGATTTAAAAATTCGTGAATTACCGAATTATTTAATCCGAGATCAACAGAATCAAATGCTATATGGATTTTAAAAAATATATACGCGTCATCACATTTTTCTGGAAATACGTTAATATTTAAAAATTCGATTCTTCAAATCAGAAGATATTGCTTTCCCTCATTGAGTAAGTGCGTGTTTTTATTTTTAGGTGAAAAATATGTTTTTATCTGATGGTTGTGAAGCTCCGTATATGAAGTGGTATTTCGGCAATCCACCAGGTGGATCTTCAAAGAATTCGGGCATAACTATAAGACTAAGCCAATCCGGCAATGGCATGTTTAAAACGAAACATTCCTCCAATAATTATGGAAGTTTATGTCAAGGAATTTAAATAATTTTCGACGATATTAATTTCCACAACATATTTCTGAACAAGTTCCTTACACACGCAGCGCATATTTCGCTTAATTTTGATTTTCTCAAATTATTACAAATGTTAGTTTATTATATGACACATACAAGAGGAGCGAGCGTCTTTCTAACGACTTTATTCTTATCCGACGATAAGTGGCTGCTAGTAGAGGGCCTAGGTCAGGATGATCCATTCCGAGCAGCGGACTTAAATAAACTCGACTGTGAATTAATTTTTGAAGTATATTTATCAAGGCAGTTCACAAACGTGTTGTATGATTGCAACAACAATATCCTATATAATATAAAGTGCTTGTTTTCATAGATAAAAACTATACTTAAATATAAATTGTAACCCATATTCAATGTGCGTGTGCTTTAAGAGCTTTTCGTTGGGTAAAACAGCTATCTTGGCCATTAGTGTACACCTTTTTCAACACGTTACGCGTTTGGATTCAATAGGGCAAAATGTTTGCCATTGCCTAGTTTGCCGGTGACCAAATATGCGAATAGTTTATGATGATTGAGACATCTATTTTAAAATAATTGCATTTGACCAAACCAAAATTCTTTACCCGGACCTCTTGTAACATTAAACATAATTCAAGGAGATTGATCTAGACATAGAATCTTATCCTGGATTGATCTGGAGACAGATCCTATCTTGGATTGATTTGGATGTGACATAGATTTATCTTGAGCTGAAAGCTCATTTGATCTGGAGATGGATTCTGGGTTGATGTGGGGGTGGATTCGAGAATGATCTGGAACTGGATCTTAGATTTATCCAAAGATGAAATCCTTCCTTAGTTTTCTCCACAGATAGAAATATACATAGAGCTCTTGTAAGAAAACCTCTAGCTAAGCTTCCATTCGAGAAATCTAATCAAAATGTTTTTTACGAGCGTTTTTGGACGCGATAGACTAGTGGGCATAATGTTGAAGCTGCAAGTTTGATTTCTTGTATTCGAGCTAATTTATTCCCCCCCCCCCCCCCAACCCAGGGTGTAATAACTTGGGTAGGCTAAGCCGAACCGAAAAGATCAACAACGCCGACCAAATCCATTTATAAGTGGCCTGGGCGACGCACTTCACGACAAACTTTCTTTCTTTAGGTTTACGGGGAGGCGCTTTATCACGTTTCTCAAACACATCTTTTGCCAAGTATGTGTCACTGATGAATCGCGTCGATGAGACGCGGTCCATCTGGGGCGCAAATCTGACATAATAAAAATCTCCGATAGGGCCATAATCCCAGAGTTAAACAAATATTACAGAAACACACAAACGTTCATGATACTCAGCAAATCGTGCAATGTTTGAATGTTGACACCAACAAAGAAATGCAATTTGTACAAATGCAATAGTAGTAAAAACGAGAAAAAAAAAATTATTGAATAATTTGAATAACGAGAGCCAGAAATTCCACCTGGATTTTCATCTCAGTAAGAACGTTACAGCATGATGGTAATTTGAAATTAATAAACAGTAACAGGAAAAGAGGATTTCATATAACGAATCCGCACAAGCCAGTACTGTTAAACAGTATTGCGAACAAGTCACTTCACTTCGATTTCAAATTCAAGTCGGGTCGAAGAATTCGAGAGTTTCAAGTCGATTCAAGTTCCTGTGCTTTCAAGTCGTAAGTCAAGTCGGGTCATACATTTGCCGAGTCATGAGTCGATTTTTAAATTCTTTTCAACAGCAACGACGACAGATTAACCACTCCTCAACTTAAGAGTTCCGCCTGGAAATAATCATCTGATCATTATTGGGCAGACGAACACGGATTTCACAGCAGGGTACATTGTATGTTTTATATCCTTCTGAGAGACGCGTTTTTTTCTCTGACGAGCCTTCGTTTTTTTTGATGAAACAGCAGACGTGATTTTTCAAAGGGCGATTGCAGACTCAGGATAAATTTTCATCAAGTTCCGTGTCGAGTCGCATCTGTATTTCCTCAAGTCGTGTACGAGTTGAGTCATTTAGTTAAGTCGACACGAGTCAAGTCATTGAAAAAGGTGACTCGAGTGTCCCCAACACTGCTGTTACACTACACTACTAAATAATGCGAGGCGAAAGGCCCAATTCTTATACAAACAAATGCGTTGAAATGTTCAATACAATAATCCTCACAAAAATGTTAAAATTGGTCTCAAACAGCAATAATAGAATAAAAAGCAATATACAATGTGTCTGCAATCATTGAGAAAAGGATATGCTTTAACAAACAAATGTTCATAATGAGTCAGTGATGATTCGCGCCGTCAAGGCGAAGATCATTTGTGCTTAAAGAACGAAAATACAGATAGTGTATCACAATCTGCCTGCAATAACGAATGTGTGTGTGAATGATGTGAAAAATGTAAAAATGTTAAAGAGTAAAATAATGATTCGATTTCAGGAATATTACTTCCAACTTATCAAATGTGAAATTTTTCGAATTCACAGAAGTTCGATATGTATGAGTATTTATCAAGACATTCGAATCGAATTGAACAAAAGCAATACAACATTCCAATATTTTCGAATCAATCCTGCAAAAATGTATAAAATACTTAGATAAAAATATTTGTGGGTCTCATTTTGCAATGTTTTGTCTAATTTATGCTTCAAAAACGACATTTTTCAGATATTCCACCCGTTTTTAACCTGGTTATAATCATTTCAAAGGTACAAAAATAGTTTTAACTTAGACGTCCTTATGCAAATAGTCAGGTATTCTGGAATTCCTTTTTTTTTTTTTAATTTTTCCAAAAATCGACTGCTTTTGCAGTAAAATCATGATATATGTCAAATTTTACAACGTAAAATTTGACATATATCCTGATTTCACTGCAAAATGGACAGAACACGAATAATTTCGTTTATCTGAAAGAAATGTTGTTGGATCAATATTTCATTCATATAGTGAATTTCGAATAATATCGTTTAAACTAAACAATAAGAACAACTCAGTTTTATAATCCGATAGAGGAGGCAGCAGTCTGTTCTTCTAAAATGCTTAAGCCAGTTTTCCTGAAGTGTAGTCTTGGCCGATGGCTTGGCAGAGAAGAATGCTGAAGAGAAACCCAAGAAGCTGGAAAAGAATGGAAAATCTTTTAGGAACGTGTTGGACGCACAATTTTTATTAACGGAAATTGCTATGCAGGGCCGGGAAATTGCTATGCAGGGCCGGGAAATTGCTATGCAGGGCCGGGAAATTGCTATGCAGGGCCGGGAATATTGCCTAAAAGGAACAAACTAGCATTCTACATATATCACAGAAAGTTACCACAAAATGTAGTGCTAGCAACTGCACGCTTAAAAGAACTCCGCTCCCCCTCAGGACTAAACCTCATTATAACAAGAGCATGCATGCAGGAAAAACATGCGGGAAAAACATTAGGCAAGTGTAAAGTTCGCCCGTGCAAGACACTTTCTCTTACTCAAAGTGGTGAATGGTTTTACTGCCATCCGGGGAGGAAGCCACTTACGACACATTACTAAAGCGGTTCAGTTCTGTTTAGATGTTTTTCACTCAGTAAATAGTGCAGTTGCTGGCGGTAAGTATTTTTATTGGCTCTTTGTCACACAGTAATGCTACACACGTCAGTAAGAATCTACAAAAGCATAGAAATTCGGAGAGTGAGGGGATATACAAAATAAACGAATATCAATGATCCCAATAGAAGCAACGTATCCGCAACGATATCAAAACTTCGAACACTATGGTTAAATTTGAGTTTACCAATTGCGTGACGGTTTACTTATATAGCGAACTATGATAGGACGAAAATATCGGGAAAAATGCGATTCGAAAGGAGTGGTCATGACCGAATATTTTACACGTTCGGAAACATTCTGAAAAAATTATTCCAAATATGAAATATCGAATATATTCTAAATTTGTCCTAAAAAAAACATAACACGTATTTCAGGAAAAAGTACAAATTACAAAATACGGGTAATCACCTAGTAAAGCATGAAATTTCTTTTGTTCCTTGAAAAAATATCAATTTGGAGAGCAAAAGCTGGTTTTATGTTAAATATTTACTATTTATACAGCAAAAGCAGGCCGATCTATGGAACTGTTCTGAAATATATTACAATAACGAATATGTTCCTTTCCAGAACGTATTTGAATGTTCGATTCGTTTTGGACATATCTGGATTTAAACTCTTTTCACAAGTCCAAGCGGTCAGTTGGTCACTTGCGATAGCCGAGTAAATTTTACTTTCTATTTACCTAGGTATTCGAAAAGGGCCAAATGATCAATACACTTTGCAAACTTAACCCCAATGTCCCATTGAAATGTTGCACCGAGCATGAATAATTTATAAGAAGAGTATGCAATTACAGGAACCCGATATATGGTTTGTGGGAATGAATTAACCCTTTTTGAAAAGTTGGACATAACTCATTTAATTTGCGACGTCCCTAGCAAGAAATTTAATTTTGTCAATCATAAGTCACGGGCGAACCGCGCCTTAGCGGCGCGATCCATCAGTGACTCATGCTTAACAAAAAATGATTAGACAAAATATTTCCCATGGGATTAGCAAGCAAAAATAAACATTTTGATCTCCTTCGTTATTCTCATAATATGCGGTTCAACAGAAACGATTTGAGATTTTATTTCTTTGGCCGCGCGATCCATACGTGAATAATGAATATCAAAAAAGGTTCTGACAGTTTCCAATCATTAGGGAGGCATGGGTCACAGAAGAGAACCTCGGTGGCGTGATCCTATCGGTGATCCATTCGTGATAAATTATAACGAGAGAAATACCCGATAATGAGCACTGAGGTTGCTTACTGTTAGAAAAATGACGTCATTACGGCCGGACTCGGCAGCGCAATCCATCAATGGCTCGTGATTAAGACATTATGATTTGACAATCTTTTTCTAAGCGTGTTAGGATCAAATATATTTCTTCACTGGCAATAGTTCAGTATTTCATGCCCAAGAAAACCGTTACTGGAGAAAAAGGCCAGATCAATTTTTCGCCATTTCGAAAATTTTATTCAATCGAAATTGCAACCAACCTCGATCACTCCGATACTGATTGCAACAGCAACAACGATGTCGATATTCTTCTCCAAAACTTCTTTAATTCGTTCCCGGCATCCGACAGCGATCTACAATATAAAACAGAGAATGCATATATATATATATATATAAGAGAAAAATTCACCACGATAGCCTTCTTGGAAAAATTTGAAATTATCATTTTGTTGAATGCGAATTGTTGCAGAAGTTGAATCGTTTTTTTTTGATGAAATTCACTCAAAAGAACGAAAGCAGTGCTTAAAAGGAACCAACTAACGGGGACTTAATCACGAAAAGCTACTTACTACAAGATGAAGTACCAGCAACAGCACTCTGACCGGAAAGCATCCCATACGAAACCGAACCGTTATGGAAAGTGCAATTAGTAGTAACTGCCCTGGGCGATGGTACAATCATCGACCACTTATTTGTTTCCTTTTAGACGCCTTTTACGACACACAGGAACACCATTCCACGCAAAGGCTATTCTAAAGCCTATACTTACAGGGCTAAATAAAATGCGGCGGCAGATAACAAACTAAACACCAAAATTATGGGTAAAATAACGCTTCGTCGGGCACGGGCCACGGATGACTATCGTTGAGCTAGAGCGCGACCAACCAATCGGTGGGCCACGAATGTCCTTATCCTAGTAGTCGAATATTCCGCAAATTTGATTATTAAACGTAATTTCGTTTTCGATTGTTGAATCAATTCATTTTGCAACGAAATCATGCTATATGTTAAATTTTAAATTGCAAAATTTGACATAAATCACAAATATGGAGCAAAATGGGCAAAATAGAGACAAATATTAGTTATTTCGTATATATGAAATTTTGGAACATTCATTTATATACCGAATCTCGAACACGGTTTTAACTAAATTACAAGGACGACTCTACCTGCGATTCCAGATTTTACCAAATGGGAAACTAAGAAATTTTATTCTGCCAAGCATAGGTCACAGATGAACCGCGTCTTATCGACGCGATTCATCAGCGACCCATACTCAACAAAAGTCGCTTTACAAAGGAGCTTTTTATTAGGAGCGTTATTGTAACAAAATCCTCCCGAGTACCGTGTGAATTTTAAGCTTCGTTTAATTTTGTCTGAGTGCTTGGAATTCAAAGAATATTCCCATGTTCATTATTTATTACGTGGGATATGCGAGTGCGGACTACGTGGGGTTTGGTATTGATGCTATACTATGATTTGTGTAAGTTGGTAACAGAGACCAGGGATGTCCAAAACAAATCGAATATTCGAATAGGTTCGAAATTGGAACATATTCGATACAGTAAAATTTTTGATTTAAGGTATACTTCAGAATAGTAGGATATGAAAACACGTCAGATTTACTGCTTTTGGGTGAACTTTTTTTTACTGCGCCACATTTTGTGCACAGTAGGCGTGAACGTAACAGGTGGGTAGGTGTACTAGATTCACTGGATCTAGTTATAGTAGGTGTACTAGGTTCACTGGATCTAGTTATACTAGATTTATCGCAACAAATTTGCAAAATAGCATTTTTTGTTTTTCACTGCTGAGCATATCCAATAGAGCAATAAGGATGTTAGTTAGCCTTCTCCGGGATAAAAATTATTGGAAAACGTGAAAACATGTAATAATCGAGCTCAGACAACGAGCTACATGTACCAGCGTTTTTGGGTTTTCCTTGCTTTCTTTGTGTCATTAGCAGCAAAGAGGCAATTTTGTCTTTTTTGGCCAAGGATAGTAGGTCGATATCAATTTAGCAAATCAATACAGCAAGATTAGGCAAAACTTCGCTATGCTATGGAAAATAAAAATTTCAATCTCCGAATTTGAAATTTAATCTATAAATTAATTTGCGCAACGTTTACATTCACGTATTAAGTGAGAGAATTGTAAATAAAATAAAAGAGTAAACTACACGGCCACTCATGGATACAATATATTTCCAAACCGAATATAGAAGCACATCAATTTGGGTCGAATCTTTCAAAATCTAATTGCATGAAAAAAAAACTGACGAGAACATTCAATACACAATTTTATTATTAAGTTCATATGACATTTTTGACATACACATGAGGTCACACAACATAATGTTACTCAGACTAGACAGAAATATTTTGTGCCTTATCCCAGCCAGAGACACAAATGGATCGCACTGCTCAGTGGAGGTCGTCCATCTTGGTCTTAAGACTCACGAAAAAAAAATTGATTGAGAAGGCCGTCATCGATTGCAAAAAGAATAGTCGAATCATCCGAAATGACAGTATCAGAACCGAAATTTTTTTAACCCCTAGTAGGATAACAATTTGTGGTAAAATCTTTTGCCTTACAGGTGAGGGCTTGAGAGAATTGCTGCCCCGACGATTTCCTGCGTACCGTGAGAAGCGAGTAAAAGGAAATATCTTGGGCAAATACTAGTCACACATTATGGAAGCGGTTCAATTATCTTCGTGATTTGACTGATCAAAATATTCGATTCGTGATTCGTAAAGTACATGTTTAAGCGATTCGAAATTAAAAGAGATGTAAAAATGTTAATATCCTCAAAAAGAAAAGCATGCAACACTGGGTTGATTTGATAATTTCCTGGAAAGACGCCCATTATTTGTTTATTATGAGACTTCGATTCGATTCACAAAAAGTATCCGATTAGACATGGAAATAAAAAAAAACATTCTATTTTGATCACCTATTTACTGATTGAGTGTAGTTGTTGGCGCTACATTTTGTAGTGAGTTTTTACAGATGCTGGTACCAGCCTGGTACTACATTTCGTAGATCTTTTTCAAATAAATGACCGTTATATTTAGGGCTGTCGAAAATATTCGATTCGATTCAGAATATTGGACTTATTAATTATTCATTAGATTTCTGCAACAATTCGAAACCAACAGAAGGATAATTTTGAGTTTTTTCAAAAGTCAAAGTGTCAAGTTTCACTTAAGTAATAAGCTGACTGAAGAGTCTTTGTTAGTTTATTATATGACTTACGATTCGAATATTCGATTCGATTCGGAAACCAAAAAATATTCGATTTTGGCCCCCCCCCCAGTCATATTGCTACCTTCTAAGCGCTGCTTCCGACCTTGCTGGGGAGTGAATCTCAACCAAAAAATAGGAATAAAAATCTAACCGATTCCACTGTTGGACAGAATTCCAAGACATTGAGTGCTTTTGTTGCACAGGAGAGAGTGTTGGAGACACTTTGAAGGATAACATCTCCGAATCCACCTTCAGGCATATTCGCCAGATCACAATAATCAGCAGCGTTGTTATATCCGCAACAATCCAACTGAAAAAAAGGTTGAAATAAAGAAATATTAGCACTAGTGCACTGTAATATGCATGCAAAGTATAAAATTTGAAATGGCCGCTTTTTAACATTACTTTTACTTGGCTATATCCCATTTCCCCATTTTCATTCGTACCATTGTCCGAAGAAAGATATTACTGAAGAAGACAACGTATTTTCGAAGTTCGAAGGTAAAATACATCGTTTTACCTTCACCAGTTGTTCATTTATTCTTGTAAAAATGATTCTTTTTGGAATTATCAAAAAACGATTTAAATCTTAATCTCAAGTATGGATTCCAACTACCGTTTTCGGATAAAACGGAGCCCTTATCGGCGCGAAACGTAAAATTTGGAAAGAGGAATTTGCCCACAATGTTTAGATTGGAATATCTGGATCCTTGAATTCGCCGCCAAGGCCGCCAAGGCGCGGTCCATCAGTGGCTCATGCTTGACAAAATAAAATTCCCATTAAAGGGGTAACATGTATAACTTGTTGGGCGTTTCAATTCGTTCAAAGCTTCGCATGACGATATAATTTACCAACAAAGAAAAGGGAGTACCGCACTGAATTGAATAAATATTGATTTTAGTTCCTGTCATTTACTGGAGATTTCGATTAAAAATTTCGAAATTAGCAGAATTATCCCAGGAATAAAGCAATACGTATATTTATCAGTTCTTTAAAAACGAAACGAAACCATAACACACTCGCCTCTCATGACGCGCAGTCTTGAGTACCCAATAATATAATAATACCAATCTGAATACCGTCCGTCCTTGCGACGAACATTGATCAAATGCGCTCCGCTGGTGCTGGTACGACAAAACAAACATGAGCAAAACATTTCAGACTGGGAAATTTCTTTATAAAATTGATAATATGTTGTGAGACGCGCTATGTTATTTGTTCTATATAATAGAACGCCCAATTGTCCCAACGTTGACTGTATTTAACAGAATACACGTCAGTGATATTCATAGAATTTCACTTTTACATCATTTCAAAGCCATAAACCATAACACAGTGCCTATTAAGCTATTTTGGAACTCCCTGTTCGAATTTTATCTTGGGTCATGGATGGACCGTGTCTTTGCGGCGAATCCATCAGTGGCCACACTTAATAGCATATAATTAGCTTTTCTGTTTGGACTTTCGAATCTTGAACACAAAACAACGACTACGCGTATTTTTAGGTTGAAAAAGAAAGTTGGAGAAATTGTAAGTAAAATTACATTGTTTTGCCAAGCGTGGGCCACTGATGGATCGCGTCGCCTGGGCACGGACCATTTGTGACTCATGCTTGACAAAATAAAGTTTGTTTCCGGTGTTGTACATTGTACAAGTCCTAAATGTTCTTAAGGTTCTAAAAGAGGAAGCAAAAAGTCGTAGATGTTTTACTTCCTCCGTTGCCTTGAGCGTTTTTTGTTTCCATATGCTGTTTATCACAAAATTTTGTCGCATTTGCCAGTAACTGCTTCCCCAATGCAGGATGAAAACTAACGGCTCTTAAAATATTAATACAAACAACCCACTATAGCGGTCGAGTCCGTGCGCAATTTTTTGCTGATGCCTAAAACGCAGCCGATATTCGGCACATCGTCGGCAAAATTGAATTTCAGATGTGATAGGGATATAACATAGAGTAAACAAATTATTTTATTCGGCTTGATTTTCTATTTGTCGGCACTTCCCACCCCCCCGTCCCCCCCTTCGATTCGATTCTTACAACAGAATCAAAATCCAAAGAATCAATGATAGTTATATATTAATAAAATAAATGCGAGTTTTTATATAATTGATATTTTTAGAAAAAAACGTTTTGTTCGCTTATCGCTTAAGATTTTGAATACAAATATTCGATTCGATCCAAAATAAGTTACATTAAATTCCGCGACCACCCCTAAATAATATTTCCAAGGTGTGTAACAAAGAACATCACCAAATTTGACGGGATCAAAATTCAATTGCAGCAGTAAACAATGGCAAGCGGTCAGAGTTCTTGTAACCCGTTGTGAATTATTTATTCAGCATGTATGATCACATTCTGGGTAGTATTTTAAAAATAAACGCCAAAAAAATCACATGCATAATTTAAAACCCTGATTATAAAATATTATCGCGCGAGAGAAACCCCATTGAATTGAATGACATAAATTTGAGCTGTGAAACGCGAACCAATGCTGACATTTTGTTTCAAAAAACTTAAATTAGCAGTATTTTCCTGCTGAGTCCAGCCGAAGCGAAAACTGAACCGGACTGAGCCGGGCAATGAAACTCATCCAAGCGGAGAATATTTGTCGAATGAAATGGAAAAACATACTTCTATTTTTGGATGGTTTACGGTCTGTTGCTTATTGAATTATACCACCGTTTTTTGTTAGGAAAAAACAGGCAATGTTATATTTACAAATACAAAGATATATCCTAATTGGAGGGAAGTATGTTGTGTAAAGTAATGGGCGCGAATAGATCGCGACGTCACGGAGGTTCCATCTTCAGGTATGGTTCTCATTGCGGGTTACTTTAAACAGTAAACACAATTTCCTATCATATGTTTCAATATTTCAGATTAACGAAATCCCGAACTTTTGGCCATTTACAGCTCCTTTCAAGACGAAGTCATGATTCATGGAAAGCTTTACGTTATGAATCGCCATTTCATCTAAGAATAATCGGAATCATTTTCTAACAGAATCCCAGAATACCTGAATATTCGGATAGGTAATAGGAATGCCACGATCTCTAATCCATTGTTGTACACGAGTATGACTTCTCAGCAAAAGCATAACTTTGACGAGTCGTGATTCCCCAATTCCACATGCAATCAGTTGTGCATGTTAACAAATGTTTCGATGATAAAATTCTTACCGAAAAGTTACGTATCGGTATGGTTTTATCAGCGAGTTCATTCAAGAATAAAACAGTTTGTGATTTATTCAGCATATCGCTTCCTTATGTAGGAAGTGTGTTTTGTATGAGTATGAGTATAATGATGGAACGTTCGGCAAAATAACAAGATTTTTAATACGTCGCAACTAGGGCTGGGCGAAAGAGAATTTGGAATTCGAATTTGATTCGAATAATTTTTTCGAATGGGATCGAATCGGATCGAATCGCTGATTCCATAAAAACAACAAACAATTTTACTATTACCATTATTGTCTCCAATATGATAATCAAATAATTTACAGTTATGGATTAAAAATAATGTCCCTTCCTTGAACTTCTGCACACTTGAACGATTCGAATCGATTCCAAGCACAAGTTATTCGAATCAATAGTGAATCGTTCGTAGTAACAAAGATTTGCTGATTGAACTAGAATTTTGGTCAAATGCATATTTTCAAAATATGAAAATTGTTGCTCTTAGACATGAGGATTAAATTGAAAATACACAATAAATTTATTGATTTTTACAATGGAGACAATTTGTAATACCAGAAATGGGAAAAAGTGTTTTTTACATGGAATTGGTGATTCGATCCGATTCGAAAAAAATATATGCGAACGAGATTCGAAGTCTAAATGATTCGGTTTTGCCTAGCCCTACTTGCACTCATTGAAATATTTGGTTCACACCTCTATTAGACATCCCAATAACTCAATCATTTATAACTACCCTAAACTAGAGTGCATCTTTCAAATGTGTTCAACCGTTAATAATACTTCATAAACTAAACGCAGTTGGGAAAATTATGCGTGCGCAGGTTTTTACGTTTGTTTGGCAAAATATAACTTCTGAATGGGTACCGGTAGTGCATCTCTTAGATGTGGTCAACCGTTAATAATAATGCTTTATCGCCATCGGTCATCCATTGCTACACGCTCCATTAAACAGTACTTTATACAACCCTTCAACAAAAATAAATAGGATATGGAGTTTCAAATTTAGAACAGTGATAAGAAAACATTTATTTTCGAATCGAACCTCGAATTACATCAATTCCAATCGAATCTTCCGGGATCTAGTTGTAATATGGAAATTTATAAAAAAGATTCAATAAATGGCCGCATGTAGAATTTGAACATATTCTCATGCATCTCATATTTTTTGTTCAAAACTCTCGTCAAATTATACTCATACTTAATAAAACTTTCGATGAAAATATTTCCAACTGGGTGAATCTAAAGTTTTCAAGTATGAAGATGACCATCAGCTGTATAATAGCCGGGCGATATCAGACAATCAAAGAAACATAAGACCCTATAAGCGAAGAAGGCACCGCCTAGGGGCGATCCAGCAACAGTCCATACCTAGCATAATTTTCATCAGCAACTGGGTTTCGAACTTCTCAAATATACAAATACTGAAATAGAACTATAATTTACTGTACTTTTGTCAGAGTGTGCGCTAGACGAAAGTACGTTATCCACACTATCTAGATGGGCGCGTCAGACTTGTTAGCGTGCGTGAAGGGTGTGACGCAAAAGACCGCTCAAATATCCGACCCAGACACCTCTTCTGTCCGAAGCCGTTCCATGATATTGACTTCTTTGTTGAAAGGCTAAGCAATGACATATACAATCAACGTGATTAACAAGAACAAGGCGTGTTTTCTGCAATGACGTGTTCATAAATAGCCTATAAATCGTTATTTCAACATGTCACCGTCAATACACCATGGTCCGATGGTCATTGGTTCAAGCTCAAAAATGTTTTCCACTTATTCGAAACTTAAAAGTATATAAGGAGAATCTTTCAAGTTTTCCTTGCAGGGTTACTGCAGGTGCCTATTCCAGATTCAACGTTCGAATCGTTTTAAATACACGTCTACTGGGATTCGACTACGCATTTTGGCGATTGGAAAACAATTTTGAGTATTTTTGAAAAATTTGTAATTTTACATTTATCTCAAAAATTATTTTCAAGAAATTTCACTTAGTCAAGCAAGAATGAATCATGCCGAGACAGTGCGTTACATTAATGGACAATACTTAACGTGCTCATATTATGTGATGCGAGGAGAAGGAAATGGCCGCTTTCCGAAGTTTTCTATATCGATTTTAGTAATGTAACTTATCGGAGTCGAATCAAATAATTTTGAAGTCGAAATTCTTATAATAAATAAACAAATATTTTTATCGTCAACAATATCGAAAGAAATGTGTATTGCTGATTTCGAATCGCTTGCTGAGAGGATCGGATAACTATGATTCCACGAATCACTTACCGAGGAAAATATTTTGGAGAACTCTAATAAGAACATAAATTCAAATTATTTCGAAAATTTTATCCCAGTACAGTTTCAAACAAAAAAAATACCAAGATATATTTTGTAAAAGTATGAATCACTGATGAAGCGCACCGCCCAGGTGTCATTGGTTCATCATTGGCTCATACTGGACGAAATGAAATTTTTATTATTCAACGCGTAAACGTGCAACGATGTAACAGTTTCAAGGCAATTTCCGAGCAGGAAGCGCAGTAACATTGAAACTACACATTCACATGGCACATACCATTAGAGAATAACAGCACAAATGCATTTTAAATTACTTATAATCGAATTTTCATACATCCGCTATGTTCCCAAAATACAAGAATGGCATGAGATCACGGTAATCCATCACGATACACGCCTGACAAGTTGTTCTCAAGCCATGAATAGACCATCTACCAAAACGCAGGTCATAAACGAACTTTAGCAAAATAAACTATATATGACCGGAGTCCGAACGGTTATATTAAGTTTGATTCAAAGATGAACCGTGTCTACATGGCAAGTAATGTGCGAGCATATTCGTACTGTACATTCCAAAATTAATGCAAGATCATAATTATTCTCAAACAACATGTTATAAAAATGCGTTTTTGGTATAACTGATTAAAGCATGTCATACCAGCGTCGAAAATATGGTCAAAAATGGGAAAAAATTTCTCAGAACTTTGATGAATTTCAAAGTTTAAGATTTCAAAGACTTCGCAGAAACACGTCGGTAACTAATAAAGCAAGTAAAGCAATAAATCGAGTATGTTTGAAATAACAAACGTACCACTAACTCCACTCCCTATGTACACTCTAGTAATCGCTTGCTCCTATAGGAAGAATTTTCTGGTTTGATATTCTATATAGTTCTATGCGGTATTAGAGTCATTATATAAGGCTTTTCATAGTTACTGCTTAGGAGCTTAATTAAAATGAATTTCAATCAGGAAAACAACTGAAGGATATACCGATACGTTTCTCTGCATTCATTATACTTTCCATTGTCACTGAATACGATTTTGATACAGCATTGTTTCCATACAATGAACGACCGTATAAAAAGTGCGTGTATTGTAACGAAAATGCAGTAAAATCACTACTTTTTAAGGGTAATTAAACTCGGTGATTGCCATACCTAACATATAGGCCATACTTAACATATATCTGAATACACAGCGGCTTGGAATTAGCGAGAAACACAATTACTGCAAATGAGAAGTGAATCTATTACACTCTTGCCACAGTGTATATCAAAATTCGTAAACCGATACCGTCGTCTCGGCGTAAACAATTTCAATATAAAATCATTGGTGTTGGATTACCATACGGCTTATACAAAACGCTGTTTCAAAGGTTAATAACACTAAAAAAGTTGTGTATTCAAACCGATCGCTTATTATGCTTGATTTATCCTTGGTCAGGATGAACTCATTTCAAACGTTAATTGAAATTTAGCGAAGTATAAAGCGATAACATTGGAAATACGACTTGAATTACAATCTTGAACAAATTTCACTAGTAATAAAATGAACTTTATTTCACAGTATGCAATTGACAATATCTACAATTATATCTTGTTACGAGATTTATCTTGTCCCTTGGTATTCCATCCCGTGTCGAACCAATGATGACAGGTATGACTAACCAGCACCGTTCCAAGGCTGTGGAAGACTTTTCCGCTTATCAATCTTGATCATACTTTGATCAACTCCCGCCATTATTTGGATGTTACTTCCGTCAGCTATTGTCGCTTTCATCACGCCACTGCGGCCCACGATATATTTTCGCACGCCCGTACCACAGATGGTTAGTATCCCAGTGGTGCGACCCAACTGTCGCTCATAATTTGTCAAAAACGACAAACAATATGCCAATTTTATTTTGACAAGCATGTGCCACAGATGTATCGCGTCTTTGCGACGCGATTCATCAGTGGCACATGCTTAACAAAACTGAAGGTCTAATTTTTTTCTGGCTACTCATGAGCCCGAGACTATAGTCCATATCAAGCAAAGAACGTAAATTATGGATAATTGTGTGAAATGAGTTTCAAATTCAAAGCGAACAGCGTCGATTACTCAGGGAAGTGGTTCACTTCCCCTATGCACACGATTGAGTTAGTTGTACTGTTTGTATGCGAGATTTTAGTTTCTGAGAAATCCCCCTATTTGAAACTCAAGTTCCAAATGGAAATAGAAACATCAAAATTACACTGTATATCGGCGTAATTAGTATTTATCGCCTACGATCGAATCAAAATCGAAATACGCGAGAAATTCGTAATTTCGCAAGATTTGATACATTTTTTGCCGAGGTCTATTCTACGAGTAGGAGCGCCGACACTAATTATTGCAACCTAGTTTTTTTCCCAAATTAAGTAAAGTATAACGAATTTTGTACAAAAGCTAAAGTACTAGCTAAAGTATCACAAGGTAACCTAGTTTCACTTCCTGAACTGGGTAGTATTTTGAATAATAAACAACTAAACTAGGCAATCATTGTTTAACTGCAGTTAATGCATTTTTTAATATATTTGAAAATTGAAATCACAGAATGGTCAATTTCAAAAGCTTTTTCATAATGAAAATACGATTCACCTATATTTTTAAACTACGTACCTAGTTGAAACCTAATGAATTTACTAGGTAAAACTTTGCACAAAGAACTGGGCAAAAGTTAAACAGTTAAAACTAGGTAAGTTACATATTCGTGAAACTAGGTAAAAGTACTTTGAAAATAAATTCGGTAACTAACCGAGTAAACTCGGTACTTTTGCCTGAAATTGCCGACACCAGACAAGCTACCATTATTCGCCCATTTTGTAGTTTTACCATCGACAATAAACTACTTCGATAGTAATCGGCCACACCCAACAGCTGGACCTCGCTTCCGAAGCGCAATACATTGGGTTAGCGAATAGTACTTGACAGATCACATTTCGTCAATTTTTCTAAGCGGGTACTACGGGATAGGACTATAGTCATTGAAGGAACTTGATTCCAACTCCGTTCGATATTGACTACAATTTTAACTACCATTATAAACAAAGATTTCAGGTGATAGAAATTACTGTCGAGTCTATTTTGCGCATTATCCAACACAGTTTATCTAGAATAACGGAAAAAGAAAATCCATCTTATCTAAATTCAAGAATAAAAGAGAGGAATACTGTATGAGCGACCACAAGTTTTTGTAGAACTTACGTCTTTTTCGATTTCATCGACAAGTATTCTGGTTGCATTGACAGTGGCAGATCCTTTCCAGAGTTCAAGAGCTCCTTCGTCAACTGCGTCAGATACCTGTTGGTGACAAGGAACAAAAATTCTAGTTGGGGCTTACGTTTAAAGGATAGAATGGATTCGAATAGGTAAAACGACAAGAATCCGAATTTTTATTCACGGGATTCGATGAGCTTAGTAGAAAACGCATTTACGCAAGTATTTTTATTTTTTCGGTTTTAATATTGTTTTTAATTCCATCTTCTTTAACTTCTTGAAAGAAAAACTAGTGTTATTTAAGGAAATGTTGAACATGTTCGTTATCGATTCACGATTCGAATTGAAATGATTGCAATTCGATGTTCTGTTGAAGCCGAATTCCCTTAAAATAAACCCCGCAGGAAAAGCAGGGAAATATAATTTGGAATGGAATATATACAATTCCAATCAGGAACATTCTTACTCAGACAAAAAGAAAAAATGTTGGAGCCGACGAGTCACAGAAACCCAATCGGAAAGATTTTGTCAAAGCGTCTTTTGTTAAGTATGAGTCATTGATGGACCGCGTCGATGAGACGCGGTCAATCTGTGGCGCATGCTTGACAAAATATATATTTTTTTTTATTCGGAAGGGAGAATTTTGGGTTGAACGATATTCGAATCGCAATTCGGTTTACTTTAGTAAATTTAACATTTTGCAAAACGGTGCTTTTGGGAATAGCTGTAAAAGAATTATTATTTAAAAACTAATAATACTCGGCTATTCTGATTCGTTTCAGCATTAGAATATTTAAAAATATAGTTCATACCTGTTGTCGATGGAAAGCAGTGTACACTCCGGCTCCAATTTCTGATCCAAGAAGTAAGAAAAGAGCGACAGCAAACTGAAAGCACAAAGATAACATAAGTTGGGTATCATTTTTTACAAGATTTCACATAAACGATACTACTAATTAGTTAAACGTTTTCGATTGGAGCAGAAAAATAAAATTTATGTAAAATCCACCGCTCGAAATGCGGAGAATAACAAAATGACCAAGTTTGAATCAAATAAAAAATCTCAATTAAATGTAGTGTACCATTTTTAGAAGCAAGATTCGGTTGGGGTGTTTCGAATGAATACTCGATTTGGTAATTCGGGATGATTCGATGAGTTTTGATCTAACTACTTTTATTTTACAATCAAGAACTCGTTCTGTCAGGTAGGAAGGAACCAATGGCAAATCTAGGCGGAATCCGTACTTGGCCATGTTCTCAACGATGTTCTTACTAGAAAAAAATTGGTGCTCATTGGATTTGTCGACAGGGCTGGACAATTCGAATCGATTGGAGGCACGTTTAGTTCGAATCAATCGTGAATCGTTCATAGGGACAAAAACTTGTTAACTGAACTAAGATTTTCATCTTTATCGACGAAATGTAATCGATTTTGGTCAAATTTGACCAAAATCGACTACATTTCGTCGTTAAAATATGAATATTGTTGCTCCAAACTATAAATTTCTTTATTTTCACAATGGGCACAAGTTATAATAGTAAAAATGGGATGTTTAGTATTTACAAAGAATTAGTGATTCGATCAGATTCGAAAAAAATTATTCGAATCAGATTCGAATTCCAAATGATTCAGTTTTTCCAAGTCCTAGCTGTTGATCAGTATTTATGACTGAATCAGATTAGGAAATGTTTGATTAGAAAATAAATATAGCTGAACTGGTAGCAATCTAGCTTGAAACGCTAGAATATTAATCTATCCAGATAAAAACTGCTCCGACCACAAGTTCGCGTGCGTGCGCCGCGATTGCGTTGAAGGTTATCATAAAGGCGTAGTATTGCGATACAGCCGGCTGATGAATCCATGTTCATCACCAAGTCAATAGATAAGGCTGGATAACTAAAGTCGTGTTTTGGTAAATATGGGCCAGTCGCCAATGGCCGATGCTTGGAAAAATAAATTTTCTGATCGGGCCAAGTGGAGTTCGTTCAACGAGAAAGCTGGCGTCATTACAATGACTGACGATAAACCTGTGATCAGCTTATTTTGACGAACTGGGGCTGCTTAGGTTCCAAACACACACAGCAAAAATATATTCTCCGTTTTTTCATGAAAAAGATTGGTAAAATCATCAAAACTTTGTGCACTTTACCCAATTTTCACACCTCATTATAATTTTCATAAACAAAACAATCTTAAAAACGCCAGAAACCAAAAGTTTTGCCAAATACGCATTTTACGGTGCTGATAAATAACGCCTAATAGGGAAACGTTTATCAATATGTTGCGAAATACAAAGGCTGAAGACTAATTCCGGCAATAGGTAACGTAGCGTAGGCGACGTTTTTGATTTTCTCAGTAAAACGTCGAGTGCGCAGGTACGCCCACGCAAGCCGAAAATAATTATATTAACCATAACGTTAACGTTGACCACGCAATAAAAGCGTGAACTTGCGTGAACTGTGGCACGCCTAATCACACTACGCAAAATCCTACTTAAAAAATTATTCGGGCAACTCCCTCATATTTCACATTTATCAAAAATTAGCAAATGTAGCAGGAATTAATGACTGTGTACTCAATAATGGAGCGTGAACAGAATTTATTAAATATCGAATATTTTGTTAAATAATTTTTACAAGTTAAGATTATCGAAATTACGTTTTTTTAGTGAGTTAGTGGATGAAAGGGACTTTTTTGCGTTTTATTTAAGGAATTCATATTCTTGAATGATTTGCTATTCGGAGAAGGGCATTTCAAATGTGAACATATTCGGTATATGTGGCGGTACGCCTTGACGGCGCGATCCATCAGCAACTCATACTTGACATAGGATTTTTGTTCATCTTATTTTAACTAGGATTTTGCTGCATGAAAAGCAACGATAAAATAAACAGATATAAAAAAAAACACGCAATTTACGCAAGAGTGTGTTCATACAATCAAAAATTTTATTTTGTCAAGGATGCGTCACAAATGAACCGGGCCTCGATGGCAATATTTCATGATAATGTATATCTCTTCCTAGTAGGGCTGTCGAAAATATTCCATTCCTTTCGTAATTCACGGATCCTAAATTATTCCATTCGATTTTCCCAGTGAATCGAATTCAACAGAAAAGAGACATATATTCATTTATTATAATGCTGCTGACTCGAATATTCGATTAGAATCGTGAAAGTATTTCGATTGGATTCCGATTTTCACAGATGTTTAATTCTGGCCACCGCTACTTGCTAGAATATTAAAATGCCCCTATGAGTGTCAGGCGGCGACCAAACTGCCAAAAAAGAAAAAGAAGAAAACAAGATTTTGCCTCCTTTGTTAGGTGCAAGATCAAAAATTTCATTACAAGCAACATACCAGAGTCAGGAGCATCCTTGATTCTTGTGCAGCTCCACAACATCCACAGAATCCAACGACCATGATAGCTCCTCCAGCCGCCATGAGTACGTAACATACTCCATTGAACAATTCTCGTTTGTCACCATCTGATGCCAAGATATTCTGAGTGGTGGAATCAACTCGGAAGTAGATCGCAAGAGCAAGAATTGCGATTCCAGCCAGCTGTAAAATAACATACGTTGGAATGAATTTTCGCAAATAGCAAACAAATTTGCTTTGCAACGTAAGTGGCTGGAGCAGCTGGGATCTCTATATTGTAAATCGGAAATAACTTCTCGGACATTTGTTGGAAATAAATATCATTTATATTATTAATGAACGTGCTCTTGTGTATCAATCATCTTACAATTCGCCGCTCGATAGGGAATTAGGTTTTCATTTTATTGCTTCCAAATTATTTGCTATAGCCCGTCCGGTGTCAACAGACTGGGTTGGGTCACCGAGCCGAGCCCCATCAATATTGAAAATGTTAATAATCATGTCATACAAGTGATATATTTTATTCATAAACAAACAATTCTATTGTATAACAATAACATTAATACCAAACAGCGAATACGGCACGACTCCGGTAACAATGAGTTCCCATGTTAAAAGAAATTGCAGTTTTATTTTGTCAGATATGGGTCACAGATAGACCTCGTCGCGTATGTTCGACGCAAACCATCCGTAAGTAGCCCATGCTTGATAAAATAGTCCACACGATTATGCAAACAACGTGTACCAGGATTGGTATTGTTTGATATTGTTAACTTCATAAAACTGAGTTTTGAAGCAATTCATTATTCATTCCCATCGATCACACAGATTATGGGGCAGAACGGGTTTACTGGTACACATTTTATTCGACGATTTGAGTAAACAACTTACCGTGAAACGATAATTGAAAAGCGCATCTATAATGCAGGAAATTTCTACGATCGGTTCACTACTTACTAAGGTTGTACTTGTAGTTTAGTTTAGTTTAAATGGTTATCGAAATGCAGTATAGAGGTAGATAGAATGTTTTAATATATCGAACAAATGACTTTACTGATATTTTACAACACAAAATTTTGCACACAGTATCACGATTTCACATTTAAAACGAATATTTTTTTTTGAAAAAGATCGCAAAACGAGAATACTTTTAATGACATGCCCAGTTCAAATGCTTCGACCTGTTTGAACGAATGAAACTTGGCGATATTTGCTGATATACTTAGATATTAGAATAAATCAACTGTCAAATATGATCCGATAGGCGAATACAAAATCATACAGGATACTTATATAAATTTACTTTTTCTTAAATCAGCATTTTCGATTCGCTGAGCAGGAATATTTGTGAAAATTGGAGCGAATTTTTTTTACCGGCAAATCTGTTACTAGTCCGTGGCGGAGACGATACGATTCTTAATAATGTGTTTCGCTGGATTAATTGGACGCTGTCATTTAGCAAAACTGTCATCATCAAATCAATAGCATTTAATTTATAGAAACGCAGTACACAAACATAGCAGGAACATGTAATTATGACAACGAAAACCTATTTAAGCTTCGATACCAATAAGCCATTTTAATCGCTTTCGACGAAGAACAGTGTCTCGCAAGCTAATAATATCTGAAATTTTGTTTTGTCAAGCATGAGCCACAGATGGACAGCGCCTCATCGACGCGATCCATCAGTGGCTCATACTTGACAAAGTAACGCTTAGACAATATTGGGTAATATCCACACAATCCTCGTCTCAATAGCGTAGGAATAAATGTCATGGTGAACCTCGTGAATAGTTTTGTTTATCTGATGAGGTAATTTTTATGCACACGTTCGGCTAGTATGATTCACTAATGAATCGCGCAGTTAATCTGTGGCTCATCCTAGGCAAAAATATAGTTGTGTAGGCGACTCATGTGAAGTCCAATTTTGTCTACGTGTACAATCTTGCCGCTTTGTTTCTTAGCCTAGCAAGCATGCGGCCACTGGGGTACACTCTTGAATTACCTGTCTGGAATGCAGAACCACTCACTCACTCTACAAGGAAATAGCGATGCAAGAATCAGAATCAATATTCGAATGGATTCGGATACATATCCGGTTCGGATAATTCGAACACCAATTTTTGTGATTCGTTGTGATTCGATAAAGGTTTTGAGCAAGATCGGCATCGGATATGTGGCAATTTTACATGTATTTCACATTTTTCGTAAATATATCGAAAATAGGGCCCTTTACGGAAACTTTTGTACGAATATAAAAAAAACAGATTCGAGGAGATTGGAAGAGGCAAATTTCGTTTTGTCTTGTATGAAAAACCAATCCGTGTCCAACGCTTATTGAACAAAGCATAAGTATATTTTCCAAGGCACGGTTTGTACATCATAAAATCGGTTTCAATTAAACCGACTGTTTTGAGCGAGCAAAGCTGCGTTAAGTAGAAAAATAAACAAAAATCCCTAACTGCGCTTCAAAATAGTAAAAACCTTCGTGGAAATAGATCCGGCTTGGAACTAAATAAACATGTATTTTCAAATCTGTAACACATTTCGTCTCATCAAGCATTAACTACAGATGAACAACGCATAGTGGTAGAATGCACAAGTGGCCCATATCAGACAACATTGCTTCAGACATTTCTTTTCTGATAAGCAGAGGACAAAAGATCACGATAGGAACGGTTTCCAATGTCACACAATGAGGCTACCGCGCTGCGTCAAAATTACTACAAAAAGATAAAAGAAAAACGGACGCTTACGGTTGCAACGCAATTTAACCCTGTATCAGAATCCGCACTGTATCGCCAAGTGTGATGCAAAGGTCCCCAGACAGGGGGCGATTTGTGATTTCGAATGTGCATTGCAGATCATAGATCGTGATATTATTGGAATTTAATACAAGCGCAATTGAAAGCTTTAAAATTTTGTGTCTCGCTTAGCATGGTTATGGGTTGTCTACTAACGTAACTCACCTCAATAGTCGTGGAGCGTTTTGGCCCCATAGAAGCCCAATTCTAAAAACACTATCTACGGACATATCTCCTACTTTGCCAAAAATGTCTGAAAGGATGCACTTTTCCTGATAACTGGAAATGTGCGATGATTGTACCAGCTTTTAAAAACTCTGACGATCGAACAGATCCTAAAATGTATCGTTCCAACACTCTCTTGTCAATTATTTGTAAAATTATTTGTAAAATTTTAGAGTCCA
This sequence comes from Styela plicata, assembly GCA_963675895.2. Lineage (NCBI taxonomy): Eukaryota > Metazoa > Chordata > Ascidiacea > Stolidobranchia > Styelidae > Styela > Styela plicata. The sequence goes on along the minus strand of OZ023142.1, from coordinate 15,225,127 downwards.
TTGTCAATAATAAAATTCCCGGTAACCTGGAGTCTGACAAGCAGTAAGGTTTTCGCCGTTCTCGATTTACTTGTTGACAGTAATACCTGAACGGATATTTCGTGCACTTAATCGTTGTGGGGAGGCAAAGTTGATTGCACTGGACATTTCCAAAGCCTTGGACAGAGTTTGGCGCTGTGGTTTATTGCAAAAAATACATTCGTACGGTATATCGGGCAAATTTTCTCTATTATAAAACCTTTCCTAACAAATCGTAAGATCGACGTCTTTTTAGAGAGTCAACGCTTCGGCACTTATTCCATTTCATCTGGCGTCCATCAGGGGTCTAATCTAGGTCCATATATTATATTAATGACCTTTTTGACAGATTGATTTATTGCTTAGTAATGTACGCTGATGATACACCTCTGTTCTCCTGTCTGGATAAAAGTTTGCTCCGGAACAACGCCTTGCTCTCGCTAAATAGCTTGAATCTGATTTGATCAGAATATCTGATTGGGGTAACACTTGGTACGTGACACTTAACTCCGAAAAAAACTAAGTATTGTGGATTAATCGCTACACCAATCCACACGAAACACAAATTTCACTCTCCGGTACAAATATTCGACTAGTTGGTCTCACTCTTTCAAAGGATCTGACTTGGTACTACGTCACAAGTATTACTAAGAAGACGTCTATGAAAGTCGGTTATCTATATCGTGCCCGTCGTTATCTTCCCCATGAAATTATACCTCATCCGTATAAGTCTTTGATTCGACCCTGCATGGAGTATTGTTGTCACATTTGGGGTTCCGCTGCTGCTACAGTCCTGAACATACTTGATCGTGTTCAGTGGCGTGTGATTTACATGATCGATCCAAAGCTTTCTTCTGGTCTGCAAAGCTTGTCGCATCATCCTAAAGTTGCCAAACTTTGTTATTTTATTGATATTATAATGGCCTTTGTTCGAAAGAGCTTTCTGCTCTAGTTCCTCCGAAGTTTGTTTTCTGCGAACTTTCGTGATTTGAAATTCATTGCCTTCACAATGCTTTCCCGATCGTGTGGATATGCAAGCTTTCAAAACTCGAGTCAATAAGTGTCTTTTGGGAATGAATGTTCTTCAGCCTTCGCTTCTGCCCTCATGTAGCTCATTGCACAGCAGTGGTTTTGGGTGACTCCTATTATTGTAAGTCTCTTAAAACCTGGCTTTAGGTGAATCCAGATAAAAAAAAAAATAAATTTAATTATTTTCCTGTTTTTGTTTTGATCTTTGTATGTATTGCATCTCATAGAAATGCCGCCGCAGGTCACTCAATGACTGAAGTATGACATGAACGAGACGAAAACATTTCACTAATAGGTAGGCCTGCAAAGTTGCATTATCGCAATGACTGACGTCTACGATGACCGACAGCCGTCATCACTAACTTTTTTTAGCTTTCCACAGTTGTTATTTTCAATATCAAAATTCGAACTCGCCAATAAACAAGAAAATAACAACGAAACAATTTTAAAAAAATTTAACTTCCAAACATAAATCCTCGTGCCGGCTGGCCTTTTCCCGTACCTTCAGAATGTATAGTATATTCATATTGTATTATAAACGCTATAGCATTTAGGACATCCAACACACGATGACGTCATAATCATACCATGTGACAATCGACTTGGAAAACTGAAAAGGCTTAAATGTTCCTCTGGGAATTGCATTTCGCGAAATTGTTCCGATAATTTTAAATTAGTAAATTATCAAGCATGTGGTACAGATGATCCGCGTTAATATTTAATATTGTACGGTAACTACCTCGTGTCCGTTCGAGACTAATTAATTAAATACAATCGACCGCACACAAATCCTATTTGGAATTCGTCAAGGTACAATACTAATTTTCGTAATTTTCGCGATGTTAACAATAGGCCTATCTGCTGTAATAGCAGTCGATCGTGTGGTTGCGGGCTTGAGAATTACGCATATGAGTTTCTGCGTGTTTAAAGAGGGAAATGAAAGAGAGCGCAATCCAGGGCAGATACCACTCACTGCTTTCTGTTATTTGGTTATGTAGCTCCTTACCTGCTCACCATAACCAATTTCAATAAATATATTAATAACAAGTCAGAAGCTTGACCAAAAATTAGGTGCATTTTACAATATCAGAATATACCCTACGCACAATTAAATATTATTTTGTCAAGTATGAGACGCATACGCCAACCGTTACTCAAGCTTAACAAAAACATGTGTGCACAGAATACCGGGTTGCGTTGTTAAATGAAAATAAACTTACCCAGAAAATGAAATTGAAAGCAAATAGAAGATACTTCAAACACGACATGCATCCGCTCAGACCCATATTTATATTCCGTTATTCCGTATTCGAATAAATCCGCCAATCTATAGAGAACTAAACTTAATGCTCTGAGAGAAAATACCAAAAACCATGGTTTTATTAAAAGCTTTCAATTGCGTCGAAATATTGATGACATCGTACGGTACAGTTAAATGTAGATTTGCTGTAACTTATGGACGCGAAGTTTACTTACCATAAGGATCGGACAAAACGGAATCATTTGAAAACTGAATACGATTCGGATATTTTTTCCGAATCGGATCGTATCGCTAATTCTATGTAAATAATAAATTTCCCGTTTTTATCATTAATAAAATCAAGAAATCCACAGCCATAAATTACATAAAACAACGATATAAAAAGACTACCGAGAAGCAAATGACAACAAATTCTAGCTCTATCTCTAAAGACAAAGATGAATTCTACAAAAATAAAAATATTTTGATTGCATTTTACAGCTAAAATATGATATCCTGGTTTCGAATAAATCGTGCTTCGAATTAAACTACCGTACCCTATTTAGCACTAGTCCAAACCAAACTGAATTTTATTTCTATCGTTGCTGTTTTGCTCATAACGCTGGTATCCAACGTTAGGCTGAAAAGTCATTGAAAAACTTTCGGAAACTACAAAAGCCTCTTTGCTAGGAAAAACCAGTAACAACATTCGCCACCCTGTTTACATAAATGTTGCAAGCGGCATGAAGAAACTCGAATCAAATGCGCCATAGTAATTATCTTATTCTAAAATAGGCCTATGCCAATTGCCTTGAATACAGAATAGAACAGTCAAAACAAAATACGAAATCGTAGCCTGAAGCGTAGAAGTGCGAAATAATAAAAGGCAATAGCAATGCATAGTACAAACGAATCGACGCCGTCGAGATAATGCCTTTCTCGCACCGTCACGGTTCACCAGCACGAGGCTCATCTCGATCCAAATCGTTCACAGGTATCCCCAATCCGAAAGGTCCTGTCAAAACAAATTTTATTATGCATGTGTCACAGATGGATCGCGTCGATGAGACGCGCTCTATCTGTGATACATGCTCAACAAAATAAGAACGCGCGGCTCGGTGTAGTTCATCTTCTGTAAATTCTTGTGACCTCGTTTTCGTCGAGGAAAATGAGTTAACTTCCCAGTGAAAAAAGAATCTCGACAAGTACGTTTTATCAGAGGTGAGCCAAAAAAGCGCGATCCATTTGCGGCCCTTCCTCGACAAAATAAAATCTTTGATTGTAAGTAACACATCCTCCATTTTATAAATATCCGCTTTCTGCAGTTTCATACTGATCAAGATCGATCAAAGCTGTGATATTTTCTGTTACTAGAAGCATGGGAATTCTGAATGCCTATTGAGAGAAGAAAGCCTATGTACTTTCAATTGCTACTTTTTAAAGAATATATCTATCGCAAATGTAAAATGTATCGCAAATTTTAGTTTATTTCAATGTATCAGGGATCACGTGATTTAAAATAATTTTTCTGTATTCATTCGAATGAATGTCCAATCTCACAAGAATACTCGTTTCGTCGTACATGTATTCACATTTAACGGCCGGCTCCCCGTCGCATTGGTGGTTCAGTGGTAGAATTCTCGCCTGCCACGCGGGAGGCCCGGGTTCGATTCCCGGCCAATGCAAAGTTTTTATTATAAATTAATGTAATAAATATCACAAATAAATGTATAGCGATAGTGAACCCTGAACTCAATGCCACATCAGTTGTTATATTCTTTCTAAACAAAAACTGAGCTGAAAGGAAGCTTTATGTGGACTAGTTTAAGTTTGGCCAAACTTTAGCTAGATCCAAGAAAGATTATTTACAGATATTTAAATTTATTCGTCGCTTTTATAACATTAGAATGCAATCCAACTGATAGCTCGACGAGGGCGGAAACAAATGCTAAAGAACATTCATGCCCAAAAGACACCTGTTGACTCCAGTTTTTAAAACTTGCATATCCACACGATCGGGAAAGCAGTGTAAAGGCATTGAATTCCGAATCACAGAAGTTCCTAGAAAAAACTTCTTGCATAAAATTGTCCGTGGCACTGCTAACAACAACTCGACAAGAAAAGTTTTAGTGGAATGGACATAATTTGATTACCGTATTTATTTGATTGCAAGCCGCGCTTGACTGTTAGCCGCCCCTGATTGTAAGTCGCATGTGATAGTGTTAAAAATTTAATGTAAGCCGCTTATACCGGTGCTGTGCCGGTGCTTATATGGGTTTATGACTGATAAGGCTGACCGATAAAGTCTAGACAGAGTATCGGCACCGCAAAGAAAAAATGTAAGCCGCAAACATGATGAAAAAACAACTGAGACGCATAAAACAGTCAATTCTAACAATCAAAAACGTTGTGGAGATGCCGGGGATCGAACCCGGGGCCTCGCGCATGCAAAGCGCGCGCTCTACCACTGAGCTACATCCCCTACGAGAAACGACGCAATATTTATAGTAATAAATCACTAGACATTACGTACGGTCGCCTGATGAGCGCGCGATGTGAAGGGTGTATAATCACAGATTAGTGATGGTAACGTATTTTTTGTTCATGAACTAAGTAAAGTGAAACGAATTAGCCACAGCCACAAAACTAGTTAGAGCACTCCTACGTAACCTAGTTTTATATCCAAAACTAAGTGGTACTTTGATTAAAAACCAGGTGAACTAGGTAGTCGTCAATTTGGCAGCAGTTTAATAGATTTGAAGGTCAAAATCTTCGAATAGTCTATTTTGAAAGCCTTCTTATGATGAAAATATGATTTACCAATTTTTTTCATATTACGTACTTACTTTTTTAACCAGGTACCTGTAATTGAGAATAAGGAGAACGGAAGACTAGATATGCTAGGTACATTTTACCGAAAATTTCCAACACTATTACAGATGCGGCTAGGCTACTGAATTCAGTGATTTCAATCGACCCTTCGCATACTTTCTTCAAATTGGCCCTAAGTACGAAAACTTGCAGAACTTTAATGCTATGACCATAGCAAATTACAAATTGTAATTTGCTATGCTATGACGACGAATATCATTGATTTCGCTTTATTTGCGTCCAAAAGTATGGAATGTAAATTGATCAGTGTCTATCTCGATTTTCACACTACAACAGTAGAACAAAGAGGTGGAAAATGGCAAAATCAATAACATGATTTAAAATGCTGATATTTATACGCCATTATACGCACACAGTGGTATATTTAGAACCCTACAATAAAAGAGAGGGAAAAGAAGTCGCGTTTCCCATCCCAAGCGCGAAAAATCTTGAATGAACTATTTCCGTTTTAACAGCGTAGTGTGTGCGTACAGACTTGATCTTTTTGTTAAAAGCTATGTCAGCACTCAAATTTAGGAACCTTTTGGACAAAAGTGATGATTTAAAAGCGACAATCTTATTGGTATCACACACAGCAATGCGCAGTACATAGCTATTCAAATAGCGGATTTTAGCAGCTCAGCTCAGGACCTAACATAGTCCATTTCACATGAATTCAGTTATGTAGCCCACGATAATTTCATTCCGCATTTTTTCATTTCTTCATTTATAATAAATGAAGCATAACCTCTGGCGGATTTGGAAACCTACATTCAGACTACTTAGATATCCGTGCACTGGTATATAATCTACCAGTGATTAAAGATGCTGGCAGATCAGGTTGAAAATGTCGGTTTCGAGTCCTGGCGAGCCCGTTCCCACCACTCAGTATAATAACTTGCGTAAGCGAAGACGAAAAGGAAAGGTCCTAGAAGTGTTTTAAAGAAATCATGCGCATCGTCGCTTGCTTGAAGCACAAGGTTGAAGATGTCGGTTTCGAGTCCAGGCGAGCCCGTACCCACCACTCAGTATAATAACTTGCGTGAGCGAAGACGAAAAGAAAAGATCCTAGAAGTGTTTTAAAGAAATCATGCGCATCGTCGCTTGCTTGAAGCACAAGGTTGATTGTGTTTTAAACTTTATTTTAGGTTTTGACTGCTTTCCAGAATCCAATATTTGCCTTGTGTGTATTATTTTTCTGTTGTATTGTTTTTGGAGATTCAAAATACACTATGTCTATGTCTATATAACAAACTTAGAAAGACGCAACCTACTGATGTCTGATGGCACCAACAATTTATTTAGGTGCTGTTAATGGCATGAATCCAGTTTTGCGGCCGACTCGGTAGCTCAGTCGGTTAATCGCGATCGTATTGTCCCGAAGACCGATGGTTGGCCATTCCACCACCGAGCGTGCCCTTGAACAAGGCACTTCGCGGGTTGCTGTAACATAGAACAGATACACAGTCACTGCAAAGGTCCGTCCATGTCTAACGTCTTTTTTATAGCCACTTCTTAGAGTGGATCGACCTGTCCAAGGCCCAAGGCTGGTAGTACGGTACGAAGTTCGGTACGGTACGATTGAATTTTCCGGTACGATAGTACGGTACGATTCATTTTTCAATTTTCGTACTTGGTACGGTACGAAGTTCGGTGTTTATTTCGTACCGTACCGTACTCTTTTTCGTACCTTCGCGTTACACTTTATTCTTCTAAATGAATTCGAAAAAATAATTTCATTTAACATCTATGCCGTTTCATAACGGGGCGCTGATAATATCAATTGTGTCTATAAAAGAATGTTTTAACTGAAGGGCAATTTTAAAATGATTAAAAGCGGCGCAGGTATGATAACAAAATGCAACTCATTCACTTGAGCTGATTAGATGAGCTATGTCGTATATCGGTTCTACTGTAGTGGTGTAAAACTTTGTGATTGCGTGGAAACACATATAGGCCGCTGATATATGACGTCTTGATCTGAATGCATTTTTCTGTAATAACGAAAGTTGTGATAGCCCAATTAAAATCGACAAGATAAGCAGCATTCATAATACTAAAAATCACGGTGTTATAACGGTGCCCGAATATATCAACTACAATGGCGGATACAGAAAAAAAATTGGGGAGGGCACATTTTTTCCAACATGCAAACACAGGCTTTGAAATTTACAAAAAAATTAGGGTGCTGGAGGCGCGCAAAATTTTATTGAGTACGAAACGAAAATACATGTTATAACAGTAAAATAAACATTACCAGGCCGGAAAATGTATCTGCGAGCCGGAAGCCAGCTGAAATTTTTGTAGAAATTGAATAAAAATTTTCACTTTAAAGGCTAAATGCTACGAAATATACAAAATTAATTAGGGAATATTGCGCAACGCAGGCGCGCGAAAATTTTATGAAAATTAAATTAAAAACTCTCTCCCCCTGACCAACTATGCAACTAAGCTATCCAGTAACCACCGCTATTACGTTTTGTTTGTACTCTGACACGCAGTATATTATCAGAGCAGAAACATCAGAATATAAAGATATATTTAGGCTGTTTTGAGTTGAATGTTAGGTGATGTTCATCTTAAATAGAAGATATATTTTGTAAAACACATCCAAGTCACAATATAGATAATGGTATGTCGGGAATACGTCTGTCTGGTACGAAAAAATAAATAGCATTATTCAGTAACATGAAGAGAACGTAAATTGCACCAGAAATACCAGATTCAAAATGTTCTTATAACCATGCCTTCGAATGAGACCGCACGAAACCCATGTGTGGTGCACAACGAACATTCTTTTGTCGAGATAGAAATTTTGTGACGACACAATGCAAGATTTTTTCGCGAAAACTGTGCTCATCCTACCACCATTTATCACCACCAGTCTACCATTCTCATATTATACGCAATGTGAACAATGATATTGGGGTGACATATGCTTAATTACGCGCATGTTTCACTGTCCTGGGTTTTCAACCTGATATCATAAATTGCATCACTTTGATGTAAGATGTTGGTGACGTTTCTTGCGGTGGCCAGATCCTACAAATAAAGCTGATTTGGACATTGGTAGTTGGTACGGTACGAAATTGCTGCCCAGCGAATCGTACCTGTTTTCGTACCGGTACGAAATTTGGTACGATAAATGAAAAATATTAATCGAACTTAATTTCGTACTGGTACGAAGTTCGGTACGATGTACGGAAAAAATAATATCGTACGGTATGGTACGAAAAATTTTCGAAAGGTACGGTACGAAGTTCGGTACGAAATTATTTAGCTAGTTCGAAGTACGATAAAAATTTCGTACCGTACCGTACTGCCACCCTTGCCAAGGCCCTGTAACAGCGGCCACTTATAGATGGTTACAATTACTGGATGTTGGGTATAACTCCATAACAGATACTTGACTTGCCCCTGTTTATTACATTATTTATTATTTCCAAAAATCTTTAAAACCCAATTTTTGTTCTGAAATTTTAGATTTGATGGATTCCATGTATCGTGCTTTGGTCACCGGAGATCCAGGGAGAACGGTCGATGGTATTACAGTAAGAGCACTTTTAATCATTGAGCCGGTTATAGGATACCGCTCAGAAGTAGGTGCGTCGCATCGCACGAAGACATCTCTCGTTTCGAAAATTTGAAGGACTATAAAACCACTTGTGCTCACTCGGACGCGTCGCTCGTTGAATCGTTGAAATGTCGCCTTTTTGCTGGGAATGTGATCTCTTCCAATAATACTCTAACATTTATTCTAAATGGTAGCAAACCAATGCTTAACCTATATACATATATATTCTTGTAACAAAATAGCACAGTATCGGATCCACTTACGCAAAGGCATAGAAAAAGGTAAGTTGGCCTAGTTAGTCCCACGTTAACCCGACCAAGCTCATTACAAGCACTGCTGCGAAAATCGACAAGACTAACGGTTTTGTTCTCACGTGCCGGTACCAAGTTTGAATTATCATTTTTTTTGGGGGGGGGGGATTTTCTGGAAAACCAAACAATCGAATCTCATATAAGTTCATTTGGTCATATAAACCACAAAAATTTATCTGTAAATATTCTATTAATTATTTTAACACAGCCCCCCTCCCCCCTGGTAAGTTAAGTATATTTGCTAAACTTTTTTGTTAGTTTCAAGTACTAGTAATATAGTGACTTCCAACATTGTTGAAGGGCAGGAACAAGTGGGACATCGATTTTGGAATGGTCAAAAAAGTCGTAAATGATTGGAGATATGAATGTTGAATTGCGGAATACAGTATTCCGTTCTATCTTAGCCACACTCATCTAGATGTATTTTTCGATTCAGGAGCTTGCTCAGGGTGCTCATCCAATCAAATTAGTCATTGTAAAAAAATGCAAAAACATCGGTATTACCTACCAAATTGTTAGGCTACAAATAAAAACACACTTTTTAACGGCAGGCAGTTTATTAAGACAATAAAACGCGACCTATTTATGATCAATAAATAAAGCGAGCACAACATTTCTCTGAAACAGTATATTCAATAATAATAATAATAGTAATATTAATAAGTAAACAAGGTGAAAAATGAGACAAAAAAATTAAACGCTGTTGAGAGAACGTAAAATCACAGGCGAAAAAATATTGTCCAAATGTTTTTGTTGAGTGCGGATCACAGACAGATATTACGTCTCGAAAAATTTTGCCACTATACAAAGACAAGGTTGGATGAATATTTTTGGCAATTTTTCCTAATTTTCTAATACATATAATAAGACCCGGAATGATTTTGATTTGAAATAATATGATCCAATATTCGAATCAACTGTAAGTTGCAACGCTAATGTACAACAGGTTGACGGAGTCTGGTTTTCATCCGGTTGTTCCAAATGTCCATGTCGTTTCTTCAGATAAACAAAAAAGGTTCGAAACCATCAACACTGGTATTTCATGGCAGTATTTATGGTTTTAAACCTTTTATACAGTTTTTTTGCTATCGGACGGTCAAAAAATATTTAAAATTTTAGCAAGAGAGATATCATCAAATTTTACAGAATTGGTATATTTCTCCTGATGGAATCAAATCTCTTCAGGCGTCTCAGTAGCCGACATTCTGTCAATTCTATGTACAGCAGGGTCAAATACTCAATGAAGGAAGTATGTGTGATGCATCTATTACATAACTCACGTCTGACAAGAAGAAAAATGAAGCAAATTATTTGGATTGAAAATAACATTAAATGCGACTTGTCAGATTATCGCCTTTGAAAATAAGAATATTTTCATACATTCCCGAAAATGAGTGAGTATCATTGAATAACGCTTTGTTGTCCTCAAAAAAAAAAAGAAAATGGTACCAAATCATAACAACACCCACATTTTAAATAAAACATAACAAATCGTATATTATTTCAAAATGTACTCTATCTATATGAAACTATTGGACATTTTATCACAAATATAACGAAGTTTGAATGATGTTGGCTTGATACACTGGTACATTTAGATCATTACATTCCGAAAACGGAGAAAAAAACGACTTCGACCGTGTACCACAAAAAATAGGACCAAAACAAAGAGAATGCACCTGTCAGAAATATTTTTTCGAACAAATTTTGTGTTACATATGCTGCCGAAGCACGGTCAATCTGTGGCTCATAATTAAGAAAATAAAATTTTTGATTGGAACCACAGATAGTCAAATATTGATTGATTTTTAATTGGAACCACAAAAATTAGCGAAATTTTCGCGCGTTTGTGGCGTGATTTAAATTTTTGTGTACTGCATAACGTTTTTCAATTATGCATTTCCCATAGTATTTTCGTTCGCCTCCTGCGCATATTTTTTTCTTGGTATGTATTGTTTGAATGTGGGAGAAAAAAGTTGGTCCTCAACATCAAAATATATTGTCTAGAGTCGTAAACTGTGGTCGGGCACAAGTGAAATACGGATTGAAGCCGTTGCACGTAACAACACGCGTTTCGATTAAATTTCCTATGTGCTGTGACACTGTCACTTTTATCCGTGCTTGTAAAACTCAAACTTTGATTGTGGTATACGAACATGATTTCATGTTGATCATGAACAGTTCGGTCCGCCTTTGTGGAGAATGTTCTTATTGAAGCAGTGTGCTCAACTTTGGCCACCATTTATTTTATCAACAACAATTTTCTGAGATTTCGTTTATCTTACACGTCGGTCTGTACATGAGATGAAGTAATTGGGGAATTGTTGCCGATTATTTTCCGTGAACCATGGACAGGCGTACTATATGCACCACATTTATTATTCGGTGTCAAATTTTCTCTGCTGCTCTCTCGTGAATGTTGCAATGAAATAACACTGGTCGCGTCCTGACGCGCTTGTGTTAGTGATATTAGCATAGATGCCCCCTCCGTCATATTTATCGACGTTCTGCTCCCATGAACAGGCGAGCCTGCGTCTGATGATACGACGCTCTTTTTACGTATAAACGGCAAATAGGGGCACGTAGTTACGTGACTGTATTGTGATTGTTCTTCGCCGTCTGACTCCCGGTGATAGAAGTAATTGAAGTTTGAAACGATTACAGGTACAGGTAATGCAATACACAGTACGCCGGCAATGGCACACAAGGAACCGACTACTTTGCCACCAACTGTACTAGGCTTCATGTCACCATATCCAACCTGGAAAATGAAATACGAGAACTGCTGAAGAGATTATATGAACATTTGCCTGATTTCGGCCTCGCGGACACTTTTTCATTGAAACAAGCCCAACATCTTCGCCACTAATTAACCAACTCTTCTGGTGTACTGAAACTATTTAGTCAGTTGACAATATTCAAATCTGTACGACATTTCAACTATCGATACCATATTCATGCTGGGTGCCGTTTGCCCAGTTGACAAAACAAGTTTAAGATGTGACTTTAAGATGTTCCTTTAAGACTTGCTTGGAGTGAATTTCAACAAAAATACCATTAACAAACTGCTTAACTGGATACCCAATGTCAAAAACAGTTTCGTCAAAGTTTTAGAAAGAGAAAAATTTACTTACCGTAGTCATAGTAACAACCGCCCACCAGAACGCTTCAGGAATCGACGTAAATTGTGTTGTCTTTCCCGAATCAGCTTCAGCAAAATATACAGCAGATGAGAACAGTATAACTCCAATGAATAGAAAAAATATCAGCAAACCGAGCTCTCGCATTGATGCTTTTAGAGTCTGAGCTAAAATTTGTAATCCTTTTGAATGTCGAGAAAGCTTGAAGATTCGAAATACTCTCACAAGCCTTATTACTCGAAGTATTGCAAGAGACATTCCCTTGTTTGAAGTGTCGTCACCTTCCCCTTTCGATAAATCAGTACCAAGGGTAATGAAATAAGGCGCTATCGCCACAAGGTCTATGATATTCATCATATCTTTAAAAAATTTGCACTTGTTTGGACAGCACGCAAAACGTACGGACACTTCTAAACTGAACCAACAGATGCAAATAGTCTCAATTACCCAAAACGGGTTGTCGAACAAGCTACGTGTATGCGTTTCAGGTTCGACTCCACCAGTACTGTTTGTTGGTGGTAATCCAGTGGTGTTGGTGATGGGGGTAGTGACGTCAGAATTCGTCGTTGTTTTAATACGTGTAGTGTTTACAGTTTGGCGGTTTTGGTCAAATGTGGGCAATGTTTCGAGACAAAATGAAATGATGGAAAGTAGAATTACAGAAACGGACATGATTGCGACGCCTCTTGCAGCCGTGGAGCTTTCAGGATATCTGCGTGAAAAAAACCATAATGTTACAAATAAGAACAAGAATTTGGATTATCACTCTCGGATACATTATATTAACTACAATAAAATACCCTAAAAACTACTATTAATTACATTTGTGAAAACGGGATATCGCAGTATGAGATTTGATAAAAATCGCAACATAATTAATGAGGATGGAATCAGTAATAAATATTATAATTATGCGCGTATGTTTTTGCATTTGGAAATAGCATATTTGTGTTATTAACTTTTTCAGGCATGTACCATGTGTCCAAAATAGTCGATTCTATTCACGATATTCGAACCATAACTTATTCGATTCGATTTCTGCAACAGTTCGATATCAACAAAATGATAATTTTGAAATTTCTTTCTAAATAATTGTGAATTTCCACGTAAATTAAAAGTTGTTACAACATATATGTATTATTGTTATAACATATTCCATATATGGAATATCTGTATTTTATAAGATATCTGATTTGAATACTCTATTCGATTCAGGAAAATTATTCAATTCGATTCTGAAATCGGAAGACATTCTATTTTGCCCCCACCCCCCTACACAGTAACAAAAGCACAGTAAATTTACTGGTCATTTGCAGTAATTGCATATTTCCAAAGTTTAAAAACGTCATGCTGATGAAATTAATGTCAATTATGGGCTGTTGATGGACCACACCTCCGCGGTGCGTTCCATCAACACCCCATATTTGGCCAAAAAAGTCAATTTTCAATTTTCTTCAATATCGCGAAGTAAAATAACTGTCAAAGACCAGTGATTTTGTTACATTTTTGTTACAGTGTACCAAACAAAAATTTTCCAATTGGGCTTGAACAGCGTGGTATCTGATTGAGTTTTACTTACTCGAAGAGGAGCCAGATACTTCGTTTTGGTTCAGAAGTTGGCAATGGTTTTTCTTCTTCTTTTATATAACCTTCGTCTGCTTTATATTTTTCTAAAGCAATCTGTCCCAGCTGATAAAATTTTATCTCTTCTGTAAATACGTCAATTGGAACGTTGACGGGACGTCTTAATCTTCCACCGCTCTGTAAACGGGAGACATTGATTAGTTAAAAATTTAGAACAGTGATAGCGGTCTGATAATGACGTAAAACGTTGAAGAGTTTTAGGGTTGGCACTCATAGAAACTTTATCTAGTATGTACAGAATTATTTTATTTCGAATACAAGTTTTATGAATATGATTCAAGAACAAAAATCATTTCGGGTGTGGTCGGTGGAGGTCAGGGGAGTTTAATAATGTAATTCGGATCAGATACTGTAATTTGGAATCTTCGAATCGGTCATAGAAACAAAAAGAAATTGAAAAAACGAAGTAAAGTTCCAAGCGATTCGGTATTGCCCAACACTGCTTTGGTGGCTACCTTTCTCTGAAATCGTTTATGCCTAAAATTGAGTAATATTGTCAAAAAAGTTGATACGCGTTAAATTTGGCACGTTTCAATAGGCGTATTCGTAGAAATTTGTTTTAACAAGGAATTGGGTATTTTTGGTAACTCGAAGTCATTGGGGAAGAAACTTAAAATTTATTTAAAATCAACGCGGTAATCAGAAATTTTATTGGTCAAGCATGAGACACAGATAGATCGCGCCGATCAGTGACTCAAGCCTAACAAAAACAGGGTATACAAAATATTTGTGACTAGCGTCATTGGTCTAAGCAATTTGAAATAGTTCCAAGCGCAGAATATTCAAATCAATTATAAATCGGCCATAGAAACAAAAATTTGTGAACCAACGTCGGATTTTCACGATAAAGTTTGGACAAATCCTTTGTGCATAGGGATAAATCGTAACGAAGAAAATGGAACATTTGCTATTTGTGTGAAATGAGTGGTTCGATCTGATTCGAAAAAATATTAAAATTATCAATGGTTCGCCCTTGCTCAGTCCTTCGTATGGTTTTTGTATTCAGCGGCTGTGGTGTAGACAAAATTACAGAGTAAAATCAGATTTTCTAACAGCGGAATTCCCCAAATAAATTGTACATTGTTGTTTTAATTCCCAACAGTACTTCAAAATCTTGTTAATGAACGTTAGTACAAGGTGACTCATCTCGTTTTGTTTACAACACCTCGGGCCATCAAGTTCGCTACCGTGATCAGAAAAATGATGAAAATATAATTTATTGGGCGTGGGTCACTGATGGAAGGCGACATCAAAGCGCGGTCCATCTATGTCTCGCGCTTAACAATAAAATATGTTGGCTGGGCGATATGTCTGGACAAAACAAATTCGCAATACATATCGCGGGCTATATAGAGAAAACCAATTTTGGCTCTCTTAGGCACATGACGTCATGGAGGTGCTACCATCGATATATCAAATTGTAGTTCATTTTTGTAAATGTCGAAAATCGAGGTAGCAAGTTACATACATGACAAAAGTGACATATACATGACGCAATCCAGAGGTTATCCGCTCCAAGAGGTGGCTATAAAAAATGCGGCACAAGTTTGACAAAAAGAAAGTTTCGATTACTTAGAGACTACTAAGTGTGAAGGGGGTACCACTTCAGGAAAAAACAGCAACATGCACAGTGCAAGAACCCAATTTCTATTGCAGAATGGTGACGATATGAGTGATATATTCCCCATCGTCCTTAGTGAGATACCGGCTAAAATATACCTCTTGATAGAATGTTATGCACACAATTTAATTTGTGAGGTATTAGCCAATACTTGATTCAATGACCCTGGATAACCAAGATGACCAACGATAATTTAAAAAGCATTTTCGTTGAAATTCTTCCCAAGCAAGGAACGGAGAAACTCAGAACCTCGATGAAAATGTAGCACCAGCAACTGCACTCTAAATGAAAAACATCTCAAAGACGAATGAACTAATAAAAAAGTGCAGTGAGTGGCATCTGTCATGGGCAATGGGAAAATCATCTATCAAGATTGAGTTTCCATTTAGACGTCCATTACGTGGAACAGGAAATGCGTTAGGGTGGTTCTATTGCCAGCACCCAAAAGGCATAAAATGCCAAACGACGGTGTCATTGAACTGGGTCGTTTGAATCATTCAAATTCTCTTCCACGACAATGAAACGTAGTCTACTTTGAAATCAACTTTTAGTATTAACATTTAAGCTAAGCATGTAATACCGTGGTACGTAATAGTAGAACGTTTTCGCTCTAAAGGGGTTGTGCTCGTTGAGTGTTATCAGCAATTTAATCGAGAAAGAAGCCACGACGAAAATATCCATGAAATATTTATTACGTTTCTAGCGCAAAGCAAATGACACTTTCACTGCAACGCTTAATTCAAAAACGTTAATATTTCAGGGGATTATGATAGATCATACATGGTTCAGACTGGATGTATTTTAATTATTTTTATTGCAAACGCATACACATGTTCTTGAATATTCGCCTGATCATCCTTGAAAAGTTTACAGCACAGATCAAGACCGGGAAAAACGTTAATATTTTACATGCGGCTATGATTGAACAAACATGATCCAGGCATTATTTTTTCATGTTTTTGTTGTAAACTTATACACATATCCTTAAACACTCGTCAGATAAAGATTGAAACGTTTCTAGTACAGATCAAAACTGAACAAAAGGCTAATATTTTACGTGTGGTTATGATAGATCACGTATGGCACAGATAAAATGTATTTTAAATATTTTCCTTGCAAAATTATACACGCGCTTGGATATATCTTTTGAATATTCATTGGATCATGCCTTGCACAATTATGGTTTGTTATAAATTTCATTATATTTGATCGTGTTCGGCCAGTGTTACGCTTTATTAAAATTTCAAACTCATAAAAAATACTCATATTGACGTTCACCTTATACTCAATCAATCTCGGTCATGGTATAAGAGCGCAATTTATACCTGACCCGAGTTTGACTGAACATGATACATATGAATTTAATATGGAACAGTTGTACAAGGTAAATATAACGGCTGTATTCACTGCGCGTCATAAACAAAGTGAATTTTCGGAATTTTCAGCCGGAAATTATATATTGATTGAGAAGAAGCGCCGTCACTTTACAATTACTGTTCTTTTAAGGCTTCTGATGGCCGCAGTTGGGGTGCGTGCGATGTTCCCCATTGTACATTTATATATTATATAGCATATTTTAAAGTGTTTTGCCATACAAGTTATCGTAAGTCGGTTGTATTTAGGTTCCGTTTCAGGCCCCGATATATACACAATCAGCGATAATATATTTAAATGAAAGACTTATTTTACAAATTACTAACTAACGTATGGTTCCTAAGGACTAGAAACCGTGAAACAGATTGCCAGGGATACTAATCAAGATAAAGCCTCAGAAATTATACCACAACGACAGACACATAATACCAAAACAGAAATGTTATTTTGTCTCGTCGACGCGATCCATCATTGACTCATACATATCAAAAGATGTTTCGACAAAATTATTTTTATACGGTATTCATTGTCTGTTATATAAAAAAGCAACGAGTGGTATTTGCCCAGGGCAATAACGAGAGCTCTCAACTGCTTGGCTGGCTTAGCCAAACAGGAAAAGATCATATCTTTTCAGCAATTCAAACCTTGTCCGTCTATAGGTGGCCGCTGGTCAGTGTGATCCACCCTAAGGACTGGCTACTAAAAACAGTAAGTGAGTATATTGCCACGAGTATCTAACTGCTTCAAAAAAGTAAATTAGCGGTCATTGCGACTGAATTTGCATCTTAAAGTCTTAAAAAGTACAAAACATAGTGACTGACAATTTTGCTTATCATCATATTATCGAAATAAATTTTTATTGAGCACAAGCATATATTAAATCAAGGGTTTTCAAGGGATGGGGGGGGGGGGGGGGGGGGGGTGTGGTGCGAATGGTTTTGTTATTTTGTGAAATTGGTTTTTATAGTCTGGTCGATGTTAAAACAAAACCTTCTCATTGACGAAATAACACTTAAATAAATGACTGTTTTTTATTTCTTTAACATTGAGATATATGTGATGGGGTACGAGTTATGAAGATTAGCGTTAGGGACGTGGCTTGAAAATTTTAAGAACCATTGATCTAGATAGATATCTATCATGATTGCACTTCTAATTTTTAATATTAGAAAACGAATTTTTTTTCAATCAGAATTCTACATAATTTCGAAAAAAAAACTAATAAATACGTCAAACGAGTTCACGATCACGACAGCATGTTCATGTCTTCTGAACTGATTATTTAAATGGTGGCTTTTGCCAAGTTCAGAGTGCTCGTAAAAATCGGAGACATTTTGTCAGGTACACCTATAAAAACATACTTTCCCAAACATGGGTTAGTAATAGATTGCATCGATAAGGCGTGATCCATTTGTGGCTCACATGACAAAATAAAATTTTGATTAAGTCGCCCATGTTATGAAGTATGTATGCAACTTATGACAACTTTTTATTTTCACTCTTAGCAATGACGCAAATAGCTCCTTAAGGGAACCAACCCACAGTCACTTAAATGACAAGTAGCTACGCAAAGGCGTAGATTTGATGGCACTACATAATGTAGTTGTCGATTAATGTCAATGAGGCCATCTACCACTTTTTTGCCTGATTTTAGTCACCTCTTGTGGTACGCAGGAAATTATGAAGCCCGATAAATACAACTCTTACCGATTTTTACAATCACATATTTAATAGTTATTACCTTGCGTGAGGTCTCGTCTCTTCCGAGTGACCAATTATTATTTACTGGGACTTTCAAAGCTTAAGGCGCAGTTATGGATTTTGTATGTTATATAGCCTTTTGCCATATTAGTGGTTGTTGGTTGGCTCGTTTGTTTTGGATACTACTTTCAAATATGCTGAGAGTGAAATGGTACGGGGCCACAATCAGGGTCATTCACTCAAGATGAGTGACTATAAAAAGGTAGCAACAAATCGAGAGTGAGCTGAATATAGAAAAAATTCTTTCTAGTAAAAGCAATTGTAGAAAACGACCGCAGGGTGCATTCACTTTATCCCATAGACTGTAAGATTCCTGTCTTTCAAATATTCGAATTTATAAATATAAAAAGTTCATACGAAAAGGATTACTCCTATGTCATGGTTATTTTATTCAAAAATGTCTTTGAAATGTCAAATAAACTATTTGAAGTTGAGTATTTACATCGACCTTTCACGTGGGTTAAATTAGGTTCAGCTGGATCACGAATGGGTCACGCTGCGTGAAACGTAACATTGCGTAGCTGTAATGCGTGAGTCACGCATTATGGCAATGCAATGTTACATCTTCTTAAAAATAAATATGAAAAAACGGTTTTATCTATAACAGAGCAATCCAAAATAATGGAAAATTGAAGAATATCCAAATATTCCCGACCTAATCTGCATTTTTTATTCAGTATGAATCATAGGTGCAGAACTTCCTGACGGCAAACCGGAAGTTACGGAATATGAGTCAATCAGCAGTTTAATAGAGGAATAAAACTTAAAAATAATCGAGACGTAATCCGCACATCGGCCGCACACTTATAGCAAAGAATTACCCACATTTCCACTAGTGATTCGCTGGTACCAACGCACGTACCGTAATCACTTCGTAATCCACGTTTCGATACCGACAACCTCAGTGTGGCGACAGCTTCCCACCCGTGGATGTTTGGACTTTCTTTGATCACAGATCATTTGAACCCACATAGTTTTGCTAATTCTGTGTAATTTGTACATGCGGCCCTTCTGTCGACAATACAGTGCAATTGGCATTTCTCTCCCAATAGTGTTCGCGTAAAAGGAGTTGCCATCGCGTTTGAAAAGTGTCGTGAACATCGATAAAATAAAAATTGATAAAAAATATGGGTTAAAACTAAAAAGGGAATTTCCAGAACCTAACCCTATGAGTATTCGAGTAAATGATCCATTAAATTTTGTTTACTCTATTGCATCGTTCATATTATATGTACAACATGGTAAAATACGAGCTATAAGAGTTGAATTATTTAAATTGTTTGTTCATCAGCCGAAGGTTAGTGCGTACAATAATTATCTTCGTACAAGTTTGGTAATTTGTAAGGTTATTTTGAATCATTTCGTTCAACATCTGCTGTTCATAATTAGTATGCATGGTAGCAGAATCTTAGTCTTCTTCGGGTGTCCGTTCATTTCATAGCATTATTGATGATGTCGATTCTTTTTCTACAATGTGTTTACTAACAGACACTCAGGAACAAATTTTTTTTCTCTCCTGGCATCAAATTTATCATAAAATATTGCCCATTTTCTATGTTTTCTTCTGGCGGCAACCATTTCCTTCGGGTGTCTGAGTAACAGAATAATTGACATTCTGCCATTCTGATTGGCAGGTAGTTTAAACATGTCTTGCTAACTTATTTTAATGGGTCCCAATGGGGTAATGGGTAAGCCCTATATTGGTGTCCCTTGGATAAACAGAGTCGATATCATTCTTCAATTGTATCAATCAATAATTCGACCCTGCATTCTTATCATGCTCGACCGTATTCTACTGCGTGTGATCATTATGATTGCCGCAAACTTTCTTCCGATCTGCAAAGTTTTTACCTCGTCGCAATGTTGCCTCGACTTTATTTCTTTACAGATATTATAATGGACTTTATTCACGGGGCTTTCTCCTCCGGTTATTTTTTTTTATAGCCACTTCTTAGAGAGGATCACCCTGTCCAAGGCCCTGTAACAGCGGCCACTTATAGACGGACAGGATTACAATTACTGGAAAGATATCATCTTTTCCTGTTCGCCTTATAGCCTAACCAAGTTATTACACCCTGGGTTGAGTGGTGGGCATGGTTCGAACAAAATATTCGATCGGTCCACTCGATTGACGTACAATTCACACCTATTCACTGTGGAGGTTCCACAGTGTTACAAACAGTTTAACACAAAAAGTTTGTTTCTGAGAATCTCTAAACTTTTGAATTTCTTAGCTTCCCAATGCTTCCTGGTCGTGTTGATCTGCGTCGCTTTAAAATCGCGTAAATAGACATCTGGGGATTCCTTAGTTCCCATTCCTACTTTTTCATAGCTTTTGACACATTAATGATTTCAGGAGACTTTTCAAGTTTGATATGTCTCTTTCAGCCTTGCTCTAAGCGAATTTTGATGATATTCTTGAAATATTTGTGAAAAGGTATAGGCTTCCCAATCGACCAAGTGTACATGGCTTATGCGATTTCCAGCGACAATTTTCTCGCGTAGAGGATCAAAAAAATTAGCCGGACTGGACTGGACAATTCGATCCGTTGATTCGAATCAATTCGAAACACAAATTACAAATCGTGTGAATAAAAGTAAAAGGATGATATTTTGACGATGAAACGTTTATAAAATTTATTTTTGTAGTGGAAGGCAAGGTGTGGACTATTAGCAAATTAGTTTGCTTTTTAGATTATTACTGAATTCGTATCCCTAGATTTGTTGATTATGATAATGAAATTTAATTTGTAATAGCAAAAACGAGACGCATAAAATATTCGAATATGATTTGAATTCTAAATGATTCGGTCTGGCCCAGCTCCTAGATTCGGGTAGGGATGATTTCGTCCATTAAGGTATGTCAGCATTGTCGCAAGAGTATAAATTTAAACAAAACTTGCAATTTTACTCGTTAATGGAGTAAAAAACGTCCAAAAACGTGTTAAGAACCGAACATTGTCGACCTCTTCGAATTTTGTCACAATTTCGTTCCCAAAGGGGGCAATGAAATTTAAAATTTAATTTATTTAAAATCGTCAAATGAATTCAATTCTATTTAGAAATTAACACGCACAAAAAAGGTCCGTTTTCAGAGGTTTTTTCTACAGTTTTTGAAAGCTCGCAATGGATAATTGTCTTCGTAAGTGTTAGCAATTTATCAATAGCTGATCGACATATAACCTTAGGATCGAAACAAAAGAATAGTTTTATTAATAGGAATTCATACGTTCAATACGACATGAATAAATTGAAAATCGTTCAATTTTAAAAATATTTCAAGTATGTGGAAAATATGAAACGCGCCTACGTAGGCGCGTTTCATATGCTGCACATGCTTGAAAACATTTTCCCTTTTCTGATATCGAAATAAAGTTGGACTTATTTGTCGCAGCACTTAACGATTTCATCTATTATTCAGGAATATCAGGAACTCCTATAATGAGACGACAAAGTAGATTCAATATATTATGTTGAAGTTCTGCTCACGGACTTCCGTAAATTTGACCTTACGAAGGTCAGAGATCAGAGGTCAAATGGAATTGAGCTTTTTCTTTAGAAATTTAGTATTTTTGATCTTCGAATGAAATACATGATTTTTTCTGGCAACACGATGGCTCAAATGCCGACGAGCCGGGCAATATGTGTCAAGTAGACTTGTAAAAGCTCGTCGTTTTCGTTTCTTTTTGAATGCGGATATGCGTGGGGCAGTGGCGTATTTAGATCCTTGAAAAGGAATGGGGAAAAATTGGATAAATTTTAAGTTCATATTATGATAGGCGCCGCATGTCAAGATTATCGATGCCAAGAAGACGATGGCAGGAATGGGAATTTTGAAGTTTTTCTTACTGACATAAATTTTACGTCTGTAACATGGAGAGAATTCCTTCAAACAAGCCTTCCATGAATCTAATCTAGTATGTACTTCATTATATCCGGGGTGTTTGTCAATATTTATTCCGTTTTTGCATTTGCAACTCCACCGACAAAACAATTGCTTTCGATCTCTAATTTATGGACAAAACTTGCATAAAAGTAAGGTATTTCATAACAATTTAAACTTTATATTCGTCAAGGGCGTAGGGGCAAGTTGAACGAATCCGTGGACTGTTTTTGCTGAAAGAATGGATCTGGTATTTTTTAATATGTTACATGGAAATTTATTATATTACTTTCCTAAATGCTTGCTTGGAAACTCCTGGTAGCCGCGAAGCTCATTACACAGGGAAGATACCACTCACTGCACTTTACTATAGCGGTTCAGTTCCGATTGGGGTATTTCCCGCTTAGATTGCAGTTACTCGTACTTTGTCTTGTAGTAGCTCTTTGCGTTTGAGTAACCAAAGGTTGGTTCCTTTTGAGCACTGCTTCGGGTCTTGCTGGGAATGAAACAAATAAAAAAATGAAATTCTTTTCGCGAGTGTTTTTTAATCAAAATTCGTTCACAGCAAGGCTTCAAGTCTTCTTAAACCAGTAGAGTGCAAGCGCTACATAAATGAAAGAACGAGTATAAATCTTCGAATCTCTCCTATCGAAAGTTGTGTTTTACGTGGTATTTTAGGTACGTAGAACTGAATAAATGATTTATAGCAAAATAGAGAGAAAAAGGGTTAACAAACCATAAATCAATTCAGAATTTGGCAAAATAAAAAACAATACACCGCGAGTGCCTTTTTGTCGCATTATTTTTTATTCAATTAAATTAGGTTGAAAAGGCAAAAAGACAAAACAATATTAATCCTTAATTTGATTGCCGTGACTTTTATTTGTCAAAATATTATCATTTATGTTCGATCAATCATGAAAAACGCAAAAATCGCGCTAACATAGCACGACTTTTCTATGCTACATGACTGATCATACATGCGATATAATTGCGTAACAGATTTGACGCAACAACGTAAATATCACGCAAGAAAGCGTGGAGAATGCCACGTACCGCACGCACAAAACCACACCAACCCTTGAAATGCGCGATGCGGTTCATGCATTCTAGGTACAGACGGAAAATGTCTTTCCTGAGGGAAAATCTGATTTTAAATAATTCTTGCGGTTAAAAACAAACCGACATGGCAGACAGTGAAGCCTGTTTTAAACCTACATTTTGTATTAAGATGGTTTTAATAAATGAGTTCAATTCCCACGTTAGCGCTTTTTCATCCTGCGGGTACAGATGGACGAAAAGGGATCAATTTTTTTAGATTCTAGAAGAAGCGAGGTAGAATTGTCCTTAGATATGTTTTACGTGTAGGGTTATGCTATAGCTAAGTTCAAACGATCTTCTAAATTCTGAATAAATAGAATAAAGCTTCAACATTTCAGAAAAACGAAATTGCTGATGTCTGAACATGCTTAGCCTATTAAACAACAAAAGCATAGTGTATGTCGAATTTCACAACGTAAAATTTGGCACATATCACGATTTCACTGCTAATAAAATCAATTTAAAAATAGCCAAAAACAAAATTATTTTGCATCATAATTCCAGAATACCTGAAGTACCCCGAATCGTAGAAGTCCATGTCAAAATTTACAGCGAAATGTTAGGCTCGTAGGCTCACTATTATGCCACTGACATGGCAGAAACCTATATCCGATGTTATATCCTAAAAGCGACAGAAATTACATCCAGAACCGAACTACACCAATCGTACAGTGTATGGTGTGATATGTTCTCATCGGCAACACCATCCACTACTACTTTGCTCCTCTTAACAAACGTATTTAAATACGTTATTGGAATTTAGAAAAAAACTCCATATTTCGTTACCTGATAGTAATATAAAATAGCGTCAAATGAAGGCCTATTTCGGTCGAAAAAATATTCGTTCCTCAATGGATCGTAGAATTGCATCCTCTTCTCCCTGTCTCCCAGTAATGTGTCGGAAAATTGATTTAAAGTTTTCATTTGTGTTTCAAATCGAAGTCCTGAAACATTTATTACAACGCGTTCGCAACAGTTGTGATCCATTTCTGAAATGTAAGAAGGATGAGTCAGTCACAGTATGGGAAGTGAGACTATGGATATCCACATCCATATACTCAGATGTTCTAGAATTTCGATTAAAAGCAAGTTCGTTTCTCGATTATTCTTTAATTGATTCGTTCTGTAGTAAAATCATGATATACATTATAATTTCGGAACTAAAGTTAGACTTAAAAAACCACCTTACTGTAAAAAGTGTAACATGTGGTCAGATATCAGCAATTTCATTTATTTGAAATGTTATTTAGGAAATTTTGAATAAAGTTTGAACTAAACCCTAAGTGGTCGCAAATACTTGATTCCCACGAATCCGAGTCTCAGTTCTAGATTTGGTTCGAGTCCACAGTGTCTAATCAAAACAAACTTTGTATTTAGGAGTTTACAAAAGCGTAAGTAAACTGAGATGGCGTATTCCACCGCAAAAACAAAACATTCCTTTCATGAGAAGAATAGCTGAAAACCTGGAGAGACTAAACACGATATTAGACTTCAGCAGAAATTCCATGGATTCGAAATCTTCAATAGAATCACAAAAAGCTTGTTCTTAATCGTTCGCAAAAATGTTAGTTAAATTTGCGTCTTGCAAAATTATTCGAGATCGAACAAGTGACCATCGATTCACAATGCCATTGCGCTAGGTCATTTCTCAAGAAGATGGATCGTCCCAGAGTATAACAGAACATGCACTTTTCCCTGCCTGGTGGGTCTTAGCGGGGATCAAACCCGAGTTCTATTTACTGTACTTTTGTTACAGTGTACACTGCCACATATATGCCATGTTGATGCCGATTTGTGCCAAATATGGGGCGTTGATGAAACGAACCCCGTCAATTTTGAATTTTTTTCAATACCAAGTAAAATTACTGTGAAAAAAGGAGTAATTTTGTTGCATTTTTTTACGGTGCATCCGTACTAAACTTGACTTAACCAATTTAAATAAAAGTCTGCAGAGGAAAGAACTCAATAATTTTAACCAATTTAATATAAAATGGTCGATCGTAATGAGATTATTATGATCTGAAATCATGAATGAAAATGTCTATACTGTATTATGTTTATAAGAAACGGGAAATTGAAAATATGATTTCGCATCAACAAAGTGAGGTAGATGTATGTGTTGTTGACCAAAAAACTAAAAATTTAATGTTTAAAATGATTCCAGTCTAAATTATAATTTGTTAAGTACATGGAGGACAGGGCACAATGGTCGCCGAGGTTGGGTGCGATGGCTGAGCGGTTATCCTTTTATCATTGTAAGTTGAAGATCTCGTGTTCGAGTCCCGGCACGTCTGTCTCGGGAATCCATGCTCACCAACCAACCCAGCGTTTAACTAATTTGGTACGCCTGACCGAAACGGAAAGAATATATCTTTCCAACAACACCTGGTCTGTTCGGCTCTGAGTGGGTGTTGGTACAAAGCCTTGTTACAGGTGAACCATTCGTGTGAGTGGCTATGAACAAGAGAATTTTAAGTCTCGGGAAGTTTAGAAAGTGGCAGATAGCACTCTTTTCACTAAAAGACAAGTATTATTTGAGAAGCTTATACCTGCTGCGTGGTCCAGCAACTTTTCTGTCGGACTGTCAGCTGCTGGAAAGAATGCATCTCCATCAACCCGTAGAAATGAATGGGAACTTGGAAACGTCCTGTGATATAAAAAAAATGCAATTATATGCGATGGTCATGCGTGGTTTTGGGCTAACGTGCTCCATTTCAATCAGTAACAGTATAATTTTTCTAAGAAGTATTTTTATAGTGTGAATAATTAACGGATCGTGCTACCGGGGAGAATGAATACTCGGTTACCGCTCATGTGTGACAAAATTCTGCATAAGGTGACGTCACTGAGAAAATGAGACTAAGGAAGTTAGAATATACTTCTATTTGTAGTTGTATCATAATGAATATAGAAATAAATGGGTGTGAGTTACAAAACATGCGCTCCAGTTGGGAAAATTAGGCAGCAGAGATGAAATAGTACAAACAGTACAAATAGTTTTATGTTCTGTTGAGGCTTCATCGTGCAAAAACGCATTTGGAATTTATTATGCCACATTGAAATCCCAAATTTAAATCAATTCGCAGAATTGCAGATTCGGATAATTTATTATTCATTGCTGTGATTCGACACGGTCTGTAATAGTCTGTTAAGAAAAATATTATCGCGCACATATCGTGATTTTGCATATATATGAAAAATTTCCGACAAAATTGTAAAAAAAATCGACTATGGTAAATTTTTTCATGAATATAAAACCCGATTTGAAAATAACGTATTGGGAAGTGGTCGTCGTAATATTCATTATTATATGAAATAATAGGATCTTGCAGTAAGATCGATATGGACGTACACTTATATACTACAATTCTATGAAATTCCTCCCCACGGTGTAATTAATCCCCAGGCGTTCTCAATAACGATTCATATTGAATCAACTTATCGCTGCATTCAGAAATCCATAAACTACCATAATAATACTATAAATAATATTCCAAAGACACCTAACATGAAGGTAAACACAGTGATGATGCATATGACCAGGTTATAGAAAATTTTTGCGCTTTCGGAACGATTTTTTATGTGTTGTTTTTGATATATTATTCTTATTTTTCCTTTCCTTCCTTAAGAAGTTGAATTTATGCCAGAACTCGAGATCTACAATTTGTGATCCCCGTTGTTAATCCCCCAACCATTGTTGTAAGTTGTGCCAACTCAATTACTTCTCAAACGAGGTACAATGCCACGAGACAACACTCAACGAGTAATTGCGTTGACCAATATTTCTCAGCACGAAACACGATTAAAGATTTATGGCGAATTAACAGCTGGGGTTCGAACAGAACGAAACGCAGGCTTTGTAGTTCAGGGGAAAAGCGAATCAATAGCAATTCGATTCTGATTTGAATATATTTTCATATCGGATCGGAATATAAATTTCCATGCATAGGAATTGTCCCATTACGCAATCAGAAAAAAAATAGTCAAAACATTAAATATGCGTCACCGATGGATCGCGTCGATGAGACGCGGTCCATCTGTGGCGCATGTTTGACAAAATAAAATTTCTGAATGGGTGCTACCATTAAGATTTGCCCACCCTGTACAAATATCGAATTCCACAACTTCCACAGCTATTCAATAAGATCAATAAAAACAAAACAATTATAGGCACACTGTAATAAAAATGCAATAAAATCAATGTACTTTGAGAGTAATTTTACTTGGCTATAACGAAATAAAATTATAAAATCATCTTTTTCAGTCAATAATAGGTCGTGGATAGAATGCACCGGCGAGGTGAGGTATATCAGCAGACTATAATTGGCATAAATCTGATCAACAAATCCTTTTCAAATTTGGAAAATTATTATAAAAGAACTGTTAATTTACTGCACGTTTTTACAGTGCAGTCAACGATTACAGGCTCAGTCTTAGCTTGTGAATCGACTAATGCTTTTCTGAACCGAAAATTTGAATATCCCCTCGAAACTTGCTAAATGCAAAGGTCGTAGATAAGGTTGGGTTGGACGAAACTAGATCATTTGGAATTCGAATATTTTTTTCGAATAAGACCAATTCAATAATTCCATCTGCCTCTTTTCCTTTCCTCCATCATAATAAAAAATTATAGTTACGAATTACTAATAGTGGCGTACAGAGACTTGAAGATACCGTGATGTATTTTCAATTCACAAGCAAAATTTTCATACTTTAACGAGCAAATACAATCGATTTTGGTCAAGTTTGACCAAAATCGTTTGGTTTTTGTTGTTAAAAATGAAACTTCCACTTAGTTGGGAAGTTTTTGCTCCTATGAACGACTCACGATCATTCAAATAATTTGGGCTTCGGATCGATTCGAATCATCGAATTAAATTGCCCAACGACGTAATAATGGTCGCCACAGGCACGGAATATTTCCAAAAGATCCATAAATGGGTTTTCAGGGCTATAGTTAGTTAATCAAATCAAGAAAAAAGTGTAAAAGCTAGAACTACCGCGTGCCGAAGTCTCACGAAAATTCATCCTTGCTGCTTCTTAGGTTTTAAAGCACTTAAAAAAACATTCCGCATTTTATTTTGGTCAACATGGGGCATCGCTGCCACGTCCCCTCCGTGCACCGGTGTGAACAACAACTGCTGATCAGCACCAAACGTTTACATCGATTGGCGTGGTGTCCCCGCAAACGAAAGCTTTGAGATTCTCAAAGTAAAAACTGTTAGTGGATAGCATATTTTAACCCAAATATCACTCACTGCACTACACAACAGTGATTAAGTTCTTCAAGAAAAGTTTTACGCCTGGGATGCCTTTGACGTTCACATTTTTGTGGGGCATTTCCACATCCGTTTGCGCAGGTCATTTCAAATACTGATTCCAACACAGCTTAGATTTGATTTTAATTAAAAAGGCTATTCTGAATAATCCCTCAAAACGTAGCATCAAACCATCAATGAAAGGACACTTAATTGAAACAGTTGTTGACATATAAACGATATCACCACAAGACAACTCGTATCAATTACGGTACAAAGTCATCGATTTGAATTACATTTCCAAAGAGTGTCAACGGGCAGGGTTTGTCCATTCCCTTAAAAAAAGCGTATGATCCAATAAAACTGAGTATTTTTTTGGAGTATTTTTACAAGTATAGGCTATTAGTGTACCGCACCTTGAAGGCGCGGTCTACAAAAGGCCAATACTTTAAAAAATCCTGCGTGAAAATTTCCAGACTCTGTACGTAGGTTTGAAATAAAATAAAACTGTGTGTAGCTAACCACTTCACCCTACTAAATTATTCATTTATCGTCGGCTTGAAAAGTGGCTCCGATAATAGAAATTCCGAGAAAATATATGGAATTGTGGCTCTTCATTTATCTGTTGTATGCAGCAGGATAATTCCACAATAATATTAAATATTTGCCGTGTATAAAGGTGGATTAGTTTGGGAAATGCACGGCGGTTTATGCTCTCTCTCAGATACGTTGCCTGACAAAACTGGTCAAAATGAATAGAATACGGTAGTATCTCAAAGCGGCTGTAGTAATATAATACCAATCCGCATATGTTTTAATGTCCCCCCCCCCAAAAAAAAAAGAATATGAGAGCACAGCACAACCATTCGGCGAACGTCTCGTATGTTTGGTAATAAGGAATTTCAGAATATTTTTTAAACTGTTTCCTACGATTTGTTCGTGAACCTATACCGCATATACCAACAATCTCTAGGCCCTTTGCAGTTACTTGGTATCTATTGTGCGTTTATCATTTTTTTGTTCCAAAACATGGAATGCTAGAGCACACAAAGTCCATTTGAAGAACCCAATGTCCCATGCGGTTGGTTGCAAGGAATTTTAGAATTCTTTTCGAACTGTCTCCTCCGTAAACGTAAAACGCATACCCGCAATCTCTAGGTAGGGATGGACAATTCTGAATAGCTTATCAGGTTAATCCGGTATAGTACACTATCCGAAACCAAAACTCCAATTTTATAGGGCTGGTAGAATTCGATTCCAATGACACAATTGTGTCCAATACATAGGAACGCATCAAGATCCTTCACTATTGCTTGATTAAGCATTTTTCATTTTCCGCAAAATTTAAATCTTAGTTTTTGATCTGGTGCATGTTTAAGACTTCTGTGGCTAACTTGAGTCTTCAACACACTATTGTACATCTGCAATTGCATATTTTAATGCCATAATTCACTGTGTTATCGTCAATTTAGGAATAGTATTCGATATACTGGTTTCGATTTAGATATTCCGAAATGATCCTGAAGTAAAAATAAATTCTGGAGTATAAATTACCTCTAGGCCCTTTGTAGTGACCTGGTATCTAGTGTGCGTTTTAGATACGGAGTGCTGAATGACACACTCACAGTGACTGACGGCCAATCGATCAAACTATGATCAAAACTTCGAACGTTTTTTATAGGTTGTCCGTGAACCTACACTGTTATAAAATTGCAGTGAAATCAACGCTCTTCCACAGTAATTTAACTTGAGGATATCAAAACAAAAGTATGAAACCGCCTTTTTGCCAATTATGGGCTTTTGATGGAACGCACCGTCGAGGAATGGATCTTAAAGGGATTTGAAACTTATAAACTATATGGAATTACAGCAAGTGCGTCAGAAAAAATTACTCAAACCAGGTTAGAAAAAAATATTTGCAAAACATCTTTTGTAAAATATGAGTCACTGAAGGATCGCGCCGCATGGGCGCGTGATTACGACGTGATCGGGTCGGGAGAGGTGTTCACAAATTGTATCTATATAATGGGTGGAGAAAACTGTCTGCAGCCTGCACGTGCCAGGTTGTAGCGGTTCGTAGATCAATCAAACTTGTAGATTTGAAAGACAAGCAAAAAGACACCTACCGAACATTCGGATATTAAGAATAAAAAATATTAGCCCTAAAATACATCGCTGGATCAAAGCGAAACGCTGGGTACTCTTTGAGTTCAAGAATCGTTCCGAATTTGAATAGGATGTGTGAATTTTTAAAAGAATTGGAAACGATATCACCGGAACAAATTCTTATGAATAGATTTAGAAAAAAGATAGTGCACAAACAGGCGTGGACACAAGGAAATCCTTTTCCAAACTAGTGTCAAAAACAAAACTACCAGGTCAAACCTACAGAGGGACAAAAGTGGCGTCAAATCATATTTATGTTTAAGGTGCACCCGTATATGATGACTGTATTAAATTATCCGATTTAACCTTCAGAACTAGCAGGCGCTAGGGCTGTTCAAAATATTCGATTAGATTCGCGATTCGCTAATTATAAATTATTCGATTGGATTTTTCCGGGGATTCGAAACCACTTTAGTTTAGTTTTTATATTACTGCTGATTCGAATATTCAGTTCAATTCGTAAAAATTATTCGATTCGATTCTGAACATGGTTCAAAGTAGCAAACGGTTAGTAAACATTTCATTGCCAAACTGTACATGCTTAAAACTCTTTAGAAAGCGCCCTTTTTTTATTCAATTTGGGGTTTGAAAACTTGATTTTCGTAAAATTTAGGTAACATTTGACTATTCCTAATGGACTAAAATCCAGTTTAAAAAACCGCGACTTTACTGTTTTCACTAGTTACTCTCGCTCTTAATTGTTTTTTTTTTACTAAAATTCTTTCTAATCCATGGCAGAATACCAAACAGTACCTGAAAGGAGCCGACCGACTAACCTGTCGCTTATTTACACCTGCAAGGAGGGAAGTAGTGTCCGAAAGGAGCCTACTAATGAACGACTACTCGAATGGCAAAACTTATACAACTGCATTGCCAGCAACTTGACTCTAAGCGGAAAACATTCCAAGCGGTACAAGATACGCAATAAGGAAGTGCAATGAATGGATTCTGCCCAGGACGATGATAAAGCCATCTATCTCTGCACAAGTGGAAAACATCTCAAATGGAACCGAAATACTATAACATATAGTGCAGTGAGTGGTATCTGCCCTGGACGATGGAAAAACCATCTGACACTTCTTTGTTTCCATTAAGTTGGAACAATTCTAAATCCCGCACCTGACCTTCGTCTCTCATCTTTGCAGCCTATATGGCAGCGTTAAAAACTAATACATTCTTTAATAAGCTGATCGCATATATTCACTACGAAAATTTTATTTTCCTAACTACAATTCAAAGGTGTAACACGCTAGTACACCGTATATTTATCAGAAATCTGTTAGACCAAAACTTTAAAAGATCAACTATATAACGTCTTATTGACCTGCTTAGCCCAAATGTGCTGTAACGTCTTCCAATAAGTTTATGAATTTAAATAAAGGCATTTTGCAGGGCGGGGACAAGCCTGGAAAACGCGTAAAATGTGAAACATTCAAAAATTCTATTTTGCCAAGTGTGAGTCACAGATGGACCGCGCCCCGGCGGCGCGATCCATCAGTGACTCACACTTGGCAAAATATATAACAGAAGAACAGTGAACGGGCGCTTTTCTCGTTGACAATACCATTTAGCTATTGAATAATGCATTCACTTTTCGCGAAGTAAACTAAATAATGTCGTTCTCTAAGTTTAATATACCTTGCACGCAAATTACTGTGAAGGCTTATTATATCAACTTCGTACATTTATTGACTGCCCAAATTATATATCAAGTTTAATTAAAATGAAAGATGTACGGCATAGAACGACTTGAATGTAAAATAATTTAAAACCGTCGTTGAGTTTCTTTGATGCAAAACTGCGAATTTTTTATTTGGTCCTATTGTTGAGAAAATACATAATTTTGGGACAAAGCGACAAGACTATATTCACAAGATGCGATTTCGCGTCGAAGGCTCGCGAAGATTCTGTTTGTTTTGACAATATTTTTTGTAAAAATACGGAAATATAGGGTAGGAGGGGGCTGTCCCCGTTCAAAAATCCAGGGGGAGTCTCACTTATCTGTCAACCCTAACCCTCTCCCCCCGTTAGCCTGCGCAGAACGCAAAATTAAGTTGCTACTTTTCAATTTCATTCTATTTAACTATTTGAAAGACCACTCTGCCTTTAATGATATTTTGTTCAAAAACGAATGGCTTTTACTATTACAGAATGCAGCATAAAAATGAAACATATTGATTTCATTTTCATAATTTTAATCAGGGAAATATCAACCAAACGATTATAATTACTATTACTCCCAGAACACTTTGCACTACCCATGTGGGAATTGCACTCCCATATACCGACAGAAATATCACATTTTGTCAAGTATGGGCCAAAGATGGCCCGCGCTGTTGAAGCGCGGTCTATCTTTGACTCAAGCTTGACATAGTATAATTATAGATGTTGGGTTACACCGAAATGTACGAGTCCCCAGCTCGGGCTCGGTTCAATTTTACGGAGATTGATATTAAATACTACTTTGGTAAGAAGACTTTTAGGTTGAATTTAAAATAACGTTGGTTGCATGCCAGAATGGCAAAAGTTAGCTTGGCGAAACACAATACAATACTTGATAACTCCATATGCAAAATGTTTTTTTTGTGTTTTTGAATAGCAATGTCGTATGGAAAGCTTCAAAAATCATCAACTCTGCTAATAAAAAACGCATATTTGATGATTAAGAGGCCTTTTGGTTAACTCAAATATAGTCCTAAAGCCCTAGGCAGCTCAATAAATACGAGCGTAGTCGATACTATTCGTCCGAGGTTAAAAACAACAGCATTCATTTCTACAGGGATACAAACTCTGTAAAATAAAAATAAAATGTGCCTAGTTTCTGAAAACGGAACCAAACTTTTATGGTTTTGACAATTGCATCACATATTTTTATCTTGAAATTGTCTTCATCAAAAAAGTTTGAATATAATATTTGACCTGATTCGAAAAAGTATCCGCGAAAAAAAAGATAATCGATATTTCGGACTTTGAAACTGAGGCAAATTATTAGTCTTCGAAATTAGTCTAAACTTTATGAATATAGAATTACACTCAATATTTTGACAAAAATGACAAATTGCTGCCTATATAGATCTATTTCGCCAATATTTGAGAAAACTGTGTAAACCTATCTATGTACCTATCACAGGTTACCTCTATCTTACCACCGCTTTTAATGCTTTATAGAATATTTTAAGAAAAAAAGAATTTGCATATATGGAACTAGTGTTAACGCAGCAGATAATTGTATTAGTCTGAAGCCAACTAAGAGCTAACAACTCAACGAAAATACTTTACGCACATAATACAGATGTAATTCTGTTTTCGTGAATGCATGTTACACAATCTAAAGAGTTATTTTCTCAAGTTAAAGCGCATTCCATCTGCGGCTCATACTTGAAAAAATAAAAGTATGAGCATGAGGGGATTTGGAATGTTTTGTTCATTAGTACGACTTTAGTATATGAATCATATATAAAAATAATCAAGCCAAAACTTATGGATATGGATTCAATTTAAGGCCTATGTGTTTTTTTATATATTCGCTCTAAGCAATGTCGAAAGCATCGCCTAAAAACAGCTAACTATCGTTCATTTGAATTAAAGAAATCTACTAAAACATCTAGCGCCAACAACTGCA
Organism: Styela plicata; assembly: GCA_963675895.2. NCBI lineage: Eukaryota > Metazoa > Chordata > Ascidiacea > Stolidobranchia > Styelidae > Styela > Styela plicata. The sequence goes on along the minus strand of OZ023142.1, from coordinate 15,190,514 downwards.
CTCTAAGCGGAAAACATCACATACAGAACTAAACCACTATGGTAAAGTGCAATCGGGGCAGCTGCCTTGGGCGATGAATCAACAAGTTCTACAGCGGTTGCGGTTTGACTCAAATCGAATATCCTTTGATTTCAAAATTGAATCAAATAATGCTGCCTATAGGAGTCAAAGGCCTTATAATAAGTAAACAGATAAATTTCCAGAATATATAAAAAGCTATTATTTTCGGAAATTTAATACAATTTTGATTATTTTGATTCAGAATCGCTAGATAAATTGAAACAAACACCCAATCGTAAAAGTCGTGTCAAAGCATCTTTTGTTAAGTATGTGTCACAGATGGATCGCGTCGATGAGACGCGGTCCATCTGTGACTCATGCTCGACAAAATATAATTTATGATCGGGCATTTGTGGAAAAGCAAACGAGTTAAATAAATCAGACATTCTATTCGTCGCACCATGAATTAAGAATTAAGCAAAAAGAGTCATTTGGAATTCAAATTTGATTCGAATATTTTTTCGAATCGGATTGAATCGCGTACTAGATGTAAATAACAAATATCCCATTTTTACTATTAAAATTTTTCCCTATTCTGAAAATCAAGAAATGTATAGTTTATAGTGTATTTACAATGTGAACATCCGTCATTTTTAAACGACAAAATATGATCATTTTTAGTCAAATTTGAACAAAATCGGTTGAATTCTGTTGTTAAAATGAAAATTCTTGTCCAACTAGTTAGTATTTGTTCCTATGACTGAATCACGATTGATTCGAATACTTTGTGATACGAATCGATTCGAATCACCGAATCAAATTGCCCTGACCTAAAAAGAGTTTACAGAACGTATTTTCCGGGAGTCGAAGCCGCGATCTCAAACCGCGCTGCCTACGTGATAACGCTTAGGCCATCGCATCAAGCGGCGAGAATACACCTTTTTGCGCAGAGTTTTCAATAAAGCAATCTACTTTATCTCGTCTGATCCCTAAATGTACTCCGATACTGAATTACGAATTTTCTGAATTATTCGCACGCTCATTTTTTATCTTTTTTATTGGCAGCATTCGCAGGAGCCCAAATTAGGTGCATTAAGGGAGGCGTCGATCGATGGTAACGTCCCATTCCACGCGAAAATAATTAATTCGCTTTCGTTATATGCTGCAAAATGCAATGCATTAGTTTCTTGCTTTCAAAACATAACCTTTACACTCGAGATTAAAGTTGTACGTGCAGCTTAGTTCAGACGTTATTTAAAATTCATTATATAAATATAACAAGGTTTCCATTTTTCCAGATAAACGAAATTGCCGATATCTAATCATGTAATATATCAAATTTTACAAGGCAATAGAAAAAATAATGATCAACTTCATCCTCTTCTCTTTTAGGGAAATTGCGCGCTGAAGGCCGCGAAAACTTGTCGTTCTTTTTTGCGAAAACTCGTCAATTTGGTACCAAAAAACATACACAAAAAGCAATTTAAATCCGAAGGAGAGCAACGATTTTGTCTATTGTGATAAAATTTTAGTATAACAACCGAGATCTTGAGGTAGGTTGGAGGGGGTTATCCACCAGTCTTTCGAAAAATAAACGTTGGCATGCCCCCTCCCCACGTTTCCCCGTCGTCAGTGGCTCTAGGAGACGAAGGTTCTGTTCTCGTGGGGTGTGATCATGTGCAAGAGGCTTGCTGGAGACGTCGCGGGCTCACAGTAGATTTAACATTATTTATAGTTGATCATATGGAAGACTGTCCAAAATATTCGATTCTGCTTTAAGATAACAAAGGTGAATTTTGGTATGTTCAATAAATTTCTGATATATTCTAATGCTCGATTCTGTTCGTAAAAAAGATTTGATTTGACTATGAATTTAAATATTAGTTTGGTCGCTGCTAGTAATATGGTTGATCCCTATTTTCCGGTTTCTTCTCCCACATGATCTTCTCCTTTACCAGCGACTCTTTGTACTATATCTTTACATCATAAACTTAAACGGATCTGCTATCATCATAAAGGCATAAAAAATCACAACTAGTGATACCACGTTATATTGGCCATTCGATTAAAATAAAGTTCCACAAAATAGACAATTGTTTTGATTCCATAAGTGGGTATGTCATGTTATTGAGGTGTAATAGTTAGAAAACGCCCACGTTGTCAATCTTTATTCCATTAAACCCTGATCAAGGTGATCGATAAGGCGTCAAATGAGGCGGGACTACTTTTATAAAATCTACGATTCCAATACAGCCTTTTGTAGTAGCTCTTTAAAATTAAGTATCCATTGGTTCGTTTCTTTTGGGAGCTTTCACAACCTTGTTCGAAGTGGTTTTTTATAAAGTAAAATGCTTACTTTTTATCTAATATAAAAAAGCCTTTCTGTTTTTGTTACGGGAGCTATTAAAATCTTTGAATATTTTTATGGCCAATCCTTCAATTTGATAACCCTGATATTTCATAAAAGAATTTGAAAACAACTTGTTTTTCACGTTGTCAGGCGAAATAAGAACGTGGGCAATGAAACTACTTAAGAAACCTTGGAATTGGTTTCTAATTTTGCGCTGTCAATATTTTTTTATAGATAATGTTGATAATAATATTCCCAGGTCGACGACTAAGTAGACGTAGCTGTACCTTACACATCGATCTATCAAATACTCCAGGCTAAGGAAATTTTCAGTTTGTCAATATACGGGCGACGTGAGGTTTCTTGAAGTAGTGCTGCTTTATGCGATGTCTTCAAGGTTGTACTGGGTTTATTTTCCTTCGAATAGCCAGGCATTCAACAATTTTGATAAAAATTCATATTTCTTGAATATTTTTCAAAAAATATTTAGCGCTGTAAAATTTAACATAAATCAGAAGTTTGCTATGAACTATTTATGCACACTGTAACAAAACTGCAGTAAATTTACAGGTCATTTACAGTAATTGCATATTTCCAAAGTTAAAAAACGCCATGTTTATGAGATTTATGCCAATTATGGCATGTTGATGGACCCCACTTTGGCGGTGCGTTCCAGCAACGTTCCGTATTTGGTCAAAAAGTCAATTTTGAATTTTTTTTCAATACCGCCAAGTAAAATAACTGTCAAAGACCAGAGATTTTGTTGCATTTCTGTTACAGTGCACTTCATTTCTGGTTGGTACCAGGCTGGTCGAATGTCAGCTACTCTGCTACTCAGACACCCAAAGAAAAATATCTAGCAAATGGAATGAAAATTTATATATCTTTCTTCGATTTCTAACAGCAACCAAACTATATAAAAAGGTTCAAAATCATTTTTTTGTCACTCGGAAGAAAATGACCTCTGAGGCATGCAAAGAAATGTAACCTTGGTTGGCAGTGACTTGGTACTAAACCGGTATCGTCTAAGAAATCGTCTGTAACATTTTAGCAGAACTAACATATTTAGTTACCAACTGATATAAGATAAGACACATAAATAGTGTACAGATTTACACAATCACGAAGAATATTTTACTCATTATCAAATTCGCACCAGCGCTACTATGGAATTATCAAGTCCTTGCTAACTAAAATAAAACATAATACATCATCCACTGGACTATTCATCGACAAAATTATAGTTTAGCCAAAGCTGTTGCTTGGTGAAGCTGTTAAAATCAAACCATGACTGGATGCTATAGTGACCGTTCATTTAAAAAGTATCCAGGCAGAATTGACCTACGCTTCGCGTTTCCAAGTGACTAAGAGCATTTAAGTACGTTTTAGGAATAATTATACAAAAATAAACATATTAACACATTGACATTACAAAAATATAGTAAAATTACCCTTGTTTGACAGTTATTTTACTTCGTGATAATGAACCAAAACTAAAAAATCGGCTTCTTGACCTGTTACTGACTGTTGCTCGACCGTACCGTCGAGGCGCGAGAGCCTATACTTGGCTGAAACATCCTTAACATGGCAATTTCAAACTTTGGAAATATGCAAATACTGAAAATCACCACTAAATTTACTCTTGTTACAGTGTTTAGACAAATAAGGGTCCTTCGAGTCTACGGCATAAAAATATACGTCAACCACTCCACAACCCGTTGTGCAGCCACAAGTATCACAAGTAGGCTGAAACTTGAATTTTTGCTCAACCAGCACGTAATTTCCTGTTCTAGTCAAATTCAGGATTTTTTAAGACATGAGCCACAGACGGAACTCACCTCGTCGACGCGATCTATCAGCGCAATGTTTAACAAATGATGTTTTGACAAAATAAATTCTCGCCAAAAATGTTAAATGACATTCACAAAACTTCGAAAAACGTCAATTTTAGAAAAAAAAATGCGAGCACCATTGATAAAACTTCAAAATGTTTTTCCTCAGGAAAAAGTTTTTGTGCTGAAGTTTCACGCCTGCGGTGCGTTTGTGACCTGGAATTTCATTTCGGTTTTAAATTCCCCCCTTTTTATTTGATTGCGAAAATGGTAATTGTAGTAAGTACTGCCTGTGATCGACATTTCCAACTTGTGGTATTCGTCCATTAGTTCCGGCTTTACCAATTCTGATGAAGATTTGAGTCACGAATTTCTTTTTCTAGCGCCTTTTTGACCGCAAACCACATTTGAAATTTCTTCGGCAAAATGTCAGCTATTTAATACTTAAAAACATTCTACTTACAGATACATAAAATTTATTATATTCATTCATAAATATACATTACTACGGTATAATGTAAAAAAACCTCCTATCAAATGCATTGGTAGTAATATAAATGCATAAAATACATTGAATTATGAATATTGCTCTGTACAGAAAGTATGGTAAGGATATAGAAACCTTCGGGTCCATCGAAAGAAATAAATGAACCAAATGAACCATCGCCCAGGCTAAATACCGATAAATGTACCGAGTTGTGGTCTACTTCATTGATTTGGCTTTCTATGTAATGTTTCTTCAGCTAGATTATATTTGATAATTTCAAATTTATTCAGCTAACTACACTCTGTTTTAGTGCTGGGCAAAATCTAATCATATGGTATTTGAATCTAATTCGTATAATTTTTTCGAATCAGATCGAATCACTAAATCCACATCCAATCCAATCCAAAATAACAAGTGATCCATTCTACCCTTAATATTTGCTCAAATATCATATTATTGAAATCTCCAGTTCGTAATATTCCCCATAAAATTTGAAAGTTCGACTTCATTGAAATAACCTTTTGTTAAGCCTTGGACACTTATGGATCGCACCGTCGAGGTGTGGGCCATCTGTGGCTCATGCTTAAGAAAATAAAACTTCCGATTGGTATGGCAGATCTCCAACTAATTCGAATAATTTGTGATTCGAATCACCGAATTGAATTGCCCATACCTATAACGCTTTTATAACAATTTTGTATAAAATGTTTCCGCTCAGGGTGCAGTTCTGCTGGCACAGTTAGCCTCACGTTCGGTACAGTTTTTAACGTTCTCTACTCAGATGCTTTGTAGTTACGGGGTCTAGAATAATCTTCGCACGTATTTCCCGTGTGCCGTAAGGGCGACTGAGAGGAAATAAAGAAGATGCAGATGATTTTACCATCTCCCCCAGGGCAGATACCACTTTCTGCACTTTATTATAGAGGTTATGAGATTTCCACCTAGAGTGCAGTTGCTGGTACTCTATTTTGTAGTAGCACTGTGCGATTGAGTAGTCGTTAGTTTTAGGTACTGCTTCAGGTCTTGATTAGAGTGAATTTCAATAAAAAAGAGTAAAGTTGTTACTCCCTATTCTACATTTTTTACCTCTGCCGCATTAGTAGTCCTAATAGGTAATCCCTTTTAGATTAAGCTTAGAGCCTTACTCAGAGTGAATTCCAATAAAACAAAATCCTATTTGGCCAAAAATAACAAATAACCCAAATATTCTTGTAATATCAGTACCTCCTTCGTAAGGACGAGTCCAGTGGACCTTGATAATGCCTGGCAGATGGACTTCCCTTCAATCCGTCGTCACAACGTTGTGATGAGGCGACGACACAATTTCCAATAGACATCTTTCGACTAAGTAATCCGACCCAGTTTGTGCATCTTTGTACGCAACAACACTATAGTGAATTTATTATACTAGGCTATATTTTTCTAAGCTGTTGTGTGAAATACAGCCTGTATACCATAAATTATTTTACTGAATGAGGAATTATACGTCGTAAAAATTTCCGGTTTGTCTATATTCTGTTCCTAGCAGTCAATCCAAATCGCCAAAACATCTTTTGTTAAGTATGCGCCACTGATGGATCGTGTCGATAAGACACGGTCCATCTGTGACGCATGCTTGACAAAATAAAATTTCTGATTGAGATATCGACACCGTCAATAACACAAAAATATAATTGTTTTGTTGTTCTTGGCAACGCGATCTACCAAATGCCTTACTGGCTAAGTAGTTAGGCTCATCAACTACCAGGCATGGACCTTGTGATCGAGTATCAAACGAGTTTCTGCTACCTGTGAAATGCATTGCTGAAAGGCGCTCGGTTTCTAACGCCCAAGCATTGAACTACCTGCTTTCAGGAGTTGTGCTAAATCGATGGGATGGCAAAAGCAGAGTTTGGATTCAAAACAAGGACGCTGCCAGATGTAGTACTAGGTAATTCTACTAAATAAAACACTCAATATCGACACAATGAAAGCATATTAAGTTAAATATTTCGATGAAATGTCGTGTTTCCAATCTTAGCTCTGCCCTTACTTCTTTTTAAACACAAGTAATCGTATATCATTGCAATGCTTCATTTTGCTTAGATGTATGGAGTGTATTTTCACATTCACATACACTGCAATAAATGCGCAATAAATTTACTGTTCTATCCCAGTAATTGCGTATTTCCAAATTCAAAACTGACTCGTCGAAGCGATGAATACCAAGTATGGGCTGTGGATGGACGCAACTTGGTGGTGCGTTCCATCAACAGCCTATAATTGGCCAAAAGCATCGATTTTGTAGCTTTATTTCAATATAACCCGTTAAATTACTGTCAAAGAATGTTGATTTTACTGCACTTTTGTTACAGTGTACAATCCCACAGGAATTGAATTCAAATTACTCACAGACAGGTAAGTTATTTTAAATTAGCGGTGAGTGTGAGCCAAGAAATATAATGCTTAAACAAGTTTTTCCAAACATGGACCTGATATGGACCGCACTGCTGCAGCGCGGACCCTGCTTGCCAAAATACAATTATAGATCAAACCTGAAAGACATCGCTGACCTTGACAAATGAAACTAAGCATTTGATTCCTATATTACAAAATATGGAAAATAGAATCTTCTTAAAAACAAAGCCACTCTTTGATATAAACTATATCATATCATTAGGACTCTTTCTACGGCTGTTAATATACGAAATATATGACTTTAATTGATATGATCCATCCAAATTTGCCGAACCTTCCTAAGCTATTACACCCTGGGTTGAGTAGTAGGTATGGGTAAACGGAGCCGGCTTACCGGGACTTGAACCGACGATCTCAATCTGCAACGCCAACATGATAACCATTGGGTCATCGCACCCGCCTTCTTTATGACCAATCACTTGAAAGACGTTTCAAAATATCGGAATCGAGAATAAAACTTGAAATTTTGTCGATAGTAGCCGGGCGAGGTTCCTGCTTAACGTTGGTCACTCTAATAGTATTTTTTCCTAGTTTTTGGTATCGAATTTAAAATAAAGTTCATGATTACTGAATTTTCTGCATGAATTTCTACCTGATAGACTTACTGGGTGAAAGGAGTAAATTTGTCCAATTCTCAACTAAGGAATTTAAAATTTTTTTAGCGCTGTAGGTACGGGATTTAGAATAGTACTAACATATTTCCAGCGTTTCGTAAGAGGCGATTAAAAGGAAGCAAATAAGTGGTAGATGGTTCTACCATCGACCAGGGCAGATACCACTCACTGCACTTTACCATGGCGGTTCAGTTCAGCTTGGGATGTTGTCTGTTTAGAGTGCAGTTTAATAGCTCTTTGGTATTAAACGCCCGTTAGTTGGTTCCTTCTAGACACTGCTTCTGGCCTTGCTCAGAGTGAATTTCAATGAAAAAAAAATACGGATAACTGATTAAGAGAACGAGGTACCTGGTAACAAACTAAGTAATTGAGAGCTTTTGAAATCATACATTTGATATTTCAAATAATTCGATTCAAATCGATTCTAAGACAGATTATTCGAATCAAATGTGAATCGGTCATAGGAACAAAAGCGTGCTAAATGAAGTGCATTTTTCCATTTTAACGACAAAATTCAATCGATTTTGGTCAAATCTGGCCAAAATCGGTCGCATTTTGTCGTTAAATGAAAATACATGGCTTTTAAGTCAGTTTATGCTAATTTTTGTAATCTGTAACAGTATATTTCCTAATCCTCATAATGGGGATTTTAATAGTGATAGCGTGATATTTGTTATTTTTTGGAAATCAACGATTTGAATTGATTTGGAAAAAATATTCGAATTATATTCGAATTCCAAATAATTCGGTTTTGTAGAGCCCTATTCGTTCCCTAGTTTCTATGCAAATATACAACGTAAATTAATACATCTCAAAAAAGCTCCTGTTTCTTTTTCAATAAAATCATATTGCCAAGCTTATGAAGCTTATCTGATATAAGCTATACTAGTTATATAAGTTACACTAATTCACTCCAGAATTGAAATCCAATAAACTTTCTTAACTACTAGGTCTGCACGAGCTATCCGACTCGAAATGATTAAAACAAAAAAAACCTCACATTCCCACAAAATCAATATAACTTCTAGAGTAAATTACAATTTGGTGGAAAGATGACTTTGATTCATAGCTGAAATCTATGATATTTTCCGATCCTCACAAACTGCTTATTAGACCCTTTTACGCAAACGTGTATTAATGTAGCAGACAATCGGCAACGTACGTGACATCAAAGTGAGTACAATGTAACACAAATGCAGTAAAATCGACGTTCTTTTACAGTTATTTTATTCTGTGATATTAAATTATTAGAACAAAACTGCAAGATTGTTATTTTTCGGCCAATAATAGACTGTTGATAATTGACTCATATCTCATTAAAATTTGGGAATGTACAATTACTGCAGATTATTACTAAATAACTGAACTTTTGTCACATTGTCCTATGGTTCTCCAATACACAAAACTTCGCCATTGGAAATCGATTTGGTGTCGAAGCCACACTTTTTTGAAGATGAAAGAATATACTGCAAAGGATCTAGAAACAACTCCAAAAAAACTTGCAAATTTCGCTGGCACACCCACGTGATTGTAGAATATAATGAGCAATGTTAATTTATCGTGCCACGCTTGGCCCAAAGATGGGCCGCACTCAAATTTTGATTTATCCGTGAACCATATTTTGCCGATTATAGTCTATGCAAGTCGGTTTGTTTGAGGAATCAACCTATTTTACTTGGAAATGCAATTGAAAGAGATGAAATTTTTCAACTATAACGCTAAAATGGTTTCCTTGTTAACCTTTTAAAATCAATTTCACTTAAGGGGTAATTGCATAAAACGATACACAATATTGCGGTTAAAACAGTCTGCGGGGCGGACCAGACAGGCAGAATTTCAGCTACTCTGCTACTCAGACACCCGAAGAAAAAAGGTTCCAGCAGAAGAAAAAATGGCAAACGGACAATATTCATGACATATCTGTGACTAGAAGATTTAAATTGAATGATTCGCTTCGAGTGTCTGGTAACAACCAAATTTTATAATAAGGTTCAAAATCATTAATACTGCTTTGAAATATCAGTGGCGATGGTTATGGTTTAGGAGCTTTCTGTCTATCCGAAGAAAATCGATTGAACATTTCGGATACCCGAAGAAAAGGAATACTATTGCATTACGGGAATGATTATTTTGTGTTTGAAATATCTAAGGAAGATGGCTTTCAGGAGATAGGGATCGTAGTGGTTAAACATGTTGGCATCGCAGGTTGAAGATCTCGGGTTCGAGCCCCGGCGAGTCCGGCTCGCTTATCCATGCCCACCACTCAACCCAGGGTGTAATAACTTGGGTAGGCCAAGCCGAACAAGAAAAGATCATATCTTTCCATTAATTGTAACCCTGTCCGCCTATAAGTGGCCGCTGTTACAGGGCTTGTACAGGGTGACCCACTCAAAGAAGTAGCTATAAAAAAAAATAATAAAATTTTCAGAGTAGAATAGAGACATTTTATAGGTTCAAGTCTAATCCTTTTTTCATATTTTGCCCCCTCAGACAAAAATTTTATTCTGGTAATAAAGTTGTTAATACCTAATAAAATGAGTTTGAGTAGAAATTTGCTGAGCTGAGCAGTCAAATAGTAATTTGTGTCGATTACGGATCGATATAGGACAGAAAATATTGTTGTCGATGTCAAATCTTTATCATGTTAGTCTGGACTTATCCTTCATCTGTGCCTTTTTGTTTGTCCGCATGCAGTAAATGCAAGAATATATTAGCAAGAATAACTATGACTAACTAGAGAGGGTATATCTTACATCTGTGAAATGCGGAATCCCTATTTACCGAAATCTTTTAAACTTGACTAATTCAATTGCTGTTTCCTTGATTTGCTCTAAAAATGAAAGGGCAAACATTTGATTCGAAAAATTTTTTCGAATCGGATCAAATCACGAATTCGATTTGAATAACAAATATCCAATTCTTACTAATATAATTTGTCTTTATTGTGAAAATCAAGAAATCTATAATTTATAGTGTATTTTGAATGTGAACAATTTGTTAACGACAAAATGCAATCGATTTTGGTCAAATTGACCAAAATCGATTGCATTATATCGTTAAAAATGAAAATTCTTGTCCAATTAGTAAGTATTTATTCCTATGAACGATTCACGATTGATTCGAATCACAGAATCGAATTGCCCAGTCTTACTCGTAGTGTTATAATTTTATCGCCGAAGTTTCTGCCCTCTCCTCCCCAATCCCCTTTTTCATGTGTCTAGCTAGATACGTCGAGGGTCATAAAAGACATTTTCTATATAAAACGACTAGTTCCTTCATTCATTCCTAACCTTATAACCTTAACTCCAACCCTAAGTATCAATCGAATTGAACCCTTCCTCAAAAGCCCCAAAGTTCTGAGACTAAAAATCGCATAACTCGAATAAAAAATCGAGTTCTTAGTTGAAGCGTTGCCGTTAATATCTGTTCCATATAAATGATGGAACTGGTTTATATAATCCGCCAATTTGTTATATCTAATCTCCTCATATATATTATTCTTAGATCTATCTATGGGTATTTTAATATAGTGACTGTGAACCGGTATTAAATTTAGGATACTCCTCAAAAGTATCTACGTTTATACCATAGTAAAAGGGGAGGAACTGTCAAAAATGTGGTTCAGATAACGTCATTGGTCCGCCTAAGGCTGTCGTTACCCGATCATAAATATTTGTACCAACCATGTTAAGCCAGGGAAGGATCATTGATGGACCGTGTCGATTAGGCACGGTTTATCAGTGGCCCATGCTTGACAAAATGAAATGTCTGATTGTGTAGGAATTAGTTCGAATAATATCACTGCATTGAAAAATGCGATGTTAATGTTGATAAACGCGAAGGGCAAAAGGGCAATTCTAATCTTATTTGAAAAAACTTATATATATTAATTTTGGATACGAATATCAAATAGAATATATTTCCCAATACGATGCCATTTATGGGTGAATTTAATAAATGCCCAATACAATACAAAATACAATACAAAATACAATACATAAGTCCGTGCCTATACAATCAGAAGCTTTACTTTATCAAGCATGAGCCACAAATGGACCGCGTCTCATCAACGCGATGCTTGACATACGATTTGGTGACAAAAAATTTCGTTAGCCGAACCAGAAATTTTATATTGTCGAAACATGTTTCAAAAGAATATCTCGACTGGGAGGGTAGCGGTGTTAAGTATAAACTTCTCGATAACTTCACGGACAAGCCACAACAGTAATTCGAATCACCAAAAATAAATAATGCCCAAAAAATGAAAAATACAAAAATTATCTTTATTCTTAGGTAATTCATAAGGAATACAATTTGTAATAAAGCGCGATAGCTAATTCTTTTAACTATTTGACTTAGAATTCCATCAAAATCAGACATCCAGAAAACCCGTCATTCCCCAATCCAGGTTACAAAAGCTTGTTTTCGTGCGGATATCTAAAATGCGTTTTTGATTGTCCTCTGATGGATTAAAAAAGGCATCAAAATGTTTTATACCAGTTTCTGTGCCCTGTACCAGTGACCACTTATAGACGGACATGGTTACAATTGCTTGAAATGATCTTTTCCTGTTCGGCTTAGTCTACCCAGGGGTGATCTGGGAGTGGTAGGTAGGGGTAGCCAAAATCGAATATCTTATGTTTTTAGAATCGAATCGACTATTCGAATCAAAACCCATGTAATAAACAAACACAGACATTCTTTTATCATCTTACAATTTACATGAAAATTTACACTTTAAAAAATTTAAAATTATTATTTTGTTGCTTTTGAATTGTTGCATAAATCAAATCGAATAAATTATGATTCGAATATTCCGAATCGAACATTTCGGAAGCCCTAGTGGGGGGTCATGGATTACCGAGCCGTATTCGCCGGGACTTGAACCCGAGATCTTCAAGCCGCGCTACCAACATTTTTAACTGTTAAACCATCGCTTCCCCACAATACTGCCATTAAATAGTGGTACCGATAATTTTGAACTCTTTTCTACGGTTTGCCAGATACCAGACATCAAAAAGAAGTACTTCTAGCATGATATAGATATTGCCAATTCCCTGTAGTTTCTTATGATGGAGGCAGCTCATTTATTCGGGTGTCTGAGTAGCAATATAGCTGATATTGTGACAGTTTGATCCACTTCTATCTAGGGCTGTCCAAAATATTCGATTCGATTTAGAGTATTCGAAACAATTTGTAGAACAACTCGAAATCAAAAAAGTGATAATTTAGAATTTTTTAAGAATAAGAGAGAAGTTTCACTAAACTTATAAGCTGACGGAAAGTTGTATTTGTTTTTTATTATATGACTTCTGATTCGATTTGATCTGAAAAAATTATTCGATTTGATTCTGAAATCAAAAGGTATTCGATTTTGGTACTACTCTTAACCCTACCCTTAATCAATATCCTCAAATGTTTTTTGTCACGCACGTGCTACCTGAGTCCCGCGTCTAGTCGGTGCTTTCTTCCAGTTTCTCATATCCTTCTCCAAATATGCTTTTACACTCAGTCAAAACATGTTTAGTCAAGTATGAGTCCTCCGCGGCGCGATCCACCAGCGGCTCATGCTTGACAGAATAAACATTTCTGATCGGAATAATTCACAAGTTCTACAGAAATACAGTAAATGACATTCTATTTCTACTATGCAAATATTAATGATGTCACTGGAGTTCATTCTGATCTAATCACAAATACTCTATATCCAAGCTTGATCTTTTGAAGTTCATCTTTGAATTAGGCTTGAAAGACATCTTCAAAGACCTCAATTCTTGTCACAAACTCAATATACTCAAACAAAAGGGAGGTTTGCTGTAGTACCATTTTTATTTATTTATTTTGTCCTTTATTAATAACACAGGTGTATGCAAATCTGGCATTTCTGGTCATAAGTAAATCCAAATATAGTTTCACAAACTCAAACAAAGTAACATAGTTGAGCTGTCAGCCATTTTCAAAGTTACTTAACAAGTCTACTTTTGAGAAGTAACGTAACGAAAAAAACACCTCTCTCTCCTCTATAGATAAACTATAAATAGATTACGTTTGGCTTGCTTAGTGTCATTCAACGCTAGAAAGCTTAAACATTTGGATATAAAAATTGCAATGCACTAAATTGCGAATCGGATTCTACAGGAATGGCATAGTGGATCATTCTTTGAATTTCCTGATAAGGATGCCCTTATTTAAAATAGTCGGATTTTCTAAAATTAATTTCAATTTTTGAGTTTTCATAACTTGATCTTTATGTAATGGAATTATCAGAGCATTTTTCATTAAAAGGCAGATTTTCGCGTGCTTCCGGCGCAGTTATATTTGACGTAAAGTTTATGGTGGTAAAACTTGTAGGCCTCTCCAACCAATCTGATTGTCTTCCCAATACCAATTAAAATCCGCTAACATTTTCTTGAAGTCATCGTCTAGTGACGTCACAGAATCCCCCTCTGGTGGGAACAATCCAATACAGGATCTAAATTGTTGCACTCGGGTTACGATCATAAAACTGTCTAAACCTGTCGCAAGGTTACTATACGATATGTTGGTAAAATATCTAATCCTCATCATAAGTTATATTTAGTTAATATGCGATTTATCCGTCCAAATAGCTGAAATAGATTATTTCATCTCGAATTTCTTGTTGAAAGAATGTAATGCTTCTTTGAATGCCCAACTGTAGCATACCTTTACGAAGGCTTTAAAATTAAAAAGACAATGTCAACTAAAAAGACAATGTCAACCCCAATCCCTATCAGAAATCGTATTTTGTCAAGCATGAACTTCTGATGGATCGCGCATTGGCAGCGCGATCCATCAGTGACTCGTGCTTGAAAAAAATAATTTCCCGACGGGGGAGGCTCATTTTGAACAAAGCATGTTAAGACAAAATTTTTCTGATTGTGTTGCCTTTATTAGCCTCCACTTGACAATATACTATTTTTAAACGCATCTTGTGTATCTGCGGTGCGACCCATTATTGATCTATACTAGTGCTGGCAATTCTAGGTAAAAGCACCGAATTTACCTAGTATATCGAATTTAATTTCACAAAGTACTATTAACCGGGTTTCATCGATATCTGATTATACTAGTTTAACTTTTACCGAGTTTCCCTTTTAGGTTTGACGTAGTAAATTAACTAGTTGAGTCTACTAGTCGGTAAATTTAACTAATCCTTAACCAGGTTATCAAAAATTTGGCAAGGAACCTGGTTCGAGAAAGTATTATAAAATGTTTTTGGAATAGACAATTCGGTAATTTCAATCCACAAATGAATTGAAAATGTCTTAAATGCAGCAAAATGCCGATTACCTAATTTTCCTAAATTTTTCTGCCTCGACTTCATATAAGCCTTCACTTGACAATATAATCTTTTGTAAACATATCTTGTGCTGTTCTCATTCCTGTCCTCATAGATTTGCGGTGTAGACTGAATATATAGATCCAGGACTAAGCCCAACATGCGTATATGACAACTAATGAATTCCCGTGGGGAGTAACATAATTTTGGAAGGCAAAATTAGATAAAAGTGCTTCCGCATCTTCATTTTACGAACACATTCTGTTTATTTATTCTGAAATTTTTGTTGTTGAATTGAATCTCCATAAATAGTTCCAAAAACATTAGGAATAATGTTCCATATTATAAGACAATAAAATATTTGATTCATATTCATGCAGGGTTGGGCAAAACCGAATCATTTGGATTCTGATTCGGATAATTTTTTCGAATCGGATCGAATCACTAATTCCGTGTAAATAACAAATATCCGATTTTTATTATTCCGACTAGTCTCCATTGTGAAAATCCGGACATTTATGGTTTAAAGTTTATATTTTCGATTGAGATTCCATGTCTAAGGGCAACAATTTTCATATTTTAACGACAAAAAACAATCGATTTTAGTCAAATTTGTCCAAAATCGATTGCATCTTATCGTTAAAAATGGAAATTCCCCTTCATTTAGCGAGTTTTTGTTACTACGAACGATTCGCGATTTATTCGACTAGCGTGTGCTTCGAATCGATTCGAATCACCGAATCGAATTGCCCAGCACTATATTCATGAGACAAGTTCTCTGACTATGATTTTTACCACTCTAGTCGAAAAAACGGGCGTTTCAACGATAAGTTCAAATCAAAACTAATTTATTTTTTTACTTCGACTAAAGCGTGCAACAAAACAATCAGACATCAGCATTGACAAAGCCAGGAAGAATTGAAAACACAGAATTTGAAACAAAATTGAAACATTTTATCCAATTTAAAAATCTCGTACAGCCTTTTTCAATAAAACCCACTGATGAAATTGCCACTCTTCCGTTAATTGTGAAACAAGTCTCTAAATTAAATTTATTCTTATTTGGAAATAGAGAAAATATTCATTTCCAATAAATCTGCATTCTCGAATTCTTATTAAGTATTATCAAGTCGAGTTTTTTCGAATATTCGAAATTGATTTATTTTGCAGAATAATCATGGACGTTGAAGAATTTGACATAGAGTGGCTCAAAATCGTCAAGAATTTATTACAGTAATTTCGATTTTTTAAATTAAAAAACTAAAACCTTGCAAACTATGTAATTAATATATAAATTTTGTATATAGTTTTAAATAAATTATCGTGAAAGACCCCGCACGTTCACACCATGCACAATTTAAAACACTCCACTATTACTCACCATAATCATAATACGCGTTAACTGGTACAGAAAAAATTGAATACCGGTACTGGAATACCTCGTCACCATAAACTCAGTACAGATTTTAGGGTGAGAATGGTACGTCGATAACCAATGCATTAAACTTGACGTACTTGACAGGTTGAATGACATAATTATATTTATGACACTTCCTTGTAGAGGGATTTCTGTTTTAATTAGGCTTCGCCAAGTATGAGTCACTGATGGATCGCGCCGCATAGGCGCGGTCCACCAGTGACTCATGTTTGACAAAATAAAAATCAAGATCCAGTTATCTGTCATTAAATAACGTTCCAATAATACCCGAATATACGCGGGCCATATATAACTCGGACTCACTTTACATATTTCATATATGGAACATGCTTACCAAAAAGTACACAAATGACCATTATGACGTGACAATTGATCGATATACGTCAATCATCTTTCATCAATATTAAAAATATTCTCTCCATTAAACTAATACTGTTAAAAACGGCGTGAATATGTCTAGATTTCAAAGTTATTTTAAGTTAATGACTCGGTCGTATTTGCTATCCTATAGGTTCGAGCGTTTGAATTAGTCGTGTATATATTACAAAGCGACTTAAAGGAAACAAATACGTGGTTATTTCATAGTCGGGCGGATATCATTCGCTGCACTTTATTAAAGCGGTCAAATACTCCTGTGATGTTTCCCTCATAGTGCAGTGGCTATTAGTTGGTTACCATTCTATGAATTACATTATTATTAATTTGCGTTTATTTTAGAGTTGCGAACACTGTTTCATGTTTCATTCACATTCAAAATTACACTGAAAGAGAAAACATTTAAGAAATCAAAAAATCGACGACACGACTTGCGGTGTACAAAGCGGGAACGGTCATCAATGTCAGCACTACCCTTCCTCCGAGTAGCGCACGCAAGTTTGATGTGTTCCGGGTTATAGCCAAGGGTTGCAGTACGGTACGGTACGAAATTTTTATCGTACTTCGAACCAGCAAAATAATTTCGTACCGAACTTCCTACCGTACCTTTCGAAAATTTTCCGTACCGTACCGTACGATATTATTTTTTTTCGTACATCGTACCGAACTTCGTACCAGTACGAAATTAAGTTCGATTAATATTATTCATTTATCGTACTAAATTTCGTACAAGTACGAAAACGGGTACGATTCGCTGGGCAGCAATTTCGTACCGTACCAACTACCAATGTCCAAATCTGCTTTATTTGTAAGATCTGGCCACCGCAAGAAACGTCACCAACATCCTACATCAAAGTGATGCAGTTTTGTGCTATCTGGTTTAAAATCCAGCACAGTAAAACATGGGCGTAACTAAGCATATGTCACCCCAATATCATTGTTCACATTTCGCATAATATGAGAATGGTAGACCGGTGGTGATAAATGGCGGTAGGATGAACACAGTTTTCGCGAAAAAATCTGACATGAAGCAATATTTGGCATATTAGTAGCATTGTGTCGTCACAAGAAATTCTCTCTCGACAAAAGAATGTTTGTTGTGCACCACGCATGGGTTTCGTGCGGTCTCATTCGAAGGCATGGTTATAGGAACATTATCATTGTGCATTTTTGCATCTGGTATTTCTGATGCAATTTACGTTCTCTTCACATTACTGAATAGTGCTATTCACTTTTTAATACCAGACAGACGTATTCCCGACATGCCTCGTTGTCCATATCGTGACTTGACTGTTTACAAAATATATCTTCTAATTAAGATGAGCAAAACTCTGTAGTGGATTATTTTGTATCTTATTTTAACTCCGTTCACATCTAATTTACTTTCCCATCAATCAACCCATAACAAGTAAAGGAACATTTTACTAGAATACACGTTTTCTTACAAATATGTACTGTATGACTCCGATGCACTATTTTGCTCTTAGAAAAATTAGTTCCATTCATCGAAAGTAAAAGATAAAATCCGTGTTTGATAGAATAGTGATTGCGAATAATAATCAAAGCTACGTGGATCGAATCAGATACAAGGATTTAAACGTTAATCACCGATATATCACCATGCTGTATCCAATGGCGACGGAAAGTGATAAATCACAAGGATGTCCAATCCGATTTCGTCGCCAATGGCTTTATCACACACATAATCAAGATGAAGGTGCAGAACGAAACTCCGGGATTCTCACCAGAGGTATGAAGCACAAACACGATATTCTGGTCATAATCGTTGGTAAGTAGATCTAGCATTAAGCGAAGCAAAATATCTGTGAATTTGGAATAGTAATTTTCAGAAACAGGTATTTGAACTTCCGCGGCGAAAGAGCTTAATCAAAAGTGTGTAAATACATTAAAATTTTAAGAGATTAAGCAAGCTTTGACAGTTTTATTCAAAAAAGTCAGTATGTGACAATGCTCTGATTACTCACAAAATTTTTTATCTTTTCAAGATATTCTTAAAAAAAATTCCAAAAGCATTCGAGCGAGGACGTAACGGTCTAAATCTAGTGCGAAATGTTAAAACCTGACTTTTTACGCAAAATTAATTCCCTGCCACTAGGTGGCTACCCTAAGCCCTAAAGGTCAACGAAAGGTCAAATTTAGTCAATTATTTGTAACTCTCTCACCGTTGGAGCTAAAGAGTTGATTCTTGTCTCAAATAATTCAAAATATATGATTTCCTGTGTGCTCTAATTTAACATTTCCTTGAAATTTGACCCAAACTTAGTCAAATTACAAATTCTTTGTTTTACTAGTAAATATCATTCGATTGTATTCTATATATCTTTCAATTATTTTGCCAATGTGTTGAAAATTTCAAATTAATTATATTCGAATTTTTCTATAACGTTCTCAAAATATATATACATCAAGTCAAGAAGGTTTGGAATCTTTGAAGCAAATTATTCATAAAATACTTAGCATTTTCAAAATCTAAAGACACATTAAATGTATTGCCTACCTCCCTCAAATGTTGCAGGATTTATTCACGTACATGGACTTATAATTGGTTCAAAAATAAAATCTAGAGCTGTTGAAACTTACAACAATAAACATTTCTGCATTTCATTTTTGACCTAATGCATATACTCATTTGCCTGACTGACTGAGAGCCACAATCGGCATATTTTTTCAGCCTAGAGAAACTAGTTTACTAAAACTTATTCATAATACATAGAAACCACTCGGGGCAAAAAAATAAATAAAACTTTCACGTTGATTTTGCAATAAAATTTGTTGAACATTACCCTATGACACAGATAGCTATAAAATGTGTCTTTATCCAGGAATGTCCGAAATGAATCGAATATTCAAATACATTCGGAAATCAAATTGTTCGAAATCGTAAAAATTTTGATTTTAGATATATTTCACACTAGTGGCATACGAAAATTGTTCTGCTTTCATGCGATTTTTCATCAAAAAAACAAGGCTAAATTCAGAATGTACTCGATATTTCATATTCGAAATCATTTTTTTATTCGAAATAGTAAAATATTCGGTTCAGGCCATTTCTGTCAGCATCATACAATTTTGAGTTATATAATTTTACGGAAGAGATTTTATACCTGTAGATTCTTTGCGTGCATAATCAAAAATTATAATTTCAATTTGTTTTGATTCAGATATTACCACGATGGTAATACCAATACCCAACCAAAAACTCGCCTAATATTAATATGTATATAAACAATGAAAATTGATCAACTCAATTGTGTGAAATTATCATCATTACTTTAAAGTGCAACAATCAGAGGGAAAATAATTGGGATAAATTTTACTCCCCCAGATGTTCAAATAGGAGTATAAAAAAATTTGGAAACTCAATAACTAAAAATATAAAAACCCAATTTTATTTCTTAGCTTTCCATACTACTAACTAACAACAATGCTGCCTTTTGTTTATGCCCCAGAATTTTCCTTAGAAAATAAAATTGAAAAATATATACTAGGTTTCAGTTCTCAACTTTTTACTAGACGTCAGCTTATCCCAAAGTATTAGCTTTTCTTTGTGATCATCACAGTGAATGTTATTGTCAAAATAATCTTCAAGTTGTTAGCCATTTTAGAACCAAATCAACTTTATGCTTGTGAGTGGAGCGAGGTAGTTATTTACCTCTACTTAGGTCATATTTTTTCAATGATTTAGCGATGGTATTGAATAAAGTTAAAATAAAGAATAATGTTCACAGAGACTTCACTTATTTTGATATTGGTAAATTTAATTATCCCTCATTCCTTCGTACTCAATATTGAGGCTGTCACCTTTTTTGCTGTTCATATTATATTCTGATTCAATCAAATCTGATATACAGACACACAAACACACAGATAACAGTTGATATTTACTTAGTAAAACACAAAATGTGTTATTTGACTTGGTTTGGGCCAATTATCAAGGAAATTCAAGAGTAAATAGGAAATTATATATTTTGAATCAGTTGAGACCAAAACCAACTCCCAAGCTCCAACAGGAACAGAATTATAAACGATTTACTATATTTGACCTTCCATTGACCTTTAGGGCTTGGTGGTACCTAGTGATAGGTGGATACTCTGTGAAAACATTGTGAAAATTGATTTTGGGCCAAAAGTCAGGTTTTCACTCTACGCACTTTTTCATTTTCAAAATTAAAAAAAAAATTTACTCCACTCTAGTGTTCATGTCCGGTTCCGTCGTCAAAGGCTTTATCACACAACTCCTGCACACACACAAAAGTGCTCACAATCAAGATGAAAGTGCAGAACGAAACTCTGGGATTCTCACCAGAGTTATGACGCACAAACACAATATTCTGGTCAGAAATTGTGCAATATTATGTGTTGAGGTAGGAAATAGGTAGGTTAGATCGTGTTAATTTTAATAATTCTCGAAAAGTGTCGCCGATTTTCTGACCAGAATATAAACTGATTTGTCCACTGACATTGGTTGAATTTACCTCTGATGGTGATGGTTCCTGTGGTGGCCAGCAGCGAATGAACCCCCCACACCCGAGTCCAATCCCACCATTGCAAACTCCATGATAAATTCATCCGTCAAAAATATCCCAAAATTATTATTATACAAAACTACGTTCCTTATGTTCCCAAAGTCAGGAACTACGATTAGTTTATTAGGCATACATCTTAGCTCATAATAATATTGAAACTAAAGTTAAAACTGTAAAACAAAAAGAATGTACCGTCCTGAGAAAAAGGCAAAAAAGACAACCAAACCAGAAATTTTATTTTATTAGGCACGCGCCACAGATGCACCGCGCCTCGTCGACGCGATCCATCAGTGACTCATACTTAACAAAAGATTATTTGACAAACTGGGAACGTTTTCCGATCGGGAAAGTTCGTTTCCTTGAACCTCTATCCATATTCCATGCACACTTTGTTTAAAAGAGTATTTTTATATTAAATGATAATGACCCAAAATATCCGATGTAATTTTCCCAACAAGATGAGTTTTCACCCGAACGGATTCACATTATGGATTCCTTGCAAAAAGATACTTCAACTATAGTAAAAATTTGAAACCTAAAATACCAGAATCCATTTGCTTTACCACTAGTAAAGGGCGTTTATGATCTGCACAGTGTTAACGAAATGTCATCTTAATACAACGCAATGTCATTTACAATACTTACGTTGAAATCTGGTAGATAAAGATTCATTTAAGATTGCAATGAAAAGCAAAACATGGGGAGTAAAGTTTGTTTGTCCGCCTAAACCAATAATCTTTGCCAGACTTAGGTACGTTTTCATGAAGAACAAAAGCAGAAATTTTCTTAGCATGGTAAACGGTACATTGAATCATTGCGAAGGTTCGTTAATTACAGGTAATATTAATAATATTAGAACTTACGTTTGGGACTAAAATGAGCTAAATAGGTGTAATTTCCTATGCGCATCAAAGGCGCGATAAAAATTTGAGATTTGAGAAGGTCCATTTGAGAATTTTCATTCGGCGTGGAGTTCATGGCACCATGCTCCCCCCATCCTAAATACGCTAGCGAACGCAATTCTCTAATACTTGTCTCAGTTATCAGCTATTCTGCTATTCAAAAACCCCAAGAAAACTGAACCCGTTGCACAAAAGTATCTCCAAAGCTCAATAATCATGGCCAATCACCGACCATGATATCAAAAACAATTTTTAATGTTCTGCAGTAATAATACCTGCAATGTTTGTTACAACACGACAAAAATCACTTTTGACCCCCGAAAAAGAGAAACGAACTACTGACACTTTGACTTGAAGACTTTCGTGTTATCGTGTTAACTCGTCAAACCTGCTCTGCTGGAAATAAAACCATAAATAAGTTACGAAATTATTCTTAAAGTTTATTTGTTTACCAAAAAAAGAGCCATAAAAGTTTAGATCGAAAAAGAAGGTATGTAATTTTAACTCGGAGACTATTGTATTTAATGAATCCTCGTCAAAAATTTCAACATCGTCGTCATTTCTCGTTCAATTGTACACAAAAAACTTTATATTATAATTTGCCTAATCGAGTTGTGAGCCACGTTATCCCCTTAAGGAGCATTGCATAATTAGGTACAACACATAACAGATGTGTAATAGGACATACATTTTCCCATCCGGAAAAAACTTCATGTTCCCCTTCGATCGATTTTTTATTCGATCTAAACTTGGTTAAACAAAGATAAATCGGACGCAATCGATTGTATAATGACTTCATTGAGAGCTCACGTGGACCAAAGATAAATCGTAACACGATTCATCTTTGGTTCATGTATGATCACATTCAAGTTCAATAATACTGCTAAGTCTGTAACTTAAACACGTAAAGACGCGAAATAAAACTATGCGAATAAAAAGCGCCAAAACGTCCCGGAGGCATTGTTACAGTAATGGATCAATAGCCAATCATATAGGGGGATCAGAGGATCCATTATACGTGTTCAACTTGCCTCGCTCGTTCGCGCTCAACTTAAGCAGGACGTCTCTCTCATAAATAATAATAAGACAATTTGAATAGAAGACGTTGACGGCGGATTTAACTTCGTCTTACAACGGTAGTCAAAAATGATCTGATCCACGTTTATCAATAAGCTAAAAGTTAAAAATACTTAATACGTGAAAAAGACTAAAAACAATCTCGCAACTTAAAACATTTTTTTCCGAATAACATCTCGAATGGAGTCTTTCCGAATATGGTTCTATTTCTAAGGAATGATGGAGAATTTTTCAATAAATTAGTGAAAAGTTCCATAACAGATATAAAATTCGAACATATCTGTTGAGATTTTTGCTCAAAACCTCTACCGAATCCTAGCGAATCACAGAAATAAGTATTCGAATCTACGAGAGCTACGAGAACTAAAAATGACGTAATCGTGTTTCGATTATTGCGAAAAACTTTGATTGAAAAAATTATAAATGAATCGTCTTGCATCGAAAATCTGAAGACTCGTTTACCCGTCCATGGCTTTCTTCCGAATCAGAAATTGTGCTTTGTCAAGCATGAGCCACTGATGGACCGCGCTTTAAAAGCGCGATCCATCAGTGGCACATGCTTAACAATACATCAACATATTAAAATATTTTTTGATGAATATAGGTCAAGGTGTATGCAACGTTGCACCCATATACTATGCTAAATCGTTTCCTTATTAAATTCTGAAATATTTTATATCCCTTAATATGCGAAAGACCAAACACAGTAATGTTTTACAACATATGCCTTGCTAAAATTATCTTTTGAATTTATTTTGAATTCTGTCAGAGTGAGAAGTGTTATTTTCACCGAACCAAATTCGGAACCCTTGGTGGCACGATCCATCTGTAACTCATATTTAATAAAACATGTTCTTACCAATACTAACAAATATTTTATACATTATCGACAGAATCCGATCCACTTTGACGAACCTGCGATAAATTCATTTAGCCTTATCACTGATATAATATATTTTGACAAGCGTTCTTGGACGTCCAGAAACCACGCTTCAAATTTTTTCGATTAACCTATTCTCGTTTTCTGTTTATATTCTACGGGGTTGATAACTAAAATTCGACAGCCAAAATATTCGAATAGACTCTGAGAATTTTTTTTTTAATTTGTGCCACATTAAATTTAATTTATAGACATAGCGAGAAAATTGGGCTATATATCATTTTTATTTATGTTTTCATGGAAATTCATTCTAAGCATTACCGGAAGTAGCGCCTGAAAGGAACCAACTAACTACCGGCCACTTGTATCACTAAGAGATACTAGAAAATGCAGTATCAGTAACTGCACTTTAAGCAAAAAAAAATATAAAGTTCATTGACTGTCCTGAACGGATGGTTTTACTAGCGAATGATCCAATAATGATGAATCGTTCACACAACAAAAACATGCCAAACAATATTTGGTTTGAAAAACTGCATGCTCTCTGTAAAGTGGCCGTTAGTTGTTCCTTTTGGGGACTGCTTCCATCTTACTTGGGGCGAAATTGGAAATGCCAATAAACAAATAGACGAACGCCTTAACCCCAAACTCATTCTTAATTTTACTTTTCTCCAAAAACAGCGCATATTGATTTTAAACTTGTCTTTCAAACTTGTACCGTTTACTATTACCGTTTATACGATTTCGTATTGGACGCTGAAATCTACATTTATTCAAAATATTCCAGTACAAATAAGACTCTTATCTAGCAATTAGGCTTCTGGCATCTCTCATTTTATACGGCGAAAGGTATTTACAATGCACCGTCGACCGTAACTAATGTCAGTATATTATATAATACACAATAAAATTAATCACCGTATCACGTAAAATAACGTCGCACCGCGATTCGAATAAATATCACGCAAGAAAACGTCAATTACGATCACACTGATCGAAAACAAAACAGTTGCGTCCATTTATGCGTTGCGTACCCTTCACACGTTTGTCCAAAGTAAGCGCCTATTCATAGAAGTTCATCTCATCGCCCCTATAAACTACAGAATGTTTCACACACAACAGATCCTCTGTGTTGCAACTTCAAAGAGTGGAATCTTCCCCAAGCAATAAGAAACTATTCACCACTTCATTCATTGCATATAGCGCAGTTGTTGGCCTGTAGTGTTACTAGGCTGTTCAGTTTCATTCAATTCAAGTCGCCCGATGATAAATTATTCGATTCGATTTTAACATGATTCGATAGCAATGGATCATAGCATTCCGCGTTCGAGGGTCTAGCTGTCGACAGGTTGTCATCGAAAAATCTATGCACCGAACTTACTTTAGGTATATAAGCTTGAATTGGCTTCAAACAGCATCACATTATTCGCCTACAAGTATAACCGGTAGTTCCGCACCCTGTCGACGTGATTCACTGAAATGAGCGATTAAAAAAACGGAGGGCAGAGAAATTAATTTCAACTTGGTTCCAATTTTTTTGTCTACTTGCCTAATCTTTCTTTAGTGCAACTGTTTATATCAATATGATATTTTAATACTGTTATTACTCGGTTGGAGCAAAGTATTAAATTTCTGATTGGTAACGACGAAAAGATCGAAATAAAACTGCAATATATTTATTTCATTAATATCCACATATAGATATAGCCTAGTCATGTACGTTTAATGTATCATCACGTCAATACCATTCAATCATATTCATTCAATCAAATATTCGACGTATAGATGGCTGCCATGGGACATTACATCGATCCATGATTAAGGTTTAACTTCAACAAGACAACTTACTCTATCTTCGAGCCTCAAGCTGCCTGTGAGATCGATTTTGGAGGGGAGATTTTATATTTGTAGACGTATGAATTTATAACGATGTTCCAAATTCTAGCGCCTTTAACAAACTTCTTCGAATTGAATTCTTCTTCCGAAATATTGAAGGAAGCTCCTCAATGTAACAAACTACCGACGACTGAAATGACCGAGAGCTACATAAAATTCAGAGCTGTAGTTAACTACAATGTTGCGGGCTATTTTGGGAAAAGTATAGAGTTTACCTAGTATGCCGTGTATATTTCCAAAAAACTTCAACCAAGCTTCACAGATAAATGATTTACCTACTTCAACTTCTACCGAGTTCTCTACTTTAAGTTTTATTAGTTAAATTTATATGTAAATTTACCTATTTTAACTTGGTACCTAATTCATCGCCAAACTATACTCTAACCTAAAAAATATATTTGATACCAAACTAATCCACTATTATAGAGTGCAGTTAGTAGTTATTTGCCCGGTGGTTGTAAGACTATCCACCGCTTCTATGCTTATTATTTATTAACACGACTTAACTAGCACAATCCGACTTACGCTAGTAGCCACAAATGAACCGAGGCACGATAAGTCATTTACTCATGCTTGGCAAACCTGGTGCAAAAATCGAATCGTTTAAAAGGGTGTGGTAGCATGTTAGATGCACAAAGCACCCGATTGTACCAGATCATCGAATATAAGGTACATGTGAGTAATTCGTTTCGAAATGGCGCAGTGCGAAGTTTTACTACTGCTCTACTATTAACTGAATACGTGTCTCTTGTTCATGACGGAGGACCGAAACATCGGATCTGCAAGAAAACACAACAAATGATATAAACAAATTTATGGATACAATGGACTCTGTTATAAAAACTTTCGCTTGGCTTGATGACGCAGCCCCGAGACCTTTAAACGCCAGACGTACAAAGCTTGACCAAATAGCTTGACCTGATAGCTTGACCAAAGGGGCGTTTATTCAAGGCCGTGTAATGTTTTTCTGCTGTGTTTTAACGCTCCCATTGCCGTGCCTGTAGTTGAATTGAAGCGGCATATAAGTTTCTCTCTTGAAAATAAGTGAACCAACGACACATAGGATAGCGATGAAAGTCATTTTACTTGCCATTGCAACGAGCAAGAAATTTGATTTACCCACTAATCACCGGGTCCCCACCATGCTCAAAAAATGAACTGTTGGGGTGAGGTATTTTTTTGGTTGACTGTTAGGTATTTTGGGAAGCAGGGTCACGCGCTAATCAGATCATAGTACTGAAAAAATACCGTAACCTTCCGGTTGACGTTACCGCGCGGTACTCAAAAATATTGCTTGATTAACAGAAAGCTTCGCGCAATTTCATAAAATAAGACCGCAAACAGTTTTGTACCAATGCAAAACACGAAATGTTGATATGCGTAGTCAAATTAAATTAACAATAGTTCTTAAACAAAATCGCAAAAAAATTTGAAGCAGAACCCAAACCCTAGTCACTTTGGAATTCAAAAATTTCTGCCTTTGCTCAGACTATTTAAACAGACCTGCACTGTAACCCTCCGTTATGCCTTTTTACGACCATTCTATTTTTGGTGTATTTTCCACCTCACCAAATACTAATAATGTACTAATATATACTCTAGTAATACGCTTTCCAGACAGTGGAATATCCAGGATCCAGTGGCGCGAGAACTGAATGTATTCAAACTAAATAGTTTAACAACATAGAACGTTCCGACATAGACTAGAGCACTACCGTCAGAGTCAAAACAGTGATCCCTGCATTTGTCACGTTAACCTCTGCTTTTGAATCTGATATTTAACTAACTACCCAGACAGATATATTTTGTGCAGACATTTTTGTTAAGCTGTTAAACTTGAGTCACTGATTGATCGCGCCGACAAGGCTTGGAAGAATAAGTACACATATTTACCGCAACTGAACATAACGCTTGCAGCCCAATGAAACTAAAACTCGCTTGTCAGACTGAATATAAAACACTAACACAAAACAGACGATAACAAAACCACGACTTTCCATTAAAATTTGGAATCGAGAGAGGCCTTGGTAGGTGAGCGGGAGAATTTCCCGTGCGTTTTGTCGCAAGCCGCTCACCAGGCATCACTTTGTTGTATCTGACGGACGACAAAACCGCGGTGTGCAAACTGCCGCGGACGCATTTACGTTATTGGATAAACTGTGATCAATACCCCGTCGTTCGGTTTTCCATCATCCTAAAGTCTGACGGCTTATAATACTTTAGTAGATGAGAATATCTTTATTCTTCGTCCATTTTTAAGCACGAGCTAACTAAATATTAGCAGTGTCACTGCAACGCGGTCCAGCATTGGCTTATGGGCGTCAATAGGGTATGTACATAAAATAATTAGTTATACTTCTGGCCTTGCGTGAAGCGAGTTTCATTACAGAAAAAAAATTCGGATGGATTCAAGGAATGGCA
Source organism: Styela plicata (assembly GCA_963675895.2). NCBI lineage: Eukaryota > Metazoa > Chordata > Ascidiacea > Stolidobranchia > Styelidae > Styela > Styela plicata. The sequence goes on along the minus strand of OZ023142.1, from coordinate 15,161,938 downwards.
TTACGATTAGAAGCTGCTGTAAGAACCGAATATTGGTTAAACATTTCAAATCAAATATTTACGAAACCGATCCGCTTGCAAAAAATGATGGTAAAGTTCAAAAGTGACTAATTTATTCCTATCCAATCAGAAAATATTTTTTTTGAAGTATAAGCCACTGTTATAACGTGGTATAGTAATTACTTTCACCTTGAAATAAAAGTTTGATTTGTAGGTAGGTAAAAAATTTTATGGAAATATAAAATCGCAAATGAAGTGATAAAAAAATAAAGCTTGCTCAAACCGTTATCGGATCGTAAATTCACAAAAAACAACCAATCAAACCATCAAACCCGTCATGGGTCCAAATCGATTCAAGTCCTGAATTTGAAAACTTTAAAACTCGCGTAAATATATCTCTGTTGATGATTTATTAGGTTTGAGATTCCTTAGTTCTCATTCCTGTATTTAATGTATCTCTTTGCACACTAAGGTTTCCAGGCGATTTTTCAAGTATGATATGTCTCCTGCAGCCTTGCTCTGAGCAAATTTTGATAAAAAAAAGAGTGGAATACGTAATTACAATAGTTGATAATTAATTTATGTCATTACAACATTACAGACATGTAAAAACGAGACCCAAGGAAACATTGGAGGATGACAATTTCAGTTCTCTTAGTTTCTTTCTACCGCATTTGCGATTGATTCCAATTATCGGATAAATATTTCAGTACGAACCGAAAAACCAGCAAGCTTGTCGCCATGTCCTGCGCGTGTATTATTCATGAACGCTTGTCTTAAAAGCAAGTTTTCCGGGTGTCTCAAAACAATAAGTACGGAGTATTGTAATGGACCTGTGTTTTGAATAAAGAAAGTAAATATATGTTGCGCGATAGATGGACTATTCCAGTCAGAATAATATTGATCAAACATGCTTTGTTAAGCGTTGGTCACAGATGGATCGCGCCACCTAGGCTCGGTCCATCTGTGACCCAGACTTGACAAGATAAAATTTGCGACTGGGAAGCAATGGGCCCGTGTTGTAAATAAAGAATGTACAATATAAGTTTTACAAGATGTTATCGTAACATGTAGGCTACAATGATCAAATGAAATTTTAGGAAAAATAGTCCATAGGCGTTTTGTTGAGTATGGGTCTCCGAGACGCGGTACATCTGTGCCTACGCTCGCCAAAATAAAATTATATTTTGGACAGCCACGAGCGTGTTTGGAAGAGGAAGTACATAGACTATTCAAATAATCCCCTCCCCCCTACTCCCCCCCCCCCCCCCCCCCCCCCCGCTCTAAATGGAATAGTGTAAATTTAAGCGGGAAATTTGAAAGAGAAATCAAATATATACTATACTATATGCTCCAAAGTGTACAATTGTACAACTTATGGTTAGTTTTGATAAATTTCTTGGATAAAGACGACTCTCCTTGATATATAACATAACTAGTAGCAGTGCGAAATCTGCACATTGAATGGTGGGATTGCCGAACCAAATGCCTGAATTCAATTGACGTACAACTCGTCAAAATCGATCGCGTTTTGCGTCAGAAGTCTTTTACTTCGGCTGAGTAAAGTACTAACGATGTTTTGCCAACGGAATACTTTTATCGCAATTTTACTTGGCGTTTTATTCGGTACAATCTTAGTTACTGATTGGCCGCGCATAGCAGGCGCGGTCCATCTGTGGCTCATGCTTAATAAATACAAATAAGTGAAGTTTCTTGACAGCGGGAAAAACTAATGCGAAAATACTAAAAAAATTATTACTAGGTAACCTAATGATCGGAAAGCGTGGAGATCACGTGTAGCCTATGTAGTGGTTAAAATACCGTATCACGTTTAAGATGACCAGTTAATCCAATTTTACTTTCAAAACTAGGTAGCAACTCGATTAAAAACCAGGTAAAAACCAAATTGTAGGTCTTTGTTGCATTCAAAATATTTTCCATGGAAAATTCGAGTATTGAAATCTCCGAATAGTCTATTTTAAAAGCTTGTTATTATAGAAATCTGATTTATTTAGTTTTTATACTAGATATACAGCTACCTTTATATAAGATGAGCCGGACCTAGTTGAAAATTAGGTGAATAAGGTATACCTAATAAACTCGATATTTTTACCAAAAATTGCCCACACTAACCCACACTCAAATCTTAGATTTAAAGAAAATCTACTTATTCGCGTGTTTTTTATGATGTATTAACACATCAAGTAAAAAAAGTAAAAAACTGTGAAAGCTGGGATTCTATAAGTTCAATAATAATATATAGCCCTGTCAAAAGGAAAGTGCGCTGTACAATTTCACAATGCATTCGAAGCTTTAACTAATACAGTATTAGCCCGTCACTTTTCACTGTCTTTTAATTCATATCTTGTTTTTGTTTGAAGAAGTTAGGCTATAACCTAACAAAAGCTAACAAATGCAAGAGGTTGTTTGTTCGTAGAAAGAGATAGTGATTGTTCTAAACTAACACCTGGTAATATTAATACCAATAAATAACACAGTATACTGAAAAACTTAAAATTCCTTACCCCCTGCACTGTCTAGTTGAAAAAAAAAACATCTGCGACTTATTCAAACATATTTTGTAAAGCATGAGCCAATGATGGATCGCGCCAACAAGGTGCGGTCCATTTGTAAGTCAAGCTTTACAAAATATATATCTTTTAATTTCAATACTCGCATTTCGTGAAGCGAAGGCTTATAAGCGTCTTTATACAATTCTAATAAATTATTCACACTCCTACAAACTACGACTATGATAAAGTAAAAAGAAACTCAAACTATTCCTCGGCAGGACAAGTGACGCTTACAACCATCCAATTTGCCGATGGTCTTGACCCTCTTGAACTAGGATAAACATTCCAATTAACTGTCGCAATAAATGGAAAATGAAAATTCGGCGTAAAAGCAAGGCGATAATCGAGAGGTTATATTCGACGTATAATTTATCCCGTGCTATGCAACCGTTTGAATGGTCCTAACGGCAGATTAAATGATCGGTCGAATGAAGCCACGCGTTTTGAAAATGCGCCTTCTCATGTTTTACACTTCAGTTAAAAGATCGTCGTTCCAGCCCTTGAATATACTATTTAGTCATTTATTCTGCGGGTCTGAAAGACTGCAATTCGTTTGAAAATTGTAATTTGAATAGCTAGTACTTACGGAAGTATTCTAGACGGGTCTAGAAAAAATGTTTGATCAGGCACTTTATTTTTTTATAGTGATATCCAACGGTAACGTCTTCGCGCAAATACGATGTCCATATTTACGAAGAAATACTAAGTGTCCTTACTCCAGTGCCTAAATATACTATTTATTTTGTGGGTAAGGAATGAAATTTCCGTGAAATATTATAATTTGGAAATGAGTGGCTGGTTAAGGGTCGAATGCGGGCAACGCTTTTCGGAAAGATGATTCCATACATTTTATTTAATTAACTTGCGTGTACCGTGTAGCGCGCCTGTAGCGTGTAAGTGAAACGCTGAAACGCTTTCTCTATTTTATATACTCAGGCCCATGCTTGACACGTACACGTTGACATGGTCCACGCTAGACAAAACTTCTTAGAGGGAATATCAGATAGTACTCAAATCTCAAAAATCAAGTGTTTCTAGATACTAATAATTGCATATTCCAAAACACTGAAATACATATAGACCAACTTTAGCTTTTTAATTTCCGTCTAGCACTATTTTGCGTACAATTGGAACGTTGCAGTCTAATCCACTTAAGTTCGATTATCAACGCACGCTACTGGCATTGCAGAAAAACAAAATTTCTAGTGAATGGTGGAAGATTTCAAATTTTTGAAGGGTGATCATAAAAAACCTAAATTCTTGTTGCCCCGCGTAAACATTTCTAATAAGTTGAACGCATGAAACACAAATAAATTCGTCAGACTGTCCGCCATATATTTGGGAGGAATGAAGAGTGCTATAACGTTTTTTTCTGTGTGTTGTAAAAGAAAGCTAAAAGCCAGCAAAAAGGTGCCAATGTTTTTTATCGCCCATGGCAGGAAAGATGTTACTTACTACTTCCGTCACCATATCGGTTCAGGTTCGAAGAAAATGCCCGATTGGGTCTCGGTTGCTAACCAGAGAACATGAATAGAACTTTTCAATGAACTTATCTATAGAATAAAGTTACAATTTACAAAATTTGAGGATATTTCAAATGACGCTTTTACCATCGTTCACAATTTGATTACAGTGATCGTCTTTATTCACAGATTAATTTTTACTCGCCAGATCTCTCAGAACCCATACGCCCTACGAAACTCAGGGAATTCTTCCGCTAGTGTATACGGAGGAGGCCATGTTGGCTTACCCCCAATCTCTCGCCGACTAAAATGAGTTTCAGAATGGTATTCTAAGAGCTTTAAAACACAGGAAATCACAAAATTATTAACTTATTTAGCCTGTAATTTATACCCTGTAATCCGCATTTTCATAAACTTTCACACCTCATGTAGTCAAGTTTTCAAAATATTTTCTCGCCTTTGTCGCATTTTTGAGGTGTTTTATAATTATGTAGAATAGAAACGCCCTTTTTCAAAAAAAATTTAGTGTCGCCCATTATGACGTCATAACGTGACCTCAAGTTTTGCATATCTCCTTTCCAAGGTTCTGAATAGCCAATCACCCCTTCAACGCTGAGGAGCGCCTGACTGAGCGCCAGAAAATGGTATCCACGGAACCCCCTGTAGAAATCTGAGTCACATCCTTCAATTTAAGCATAGTAATCGAATCTGTTTTTACTTGAGTTTGAAAACCTGTTTTTACATAGTTTTATTGGTCTTCAGACTAGACCATTAAATTGATAATGTCTTCATTCATTCTTTGCAAATCTATAAATATTCTATTGTGGCGTCACACTTTTTAATTTAACTTTTTTATTTCCACGGAGATTAGGCCGATTTTATAGATGGTTAATCAAAAATCAAAGCGTAAACTCAGCTCCTCATGTAATTTCTCATCAATTAAATAAATTTCCTCGAATTAATTCATTTGGTAATTCAATTGTACTTGCTCCATAAATTTCCATTTCAACAATTACTTATATTCACCGAACCTTTAATCAAACAAATAGACTATCTGAAGGATTTTTTTAATATTTTCTGCTGAGCATGCTTCCCGATTGGATCTAGGGAGGGACGTTGGGGATTAAATATCACCTAAATATGACAGTGAAAGTATAAATATTTCCAGGTATGTGCATTTGTGGAACTTCAGTTGCAGTCTTTGGTATGTTCCGGCCTAATTGACGGACAACGTTTTTATTAGATTTGAAAACTACATCTTAAATTCACACTTGTGAAGTACCCCTATTCGAGTCTCAATTTTATAAAACATTGGGATAGCTAATTATGTGTAATCTAATGAAATGTTTATATCCTGTCTAAAAATAGTAAGCCTTTATTTCAAAATTGTTCGCGAAGGTTACTTAAATGAAGCATACCCAGAACATCCACAAATTTTATTTTGTCAAGCATAAGCCACAGATCAGCGGCGTGATCCATCAGTGACTTATACTCCACAAAAAGAAGTTCGGACAAAGAATTTCAAACTGAACCATCAGAAATTTAATTTTGCAAAGCATGAGTCACAGATGGATCGCTACTCAGTGGTCCAATCGATAAGTAAGTCGTGCTTAACACAAAAATGTGTTCAGAAGATAATACCTCGTAAATGCCAAACACTAGTGCATTTCTTTCACATAGTGTGATATTTTAAATCATTCGATCGTAAGTGTTAAGTTAAAGTCAAGAAATCGCATTAAGTTGGTTTATGGTGGCATGAACACAGGAAAGCAATTAGGACAAAACTACTTTATAATTCCATCGATTATCCGGCAACTTATTTAGGCCTGATGTATAAAAATTTGAATGACGCAAACTTACGTTCACCCTGCACGCAATGCGTTACTGAAGTAGGAAGAAGATCAAATTGCATTTGTTTTAAACGAGAACACGTCAACCTTTAGAATTTTGTGACATCAGATAGAATGTCACATATTAATCACTTCGGCCGCAAATTTATGATTAATTTGGCTGCTTTGTAAAATGAGCAGGGGTGACAAATACGAAATCTTTTCAAACTGTGATTTGTCCAACTTTTAATGGATTGGATATTATTGCTTTCATCTCGCGAGAGATTTCGATTTAAGCATTAGTTATCATTCTTATATGAAAAATTTCCAAGAATATTGTTGGTGGGGAAGCGTTACCTTATCCAGACCCAGAAGCAAATTTCTCCTTACTATGCCCCGTTTTTTTGAATTTTCATTCTTTTTTGGAATACATTTTTTGCTACCTAGTAAGATACTTTTTCACTTCATGTGAAGGTCAAAGCCTGTATTTCCAAAGTTAAAAAGGGTCATATTGATCAGATTTATGTCAATTAAGGGCTGTTGATGGACTGCATCTTCGCGGTACGTTCCATCAACATCCCGTATTTGTCCAAAAAAGTCAATTTAGAATTTTTTTCAATACCGCCAAGTAACATTACTGTCAAAGACCAGTGGTGATTTTGCTGCAGTTTTTGTTACAGTGTATGATTGCGTTAATCACTGAAAATGAAGTAATCGTTTGTAGGGAGACAACGTGTAGGTCCAAGAATCGCATCTATACGATTTAGATGAGTCCAAAACTCGTTTTTCTGACCCGGCATTGTTCGACAAAGATTTTAACCTAAAACCTTGTCGCCTATTTGATACTACGTACACTGTAACACATAAACAGTAAATTTACTGGTCATTTGCAGTAATTGCATATTTCCAAAGTTAAAAAAGCCATGTTGATGAGATTTATGCCAATTATGGGGTGTTCGCGGTGCGTTCCATCAACTTCCCATATTTGCTCAAAACAGTTTGTTTTGAATTTATTCTTCAATACCACCAAGTAAAAATACTGTCAAAGACCAGTGCTTTGGTTGCATTTTTTGTTACAGTATATGCATCAATTTTGTCAAGATGTCGATTTTCCCGAAATAATAAAAATTTCAATCTATTAATTTTTCGTGTATTACTTTTTTTTAATTAAATCATATCCCAAATAAAAATATATTATTTTAAATGGGCTTTACTTCCTGCCATCAAGTTTAAGCATATACAGATAAAAAATGAAGCAAAAACCGTTCTTATGCAATATGATTTTTAATTTTGAAAATTAGTTTTAAACAAAGTTATGCAAACTTTATTTTTCCCCTGCTCGTCAATCTAATCCATTTTTCGAATTACTCACTTTAAAAAAATGAGTTTTTGTTGATCATCTAAACAGCTCATATTATGGATAGAAATATGTCAATCAAGAGTTATATTAGGGCCACATCTATTGATGCCGTCCGGTCATACCCAAATCGGACAAAAATGATCAAAACATCTTTTGTTAAGCATGAGACACTGATGGATCGCGTCGATGAGACGCAGTTCAGAGCCCATGCTTTGAAAAACGAACAACAAGGTGTACAATGTCTATAATATGTCAGTTATATTTTCTAATTTTTCCAACAGTCTATGTGGCTTTTAAAAGGTCGAAAATGATTACTTTTTACGCTTCGAAACGCTTATCTCCCACGGGATTATGGACATTGGGTTCGGGGTGGAAATCGAATGAATGAATAATATGCTCCACTAAATATTACGGCGTTTTGTGACTGCAGTATTTTTTTTTTATGGAAATTCCCTCTGAGCAAAGCCGGAAGCAGAACCTAAAAGATCCAACTAACGGCCGCCTAATAACAAAGATCTAGTAAAAGATGTAGTACCAGCAAATGCACTCTAAGCAGAAACGTCCTTACCGGAACTGTGCCAACATGGTAAAGCGCAATGAGTGGTATCTACCCTGGGCGATCTACCAATTCTTTGCTTCCTTTTACTCGCCTCCAACTTTGGAAATGTACAAAAAGTTGTACGAAGTATCCATTTGGTACATGTTTTTTTCCCTTGACAGTGGCCAAATCAGAACCTAGATTGTGTTGCCCCTGCGCCGCAGATGAACCTCTCTAAGCCGATTCCATCAGTGATCCATACTTAATGAAACATACATCGTGTGATTAATTACTATCTGCTAAAGCTAATACGAAATATAGTACCAGCCGCACAAATATGCGAAAAAATATTCCCAATGACACTGAACCACTTTACTAAAGTACAGTTAGAGTTATTTCCTCCGGGCAATGGTAAGATTATCTACCACTCCGAGAACGATTACTTCCGTTTCCGAGAACTCATTTTCCGAGGAACTATGGACATCGAGTGCGGTGCAGAAATTGAATGAATGTAGAATATGCTTCACCGAATATCACGGTGTTTTGCGTTCCTATGAAAAAGGATTAATCACTCATCTATATCACTTTGCTAAATAGGCTTAGGCGCGGTCTATCCGTGGCTCATCCTTAACAAAACGAAAATTCTGAAATTAATAATAATAATATGAAATGTCTAAAAATTGAATTGATCGGGAACGAAAAGTAATGAATCGGCGTTTTCTAGTTTTGATCAGAAAATGGTCTGTGCTGTGGAGCCGGAGCTGCACAAGCATGCACCTCAGATGAACAGAGTTCGAACACATTCGATTAATTCGTGCTTTGATTCGATTCGAATCACTAAATTTCTAACCCCTAGTGGCAACTCATCTTATCCCACCGTAATTTCAGATATCCTCTTTATTTTGTGACTTACAAAAACATATGCCCAACAATTGCTAGGTATTACTTTATTATGACTGTGTATGTATTGCCAGTTTCAGATATCCTCGAAGCACCTCGCTTACAGGTGTGCTCGGCTTCATTCATCGCGCCTTGACTGACCGAGTAACATAGCAGGGCTGATTTTTTAGCGCCATCTATTTGATTCAATTCGCAATGGTTTTTCACCACTTGTTTATGCTAAATACCGCACTCTGCCGCAGATGAGAGAGATGATGATGATGTTGGTTATGGTATGTTTGACAGAAATTTTGCAGTCGGTAATTGGTCTCGTTCTGGATGACCCGATTTCCGATGCTTGGTAACTCGATCAGAAACATTTTGTTTCAAAAATCTTTTGTTAAGTATGAACCACTGATGGATTGCGTCGATAAGACGCGGTCCATCTGTGGTCCATGCTTGACAAAAATATTGGTGTGATGCCACTAAGGTGCTATTCAGCGAACTAATTGCGTGTACCTAATGGCGTAAAAATAGCGTTAAATTGACTTCTATGACAAAATCGGTGGCGCGATATATCCTAGCGTCCATCACGTGGCAGATTTTATATCTTCGGTTTGAGTCCAGCCCAAAGCCTATGTCTACCACTCAAAACACGCTGTTCAAATTTGTGCTGGATAAACCGAGGCAGAACATTAAACTACTCGTCTCAATTGTTACATGAAATAACAGATTAAAAAAGATGTATAGTTAGAAATAATCCTCGAGATACACATCACTAATAGTGCCGCGTGTAGATTTGGATCCCATGCTGGGATTTCATCATATGCAAAGCAAAAGATTGCTGTATGGTTGAGGCTTCATTCCTGATCCTATACGAGACAAATCCTGTAAACGTTTCAGGTAAGAAAATCAGCCCCGACTTGGAATTGGTAACCTGTACGAGAGGTCGCGGTACACCACACGGGCTATCCTCTGTATTCCTTTACAGCAGAATAGAAATGAACAATATATGCCACATCCTGAATAAACAGTCGTGCAAGCTCCACCGTTCATTAATGATTCCGAATTGAGATTGCTTTACGCAGTAAATTTTGGGTTTTTTATTCACACTCGTGGTTGATAGAAGGGATTCAAGTATGTCGCTACATCCGCCGCCCTTCGAAATAATTTATGAATTTCAATACCAAAAAAATTTGAAAAAAAGTTGATTTTCTTGGGCATTTTTTCTCAGCATACAAAACTATGTCATGGTGCTTTTGCATCAATAGTGACGTAACATTGTCATTGTTTGCAGCATGTTTTCCAAACATTACTTTATTAACAAACTGTTTGGATTTCACTTGGTGTAAACACAAACTTTGGAAAAAATGCCAGCGTTAACACGTTTGATGACATATCACAAATCATGGACAAAAGAAATGGCAAAGTAAGTAGCGCAAGCGCCTATTTTATTCAGCAAATAAAAAATATGACTGTGATGAACGCGTTAGTTGTAGCTAACGAATTGAATCACAAATAGTTCCGCGAAACATGATTTGTCAAGTATGGGACATTGATAGATCGCGGCGCTGAGAGGCGTTGTATCTGTGGCACATGCTTGGGAAAAATAAAATTCATTTCCGATTTTTATTGATATTCACTCCAAGCAAGACTGAAAGCAGTGCCTAAAAGAAACCAACAGCCACTTGGTCGCAAAGAGCTACTACAAGATATAGTATCAGCAACAGCACTCAAACTTCCACAACAGGACTAAACCGCTATGACAAAGCGCAGTGAGTGGTAACTGCCCTGGGCGATGGTAAAATCATCAACCACTTTTTTGTTTCCCTGTAGTCGCCTCTTACGACACGCAGGAAATACGTTAGTACTATTCTAAAGCCAGTACCTACAGGGATAGATCGAATAGAAATAAAAAAAATACTTGGGCGTAGTACGACGCGTCGAGAAATTATACTTAAAATCGAGATTCTAATGAAGGTTTGATTTGAAGGATCCGAATGTTTGTCTGTGTCTGTGATATATTTCGAAATTATAAGTTTGATGGCTTGTTCCCATTTGAGTTGTACATGTTTGTCGTTTAAAATATTGCGCTATTTCTGTTAGTCCAAATAAAATGGTTGACTTTATGAACCACTCGGACAGTCAGTGGGCTGGTCTTAAAACCAAGCAAACTTTAAACAAATCGCCCATGGGGAGGGTAGTCGTGAATAAAGGCACTTAATTGCTTTAAAAACTGGGTATTCTTTAAATTTTCTTGTATTTATAAGTTCAAGGTTTATCTAACTCCTTATTCAAAAGGATCGAATTTTTCGAAATGTTTTGCTGTTTTACCTCAATTTACAATAAAATAAAAGTTTTGGAATAAATCCCGCACGCTCTCTCTTTTGTCAGAAAGTTTTAATTTTCCACCTTCCCCTATTCTGTATTTGCAAGTTTGCAAGTTCACTGTATTTTATTTGATAGATATAAACAAAGGTGTTACCTCATTCCACTGCACGGCGGATACAAGCGATAGGTAACTATTTCCAAAACAATCACGCATTATCTCGTTATTCCAATGTTTAATAACTTATTGACATGCTTCGACGCAAATAATAAAAATAATTAGATTCTTGTGCTTGTTCTCATCATGTTTTGTTGAGCATGACGCATAAACCATCGATAACAGAAAAATCAATTGGAATATTTTACGCACACTTCCACGTCATTAACTTACTACATGGTAAGCGTGAATTGGGTTTCATTACTTTTATTGAAATTCCAGATATGTTGGCTTACCCTAACTAATGGCTGATAACTCGGAGAACATACGCTGTAACAAAAATACAGTAAATTTACTGGTCACTTGCAGTAATTGTATATTTTCATAGTTAAAGAGCCATACCGATAAGCCAAAAACGTCAATTTTGTGATTTTTTCAATAACGTTAAATAAAAGTACTGTCGAAGACTACTGATTTTGTTGTATTTTTTGTTACAGTGCACGCCGCATATTTTGAGACGCGGTGCCAGCTTCCTTCCCCCAAGATTTTTTTACCGCAAAGCTTTTACTGTTTTAGAGTTTTCTATTTCACATTTGACTGCGTGCTGTGAAATGCGTGGCATTCGTTAGTTTTTTTCATCGTCCGGAGCAGATACCATTCAGTACAGTATAATATAGCGATTCAGCTTTATCTTGGATGCTTTCTGTTAAGGTAGAAGCTTACAGTAGATTTACATGCGACTATTTAATATATTAATTTTCTTCAACATACACCTTTTGGTGCCGTTTCTGACCCTGCTCAGGGTAAATTTCCGAAATAAAATCCTCACGGTCACAGGTCGCCTTCTTCACAATTTTTGGAATATCTTCTTGAATCAGTTCTCTAACTGGACCAAAATCAGTTTAACCAATACACACATTCTACTGATCGCTTTGCTAGATATTGATCAATAATGGAATGGGTTCACACTTCTGGAGAATGAAAATATAATTATAATTAAATATCAGCAGTCTGAAATATTATTATACATTATATTATCAGCTTATCTGAAATATTGAAACATTATTTATATAGTGCATTTTGAACATCGCTTGAACTAAACCATAAGGACCACGCAAGTGAACCTCCATGCCCTACTCCGTAAGCCTCACCATATTTGATACAATTCACAGAAAAGTTCGTTTTGCAATAGAAAATACAGAATTTGACAAAAAAATTTTATCAGACAATGTAAGGAACTCTCTCTGTTTCTCTGAGTGGATGATGAAAAATGGGTGGAATAACTGCAGGTTCCACTGCAGGTTCCATAAGCATAGATTTAATTGGTGTTAGGAACATTGTGTTTTCAATAATGGATGCATCATTTCTATATGTGTTTTCACCATCTTTTCAATTGAGCAAAAATCAAAAAATTTATCGTACGTGTCGCTGATGGACAGAGCAGTCCGAGGCGCGGTCTGTGACGAAATAAATATCGCCTAGCACATATTGAGAGTATAACCCTATTTTCGGATATTTTACACTCATAACAACAACAAGCATAAAATATATTAACAAAATTTTAAGTATATCGATCGAGATTTATTGAACTGGAATAATCACACCGATAACATCCTCAGTCCACAGAATGTTTCAAAATTGATTTATGAGTCGAATGAGCACTGTAACAAAAATGCAACTAAATCACTGGTCCTTGACAGTAATTTTACTTTGCGTTATTGAAAAAAATTTACTTTTTCAGCCAAATATGGGATGTTGATGGAACGCACCGCGAGGGTGCGGTCCATCAACTTCCAATAATTGGCATAATTCTCATCAACATGGCGTTTTCTACAGATGGAAATATGCAATTACTGCAAATGACAAGTAAATTCATTGAACTTTTGTTACAGTTGGTGTTTGAGTTAAAATGGAGTTGTATCAAATTTAACATGTTACCTCAATTTCAGAAAAATTGCATTTGATTAAAACGTGCTTTGCCTCATGTTTGGCAAAAGAAAATATCCGATTTGTGATGTCCTGATTCGTTGATCAATATTTCTTAGTATTAGTAATCTGGTAAATATCAATACATCGTTTATATCGTGCAACATGGATCATCGTTACATCATGAACATACATTGCACCTATTTTCGCAAATATAAAATAAAATTAAAAGACATTGATTATGTCATATGTTTTGGACAAACATTCGAAAACGCATAAAATGAGAGTCGAATGCAACCAAGAATCATTCGTTTTTGTAGATCGAAGAGAGAAGAAACCAACTCAACAGAATGAAGGTCTTAATTGTACTTGCCGCTACTCTCAGCTTTGCAGCTGCAGGTATGTTGAACGTATTATTATATTCTAAAAACGCCTGTGGAAATACCAGTCCCGCTGCACTTTACCGTGATGGTTCAATTCTGCATCGGATGTATTCGCTTAAAGTGTAATTTCTGGCATTTAAATCTATATTAAATCTTTGTTATTTGAGTGTCCATTAGTTGGCTCTTTTTAGGCGTCGCTTTCAGCCTTGATTAGCGCGAACTTTTATATAAAAAAATCGAAACCCACATACATAGTTATACTATTATCCTAGCGAGATGCGGTCCATCAATAGCCTATACTTGGTATAAATCTCATCACCAGGGTAATTTTCCAAATTTTGGAAATATAGAATTACTGCGAAATGAACAGTAAAATCACTGTGCTTTTGTTACAGTATAGAAAAAAGATCTCGTCTGGTGTTGAAAATAAAAGATGGACAAAAGCGTGAAATTTAGAAATTTTATTTTACGTAAAATGTAAATATTGTAATATTTAGTAGAAAATCTAGCAAAAAGATTGTGTACCAAGTTTTGCTGGCAAGCAACCTATAGATTCGACAGTATGAAAAAAATTGAATGGGATGAAGAAGAAAAAACTTATTTTTGCTGTTTCAAATTTTTATGAACAATACTATTCAAGTTACGCAAAAACGTCTTCAAAAGTGCAACCAAAAACATTTGGTAAATCTTGGACCAAAGCGTACAACAACTTCAAAGAATATTGTCAACATCATACCTCACAATAATTTTTAAAAGCAAAAGACTAATCATTTTATTGTTTTAATCTTCACAGCCCCAGTATGCGAGGGCCTATATTCACGCGGTTATTGCTATTACTTGAAAACTGACATGAACCAAGGAGTGGACGCAGGAGAAGCCGATTTGAGCTGCAGTGCCGACGGTGGAACTCTCGGACAATTCAGATCCCAGCGAACATACGACGACGTCTACTCGTACATGGTGATAAAACGACCAAGCACAATGATCTTGACTGGCATGACTTACGACGTAAGTACACTTTAATAAAAAGCCAGTGAAATGACCGCATTTGACTGTAATTTTTTTGGTTATATTTATTGATAAATACTGATAATAATCAACTTTTAGGCCAATTATGGGCTGTTGAAGGAAAGCATACGTTAAAGTATAGTCCATCAACAGCCCATACAGGGTATAAATTTTTAGCAATAACGTAGTTTTAAATATACAATTACTGCAAATGTCCAGTAAACTTACTGTACATTTGTCACAGTGATCTCGAGATGTTGATATAGAGATTAACATGTTGAACCGCTGGTTATGTTATACACTGTAACAAAAGTACAGTAAATTTATCTATAAATTACAGTAATTGATTTGTAGACGATATCAATCTCGATTGTGAACTGTTGATGAACGCAACTTGGGGGTGCGTTTCATCAACAATCCATAATCAGCCGAAAAAATTGATTTTAGAGTTTTGTTTTATTAACACTTGATAAAATTTCTTCTGAAAAGCGGCGTTTTCGCTATTTTTGTTTGTCACAGTACTAATGAGCCTTTTTTTACAAAAATAATTTTACATTATTCCATTGTTCAGTTATAGCGTTTTTAATTGCCTTGAAGTATTAAAATCGAATCAGATGCTTTTGGCTTTACGATATCTGATTCATGGTTGTATAATGAATGGATTGTAAGATTGGAGTAAACTAAACGTTAATTCATAGTTATTTTTAAATTTTCTAAATTTCAAACAGTCTCGTTGATGAGATTTATGCCAAGTATGGGATGTTGCCGATCAGCATCTTTGGCAAGAGAGTCGGTTAGCTCGATTGCTAAAGCGCTGGGAAGGCGCTTTAAGGTACAAATATCTGATCTTCAAGAGGTCAGTTCGAATCTCCAAACCAAAATCTTTACATCCATTCGGAAATGGCATTTCCACGAGAAGCCATGGTTCGCCATACGATTGAGCTGCATTCTCGGCTTCCCTCTCCCACAGGATAAAAATGAAATCCTATTCTATATTTATATTACCCAGTAAAAATTGCCCTTGAAGAACAAAAAAATCGCACCGCACAATATATAGACTTGCATCTACGAATAAGGTTAACATATCTTTATTTAAATTCTAGCACAGAGAAAGTCCTCTTCGCCCTCTTGTCGATGGCGAGACTAGCAACTTCAGGCCCAACTGGTTCGAAGGTCATCCAATCAGAGAAAAGAGTCACGGTGAAATCGTCATTATCGCTCAAAAGAACGAAAAATTCAGTGGAATGATGAACGCCAAAGATGACAGCAGATATGCCGTATACCTTTGCGAAAGAAAAGTCGGAAAATAGAAGATTTGTCACATTAATAGGATGTATATTTTAAATAATTCTATATCCGGAACGTTTTTTTAATTACCGGAAACAACGGTAGTAACAATCATGTTAATTTCTAGAAATGGGGGTATGTTTTGTTCAGTATGTAACGCAGATGGACGCCTAAACAAGGCCATTCATTTGGAACTCGTATTGGGCAAAGCATAATTCGATCATAGTTATTCAAATTGTGATAACTTCCCCCTTTTTTCGGTTCCGGTTTTAAAATATAACGCTCCGAATTATTTTTTTACAAATGTACGCCTATTATTGAACTACGGAAAAATGACCCTTTACAGCACTATTATTTATTTAACTTAAGCAACTTGTTTCAACAATGTTTGATCAAATAAAAATATATCATGCATGATATAGTCGCTTATTAAATTATATTGAAAGGAAATTGTTTCTCAGATGAGCAGAGGACAAGTCAACAGACGTCATATGAGTTGTTGGGTATATACACGTTCTATCTGCGGGTCAAACTCATTAAGATATAATTGGAACCGGAGCCATAGCGAGTAGTTAACATATTGGGGTCATAGGTTGAGGTTTTCCGATTCAAGTCTATGTTAGTTCGGTTCGTAAACCCGTACCCACCCATGATAATTTTGGCAGGCTTGGTCAAACCAGAAATTTTGTTACTCTTCGACGGCAGTAAGCATCTTTGCTTATAATTCAGGTTATTAGGTTGACCCCATCCAATGAGCAACAATATAATGAGAAAAATGGTATTTTTAGCACATTCAAGGCAGAACTAGTTTAGACAAACCGTTGTTTGAGTATTCAATGACCTGACCAAATCCAACAGCAAAAATTGACCAGGGTAGCAGAGCTACTCTCTATCGGAGTACGCCGATGAGGAACATGTTTAAGGGCTATAATACACTCGAAGCTGTCTTACCGATGCGTTGCGTTGCCTTACAGATAGCAAAACAAAAACGACAATACGCGTCCACTTCGCGTTGTATGCGGGAACAATTACGATATTCACACGTCTCTACAACCCTCAAATATACACAAAGAAGCGAACACTTTTCGTTACTTTGCGGAGCAACCCCAAAGAAAATATAGTTACTTATTATATTCACCGTTCTGTTGGGTTTAATGATGCAATCAAATAATTGTTTTTCTTTTGTTCGTATATTATTTAAACTAATCACTTAATTTTAACAAAGTTTGATATAATAGAAATAAATCATGTATGCTTATACATGTGATACTGTGAACGGGATATATTATACGAAACTCTTGTATGACGCAATTAAAAATTTGGTCATGTTAATATTTTAATTGGGTTCAGAGTTGAACCGAGATTTTCTTGTAGTTGTGATACTACGATAACTTCTGTGACGTATAGCACAGTTCTTCAAAAGAAAAATATAATAATAATCACTGTCGACAATTAAATTAGGAAATTTATTTTAAGGCAGGCGCAGTACAGAAAGTCGTTCTTTTATCGCTTGCTTGAATGAATAGTTTGAAGTTTTGTCAAACGTATGCGATCTATCAGTATCTCATGCTCTTTGATAAGTTAGTTTCCCATTTGTTTTTGATTTACTGGGGGAATGGATTGATATAAACAAACAATTAGAAGCACAGTTGTTGAATTGAGAATGGAAATTTTACCAAACTCTGAAAGATCTAAGCTGCGTTTTGTCGTTAAAATATTACATTATTACGATGTTTCAACAAAGTTTGACTACCTAGACCTACTTGTTCATGTTCACCTTAGAGAACGAGGAGCGATATATATGTCGGTACCGTCCAATCTGATCAATAACTAGGCTAAGCTTATCATCTTTCAAGCATACAGTGCCCCGATAAGAAATTTTATTTTCTCAAGCATGCGCCACAGATGGACCGCGTCTCATCGACGCGATCCATCACTGACGCATAATCGACAAAAAATGTTTTGACAACTTTTGACTGGAACTGATAGACAGAGTAAGTCGATGATAGGCGGTCTATCTGTGTCACATGCTTGACAAGATAAAACTTCGGATTGGTTGGCGTCGCCGAGACGAGGTTCAACGGTAAATCATAGTTAACAAAATAAGATTTATGCTTCACATACCGGCGGAAGTTGATGTTATTAAAGACGTCATGACTAAATTTGTGTTTACAAGCAAAGAATATATGACGTAAAACTTCCGCAAAGCAACGCTACACTGTGACAAAATTACAGTAAATTTACAGTTTCATCAGCAGTAATTGTTCTTTTTCTAAAATTTTGAAACCGCGTTTTCGATGAGGTTTTGCCAGTGCTGCACGTTCACGATGAGTATCATCATCAGTCCATAATAGACCGAGAAAATCACTCTAAAGTTTTATTCAATAGCGTCAATCAAAATTACTCTTAAAACGAAGGTATTTTACTGCATTTCTATTCCAGTGTGAAATAACAATACTATTAAACATTATGTAAAGGTATTCGGTATTAAGCAGAAATAGGTCCAATTCTTAAAAAAAAATGTGCAAAAATATAAAATTGAAGGGTCAAATATGTGTTAAAATAAAAATTATTCACCTCACCCGCCCAGCGTCGTTTACGATATTAGTTTGATACAATTTGTCGAAATAAAAAAAAACTATAAATTGGACCATTTGTAGCGGAAAATTTTTAGCCTTTTCTGCGTTGATACCTAGTAGTTCAGTTTATTAGCTCGATATTATTGTTAGAAGGTTGATGGTTCAAAACATTACAGGTTCGTCGCCTTGTTTATTGCCAAGTTTATGTTTGTTGGCGCAGTAATACCAATTTTATGAGAATAGGCTACGACGCCCAACTAACAAGAAATACCTGATAAATCGTCACTCTGACCTTGGGTTCAAACTTAAAGGTTTATACCATTTGCACATTATATGAGTGATTCAGTCCTCTTTAGCATGTTTTTACATTAGTTTAGTTGCAGTGCAATTGCTATAGTTGCCGGTAAAACATTTTGTAGCAGGTCTTTACCATATATATTTCAAGGCGCTACTTCCAGCGTTGCGAATAGCGAACCTCAATAACCATAAAGTTTATTTCAAAAAACAATGACGTCAAAATTTTTGATGTTGACAAACCGTCTGTTAAGGATGTTGGATTATGCGGTTAGCTGGTAAACAATGTCAACGTAATTGCGTCACTTTGAACATTAGGATATGTATTGTAAACATTCAAGTAATTCTATATATAACAGAAGGTAATTTGTTAAAAATTTATTCATGGTTCAAAATCGAAAAGTGATCTTGATCAAAAGAAGAAAAAATGAAGATAGTCCTTTTGTCGTTGATTGTTATTGTGGCTATTAGCAGTAAGTGGGCGTTAATTGGTCTCTTTTTGCGTTTGCTTGAAGGAGCAAACTAAAAAACAATATTATATTACGGAGAAGCGTTTTAAGAGCGTATGGGCTGATATATCATGCCTCCCTTTCCTTGCCGAACACATAAACTTGAAAACGAGCCTCTCCTGTCGGAGAAAAATGTCAAAATAAGTTTTGAAAAATAAGTTTTGAAATTTATAATGACTCAATCAGAGTGAATCCCGCTGGATCTGTACCCGCAGCCACTTACAGACGAATAGGTTTAGTAATTTTGGAAATTTATCGAGCCCACACAAGTTATTTCACCCGGGATTGAGTTCTTGCTTGCGGCCTTCATTATGAAGCCATAATTTAACCATCAACATTTTTTCTCAATTTGTCCTGTCACACTTGATTTGATACAATTTCCTTTTCAGCTTCAGACGCAAAAGATTGCAGGGGAGTTTTCACAGATGGGCATTGTTATGTCTTGTACGGGATCGAAAAAGGCGGTGTCACACCAGACGAGGCAGAGAAGCTGTGTAATGCGAGAAGCGGATATCTTGCCGAATTCAGAAGTTCGGACGCTTATCAGGATGTTCGTGCATACATCATAAAAGAGAAAGTTGGCACCATCATCTTGACCGGAATGAGATATAACGTAAGATTTTAAAAACATTTCGAATCGTAACCTATTAAGAGATGATACAATATCCAGTTATGAATGACTTCATATTACGAACTTGTCTCATTCTCATAGACACTAAAATAAACGGTTAATATCGAGCAGGGCTCAATACCAGTGGTCACTTTTGGACAACCAGCACTCCGTCTATTTTTAATTTTTATGGTCACTTTTTCAAGCGGATCACTCTGACCACTTACAGACGGACAGGGTTGGAGTTGCTGGAAAGTTATGATTTTTCCGGTTGGGCTTAGCTTACTCAAATTTATTACACCCTGGCTTGAGTGGTGGACATGGAGTAGTCGTACTCGAACCCGAGATCTTCAATCTGCGACGCCAGTATGATAAAAACTTGACCATCGCTCCCAGTTATTGAGTTTCATGTAACTGTTTGAAATGCTTTTGGAATTTCTTCATATCTGTACAACAAGGCTAGAACTCTAACCTTACAACATTATATTTAAGCTTTCCGATTGATATGCTATTCCGTTCTATTATTTTCATTTCAGTATATGAAAAACCGGAATAAAGCGATACTCCGAAGCGGTAAAATGACTGACTACAGGATAGATTGGTTCGAAGGACATCCCATTCTATCTAACAAACATGGACAAATGGCGATGATCGCACACAGCATGAAACAATTCAACGGAATTCTAAACGCAGAAGACGGAAGCAGATACAGCTCATACTTGTGTGAAACCTAAATTGATTTTAATTAGGGAAATTGGGGTGAAAGTTCAAAACTTCGTACGTGTAAATCCTGTTTTATGATACTATCACAGTCTTAAAAAAAATCCATCGACCTAACTTTTGCTAAGTATGAGTCATTGATGAATCGCGCCTTCGAGGCGCGGTTCATCTATGGCTCATGCTCGGCAAAATTTCAAATTCTAATGAGCAGTACACCTTTTTGTCATTGAAAAGCGACGTGTTTTCGCAGTCGTCTATTTGTAGCTTTTGCTATGCTTTCAACAATTTGAAGATACTAAACTTTGAACAAATTTTTGAAATTGTAAATATTCGTGGTTTTGAACTCTCACGCTCTTATCTGGTGTTTACAACCGAGAAACTATATCTACTTCCTAACAATAATTAGGCTGAAGCATCTAATGAATATCCGTTTCCTGTGAGATTATGATATTTTCTCTGTTAGTAACTTTTATTTCTTACTTTTACTTTTAACTGCAAAATAAACGTTATACATGCATGCAATAAGTTGGTCGTATTTTTTGATAGAATTCGCTCTGAGCTTAAGGCCGAAAGCAGTGCTTAAAAAGAGCCCACTAATGGTTTCTAAAATGCCAAAGGTAATCCTCACTCCAAGAGGAAAAATCCAATATAGACCTAAACCACTATGTTAAAGTGCAATGAATGATATCTGCCCGAGGCGATTCTAAACCATCTACAACTTTTCATATTTCGTTTTTCATTTTAGTCACCCCTTTAACACGCATACCTAATATAAATGATACCCTCGAAACTGTGAAACATTTTCTATTTTACTGCAGATAGGCACTGACTTGAAAAATTGTTCTTGGCAATTCCTGTCTCATAAGCCACAATTCAATATGTATTAAACGTGCGTACATTTACGTAAATTCCAGTAAACATAAAACTAGTAGTTAAAAGCTCCCAAAAGCCCTCCATTGTATTCATGCACTGTAACAAAAATACAGTAATTTTACTGTTCATTTGCAGTATTTGCATATTTCCAAAGTTAAAAAAGCGATGTTGATGAGATTTATGCCAATTATGGGCTGTTGATGGACCGCACCTTCGTGGTGCGTTCCATCAACACCCTATATTTGGCCAAAAAAGTCAGTTTTGAATTTTTTCAATACCGCCAAGTAAAATTACTGTCAAAGATCATTGAATTTGTTGCATTTTTGTTACAGTGTGTATATGTGACGGAGATATGGACAAGATCACTAACAACTACAGGAGTGGTGCGCCAGTATTTTGCGTACACTCCATACCAATCACAAATAGTAACACCCTTAAGAGGAAGAAAAGGGGTGGGGTATTAGGGCCCACAAATACCAACAATTCGAAACCCCATCAACAAAACGTGATAAAATCAAAAAGAGTTTTTTAACAGACTTCGACGCAGAATAGGGAGCTAAAATGCATAAGATGAACAACCAGCAAAAATACTCCAATAAAACCAACCAACTTCCGAAGCGCGTTCCACCAACAGCACATATTTGACAAAAAGTTTATTTTACATTTTATTTCAACGATAAACAAATAAAATTACTGTCACAGCGGCGGCGATTTTACTACATATTTGTAACATTGAAGCTTTTCCCCATCATAAAGTAGCGTAAAATAGACAATTAGAAGCTATATTCTACGCAAAGCTGAAGCTGAGTAGAGGGGCAGTCGGTACTACGGAAAATAGTTAAAAATAACCGTGCTGTATATTGTATGCATACACTAAAACCTCGTAAGCAGTAATTAGACTTATTATTGTCCTATCTATTTGACCCCAGTTAAATATGAAAAACGCTTGGTCAGCGCGGTCTACATGTGGCAAATGTCCAGAGTAAAATCACCGATAATGTACGATTGCTTTTGTAATTACGAGGATTACTAATTTCATTATTAACCAAACTGAAGACATGCTCAATATTTGATTACTCCGCGTCCGGGCATTTTCCCGTCCTTTAAAGCTTCCCAAGCCTCGTTGATATCTTCGAGTTTGTAATGGATAATTGGAGGTGGTTTGACCTGGAATAAACAAATAATTCTTGGTTTCTATTTAAAACAAACAAAATGTAACAGAAGTTCACCAGATAAATCGTTTCATACTAGGAATGAATCTTAATTCCTATCTGATTTGAGTAATTCAAGCTCTGATAGAAAATTTTACTTTTCAGGCAGGGGCCACAGATGAATCGCTCAACACTAGTATATAAAATCTGTCAAAATAATTTTGAATATACTTTTACTGATTGCGATGCGGAACACTCTGAATCTTGAAATCTTGAAATAAACGAAATTTCCTCAATAAAAGAGCAAAGCGAGCTGAAATTAAAATAATCCAAACAAACCTTAGTGGAAGTAACAAGTTCAACAAGCTCGTGTAATTCCTGCAAACTACCGACGAATGAACCGAATATTCTTTTCATACTGGTCACCATGGGTCTCAGTGGAATCGCCAATGTTCCGAGATATAAACCAACCATAACGTGAGTGCCGTTCTGTCGAACGAAATACTTGTGAATCAATAGAGAGAAATAAATCCCAATAAATTCGTCGACAAAAATTAAAACGAGTTTTATCCGAAAATCTGGTCAGGAAAGCAGATCCTATATACGAGACACTGTTCAAAAACATTCGATAAATTGCTTGTCATTAGATATTCGAAAAACAAAAACTAAAGGATTAATTACATTGTGGCAAACAGTGTTCCCATAATTGCAAAAGAATCAAATATCGCGGAGTACATGTGGTACCTACGAGCGAAAGCTTATAGAAAACCTTTCAATTTCTTGCAAGATATTTGAAAAATTCGATAGTTCATTTCAAACTAGGAAATCTAACAAACCAACAGACAGACGAAACTACACTGTAACAAAATTACAGTAAATTTAATGGTCATTTGCAGTAATTGCATATTTCCAAAGTTAAAAAACGCTATGATTATGAGATTTATGTCAATTATGGGCTGTTGATGGACCGCACCTTCGCGGTGCGTTCCATAAACTCCCCATATTTGGTCAATAACGTCAATTTTGAATTTTTTTCAATACCCCCAAGTAAAATTACCGTCAGAGATCTGTGATTTTGTTGCATTTTTGTTACGTAGAGTAGGCCTATACAATAAATATGTTTCAATAGTCAGATATATGGTTATATATGGTTATATAATTATACTTAAAAGAATTACTATGGTTATATAATTATACTTAAAAGAACTTTGGTTTGACTCTATCGCACATTTGTTCTAAATCAAGATCCCGGCTTTCTAACCAGTTGTTGAAATCATACTTGCTTTAGCGATGAAAAGGCTCTTTCAGATGTTACGCTTGAATTAACAAAATCAAGCACACCGTCAAATCCTCCATTAGATCTGTCAATTAGTTCCTTTATGACGTCATCGTTGGAATCAGAATCACGTGACCAACAGAACACTTCATCAGCGCCATGTTGCAAAGCCAGATCCAGTTTATCCATCTGCGAGGGTATGAGTTATTATTATAGTCACTTGAAGCAACTGCTCTAGCTAGATCAATCCAAAATTTATTGTGAAAACTAACCTTAAATACCAGATGGAATGCATTATATCAGGGCTATATTGAGTATTTGTGCAGTGTATATTGTGGATGGTCCAATGGGCAACTTTCGATTTTTAAAGTCACTTATTTGAGTGCCCCGCTTATTTGAGTTGATAACCCTGGTCAAGGTTCTTACACCCTGGGTGGAGTGGTGAGCATGGATCAACGAACTGGACCGGAACTCGAACCCAAGAACTTCAACCGGCGATGCCAACATGTTGACGACTAGTCGATCCCACCTATTATTAGCACATAGCTTAAATATTAAAGCAGTGTGCACTGTGAATAGTCCAACAGATTCCTTTTTACTGGACGAGATTGAAGGTATCCTACCATGTATTGAATATCTGTATAGTGTACACTGTAACAAAAGTACAGTAAATTTACTGGTTATTTGCAGTAAGTCCTTATTTCCAAAGTTCAAAAAACGTCATCTTGATGAGATTTATTCCAAATATGGGCAGTTGAAATACCGCACCTTCGCGGTGCTTTCCACGAACACCGCATATTTGACTAAATATGCCGCCAAGGAAAATTAATATCAAAGATCAGTGATTTTGATGCATTTTTGTTACAGTGTATATAAATGGCTGACCAAGTAAATTTTAAGTGGCAAGCGTTCATATATATTTCTTACGTGAATATCTGCGCAGGTAATTTTCGCTCTTTCAGGTAGGCATATCTTTGCCCATTGTAAGCACCATAAACCGAGACCCCCAGCTCCAATGATCAGAACATTGGTGTTTCCTTGAATGAAATATAAGTTTAAATGATAGAAATATGAAACAACTTTGTTCTGGTGTTTTATAATTAAGCTCGAAAAAAGTGAAATGTATGCTCTCTACTATTGGGGTTGCGTCCTTTATGAAATGTTTTGCTATTGCTGGGGGTGTGGTTGCTGGTTTTGATTCACTCTTTTCCGCATCAGTGGTCGTTCGAAAGTTGGTTCGTTTTAAATGTTTCAGCTACCCGCGCAGAGTCTTGCTGAAGGGCACGCTCGGTGGTGTGAAATGGTCAAGCATCGAACCATTGACTTTCCGGACTGAGTCACCGAACCGGGCTCCACCGTTAAATTTGTGGATTTGTAGCATTTCTGCGTTCAATAAGAGACATCTAGAGAAATCGCTTCTTCTGCGTGCGTGACTTATATATGACAATTGTGACAAATATTTACATTAGCTTCAAACTTTATCAGGTTTCAGACTAAACATTTTAAATTAGAATACACAATGTTTTACTTTTATTTCCGTCAATATATGGTTTGAGTTTCTTCATTGCACTGTATGACGTCACACCAGAGCACGGCAGTAAGCAGGCAACATCCATAGGTATGGAATCAGGTACTTTGATGAGGAACTTCGTGTGGCGCACAGACACAAAATTGGCATATCTGAATTAAGATATAAAATATAAAATGTATAGAAGTTGCAAAGTTGCAGATAATAAGTGTAATTTAAAATTATATACTTTTAGCGATTTTAGATGACCTCTGGATTATTCTTTGTTTCGGCACTATCAGGGCATAAGTCTCAAACTTTCTACATATTTCTTGGTACAAGCGAATCTAGATTTCCAGCTGGCAAAAAAGGCATTAGTTATTCGACACAAATGTTAATGTTAAAATTATATTTTAACATGTTGTTGATCTCCTAGAAAAAGGGACATTTACAAATGTCAACTCACCCCCCATCTGCTCCACATCCTATTTCATGAAATCTCTCCTTGCAAAGATTATCTTTGTTATCTTCACATTCATTACAATTTCCACATCCCAACCATGAATAAACTAACACGTTATCACCAATCTCGAGACCTTTAGAATCTGATAGAAAGTGAAATTTTACGTTCTCAATTTCTTGTTTCCATATTTTTTTTAACGAGCAGCAATTTTTACTCTTGACTCCTTCTCCCTCACACTCCCCCAAGTCTTCACACTAAAACCCCTAGTTGGGGACTCGCAATCGAGACTGAGTGACTTTTTAAATTTGTAAGTCGTCTAATAGAAAAGTAGGCGGTAACTATTTCTGTGTCTTATAATAATACAATAGTTAAAATAAAATTCGAATTCGCTACAACAAGTTCATGTTCCGTTTTGCGCAACAGAGCATGGTGGCTTCGAGAATGTATTAAAACACTAAAAAAACTTGTCTTCAGATTTGTTATTTAAACAAAATATATACTATTCCCTAATTCAGTTTACCATTCCCATCGCTTTTAACTTGGGCAATATACGCCAGACAAAAAAATCTTCAACCAAACCTGCTTTTGGCCCAAACGAATACAGTTTCCCAGATACTTCGTGACCATAAACAGAAGGACACGCAACCGCTCCTCTCTGCCATAAATGGATATCAGAATGACAAATTCCACAGTACTGAGTCTGGAATATAAAAAAACTTGGTCGATCGACATCAGTAAATCAAACTTATTAACAAAAATAATATAAGCAAAATATTTCTTACTTAACTAAGAAAACGTTTAATTGAAAATTTTGAGTATATTTTGAAAATTTTCCACATCTCAAAATCGGCAATTTGCCTAAACTATGCAATAAGTTTAATTACGAAAAAAATCGTTTACAGCTATATTACTTAAGAATATTACTTAGCTCCTACAACTTTTGCAAATCATTCGTTGAGTATGAGTCCTCCCTCGATGGAGCGCACCGCCAAGCTGTAATCCATATAGAAAAAAAGTCCATGCTTTTGTTATGTATGTGTCAATAATGGATCGCACTGTCCAGGTGCGGTCCATTTGTGACTCATATCTAACAAGATGAATTTTTGATACCAATTTGCTTATAGGTTTCACATCAGTCCCATTTGGAATAAAATGAAAACGTAAAAACCGCGCGATTCAATAGTTTTCCATGCACAACGAAGAAGAATTTTCATCAGGCTCTACAGTATTTTGCTCTTTTCTATTTGCAATTGATAGTTTTCGCTCAAATTGTAAAGCCGGAAAAATAAACGATTTTCCGCAATTTATTATAATTTTGCTGAACTAGGGGATGGGGATTGGATTGGTGTGTTAAGAACAATAATCCGATGCTTAGATAAGTCTCATATGCTCAATATGGACACTGAATCTATAATATACAACAAATCTGTGTCTAAATGGTTGCCATTATGCACTGTGTTCTTAAAGGTGAATTATTTAAATTATAAATATATAAAGTCACTTTTTTCGGAATTTTCAACTATTTTACCAATAGTGGATGCATTTGAATACCTTTGTAACAAGTCGATTAGCGTCGGCACCACGTCAAACAACGTAACTTCCATATATCGCATTTTAACTTTTCTCAATGCCAAGTACATGTATTCTTGAAAATTTGTTAGAGATGAATTGCGTCATCGAGTCACATATTTTGGTTGGTTTGGGTTATATTTAAGAGTGATTGAATTAACATCTAATTCTTATCATACCTTCACAATGGCTCCATTTTCAGGGGGAGTCGGAATAAATGGTAAAGTTCCGATTTCCAGAGGTCCCTGTGGTACTTCAACAACTGCTCGTTTCATTTTGTGTTTATCTACTATTCTGTTGACAATGTTTATGAAACGAATAACGAGAGAAGGAACGAAAGATTATTAGATGAAATGATTTTACCACACCCAAAAAAATGATATAGTGTTTTAGTCCTGCAATTCCCTTAAATAGCAAATGCGCAACTGAAACCATGATGCCAAAGCCTTGATTAATTTAGCACACTCTGATAATTTTGTTGTCATTTTTTATTTTTATTTACAAAATGTATTGCCAGCGCCAAAAGAAGAATATCCTAATCAGAAGTATTTCACTATAATAGCAAGCAGGGATATGCATTTTATCTTCCCTGGGCGATGGAAAAACATTTATCCCTCCTCGCCTCACTTACCCCATGACTGATAATGCACAGGAAGACGACAAAAATCTACCTTGATTGCAATTTCTACTAACGTACCTGAAATCTTAATGGTCAATGGATTTGGAAATATACTCTAACTCCATGTATAAAGGCAGCGCCCGGAAAGAACCGACTAACCGACTTGGCAAACAAAGATCTGTACAACACAGAGAAGCGGTAGAGTGGCCCTGCTGGTAAAGGGATATACAACCTCTTTTTGCCTTCTTGTTTTATATCCAAAGGCTACGACATTCGCCTTGCATTTTGGCCGTGATTTTTGGATGCTAAAGCAAACTAGATTGGAAATTATAAACCAGATTTTATAACGGATTATAAAGCTTCTTCTATTTGATAGACATTTCTGGAACTGATACAACAAAAAGCAACGGGCTATAGTCTGCCTTGGTTCCGTATCAACAACTAATTCTTTATTACGTTACCCGTTATTCTAGAATTATTGAACCAGTATAAAATGTTTAATAATTCCTTGCATTAGTCTTTCCGCGACTTTATATCTCACGGATGACATTTTTTGACGTGAATAGCGTATGAATTGCACTGTGTTGGTACCAGCTATTTACAAGTACGATATTCTTTGCATTCAGATATACAGTAACCACCAGACGAATGTTGCTTCAGTAGACCGAAAATGTTGATACAGTCAAGGAGACGGTGTTTAATGATTGTATATTCTGTTACGTCGAATATAAGCCACAGATGGACCGCGCCTAGTCGGCGCGTTCCATCTGTGGCTTATGCTTGGCAATTTGTCTTTCTGACCTGATGTAAACTGCAGTTAACAAAACAAGTTTAAATCATTGCTGCACTTCAATCGATTGCAGTTGCAAATTTGCAATAAAGCAATAACACATCTAAAATGTTAGATGTTATAAATATAAAAAAATTAAATTATTTGACTAAAAAAGACCAAAGTTCAAATACAACAATTTTGAAATTATTCTGTGCTCTTTGTATACTACAACCAAATGTAATCTTAAGTAAATTTGTAGAAAAACTGAAAAAACTTTGAGCGCACAATACGTGATAAATAAAACAGTTAAACTTGAGTCCACGATTTTTGCAGGGTATTTGTACGAAAAAAATGCTATGCCCAGGTGCGCAATTTTGTGTGAAAATGCTTCTTATATTAATCCAATGAATCAGCCACAGAGTCCTAGAATGTTCAGAACTATGTGAACTGACAGAATCACAATATCGAAAACCACCCGCTGACAATGGCTATTAAAATCTTTCATAGGGTTACACTGTAACAAAAAAGCAATAAAATCACTGGTCTTTAACAGTAATTTTACGGTATTGAAAAAAATCGAAATACAATTTTTTGGTCAAACATGTGGTGTTGATGGAACGCAACGGGAAGGTGCGAGTCAGTCTGCACTTTGTAAAGTCGAGTCAACTTATTCTGCTAAGACGAGTCAAGTCATTGGAAAAGGTGACTCGAGTCTCCCCAGCTCCGTGTAGTAGTACCAGAAAATATGTTGTAATATAAAATAATTGGAATCATAAAGTGCAGTGAGTGGTATCTGCAACGTTCGTTGTTGTGTTCACTTTTGGACGACACACAGCATAAACTTGAGCGCAGTTTTGAGTCCGGATCAACAGATGTGTGTGTGCTAGGGCTGCGCAAAACCTAATCATTTGGAATTCGAATTTGATTCCATGTAAATAAAAAATATCCCATTTTTACTGTCACAATTGGGCTCCATCATGGTTATCAGGAAATTGATAGTTTTTAGTGTTTTTTAATTCACACTACATTGTCCAAGAAAAAAATGTTCATATTTTAACGGCAAAATGCTATCGATTTTGGTCAAATTTGAACAAAATCGAAAGCATTTTTTTCGTTAAAAATAAAAATTCTTGTTTATTTAGCAAGTTTTTGTTCCTATGAACGATTCATGATGGATTCGAAATTGTGATTAATTGTATAAATTGTGCTCCGAGTCACCGAATCGAATTGTCCAGCCCTAGTACGTGTGTATATGCTTTATTATTCTTTTTCCCTAAATTAATAATTGTCCTAAATAAACTCCTCCCGTGTCATTAACTATTCTGGAGACTATTCACTTCTATTTAAACTTCGTCACATTTTCCCCAATAAAATTTTCCTCGTTCCCAGCCTTCGCCAATAAGCTTATTGTTAACTTCAGTGTCAGATGTAGCAGTCGGAGTCAACACGACGACAACTTTTTAACGGTTGTTATATCAACGGATATCATAATACAGGATATAGGTACTATAGTCGGCGAGATAAACGCAGGTAAGTGACAAAACGAGTACTATTCCGATTCCATTTTAATCACAAAAATAATAGCACTTGTTTTAATTTTCGCTAGGGTCTGTCCTTCAACCATCTCTGGGGCATACCCAAAAAACGTTTGTCGCCAACCTTTGTAGCGACTCGGTTTTCAAACTCTACCATGTCAACCCATACTGTAACAAAAAGGCAACAAAATCACTGGGTGCGGTGCGGTGCATCAACAGGCCATAATTGGCATAAATCTCATCAACTTGGCCTTTTTTAACTTTGGAAATATGCCACTACTGCAAATGTCCAGTAAATTTACTGTTCTTTTGTTACAGTGTACGCCACCACAAGTCACCCACATATCAACCGCAAAGTGGAGATAACGCGGAGCCTTGTTCGTTTGAGGCTGTCTGAGGTCCATCTGTGGCGCATGCTTGACAAAATAAAATTTCTGATTCGGTTTTCCGATTTTCTAATTACATGTATTTATAATATATATATATATATATTGTTATCAATTTCATCAAACTAATCCCAGTCATGAGACTACTTCATATTTCTCTGAGTAGGGGTCACTGCCAAATCCTCAGGTGAAGGTCAAATGACCCATCTAAACTATAGTCCAATTTGGTATAATGCTTGTCTATAGTACTTCCCAAAAATAAATAGTATCCAGTCCCCTATTTGTATGCCTTTAAAAAAAATAAAAAGATTACAATTTCGTTATTACTCTCGCTGCCTTGTATTAAATATACTGGACACCGACGAGTTGTCTCAATTGAAAATTTGTCAATTTTGTCAAGCATGAGCCACAGATGGGCACGTCTCAACGACGCGATCCATCAGTGACCAAAACGAAATAAAACATGTTTTTGCAAAATTTTTCTGATATTTTTTTCTGATCACGGTTTGAATGTTTGAAAAGTTTCGTTCTGATTGTTTGTTACAATTCTTTTTATTTAAAACTACAACTGATTTGTCAGGTTTCGCAATTGATGAGAGTTTTTCGTACGCAAGTTCCTGTCACTCCAAACGCATACCATCCGCATTTAATGACAAATTAAAAAGATTGTGTATGGACTGCTTTTTCCATTCCAGGGGATATCCTGGTCGTAATTTCATGACTTTGAACCCTTCGTGGCGTGAAAATGAAATTTCTCTAAACGACGGGTCTAAAATACTATTTCGAGCAAAACCCAATGATTGAGTAATTACTTAATTTTTTTATTGAAATTCATTCTGAGAATGACCGGAAGCAGTGCCTTAAAAGACCCAAGTAACAGCCACTCACCAGCAAAGAGCTACTGAAAGATGTAGAGCCAGCAAATACACTCTAAACGGAAAGCATCCCAAGCGGAACTAAACCGTCGTGGTAAAGTGCAATGAGTGGTATCTGCCCTAGGCGATGGTAAAATCGTCTACCAATTCCTAATGAATGTATTGCTAATGTGTTGCCCGTAAATATCAAAATTCGATTATAACTTGGCCATTACCGTCAGAAGTGATTACTCGACCTATACTCGGGTGATACTTGTGAATACGGTCTGGCAAGTTTGATCCAGCTGTGGTAGATTAACGAAACAGAAATTCATATACTGAAAACTGTCACCGTCTTGACTGTATCAACAACACTGCCCTACATAAGCAACATGATTTTCGTTTTTACTTCGTTTGGCGATGACTTTGTTAATGATTAAAGCAGAGGTCGACTGCAGAGTGTACATTTATGCTGCAATAAAACCAAAAATGTCTATCGGACAGATAAAGAAGTTTTGTAATTTCGCATAAAAGCTTAGAGCAGTCCGTAGTCACTTTATTATTAGAGTCTAAGAATGAAAGATTTTGGGAAAATTTATCTGCGTCTTGAAAGATGATGAGTGAAATGATGGCACATTACCTCATTAATAGTTTTATTACGTAAATATGAGTTGATTCGCATCAGCTATATATTTATTGATCTTAATTTTAGGAATGAATTGTAATGAAAAAAGTAGAACAATTTAGCATTGATGATTCGATTCGATTCGAAAAAATTATTTGCTCCAGATAATTCGATGGTCAGGTTTGGCCCAGCCCTACTTCCAATACAATTATCGATCTTGGGGTAGGCGAGAGATAATAGAAGATTCTCCCATCGACCAGGAAAGATATCTCGCTTTATCATCGCTCATTCTATTACAGGATTCGCAACTGTGCCAAATAATTCATAAACACAATAAATTGGGCAGAACTTCGATAATAGGGTCCAAAATTTGAAAAAATTTCAATACCAAATTATGAAGCCATGATACGAGTCACTGGCGTTTGCTCTTGAAAATAGAATTTTGGTTGTATATCGTCAAACAGATCACCAAAATTGCGCCGGACGCACGGAGTACAAGGCTAAACAAGTGCAAGATCCTACGCGCGCTAAATGTTTTAAGGTTTTCTACGTCTTAAAGCACATAGATGGTCATTTTTTGTTCGGTCGGCGAGGGAATATAGGAAGGAAACAACGCTCCCCCCCCCCCCCCCCCCCCCCCCCCCCCCCCCCCCCCCCCCCCTTAATACGTTTGTGAGATTGGGGAATACATGACTGTTCCAAATACATAAATACATGTTGGATAATCATTCAAAAAAGATTTGAGCTGATATCATCTTTTTACAAAATTACACTTTTTAAGTCAAAAGACGTCGCAGCATAATGAAAAGACTGGTGATTCCAAAACCCAAAGATGAGATGGTAGTTCAAACCGTGGATAAAATACCAAAGTCGCCTGAAGGAGGTTTGGTGGTCAAGGTAGGAATGTATAATCCCAGTCGGAAAAACTTTGCAAAAATATGTTTTGTCAGGCGTTAGTCACTGATGGATCGTACCGGCGAGGTACGATCCATCTGTGGCTAGAGCTTGACAAAATTGAATTACTGATACTGATTAGGATGGAATATATCTTAGTTTACTTGAGGTAAGGTTTTATAAGATTTTCGTCCTGTTTCCTCAAAATATAAAATAAGAATGAAATAGCAAACCATACAAACGGAGGAAACATGAAAGCACCAAAACCAAAAATAAGTTTTGAAATTTCGGGAAGATATTTACACGATTGTGACTTTTGAATTCTAGTGCTTAACCTTTGACTTTAAGTCCCAACATAGCTCGCATGGTAACCCGGAAGTCATAACGCAGTCAATAGCTCCACAACAAACGAGTTTGCGTGTAATAGAAATGGGGCAAAATATTCTCAAAGCCACTAATGTATATGATACAAAACTTTTTTGGTGGATTTTCGAATTATTTTTACCCAATAACCGCTAGGTACGGACTATTTGGTGAACGTGTCTGTTCTGTGTTGCGATCGCGCTTGATCACAAAGTTCCAAAGATCAGAGAGAGGTTTCAATTCTGGGATAAAAAGTTCAGAAAAAAAATTTTCCGATTGTTTTGTGAAAATGAATTGAGACGAGAACAAGCCAAATCGTTCAGAGATTTTGACTGAACAACAAAGCAGACGAATCTAATTTCTGAACCGTGTTCAGTGCGATCCACTCAATGAGTTTATTTAAAAAAATCCCAAGGAAAAATAAAGGCTTATCCTTCATCAATTCACTTCGTGTTACCTACCAAGTCACAAATAATATTGTTTATAAAAATTCAATTTCATTCTTTATGTTTAGACTTCATTCTGTGGGATCTGTCATTCTGATCTCCATTTTGTTGATGATGAATGGGTCATAGGAATGAAGAGCAAAATAACATGCGAGGAAATGAATCCTAGGCTAACATATCCTCTTGTACTCGGTCATGAAATTTCAGGAATAATTCACTCGATGGACGAAGAAGACGGTAATATTTTTTATAGCCATTTTCTATATAAAAGGTTTGATCATAGCTTTCCAACAACTCTAACCCTGTCCGTCTATAATTTGCTGCTTGTGGAGGGCCTTCCTTGGCCAGGGTGATCCACTCCAAGAGGTGGATACTGATGGATAGCGTCGATGGGACGCGATTGATCATTGAGGGTGGGCATTGCAGATTGAAATTCTTGGCTCGTTAATCCATGTCACCAATCAACCCAAGGTGTAATACCTTGGGTATGCTAGTCTGAACCGAAAAGATCATATCTTTCCATCAACTCTAACCCTGCCCGTCTTATAAGTGACCACCAGCACAGGGCCTTGCTCCTTAGTGTTGGAAAAAATTGAAATTCTCAAAAAATTTCAACTTTCAAATAGTAATAGCAATGATATCTTCAACGGTTTATTTTTCAGATGAATTGAAGGTTGGAGATAGAGTGGTTGTCTATCCCTGGTTGGCTTGTAACAACTGTCAATTTTGTTCGGCTAATTATCCCAACTACTGTTTTGGACCAACGTTCAGTATTGGATGCTCCGGATCGAATGGAGGGTAAATAAAGTAATATTCGTTCAAAGCGAGGTCGGAATAAAAGCTTAGAAGGAGCCCGGTAACGGCGACTCCAGCAGCAACAACTTAAAAATGCAGCACAAACAACTGCACTATAAGCGGAAAACGTTCCATGCGGAACTGAACAACTATTATAAAGTGCAGTGAGTGATATATCTGGTATATTGGCTCAGATTGTCATGGTACGGGTTGTTGTCTCGAATAAGCGATTAAAATATGCTATTCTACTCAATGCTGTTAAGAACTTTATTAATATATGTTTTAACTGAAATTCACTCATGCAAGTCTGGAAGCATCACTTTAAAAAACCGACTTACGATCAAGTATATAGGGCAAAGTAGGCCTATCCGCTACGGGTCACATTGTACTAACATTTTTCATCTCGTTCAACTATTTTTCTATATACAGCGACCTATTAATGATTCATACTCATTCACACTGGTCCCTCTCATCCTCAGTTGAGCTGTCAGAGTGATTCGAATTATGCGCAAATGTGCTAAAATGAAACTACTAATATACTTATGAGTACATTATTGTACTCGTAAATGTACAGGTGGTTTACCAGGCGCAGACGCTTTACTAATTTGGTTTCTGTTGGCGACATCAACGTGAAATTTGTCTGGCAAGTCACTCGAGCACGTGTGCAGTAGACAATCCCTAACACTTAACAAACTTTCCACAATACGAATTATTTTTCTTAATAGTCGCCGAGGTAGTAGACAGTCCTTACCAGCTGGTAAATACGTTTCATAATGCCCAGGGAAATGACGGTCTTATCACGTGACATACAAATAAAATATTTCAACGGTCTCCAGATATGCTGAATACGTTGCCGTACCAAAGAAAAATTTCGTTCTAAAAATACCGGATCCACTGCCGCTAGATGTCGCCTGCATGTTACCATGTTCGACGCTGACAGGGTACAATGCAATAACGAAGATACAACCAACAGTAGAGAAATTCATGAATTTATCAGGTACGTAACGGATTCAATACTACAATAGCGTTGGGCAAAGCCAAACCTTTAGAATTTCGAATCTGATTCAAATATTTTTTTCGAATCGGATCGAATCATTAATTTCACGGAAAAAGCATTGGTTTCACGTTTTCTGTTACAATTTATTCCTATTATCAAAGTCATGAAATATATAGCTATGTATTCACTAATATTTATAAAAACAAATTAGGAGCAATGTGCCATCATTTCACCTACAATCCTTTAGAGACTAAATAAATTTGCCTAAAATGAAAATATGATAATCCTACTTTTGCAAGTTTTTGTTCCTATGGCTGATTCACTATTGATATGAATAGTCAGTGCTTGAAGTTTTCTTCGCATCGCCGAATCGAAACTTCTTTGAATTTATTGAAAGCAAACGAGAGTTTTAAAGAAAAGTTCCGACTATCAATAAATATCGTTAGACTATTTGCTTCAAATTTCCAATCATTCATTAACAAATGATACAACATTGGATATGTATGTTTTGCATCGTGTCAAATACGTTAGAACTCGGGACAGAAAGTAGTAAAATGTTTGAACACAAAATAACCCCCGTGGTGTCTCATTTTGGCCACCAGTGTTTGTCTCATCCTGCCCCTTCTTTACAACGTCCTGAATAAAGCGCTGTGAGTGAAAACAACGACGATCTATAAGATGAACTTCGCGATGTGTCATAGTAGAAATCTATGCTGTTTAATTTATAGTTGTACAAAACTATCACGTTTGTATACAAGTAAGGCTGGGCAATTCGATTCGGTGATTCGGAGCCCAAATTATTCAAATCAATCTCGAATCGTTCATAGGAACAAAAACTTGCCAAATTAAGTGAAATTTCCATTTTAAGGACAAAATGCAATCGATTTTGGTCAAATATAAGAATTGTTTCTCTTGGATGGAGTTTAAATTGGAAATATACACTATGAACTGTAGATTTCTTGATTTTCACAATGGATACAAGTTGTTATACTAAAAACGGAATATTTGGTATTCACACGGAATTAGTGATTCGATCCGATTCAAAAATATTATCCGAATCAGAATCAAATTCCAAATGATTCGGTTTTGTCCACCCCTATAGACAAGTAGTAAAATTTAAGATAATTTTGTCAATCCATATCAAAGCATGGAATCGAACGGAACATGAATCCAAATAAATTTCTATCTTAAATGTAAAACCGGCACACCCACCCCGTCAGAAATGTTTAGTCCAAACACGTAGGAGTATGAAGCCCAGTCAGAAAAATATTTTTATTGTGCTTGATGGACATGCGTCACTGACGGACCGCCCCGATGAGGTGCAGGTTATCTGTGGCTCATATTGACAAAGTTAAATTTCTATCTGCAATTAATCGTAAGCTTTGTTTTTATATCTCATTCTCTCATGCGAGCTGATGTGAGTAAGTAAAAATATATGAACGATCCTCATCAAAATTCACATCTTATCATGGCTTTTTACAAATCAGTGGTATAATTGGGATTTAAGTGTATACCTCTGACCTCGAGTGAATTTCAAAGAAAAACAAAACACGACTCCAAATTGATGTTTGCTTTTCGATAAATTAATCGTGGGTCGGGTATGATCAGCGTATATCTACTTAGTATGATCTTGCTATTTTTCTTTGCTTCACAGGACAAGCTACACTACTAATAATAGGTGCCGGCGGACTCGGACTATGGTGTTTGCAAACCGCAAGAGTTTGTCTGCCGAAAGAGACCCGTATCGTGTGCGCTGATATAAGTGTGAGTATCAAAAATATAAAGGCGTATTTCAAAGTCGAAGCATTATTAAAATATCCATTCCTGAATCTCATAAACTTAAAAAAGTCAACATTCAAAAAATGAAGAAACGTAGCTCGACTTCCAAGCAAAACGGGACTACTGAAGCAGTCTGCGATGAACTAATATTAAATGAACTTTATTTCACAGTATGCAATTAACAATGTTCTGGTTACTATATTTATTTTGATTCTTGTCATTCCAACCAATGAGGAACGGTAAGGATATCCCAGCATCGTCCCTGTACATGCGGGCCACAGCGCCTCGCACAGATATGGAAAAAATTCACCTAGATAAGATGAAACCCGCGACTGCAACATAAGCGGGAATGATTTCTTACAGAACCAAATCATTCATTTATTTCACAGTATGCAATTAACAATGTTCTCGTTACGATATTTATTTTGATTTTTGTCATTCCAACCAATGAGTAATGGTAAGGATATCCCAGCATCGTCCTTGTGCATGTGGGCCACAGCGCCTCGCCAGACATGATAAAAAGACACCTATAGAAGATGAAACCCGCGATTGGTCCATAAGCGGGAAATATTTCTTACATAATCAAATCGCTATAGTTCTATTATCGGTGTTGTAGGCGGAGATAAAAGAATCTACTTTTCTCCCATATAAAGTCACGGCTTGTAGCAACTACGTTATGTGAAATACTGAAAAACGCATTCATACCTATTGTAAATGTTACCATTCTGATGTGGCTGGGGGATTCCCAAATGTGTAGCACAAAAACTAAATTCTCATGTTTTTTAATTCTAGCAATCCAAATTAGACAATGCACTTGTACACGGTGCGGATGATACAGTTTTGTGGGATAGATCCCTCAGTAGAGATCAGATCATAGAGAATACAAAGAACAAAGGAAGCGACGGATCAATCCATGCTGTTATAGATTTTGTGAACTCGACTGCAACTGCCTCGCAAGCTATGGAATGCTTGTGCAAGGTAAATGGGTTATTGTCGTGAGTATGGATATTGACAATTGAATTCAGTTAATTGAATCGTATTGATATCGAAATATATATATTAAAATGTATTGATGAACGGGGTTAAATTTTAACTGAGCCTAGCGAAGTAAGTATTACAGCTTGGGTGGCGGTTGGGCATGAATTGACGAGTTGGGGTTTTCTATTTGTTATACACCATAAACAACCATGTTACAATTCATACACATATTTTCAGATTTCTTAACAGTATAATACACTGTAACAAAAATGCAGTAAAATTGCCGTTGTTTGACAGTAATTTTACTTTGTGATATTAAAATAAAACTATAAAATATATTCCCCGGCCTATTATGGCATGTGGATAGAACGCGCTGCCAGAGGCGCCCGCCATCCATAAATAACCCGACAACCATTGTTGGAGGCCTCATTTTTTGATGGAATCATATTTGAATTGTATCCACATATTGAAATGCTAATAATTTTTTCACGAGAGAATAAAAGACACCAATCTGCATCAATTATATAATATTTCTTTTTCAGGGTGGCGCCATTGCGTTGGTTGGCTTATTTGGAGGAACGTTGGAATTGTCGCTCTCCATGTTCGCTTTCTCGACCAATGAGGTATACGGAGTAACTACTGGGTCCATAGAGCAACTGAAAGATTTGATTGATTTGTTTTCAAATACAGAGGTACGTTGCAATGAATTTTACAATTACGACTTGTTTTCCATAGCGGCATTCAACAAATTTATAGTTCCGAATTCCATGTGCAAGTGCGAACATTTTCATTTTTTAACGACAGAATACAATCGATTTTGACCTAAATCGATTGCATTTTGGTTTTAAAAATGAAATTTCCATTTCATTGAACCATGAATGAACATTGAACTTTGTTCCTATGAAGATTCTAAAAATAATCTACTTAGGATGTTGATTTCAATTGAATGACTAAATAAAACTTGACCAAACTGTCCGTTTATTCAAATAGGTGATTTTTCTTATAAAAGTTTGCTCCAGAGAACGTCGAAAGCAGTGGTTAAAAGGAGCTAGGTGACGGCCACTAAAATGACAAAGAGCTCCTACAAGACAAAGTGCCAGCAACTGCACTCTGAGCGGAAAACACCCATACAGAACTAAACCATCATAGTAAAGCACAATGCATGGTGTCTGCACTGGGCGACGATAACCTCTCTGCCACTTCGAATGGCTTCGAAAAACAAGCGATTTCAATCAGTCGTGCACAGTACATAAGAACGAAATTTGCACTTTGACGGCAAAATTTAACAAAATTTGTCTCGATTTCGGTTAAATTTATTTTTGCCCTTGAAAATGCCATGTGATTTGAAAGTACTTTTCCGTTTTCAGTTTGTTTATACCAGTAAAAATACATTCGTAGTTATAGATTTTCTTAATGTTAATAATCGAGGCAATTGTAATGTTAAATGATTCGATTTAGCCCAGATCTTAACTTGACTTTGTCCTTTTCAGCTGATTCCTCCTGAAATTACACACATTTGTCTTGAAGACGCTCCTAAGGCTTTGGTGAAGTTGAAGGAAGGTCAAGTTACCGGAAGATTGTTGATAAA
Organism: Styela plicata; assembly: GCA_963675895.2. Lineage (NCBI taxonomy): Eukaryota > Metazoa > Chordata > Ascidiacea > Stolidobranchia > Styelidae > Styela > Styela plicata. Next base: position 15,122,025 of record OZ023142.1, on the reverse strand, counting down.
ATTTTAAACTATATCGTAAATAATTGATTATTCTGCCGCGTGCTAATTTGCTATTTGCTTCAACTTGAAACTTGTTTCGACAATCCATATATTTTCGTCTGATTTCGTTTCTGTTACTTGCCTACCTGCTTTTTACCTGATGCTGTAGCTAGGGCTGGGCATTTCGATTCGGTGATTCGAAGCACAGATTATTCAAATTAATCGTGAATTAGTCATCGGTCAAAACTTGCTAAATGGAGGGAAATTTTCATTTTAACGATAAAATGAAACCGATTTTGGTCAAATTTGAACAAAATCGATTGTAGTTCATAGTTAAAATGAAAATCTTCGTTCTTGGACTGGGTTGTGATTGAAAATACATCTGTTTATGCCAATATTCGTAATTCGTAACTGTAAATTTCTTAAATATAATAATGGAGACAATAATAGTAATAATAAAAATATGATATTTGTCCATTACACGGAATCAATGATTCGATCCGATTCGAAAAAAATATCCGAATCAGATTCGATTTCCGAATAATTCGGTTGTGCCCAGCCCTAGCCCGTCGTGGTGAACCACCTGGTCAAAAATGTTTTATGCGCACGTGTTTTTATTAAGTTTGAGTCACTGATGGATCGCGCCGACGAGGCGCGGTCCATCTGTGTCTCATGCTTGACAAAGTAAAACTTTTCACAATACAATCATATCCTAGTGAAGGATTGGGTAATATGAACCATTCCAAATTCGTTTTTTTGAAAATCCTCCAGCGAAAATTGATTCATTATATAATTTGTTTCATTAAAATGCCCTGTATTTTTCAATTTTATGATGTTTGCTACTATTTTCTTTACGCAAATAAAAATATACCGATCTACATTCAATTAGGAGTTTTTTTACCATACATACTTACAACTGATCTTAATAGGCTCAATCATTACTAAATCACTCATACTGGCATCAAAATGGAGGTTTTCGAAGGGAACATATATCTGTGAAAAAAAAATATATTAAGAAAAAATTTTTGTCTGAAAAATCGCAGCGTGTTTGGCAAACTAAAATTTTGCCTTTTTATATTTCTATGAAAAATCAGATTGAACAACGCCCAGCGAACGTTTTTGACTTTTTCACACTATATTGCTCTGAAAATATATACTACTTATATTTCTTACTTGTACACAAATGTGCGCCACATATGGACCGCGATATCTATCAATGACCTTTGCTTTGTAAATCAATCGAATAACGATTGTTTCGAAACTTCTAACCCTGCCAAGTGATGAACGGTTTAATTGATTAAAGATCAATTTTCTCAAACATAAGTCAAAGATATACCGAGTCTCGGAGACGCGGAACATCAGTAACTCATACGGAGTATATTTCGATAAAGTTTTCTGATGGGTCAAGGGGGCTTGGAGTTCTTAATGATAAATTAATTTGTAAAAGCATGATGTATCTAGCAAAATTTTAATAAGGGAAGAGTTATCAAACTTAAAAAGAAAATCCAAAATTCAAAAATGAGCACCGGCATATTTAGAACCTTCAAATTGGGGGGCTCAAATTTAAAAAAATTTGGTGGTTACATTAGAACACCATAATGAGCGCCGTAGGCACGAGCATTTTGCGAAAACCTAACATTATTATCGCATATCGCAGTAAAAGTTTCGCAGCAGTCACGAAAACTTTACGAAAATGATATTTTAGAGCATAAAAGCTCTCTAAATATCGGAAAAGTTTGAGATTTTCTTTGATTTAAAGCACCCAAAAGTCTTTCATGCAGTTTTTCGGTCATCAAAAGAAGAGGCATTGCAACATTCCTCTCCTGAATAAGCTGGTGATTTTTCGTATGCTAAATCAACAAAAATAGAGGCGTAAAGAAGGCGTGCGGGGGTGTGGCAGTATGTCTTCCTTCAAGAAAACGGCTATTTGATATATGTTTCCTAAAATTAATGGTCAAAAGAACTCTTTCATGTTTTACCGATCATTTTTATAGGTCAAAATGAAATTCCGGTTCAATATTTTTGTATAATACCCATATAAGCAAATACGCAAAGTAAATAGTCGATGGCAGAGTAAATAGTCAGTGAGGTGTCATTTAATGCTCGGATGAAGAATTTGAGGCAGTTCTTGCGATAACCCATTTCGCAGTTTTTGCAGAGCGAAGGTATATTCCTCACATCTGCCAGTTAGAAAAATCCTTTTGCAAGACAGGTTTTGTTAAGTATGAGTCACTGATAGATCGCGCTGCCAAAGCGCGGTCCATCAGTGTCTCATGCTTGATAAAAAACATTCTTGACGACAATATCCCATGTTCGAACTTATTTGCAAAAAATAATAGTACAATGGAATTCTACGTAAGTTTCCGTATTTTAATAACAGTAATGGATGTGCACCGCTCCAGCAGAAGTTTGCAAATGTAGCGTTCATTGCCAAAGGGCGGGCTTTGTGCTATTTGCAACTTACAAGAGCGATGTTTTTCGAGATTTATCATAACTTGGAAATCGTCAGACAGAAAACATAGCTGAGGTATTCAGGGGTTTTCTTTTGCCTACGTGCAAGACAAGAGTAGCGCTGCAAAAGTCTCATACATAAGATATTGGACATTCGGAGCAGAGTTAGCAAATTGAGGTAGAGATAAATACTGAGATAACCCAGTCTTGCCAGTTTATTTAGAAGGATCTTTTTTAGCATTAAATTAGCTAATTTCTGATAAGTCTGCTTTACATATGGTTAGATTTTAAACGCGTTCATTTTTGTCTGAAGTTTTACTGGGTATATTTCATAGAAAAAATTAGTAAACCTTATCTAATTTTTAAATGGATGCTCAGAAAATACAAGCATGTGGTTAAAATACAAAGTAACGAATAGAAACGCATTCATTATAAACTTGTATTTGAAATACACAACTTCATAATTGGAGCATTCAAACTTATCAAAACACAGTAAATTGTTGATTACCTATGACTTTTTTCGGTAGTAGTACAACACCTCGTTATGAGAGTTAAAACATAATTACATTGTAATACGTTACCTAGATTTGCAAAAATATCGTTATACTTTATCTAGTTCAAGGAAAAACTTGACTATAATACACAGAGTCGTCACAATTATCTCAGTTTATAAACTCTTGAAGCCGCTATTATATAAAAAATAGTTGGTAATTCTTGACATCATGAGAAGATTTGTGGCAAAATCAAAGCTTTCACATCGGATATGATACATTTTTATCCCGAGGGAGAGGAAAGCCGAGAATACAGCCTAAGCATATGGAGAACCACGGGCCCTCGGTACCAGTTCCGAATGGGGGTGAAGGCTTTTGATTATCCTATTTCTCATTTTTCCTGTGCATGGACCTGGTTGGTGGAGGAAGCCGTAAGCGGCGCGCGCTGACGTGAACCACCGTGCACCGGAGAGGCATCCAGCATATAATCATCATCATCATCATAATCCCTGATGGGATTCGAAACTACGTCATGATGATCAGATATGCGTAGCTCGAAGCGTATTCATAACGCTTTTACCGATTGAGCTAACAGGGGACTTCACCGGTTCACTTTCTTTTATAAATGCTTCAGTCAGTGAGTCAATTCAAATTTTAATACCCTTGTATTGTGACTGAGCTTTCTATGTTCAATGAAATATAGAGATCAATATGGAACAAAATATATCTAAACCGGATGAGAAAATCGGGCAGATGCACTACGACAAAATTACGATTAATTTACCGTTCGTTTGAAGTAATTTATTTTTACTATTGAAATTCACGTTGAGCAAGGCCGGAAGCAGTGCCTAAAACGAACCAACTAACGCCCGATTAATAGCAAAGAGCTACTACAAGATGCAGTATAAGCAATGCTCTCTAAATGGAAAACATCACAAACGGAACTGAACTTCCCTGAAAAAGTGCAATGAGAGGTATTTACCCTGATAAATTGCATACTTCCTAACATGAAAGTCTTGTTAATAAAATTTAGGCCTAAAACAGGCTGTTGATGGACAGCGCCTTGGGAGGCGCTTTCCACTTACACCACGTAATAGGTTGATTAAGCTGAACCCACTGAAAACATACGACAAAGTATGCTCATGCCCGACTGAACTAGTGCAGTATGAGATTCATATAGAAAATTCAACATGGCGACCCAATCAGAAATGTTGGATTGAAACATGTTTTGTCAAGTATGAGTCACTGATGGATCGCGCCGTCGAGGCGCGGGCCATATGTGGCTCATGATTGACAAAATAAAATTCACGATATGCGACTCCCTCCCACATTTTTGGTGTTAACATTCCAACGACTTGAAGCGTTTAAACCACGTGGAAGAGGCGTGGTTCGTCTGTGATCCAATGATTGACTTAAAACTAAATGTACATAAAATGTATGCATATCTTACGCATGCCCAATATTGGCAATGCCCGTGTCATGTAAATAAAACATTTTGCAGCATAAGCATCTGGGAAAAACAAGCATTACTAAGAATTCCATCATGAAACGAATCGAAGCGCCGAAAGCACGAGAACCGTTGGTTGTTCGAGTTCTAGAAAACATTCCCGAACCACCAGAAAGTGGAGTTGTAGTCAAGGTAAACTATATTTTAAATGGATTATTGAGAGAAAAAAAACACACTTTACCGACAAATTGTATTTTGTGCAGCATGTGAGTTTTTAACAAATGAACATCGTTATAAATACATATTCACGAATGTACGAAAAATGCAAGGCATTATAGAGTGAACTGCCATCATCCATCAACTATTACTTTAGGAGGTTGTTTAGCTTGCTTGGCGACGTGTTCATTTACAATTAGTGGTCATGGCCCGGTTGAGTGTGATCGGGGTTATACGCAATATGACAAAAGTACCTTAGCATTATATTTTCACAATTAAAACCGCCTTGTTCATAAGACTTATATAAAGCATGGTCTCATGATAGAACGTGTCACAATCGGGCGTTCTATGAAGAGTCCATAAAAGTCGTTTACAGTTTTTCTGATTATCACGGAGTAAAAAACAAAGCTAAGGCAATGCTTCCTCTGGTTACGATCATTCTCCAAAAACATGATGATTTGATGATTTTCGGGGACGTGACACTTCAGCTTTTTGACTTTCAAATATTGTCTAAATTCAGACAGCATTCTGCGGGATATGTCATTCTGATGTTCATATGTTTGATGACGAGTTCGACATCGGTGGGGGGTCATACCTCAGATGTAAAGATATGAATCCAAATATGGAGTATCCTTTTGTACTCGGTCACGAAATTTCTGGGACTGTTCAAGCTATCGGAAAAGATGCAGGTGGGTGATCGTTTTGATTACAAGGCGACGAAACAAACTAAATTCGATAACTAGAGGTGACACCTTAAGATCCATTTATTTTCGAACGAACTCATTTTGACTCGGGTTCATTTCCGCTACAAATTTATTTCAAAAATGCAAAAAATCAATGAATGGCTAAAACCTTTCATTATATTTGTGGAAATTGTCAACATATACTTAAAACTGCAACCCAATCACTGCTTAGTGCAATTCAGACGTTCACGCACACATGCCCTATGCTCATTCATTTACGAATGCGATGGCGTCATTTCGAGTCGAGTGTTTACGACGGGATTCTATTACAGAAACCGATTACAATATTTTCAATTAACGTGCAATGTTTTCAATATTGGTGGAAGGTTCTCAAAGTACACAAAAAATACAAATTGTTTGTTCAACCATTCGGATTTGCATGAAATGACCGAATCCGAATCGAGCCGAATCCCAAAGTGGCATATAACCTCCATCCAAAACAAAAGAAATCCACGAAGAAGGCTTAAAGTCTTAAACTATCTCAAGTGAACCAGTTGTAGTGAAATTCCGCATTAACAGTTACACGGTACTTTAACGTTTCATTTTGGCAATGTAGCATCCTGGCTGTCATGGAAGGGTGATTTATTACATTTTCTTGGTAAATGTCGTTCGATATGTGCAGTTTTTGATAGTCTGACACATTGCCAGTCTGCCGTACTTTATACTTGATCGTGTTTTTGTATATTTAAGAAAATTAACTAAAATTTTAACTAGTTAACTAGTTTTTATTTTTTCCCTACCGATCATAAATATCCCCACTAAGCATGTTTTGTTGAGCATGAACACTGATGGATTGAGCGGTCCATCTGTGGCCATGCTTGACAAAATAAAATTCATGATCAGGTCAAAATATAAAAAATCGATTTGAATCACCAACTTGAATTGCCGTAACTAACTATAGGATATTAAATTTCAGAAAATAAAGACTTGAAAATCGGCGACAGAGTTATTGTTTATCCATGGCTTGGATGTGGCAACTGTGGTTATTGCAGTGCGGATCTCGGAAATTTTTGTTGCGGTCAAGCGAACTATATTGGATGTTCGGGCGCAATAGGAGGGTAAATTATAGAAGTATTTATTATATTTTGCATCGACTTAATTAAAAAGATCACACTGAGTAAGATCCTAAATAGTAGAGGTGACTTTTAGGTCAACTGTGTTGGGGTTTTCGGACATTTGTCTTTCTGCCTGTCGATCCACCAAATTTATTCCAACTGGGTTGGTTTTTTATGAGATGGTCTTGCCGGGACTGGAATATATAAAATATATATAATATTTTTTATTGAAATTCACTCTAAGCAAGGCCGGAAGCAGCTTCCAAAAGGAACCAAAAACAGCGACTCAATAGCAGAGAGCTACTTAAAGATGTAGTACCAACAACTACATTCTAATCGGAAATCTCAGACGGAACTGAACCGCCATGGTGAAGTGCAGTGAGTGATATCTGCCCTAGGCGATGGTAAGACCAGTTACCACTTCTTTGCTTCCTTTCAATCGTCTCGTACGCAAAAAAAGGTAGGACTATGCCAGATCCCGTACCTACTGAGCGTACGGGGCAATATACGGAGAGGTATTCGAGGTTGTTCTGAAATTCCTGTATATTGTTAAAAAGGCTTTTTTTTAAACATGTTCAAGACAAAACATTGTCAGAGAAGCTCCAATAAAGTACGGATATGCTTACAAAAGTTTTTTTTACGAAAACCTTCATTTTCATTCTATTTTACTCACAGTTTCTCCGAATATGTTACAGTGACTAACTCGAGATATGTTTTAAAAGTGCCGGATTCTGTACCCCTAGATATCGCATGTATGTTACCGTGCTCAGCTCTCACTGGATACAACGCAGTGTCAAAGGTCAAACCGACAATAGAAAGATTCGTGAAAGCTAATGGTATGATTGTTTTTAACAAACTACTACGGCGTACAGTACCGTTGCTCAACTTGCCTGGGTTTATTGAAAGGCGAATAGTAAAGTTGATTCATCCAAAACTGGCTTTTTCTATCGAACTTTGCTGGATGGATAGATATAGGAATAAAAATTATCTAATTACATGGAAGAGCCCAAATTTTCTTAGCAATAATGCACGTTAATAATGGATTGCATATGCCAGAGTGGCATAATGTTTTCATTCAAAATGAACGTGCCAAAAAAGTTCAAATTATTCAACACTGCTATCTCATAGCAGCATTGATGATTTTGAACCTTTTTCTACTGTTCGATTGCTACCATACACTAAAAAAAGAAATTTTATTATTCTAGCCAAAGATATATCATGAAATGGTTCCCATTTACTAAAGTTTCTCTTGACGAAACCCAAATTTTCTCAGGGATTGGCTAAGTAGCAGAGGAGCTGACATCCTGCCAGTCTTGAATGTACATGGGCCTATACTTTTAATTTTATCCTGGACTCTCAGCTACTAGAAGTTATAGCTTTTATACAAGAAATCAAAAAAATAGTGGGCGCGATATGGCCTAGTGGTTAAACATGTTGGCATCGCAGTTTGAAGTTCTCGGATTCGAGCCCCGCCAAGCCCGGCTCGTTCATCTCCGCCACTCAGCCCAGGGTGATTTGACTTAGGTCGGCTAAGCCGACCGAAAAAGGTCATGTTTTCCCAGCAATTCTAACCTCATCCGTCCATAAGTGACCGCTGGAGAGGGCTTTGGTCAGGGTAATCCAATCCAAAAAGTGACTATTAAAAAAGTCTCGCGTACCATTCAAGTCATGGCGATTTTTTAGTACGCACTGATAAGTTCAATCGGTTGAAATATTATACTGCAAATCACAATGTTTATCATATTGCTCGATTGCTTACATTGCAACAAATAGGCAACTGCATACGTGGATATGTTGTGTATAACTATTATGCTGAAATACTGTTGATGTCTAAGTTCAATTATTAATTGATAAGTAGATTCTACCGATGTTATATCTTCAATAAAATTAAATACATAAGTCCTTATCTTTTTTTATTTAATTACACTGTGGCGAAATACAGCAAATTTACCGCTCATTTGCTACAATTTAATATTCTATTTATTAGAAACGAAACTTGTCTCATTGCCTTGTCAATGAGATTTGTGCCAAATATGAGTTGTACCACCATTTTTGCCGTTTTTATTTGAATATGACCTAGGCAATGCCGGCAACTTTACCAAATTTATGATACAGTAACTAATTTTACTCAGTTAAATGTTATAAGACTGTTCAAAAGGAAATAAAATTAAACAAAACTGACGCTATTCTCAGGACATATTTACGTGCGTAAATATTATGCCGAAACAATGTTATCTATGTTCAATATTTAATATGGATAACATACAGGTAATCTTTTTCAATGCATGGTATTTTTACAAACACTCAATTGAATGGATCACTCTGATCATTGCCCCATTCTCGCAGCATTTTTGTTAAATTGAAGTTTGTTTAGAGCTAGGTTAGAGGTACTCCTTGAAGGAGAGTTCCCCAAATCAATGATAAGTTAAGAGATGCATGTGTAAAGCCACCAACGATTTAACGTGGAACAGGATGGTGTTATTGAGAAAATACATTTTTGAGACTATACACAAGTTATTATGCTAAAATTTGAGTGGTAGTCATTGGTTCGCAAATCGGGAAAACTGGGACTCTGGCCCGAGATCTTAACCTAGCAATGGCCACACATACTAACGAGTAGAGTCCGACAATATATATGCATATCAAGGATGTTCTTATCATTTTTCTACTCACTGAGGATTTTATATCACTTTTTCCCCCACAATTGCCAATATATGCTTACTATGAATATATACATTTTTTATTTAACTTAAATAGTCTTATCATTCCTAATCCATAAATAATTTTTAAACCACATTTGTGAGTAGGAAATATAAGACACGTAGCACGCGATCGCCAAGGTAAAATATATAGAGCGATAATGAAATTGTTAAAAAAATGTCGTAACAGAGGTTATGATAACTTATTTTTATAACTGAATCACATGAACTGCCAACAGTTAAATTGTCTTTGCTTGAATGAATATGATAGAGTGACAATGTTTCCTTATTCGAATGTTCTGATTAACATTGATTTCGTTTTTTTTATTTACGTTGATTTATTTTGCAGTGAATCGTGATATAAGCCTATTTTTACGTTGTAAAATTTGATATAAATCGCGATTAAAATAATTTTTTAGACCAAATAACTTTTGTTTATCTTATTCTATGTATTTTGCGAATTTTGACTACGGAAACCATAATAATGTTATTTTGATAACAATAAATGTGCAGATATAAACGGAAATCGCATATTTCACTTGACAATATTTTCGCATATACTCAATAAAAATCAGTGTCGAAAATTTAAATTCAATCGAGCGTAATTAATAATTAATAAATTTACATTTAGATAAATGGAAATTCTCTACAATTTTAGCTCAGACTTCTACGGAATAATCGATTGAAAAAATTTGCCAAAAAAATCGATACTAACTGAACGACCATACTAGTATCCCAGTTTGAAGTTTTTTGTCAAATATGATTCACAGCGAACCAGCGCTGCGGCAGCGCGATTCATCAGTGCCTCATGTCTGAAAAATTATTTTGGCTTGGATATAACGTGCAGTCAATTCTAAACAAACAATACGAACGTGTTACATGTCTTATAAATATTTCAAGCTAAAAAAAATATTTCAAGCTGAGAAAAATTGATTGAAACATATATTTTTACCAACGAACCGTGCTGCGAGGCGCTCTCTTCTATACATTTTAATAATTGAACTCTGAAAGAATCCGTTATATGCGAGGAATGAGCCAACAATTGATTAATTGGTCGCCGGGCTGGGCGAAACAGAATCAGTCAGAATTCGAATCTGATTCGGTAATTTTTTTCGAATCGGATTGAACCTCCAATTTCATATATTAACCAATATCCCATTTTGACTAGTAGGTTTACTGCATTATGAAAGTCAAGCAGTCTGCAAGAGACTTGAAGGCAATGTTTTCTTCGAGTCACACTGCATGTCTAGGAAAAAAACTTTGCATATTTTAACGGCAAAATGCAATCGATTTTGATCAAATTTGACCAAAATCAATTTCAAGTTGTCGTTAAAAAAAGATTAGTTTTACTACTTTATTTGTTCCTATTAACGATTCACGATTACTTCGAATAGGTTGTGTTTCGGATCGATTCGAATCACCGCATTAAACTACCCAGCCCTAGACTTAGTCGTGACTCGGTCAAAATATGGCTAAAGCTTGACAAAGATTCCTGATATGGGAGTTCGTTGTATATAAAAAGACTATACAATTAACATACACCAGCCCCAAAAAATTTTGTCTACAAAAATAAGTTTGTTTGTACGAATCACTGATGGATCACTCCGACTACTCACAGTCCATCTGCGCTTAAAAAAAAATTGAGTAAAGTTTCTAATTGCCCGAACAATGATTTTCTAATGATATTTCAAAACAAAAAATTCATTTTCATAACACCGACAAAATGCATTAAAATATTTATAAACATTTCTGGCGTCATTCACCTAAATCATTAGTTTGAAAATTAAATTTTATTCCGACGGAATACGTTCATTCAATTTAGGAACGACAGCACATCAAGCACACATTAGTTTTATTACAGAGTACTAAGCCGTAAACTATTTGCCGTACCGTTACGAAATGGTTTTAATGGCAAATAATAAACCAATATAATAGCTACTGTGCGTAAAGCATTCGCGGTGGAAGTTACAGACCGCATTAAAATGGTTCTGCTAGCTTTAGATGAGTGATGAAAAGTACAAAGCTTGCCGACAAATACATCTATTTGTATACAAACTCGTTAATTTTTCGATTCCGGATGTACGATTGGATTTTACACTTTCTACAATCTCAATTAAACACTGATAAGATCGCCATTTTACCGCCGATCTCAACTAGGACTGCGCGAAACCGAATCATTTAGATTTCGAATCTGATTCGAATAATTCTTCCGAATGGGATCGAATCATAAATTTCATGTGAAGAACAAATATGCCGTTTTTACCATTACAACTTGTCTCCACGGTGGAAATCAGGAAATTTATAGTTTATAGTGTACATTCAATTCACACTCCATGTCTGAGAGCAACAATTTTCATATTTTAACGATAAAATATAATCGATTTTGGTGAACCTTGACCAAAATAAATTGCATTTTTTCGTTAAAAATGAAAATTCTATTTTTTTTCAGAGAGTTTTTGTTCCCATAAACTATTCACGATTGATTCGAATAAGTTGTGTTCGAATCGGTTCGAATCTCCGATTCGAAATCCCCATCCCTAATCCCAACCCAATCGCTAATTTCAGTAATAATAATGCTTTCACGAGTTGAAATTGAAAGCTTTCTAATACAAGTTGCTAGTAAGAACATTATTTTCGAATGACTTTACCACTGTCACGCCCTGTACACTGTAGCAAAAAATCAATGTACAAGAATCGATTTATTTATATACAGGGAAAGCCACACTTCTCATCATAGGAGCTGGAGGGCTTGGCCTGTGGTGTTTACAGACAGCGAGAGCGGTTTTGCCAAAACAAACAAGGATTATTATTGCGGATATTGGCGTGAGTAACTTACAAAATTTCTTCAGAGTGTATTCACTTGTACGAGAATTTAAAAAAATAGCGTTGCAAATATCAATATTTTTCAGTGCAATATATCTGTCATTTAATATTTGATGGTAGTTACAGCAATGTCTGAATACCACAGTTTACAGAATCCGCCTTACATATCCATGACCACCACTTAACGCAGAGTGTATAATTTGGGTAAGTTTACCCGAACAGGGGAGCGAGCGCATGGATTTGAGATTAAAATAAATTCTCCAAAAAAAAAATAATTTTCCCACAAATAGGAATAATGCTATGAAAACTTTCATTCAGCAAGCAAAGCTAGACAATGCGATGTTGCATGGTGCAGATGACACAGTCCTGTGGGATCCTTCATTAAGTCAAGAAGAAATAATCAACAGAACAAAAGAGAAGGGAACAGATGGAAATGTACAAAGTGTTATAGACTTCGTGAACTCTGCTGCAACATCAGCACAAGCCATGGGAGCAGTATCAAAGGTATTTTATGTGTAGTGATACCTGTTTAAAGACTACAATACAGGTGAAATTGTCTTACCGATGCGTTGCATTACGTTTCGAGTAATAAAAACGGCAATACACGCCTACATAGCTTTGCGTTAATCGTGTTCACATGCGTACAAGCACAATCGCAAAAAACGAACCGGGCACTGTGCGTTAGCTTTCATAGCAAGCCGCTCTATTTCATTGGAAAACGTAAGGAACTGCTTGCAGAGCATTGCGCTAGCGTAAAACGCAAGGGTAAAACAAACCTAGAAAAAACGCAACCTACCTAAACGTTTAGTGCGACCTTAAGACGTATAGCGGTTTTCAACCGTGTGTTCATAGGGGTATGATGGGGACATTTCGAATTGGCCACAGAGCTATTTTAGAAATGCTGAAATATATATGGCTTTAAAAACAGTTTTTTTTAACTTCCAACATTTTTAAGACTGGATAAAATTCCTGGCAGTAAATTTGTTCTGTTTTGTACAATCTGTTATACTCCAGGCTGGATGTATTGCAATGGTCGGCTTATATGGAGGATCGCTACAAATATCGTTGCCACTATTCGCGTTCCTACTCCATCAAATTCTCGGAGTATTTGTCGGTTCTCTCGATCAGTTGAAAGAACTTCTTCAGCTTATCTCAAATACCAAGGTAATATTCTCTATTTGTATCTCATATATTTAACCTTAAATATTAGTATGCTCAATTAATTGGGCGGTATAAGCAAACTGTATTATGTAAAAAAGTTCCCCGCCAACACGCTTTCTACATAGAATAATTCACAGTGAATAAAATACACAAAAGTTCAAGTGGTTTCATCTTGCACAAAAGTTCTGCAACACGCCAGGCTGCTATCTATCGCTTTTCATTATGGAATCCTTAGGCTATTGCCCATTTGCTATAAATTTATGGCCGTCAGCACACATCTACGTTGAATTAATATAATTCGATTTAAATGCTTGATTCATTTATTTGAAGTTGTGAAGGATCGTGTACAGCAAACAAACCAAAAGCGAATTTCGCAACTGCATATTATAGGCAAAGTTGCTTATTGGCGCAACTATGATTTTTTTCAGAATTTTCGCGCAGTGCTACAGGTTTCAATTTATTTATGTTCATTCATTTAATCAAGCTGCATCGTTATCTATTCGTTTTAGATTTATTCGGAATTGCTGATTTTTTCTGCGTGGTCTACTGCTGACGCCGTCCACAAACCCCTCGGGTGCTAATCAATTGTGAATAAAATGGCTTGTTTACTGTCGTGGATATGATAAGTACCAAATATATCATTAAATATGTGTATCAATTTATACCGCACACAAAATTGACAAATGGAGACAGGAAGCCGGTAAACAGCCTACCGGTGCAGCAGTTTTATTTTTTGCCCACCAGACAGTTGGTAAACAGACAAGCATGACATCACTCACACGCTTCCTTTCGAGCGTCGCCTACATTGTGTGACTTTCGACTTAACTCGTTGTAGGTTATAATTGAAAATTACCAAATCATCATCATTCAATGATATTTAAACAATAACAAATGTATTCGACTTTTTATTGCAGCTGCAGCCACCAGATATAACTCACGTTACGCTTGAAGATGTCCCTGAAGTTCTTGAAAAACTGAAAAAAGGTGCTCTGACGGGAAGGGCACTAGTGAAGTTCTAAAACTCGACAACAAGGAATATCGCCTCACTTTTCCATCAGTATTTTTTGCATTTTTGTTATATCTAGGCAATCAAATAATTTTTGATATGCCAAGTCTGTGTCCTGATAGACCGCGCCTAGATGGCGCGATCCATCAGTTACCCATATTTAACCTATAAGATTGTTGATGGAATTTTACCGATTTTTGCCGATTACCGAATTTTATCTATATACCGGTATATAGGTGTCATAAATCATATGCATTGGTATTTAATCGATTGACTATTGAAATTAACTATCTCAATATAATCAAAGAAATTGTATATATGTATGTGTATAAATGTGTAGGTTTTCAAGTCTAAATTTAGTTTTTTCCTGGTTCTAGTTTTAGTTTTTTTCCAAACGGCGCAAATGATATATCACGTTTTGGGAATTTATCGTCGGTCAACGTTTGACAAAATATGACGTAACTTATTCATCTTAGAACGCTGGAGGTGATAAATTATTTGCTGAATTTTATTTGAAGTTTCTTTAAAATAGAAGGATTTCTACCATTTTCTCACAATGATGCCTCGCCTCGCCCAGAAGAGGTTCGGAAAATCAAATTCCGTATAGATTATTTGGTCGGTAGGCGCGCCAACCAGTGGTGGTTACTGCAATGAAGCAATGTTTATGATAAAAGATATGCGATGAACGTGAACAAATAGCCCGTTTATTCCGAAATTAATCAGAACGATTGAGTTTAAACTTTGACAAATTTATGGATAAAATACCGTCTTCTAATTGACATTCAGCTTTAAGCTGATTATTTACATGGTTGATAATAGAAATAGGAGTAATATTCTTCGGAAAAGAAATTTTCAATTACATTACAAAGCTATTGGAAGTCAAAGGCAAACCCATAAGTTATCACGAGCAATCATTCCCATTTAAGGTGTAAAAACTCAAGAACTTTTCCATAGACCGTCATGTAAATGCTCTTACGACAGCAATAACATGATTAGAATTTGCAAGTAGATCCGGAATACCCTATGAAAAGCGATTCATATTTAGCATACCACAATCAGGCTAGTAGGTCTGTTAATATTTACTGAATAATGTAGAAGTTGGCTCGTTTGATCAACGTACGAATTCATGTTCTTGAGCACAAGTCAGATGTTTCTTAGTCTATGCTCACAAATAGGTTAAACTTCCACAAAAGTACGAAAAATTTCTATAATTTTGAAGTCATTGTCGAACCGCACTAAATAGATGCGCTTAGCAGCTTGTATAATAATCGTAGAAAAAATTAGGTTTAGTTTGTGGACCCCAAACAAGACTGCCACCGATCTTTTGGAAGAGGATGCAAAGAGCTGCATTAGATGTCAAACCATCAATTGCACCCTAAACAAAATATACTTCGTACTGCTCTTAGCTGCTGTAATAGAGATATTAGTTGGAGGTTACCCCTAACGTAAGAGGCGGCTAAAAGGAAATAAAAAAGCTGTAGATGGTTCTACCATCGCCCGGGGCAGATAGCTCTTCAATTATGCTTAAGATGTTTTCTACTTGATGTGTAGCTGCTGTTTCTACATTTTGTATACTAACTTCCACTAAGTTGTACTACTAATATTCATTAAGTCACCACTCACTGCACCATGACGGTTCAGTTTCGTTTGGATGTTTTCAGTTTAGAGTGCGGTACTACATCTTTTAGTAGCTCTCTGCTAACGAGTAACTGTTGGCCTTGCTTAAAGTGAATTCCAATAAAAAAGTTACCATTAGTTGGGTCCTCCTAGGTATTACTTCCAACCTTGCTTTGGGCAAATTTCAGTTAGCAATAAGGAAAAATATCTACCTCAGCAGACGGTAAAATCCTCTACCACGTCTTTGCTTGTTTTCAATCATTTTTAAAGACACGCAGATGATGCGTTAGCGCAATCCAAGCACGCTCCAACAGGTTAACGATTAGCTAATGCAGCCTTTGGTACTGAAGAGGTTTCTTTTGCTCCATCTGCAAAAGTGTACAACCTTGTAGACTACGTGTAGACAGAACTCAGAGCAATGGACGTCAAGTTTTATCAAAAGTAAAAGTCAATACGAAACATAGATAAGCTGTGTTTGCGATATAGTCGACTGCGGTGTTTCGTCACATGCCGCAAAACCAACGGTGAAAACATCAGACAGTCTGTTCTGTTCACATTCAATGTTATGCCAGCTAAATCTGCTCATGGTGATAATTGATTGCTCGATTCAGAAAAAAAAAACTTGCACACACACGGCATGAAAAAAGGGTACCTAGATATAATGGTAGTGTGAAAAGGATCGTACCACATTTCAGGTTCTGGGATCAGTCGAAATTTTGCTTCGATAAGCACGAGGCACGGATGGACCGTGCCCTGGCAGCGCGATCCATCAGTGACTTTTAATCATCAAAACTTGTTCAGTGAAAATATGTCGAACTGGGGAAGTTTATGTGAAGTAAACAGCTAGATACTGGCGTATTAGGGTAGGAATTTCACTTCAAAATTCCAATCAAACCAGATACTCATCACTCATTTCCCGGTGTGATTTTATGATTTTACTAAATTTCCTCGGACGTGTTAAAATTTTAAATATACTCGAAAATGAATAATATTAACAAAAAATACTACTCATAAACGAACTGACGAAATATATCAACCTTATTCAAGTGTAATACAAGCTATAAATAAGTTTCCAAACAATCTTCATCATGAAGCGAATCGAAGCAGCGAAGCGCAAAGAACCGATGGTTATGAGATATCTCCCAAGCATTCCTGAACCACCGAAAGGCGGAGTTGTTGTTAAGGTAAAAATATAAATTGACGAAGATATTTAGGCATTTTTGAAAATATTTTATTGTTTGTTTTAGAAAGAACTTATACTAGTGATAGTACGGAGTGTTGTGCTGTCTTAAGAAAAAGGTTTCCGTCCGAGCTCGAACAATATTAATTGTCCTAGTATACCGTTCAAAATTACTTCGTCCAAACACGCTTTGGTAAGTCTGTTATCGAACGCGCCCTTAGGCGTGGGTCATCTGAGGTTCCAGCTTAACAAAATAAGATTTCACTTCGGTATAGTACTATGCAGGCGTGTGTATTTAAATTGGTCCAATGTATTTCCTGCGCGTGATGCTTACATGCACGGCAACAACAGCTTACGATCCCCAATACACACATCCCCGATTTTAGCTGTTTGATGCGACTGGCACGGCTGAATTTCTTGCTGCTACGGTTCTACACCAAAGTTGAAATTGTTTTAACTATGTCGTAGAGCCGTACAACTAAATTTGCAAATTTTGGAGTTTCTATCGACTTGTTAGTAATATTTTCAAAGAGTTGATGCTAATAATCGAGTTTTGCCGAAGAGAAGATAATTTCACACCTTATTATTTAGTAATATAACAAGATACCGTTACCGGGTACAAAGTAGGGAGGCTACCGGTACTAGTCGAATCATTGAAAATATATATGTTTTAATGAATTTAGGTTGTAGTTTGTTGAAATATTCATATGCAGCTATTTATATCATTGCAGAGGGATAAACAATTTGTATCGGGGACGTGTGCATTAAAATCGCAGAAATTACATGTGGCCACCACCGGCCATAAAATGACGGACCGGGAATTCCCCGATCGTTGACGTTTTATCGGTTATGCGGAAAGCGCCCTTAAAAGGAAGCAAAACAAGTGAGATAAATAGTTTTACGATCGCTAATATGGACACTACACACAACACAACAGCTGTAGTAGGAAAACGTCATTCACTCTCGTTGGCGTGAGGGAAAAACGTTATAAAGTGGGATAAACGGTTTTACGGTCGCTAAGGGCAGATGCGGACACTGCACACAACACAACAGCTGTAGTAGGTTAAAGTCGTTCACTCTCGTTGGCGTGAGGAAAAAACGTTATAGAGAGTTCCAGCGGGTACAGAAAAGGCCGCGTATTACAGAAAAGGCGCCAAGGCATTTGGCCTTTGAAGTGGTCTTGTTGAAAAAGGATGTGGCGCATGGTGTCGTATACATCTCTCGTTTTGAATATTCGTGAAATATTAAAGCACTTGTGCTCACTTGGGCGCGTCACTTCATAAAATACATACATGGGCTGAGCGCACGTAAACCAAATAATGTTAGTAAGTATAACAAGCATAGTATAATTAGACTATAACATCTCTACGGCAATGTTCATTATGCACATGTGCTTAAACATATTTTTGCCATAAACACACACAGACACAGAATATTCTATAGGGGTTGTGACATTATATAAACAAAATGTATGTACAACTTGGACAAAATCCAAAAGTTAGAAAGTATTCCATTCAACTACTACAATTATAATCAAGCGACTTCAGGGCCGATTAACTGAGTAAAAAGCGATCTTGTGATATACCGATTGGTATATTATTGCAAATACCAGACAGGTAAATTCAAAGCGTTTTGGCCTAACGAAATCAAGTATCCAGTTTAATTTATCAGTTTACTTGTCATTTTGAGATTTTCTATCGAACATAATTACACCAATTTGAACTGAAAAGTAGGTTTGAAGGGATACTGGCCAGTGTGAGTTTGAAACAAGCTCTTTTCGGGCATTAGGCATTACCGCCACTCAAGGGTTTGCGCGATATTGAAAACATTCAACACATTTATCAAGTGCATCTGCGAGTATAATCTGATCACGTTAAATTTGCTACTGAATGTGCTAGGATAACCTCCGCGTATACACCAGACCTAATAAGGGGGGAATCGTACTTGTTGTCACGACTTCCTGCTGAACGAAAGGGTGATGAATAACAATTTCAAAGCGATTTTCCACGGTTCCGATGTAATTTGATGTTGTTGTAATTTTGCAAAATATTGGTCCGACGAGGCCCATAATTGTTAAGATAAAAACATCACCAGAAAATGTTTTTCTGTCGAAATTGCTCTGATGCAAAAAGTTTCTCACGTGTCTTTATTGTGTATTTGATTAGTACAAAATTATAAATTTTTCCCTCGTTGAGGCGATGTGAAGGTCAACATAATTAAAATTGCTCTATTAAATTACAGACATCATTCTGCGGAATATGTCATTCCGATGTTCATATGTTTGATGATGAGTTCGGTACAGGCCAGGGATCATACCTGAGATGTAAAGATTTAATACCTGGGATGGAACACCCGTTTGTTCTCGGACACGAAATTGCTGGCACAGTTCATTCTTTAGGAAAAGGAGCAGGTGAGAGTACTGTGACGAAAATGCAATAAAATCGCCTTTCCTCGTCGGTAAGCTTACTTGGTGATATCCAAATAGAATTATATTAGACTACTCGAGCTACCTCAAATATATGATTAGAATGGTAATCAGCATTTTAAAATTTGATTCGCCTTTCTCAGTGATTCTAATTGCCAGAATTGGAGTGGCAAATTTTGACGTCATATTGGGAGCCGCAAGTAAATTTTTTTCTGAAAAATACCGTTTTTATTGCATCTCATGTCAAAAGAGCTCGTTCAATATAAAGCTTCCATTCGTAAAAAATATTCGATTTTTTCAAAATCACAAGATGTTCGCTTTTGACCACCACTAGCCAATTCCGATATCAATTTACTAATTTCAATACTATAATAATTTTAGAAAACAAGGATTTGAAAATCGGAGATAAAGTTGTTGTGTTTCCGTGGATTGGATGTGATGATTGTGGATATTGTACGAAGGGACTTGGAAATTATTGCACCGGACAATCTCATTATATTGGATGTTCTGGTCCTATAGGAGGGTAAGCATTAAAGAATGTTATTTGGAATATGAGGATTTTGGAATGAAAGTTCCGATTACAACATAATGCAATTTAGTTTTTTAATTGAAATTAACTCCAAGCTGGGTTCGATCCTGAACCTGAGCACCTGGAATCAACTGGCTATAAAAATTCATAAATATGAAGAAGGGATGAACAAAATTTATAACCACACTGTAACAAACTTGCCGTAAAATTAATGTTCAATTGCATCATTAGTATATTTCAAAAAATTCCGTCTCGTTGACGAGATTTATAACAATTATTGGCCGTCGATGGACCATCCCTTGGAAAAAGGAGTCGTTTTCATAGTTTTATTCAAATATCAGCAGGGAAAATTTATTGTCAAAGATGCGATGATCGTACAGCATTTTTGTTACATTGTACTTCACCTGAAGTCAAGGCCGCTTGCCCAGAGCGAGTTCCATAAAAAAACACATAAGCGCCACATTCGTGCATAATACATACACACACATTTATAATTATAACAGATACTCAGAATACGTTCCAGTTTGCCACTACAAATATGTCTTGAAGGTTCCGGAATCTTTACCGTTGGACATAGCAGGCATGTTAACGTGCTCTGGTGTCACGGGATACAATGCAGTAGAAAATGTCAAACCGACCATAGAAAGATTTGTAGAATCCAAAGGTACGTTTATTTATTTATTGTTAAGGTTCGCTGTAAGCAAAGCATGACGCAGCACTGAGAGAATCGACTGTGACTTATATGATGAGGAGCTACAATAAAATTTAAACTAACATATGTACTCTATTAAGTTGAAAAAATCCCAAGCTGAACTGAACCATCATGGTGAATTTCAGTGAGTGGCACATGCCCTGGTCGATGGTGAAGTTATCCGCCGCTTATTTGTTCTTTTAAGTCGCCTCTCGCGGTACGCAGTGGGAACATTAGGACAATTCTAAATCCCGTATCTATAAGGTGTAACTGTAATAAAGTAAACTCGGTAGATTGGAAAACAAGTGAGCCAACTGGCTACCTCGACGTAACTTTTGTGCGTAAATTTCATTTTGAGTAGCATGATAACACAGAGCTGTAAATTAATTTTATTTACCTTTTGTGCTAATTTTGTGTATGTCTTCGTCAACGTTTTCTTCTCACAGAATCAATTTTAGTAGCTCACATCTGTCAACAATTACAACGGTTTCTATTCATATGATGTATTGAACACCCATCCAGTCAGAAAAATTGGTTAAAATTTTGAATCGCGTCGACGATGCGGTTCATCGAACTAATAATTCCCCGTCCGATGAACTAATATTGTTCTAGGATCCATTGAAATGATGATTTGAGTCGTTGTCATTAACAGTGAAAACTACTGAGTAGTGTGACCTCTTAGCAACGATTCACTTATTAATTAGGTCGCCAAGGCACAATCCATCCAGCGCTCAAGCCCCACCATAATTTCCTATTGAGTTGTTCCCCTTTTCTTCTTTCGGTCCTGTGTTTTTCCTTATTTTCCAAAAATCGATTTGTTTTTATACAGGGAAAGCCACACTTCTCATCATAGGAGCTGGAGGGCTTGGCCTATGGTGTTTACAGACAGCAAGAGCAGTTTTGCCAAAACAAACAAGAATAATTATTGCTGATATTGGCGTGAGTAATATGATAAAAACATTGAAGGAATTACGTATGCAAATTAGTAGTCCCGCAGATTACATTAAGTCACTATGCACAAAATGTCGATTGTGGCTCTAATATCGCGTGAATCAGTTCAACTTTGCGCCACGATATCTAGACGGGGTTACAATGAATTCCCCCCCAACCAGCATCTATATTCGGGTCCGCAAATTATTTTCTGTAGAAGACGTTGACGTACATCATTTTGGGCATTTTGCTGGAATAAGTAGCAAAATTACTAGAATACATGACTACTATTAAGGTGAAGGCATTAGTACTTGTACCATTGACGCACAACTTTTTAACGGCTTCTAATAGATTAAACGTTAAATTTTTCAATATGTTATTGGCAGTAATCTTTATTTTTTTTTCTGCAATAAAATGGAAAGTTTTAGTTTCGCTCGTTTGAACTGTATGTAGGCTTTATTCATCACGTTTCAATCCGCGCTTATGGAGCATTCTTGAGTGTTGCTGAGAGTCTCACCTAGTCTACACCATTGCTAAGTACAGTTTACTTCACAAAACATGTGCGTGCCCAAGAGCGTGATGAATGCTCTAAACTCTACTGCGCAACAACTACGACAACCTCAATCCAACCCTATATTTAGCAAGATAAACTCAAAAATGCAATGCTACACGGCGCAGATGATACAGTTTTCTGGGATCCTTCATTGAGCCGGGAAGAATTAATCAACAGAACAAAAGAGAAGGGAACTGAAGGAAATGTACAAGCTGTTATAGATTTCGTCAACTCGTCCTCAACAACAGCACAAGCTCTTGGCGCTCTTTCCAAGGTATTTATTTGGAACTGAAATACTTTATGAAATGAACTTTATTTCTAAGTATAGGTTTGAAGCTTTTCCGGAGCACTTACTTACCGATTAAATATGTGTTTTTGCGATTCTGAAACCGCCACCATAATACGTATATATTGGCGGTGGAACTGAAGTCAAATCTTTGGGTGTACATAGAAATGAAAGCATTTTTTTTCAATAATAGGAAATTGATTAGTCGTTTTTATTCATAGAATATCCTATATTTGGGGGCCAAACACTAAAAATATGTCAATCGTGGTAATGTGCGCCCAAGGAGCGCGACAGCTTTTGCTATTTTCTTATTGCATAAAATTGAATTTTTGAATTGACTTAATTCCGAGCCTTGTGGTGCACTACCCCACTTCTCTAAACTTAGAGAAAGTAACCCCCCCCCCCCCCCCCCCCCCCCCCCCCCCCCCCCCCCCCCCCCCCCCCCCCCCCCCCCCCCCCCCCCCCCCCCCCCCCCCCCCCCCCCACCAATGGCCAATGACTTCTTATATGTTGCTGGAACATATCCAATGAAATTATTGCGCATGGACACGGTAAATCTATTATACCTCATTCTAATAAATTAAATCTGTGTCTTGTGATAAACAAAAAAAAATTGATTGTGCTTCGAATTCACAGTAAATGAGTATTCAAATTGAACATGGATCCAAATTTTGAATTTATTCACCACTATATACCCTCTCTATAACTTTCTACTTTAGGGCGGCGCTCTGGCACTGGTTGGACTGTTCGGCGGAGCTCTCCAACTATCATTGCCGTTGTTCGCTTCCAAACTTCATCAAGTCCTCGGAGTATTTGTCGGTTCTCTCGATCAGATGAAAGATCTTCTACAGCTTGCCGCAAATACCAAGGTAATAATACGTTAATTAGTTATAGACGGATAAGGAATAAGAATCCTGGGACTGACCCTTTTTATGAGAACGCAGATAGTCGTATTAAACTCCTAAAATATTCAGTTATCTCCCACTAAATTTTGATCTTGCGAACAGGAATTCCGTGATATATCAATGTGGAATTGAATCCAACAAAATCGCAAATGTCTCCCTAAACCATCTGTACAATAGCAATCGGAACGTATCTGAAAATATACCTGGAAAAACAATCCATTTTCATTGCAGCTCAAGCCTCCCGCGATAACTCACGTCAAACTTGAAGATGTTCCGGAGATTCTTGAAAAGCTAAGAAGAGGAGAAATTACTGGACGAGCAATTGTGAAATTTTAAAGTCATCGAACGACTTAAGAAAAGTTATCAGCTTCAGCATATTTTTTTTCTTTCTCAAATTATATTGAATTCACCTCGACTACACTCAGTAATTCAATCCTATACCAAGCCTCACTATAAGTACCAAGTTCACTTAATTGCGTGTTCCTGCTGAGTTTTATTGTGCGTCATATTAATATTGCTATTAAGATCGCTGATTGAAATATTCGTTTTATTAAACTATAAGTCCATACCTAACCTATTCAGCAGTTTCATTATGTCAAGCATGCGCCACAGATGGACCGCGTCTTATCGACGCGATCCATCAGTGACACATACTTAACAAAACGATAAATTTTCATATCTCTTTGGATATGAGATATGAGAATCATAGTTGAAGTTTTGTGCACTTCGTCTCCGAGTCACGCTTGAAATTTTTTCTCGGTAAATTTTCTCGATTAAACATTGGGTTAAAGGAGTATTCGGTTGGTAAGAATTTTTACGATTAAATGTATCACCGTCACTTCCACGTTTCGAGGAAGAAGACATTAAGCATAGCGGCCATGTTTGTAGGATACTGTCTTTCGAAAAAGCGATATCGTCCTATATTGTATGAGTCATGATCTGCTGGTCGACAGGCTTGCTATTTTTTTGAAAGGAAAGGAACATTTCATCATTTCATTTGCTTTGATCAGGAAAACATCGACGAATATGATTATTATTGAAAGTTTGAAATCGATATATAATCATCCAATAAACTAATTCTTGAGCATGCAATTATGTTGTTATTAAGCATTGCTTTAACACCGGGAAAAAACACGAGATCGCAGGCTGTTAGTGTAGGAAAATGCAAAAAACTTGGCTATCGAGATGAGGTTCAGTTGCAAAGGCTAATTGTTAGGTGTGAGTCACTGATGCATTGTGCTTTCTAGGGCCAGCTTGTTCGTAACAAAACGAAATTTAATTTCAAATTGGTTTTGCCAGGATGTATTTGTAATTATATTAAGTAGATATAAATTGAAAGCATTTGATGTATGCTTAGAAGTCCTTTTTGAAACGCCTAATATATTAATCTGTACTGACTCGCTCGCTCGTCCACCGACATATGATACTCGCGACTTTTGAATTGTCTTAATTACAAGCAAATGCGCTAGCACTAGCGTGCCAAAAAGCCGACCAAAACATTGCAGAATGGTCTATTAAGTACTTTAAAACAGTAATTAAACATAATTAGTCTATATCAGACCTGAAAACGAATTTTTCGAAACATTTTCGAGCCTCCGACGCCATATTTTTTACTGTTTTATGATGATATACAATAAAACCCCTATTTTTAGAAATTTTTTTAACGTCATAATTTTTTTTAAATTTGACCTCCTTTACTATTTTCAAGCTAGCGATTCCTTCGATTGCCGTCAATTACAATCCATAGTATATTGCATATATTAAGATTTGAATATTCATTTGTCGACTCGAAATTTCTTATTATTTGGCATCATCAGTCGCTGGACCTAACAGCACTGGACGCAGCAAAAATACAGCATAAGTTTTCAGAAAAACATGGAAATAAATATATGTTCAAACCTTCCGGATGTACCTAAAAAATCATCGGACACCATCGGTTGTAACCATAGTTCCAAAGTTGACGCGTAAATTTCGTCTGGCCATTAAGCTGAGTCCTACTTATACCATGGTATGTTTACAAAGTACCAGTAGAAACAGACCAACATGTCACCATGCCATTATTGACAGCCGTATGTGAGTCAACTGTGGTTCCTGGCTTAGGCATGTACACTCTATGGTGTCATGACTATCAACTGATTGCTATTATTCCTTGATCATTTGTATGTATTTGTGAAGTATTAACATTTTTGACAGGATGTTCATACTGGCGAAATGCACTTAGTGTGTAATATCTCGGGTTCCAGTCGGCTCGTTAACCCATGTCCACTACTTAATCCAGGGTTTTAATATCTTGAGTAGGCTAAGCCGAACACGAAAGATCATGTCTTTCCAACAACTGTAACACTGTCCTCCTGTATGTGGCATCTGGTACTTGGTGGATCTGATACTTGATCAGAGTTATCCACTCTGAGAAGGGCCAAAAAAGAGTTACTTACGTTGCCGTGTCTCAATATGACTGTACCGATATCAACATTTGTCGCCAACGCTTTTTTCAATGGCAGTGAAGAATCCACGTATATCATCAAAGAAGATATAAAACACCCTCATTCTGCTAGTTGTCTGTAATTCTGAGTTTAAAACTATAAATAATGATGTAATTTTCCGAAAAAAGCACTGGGTGAATTCGTCTATTATTTAACTTTTCGTCATCCTTTGTTCCATATATCATACGAGAAAAACGTGACAGATGAAATTCAAATTTGACCTGGCGCAATTCCATTGAAACTCGGTGATTGCTTCCGCCCGTGTCAGAGTATAACGTCATTTAGTATCAATTTTGATGTGCCATTGCCATTGTCTAAAACTTTGACGGATGGTGACAGATTATCAAATGCATATCGAGTTGTGTACATCTGACTTACGAAACGCTTGTATTATGAATATTAAAACAAGGTCATATTCAATCAAGACGATGTAAAACGGCAGAAATAATAAAATTTTGAAAATGTGAGAAAACACTTTTTCCGGGCCGAGTTAAAAGTGTTTGGAAGCTAAACAAGAATACAAATTTCAATAATATGAGCGTTAGGGTGGCGTTGTCCCACAAAGATCAGTGACAGTGATAATGACATATCCCAATATACTACAACTGCACTGACTCGGTACATGACATGCAAAACTCTAAACTCTTAAACTTGATAAATTGAAATGCTAAACCTAAATTTGTCATTTGCGTCATTCACATCATATTATGATCTGCAAGAATCATAAAGTAATTACTCCATTTTATATGAGCAAAACCTTTGATTTGTGAACTAATATCATTATGCATTTTGTCGAAGTATTTTAAAGTTGTTAATCTTGATGGCAATGGACGGTCAGAAAAATATTGACCGGTCGTCGGCGGCGCGATCCATCAGTTACCCACGCTTGGCAAAATATTTGATTGGGTACTGTTGTATAATTCGGTGAGTTGGAATTAACTCCGACGATTATTCATTTTTGAGTTGCAATAAACATCATTAGAACGAAGATTTGTTCATTTGAGCAAGAAAATATACCACAGATTGAGTGGAGGGCATGGGGTTGATAAACCGAACTCATCATTAGCGCTGTGCAATTCGATTCGGGGATTCGAATCGATTTCAACCACAATTTATTCGAATCAATCGGGAATCGTTCATAGGAATAAAGACTTGCCAAATGAACTAGAAGATTTATTTTTAGCGAGATAATATATTCGATTTTGGTCAAATTGGTTTATATTTTCTTGTAAAATTGTTGCAGACATGGCATGTGAATGGAAAGTACATGATAAATTATAATTTTATTTTATTTTCCCAGTGGGAACAATTTGTAATACTAGAAAAAGGTAAATTGTTATTTACATGAAATTAGTGAATCGATCCGATTCGAAAAAAATATTCAAATATGATTCGAGTTCTAATTGATTCGGTTTTGCTTAGCCCTACTCATCATCTCGCCACGCCCACCGACGGATAATTTTGGGTTTTAAAATCACGATTTAAACCGATTTGAATACTCATTTCTATGATTCGGTATGTTTCCACAAAAAATTTTGAACAAAACTTTCAGTTTCAATAAAGCAATTTTATATATATTTTGAATATTATCGTCAGGGGTTTTGGAGAAGCTGGTCATTAATAAACAGTTTCATCGGAAATTTTAAAATAGGATTATATTCCGCAAGATTTGATTCAAATTGATATGATGAGAGATTTGTTTCGAAAATAAATGTGTTTGAAACTGACGAATGGGACAAATAAAGCATGCTCATTCGCGTTCAAGCGATATGAAATGAATAAAGGATTATTCTTTAGGAATTGTTATTTTGCAAAATCCTCAAAAGTTTTAATATATTTGTTACGATTTGCGTGACAAGCTGTAGTATAGAGGAATTACAATATCCATATAAAATATCACATTGTTCTCTTTGATGTCAAAAGTGATTTTCTAAAATAGTTAAAGAAAATCATACGGGAATTTGTTTGCCAACATGGTATTCACATTTGATTATTTTTCTCGTAAAATGCAGAAAACGGTCATTACTAATACCAACACTTGAACAAAATTCAAATTAATTTCCCTGAAGTTTATAATTAGCAAAAGTATTTCAAAACCGATACGTCATACTACATTGTGCATTGTATAAAGGAAATTTTGCACATCACGAACCTGCATAAGTGTGAGGTCTCCTGTGCAACGAACTTGATTATGAAATTTGTAATCAATTGTTGTCTGTTATGCGGTAAAGGTTGGAATGCAACATGAAGTCGCTGTATAGGTCGAGCAGAAAGGTCCTAGATCCTGTAATGAACAGACTAATAAATGGATACGCTTATTATGAAAGATTCACCGTATTATTTAATTTTTATTTAATTAGGGTAAATGTTGCATTGGTATCGTTGCACTGCAACGAATATGTGGTAAAATCACTGCTATTTGTTAGTTAGTTTAGTTTTACAATATTGAAATAAAACTATAAAATCGAATTTCAAGTCGATCATACGTTGTTGATGGAACGCACCGTCGCGGTGCGGTCCATCAACAGACTATATTTGGCTAAAATCTCTTAACGAGGCGTATTAAAAATATGTAATTAACAGTTAATTTATTGTATTCTTTTTACAGTGTGGCGTTATTTGAGAGATCTTTCAAACTTGACGCACTTTCGCCCCCTCCCCCAACAGAAAAAAAAAAACAACGCGCAACAAATTTGGCATATAGTTGGCACTTAAAAGGTATTCGAGCACAATTCTTTTCTCTTCAAACTGAATAATAGATTCCAATCAAGCTAACTCACCGTCGACCACGCGAATCCTTGATCACCCGCGGGCAAAAAGGTGCAATGTTGCCACATCAAGAAAAATAATATTAGAACTTATCTAACGAATCTATTGTGTTTTCAAAATCAACCTACGTGTATAAACAGCAGAGGCAAACCTTTTCCGGGCGTGATTCGTAAAATGGTTTATCCTTATTTGGTAATTCCATTACGATAACAAATTTGTATTTTTTTACAAGCATGAGCCAGACATATGCGGCCTGGCAGCACAATGCATCAGTGGCCCATTCTCGATATAACATGCTGGCCTTACACTTGCGGCTGCAAGCCCTATCAATCCAATTCAAAATAAGACTATAAATTGGGCGTGCATCAGCAAAAAAGTAAATGAAATGCTGCAATTAATACAGAAATATCGGAAAAAGGATAAAAAAATAGATTTCCGTATATTCAGAATGATCTATTTATTAGTGAAATCATGACATAAGCTTTACGCTGTTGAACGTATAGAAATCGTGATTTTATCCGACATTCTATACCTTAGCATATTGCATAATAATTTTTTTCAAGGTCACAAGAGCAACGAGGATACGGTTTCCCATATACGCGGCCACTTAATAGACTACGGTGCTTACATCTCGTAGGTAGGGCTGGGCAATTCGATTCGGTGATTCGAAGTATGTGAATCGGTCATGGGAACAAAAACATGTTGACTGAGGTGCATTTTTTATTTTTAACGGCAAAATGCAATCGATTTTGGTCAATTTGAAAATACACGGGTTTTAAGTCAGTTTATGCTAATATTTGTAATTCGCAGCTATATATTTCTAAGACTGATCATCATAACGGCGACTATAATAGTAATAGTAAAAATGGGATATTTGTTATTTTTATGAAATCAAAGATTCGATCAGATTCGGAAGAATTATTCAAATCAGATTCGAATTCCAGATAATCCGGTTTTACCGAGCCCTAGTTGTAGTTAAAAGAGGTGACCGAGCACAACAAAGACTGGTACGGTTAGGACCAAAGTGATGTCCTTTAGCAATGACGTCAGCTTTCGAATCATAGAGATCCTATAAAATTATCTAACAATTGTGTTTATCGTTAAACAGGGCCCACGTTGGAAATGGCTGACTACGCGATCGTGATTTTCTCATTATTTGCGACGAACAAGTGAATATTGAATATAATTCTAATATTTAAAATAGGCGTTACGCTAACCCTGTGCTACTTTCGTTTATGAAAAAGATAAATATTTTTGCAAACTTTGCGCTCAAATCTAATATAAAATGTACATCTGGAGATAAGGAACGAGTAGTCAGGATTTGGGTCAATGCTTGTATGGTCAAGCTGGTATACGGAAATCTTGGAAGCTGTATTTGAGAGTTTTTCTTTTCTTTGAATCAACTCGTTTTTTAGGTTATTGAGACAAGGCAGGATAAATGTTTTTATATTGAAATTATCTCTGAGAAAGGTTGGAAGAAGCATTCGAAAAAACAACTGATAACGATGACACGGTACGTGCACGAAGTACCATAATATTGGTCAAAGTTCATGCGCATATTATTGCACTATGACAGCTACATAAAATGCAGAACCAGCAACTATACCCTAATCGGAATATATTTATACAGAAAACTGAACCACTATAGTAGGGTGCAGTAGTACGTAGCATCAGAAGAACCAGAAAATATATGCTTAGTTGATAGGTTTATGAACCGGACTCATTACGGCTCAAACACGAGATATTTAGCTTTTCAAACTATTATGAAAACGCTAATGCTAGGGCGGCACGCATACTGTAATTTCCAAAATGATTCAACGTGCAGCAAAGTCGTGACATTTTAAGTCTCTAAAATTAGACAATGTTGCAAACTTGGCCAGGAATGATAGAAAGAGGGAAAACCTTAATTATACGATGCATTTTATTTGAATATAATATGGTAATTTTGTTAACATCCTAGAACGGAATATTGAAAATTATTGAATAACAAAACATTAACCCATGTGAAGCTAACCCAGTCAGAAATATTTTGTTCAAACATGTTTTGTTAAGCATGGGTCACTGATGGATCGTGCCGCTTAGGTACGATCCATCTATGACTTCTGCTGTGCAAAATTAAAATTCTGATGGGAAATATATTTTAAATTGCTTAAAAAGTGACACCACATGTTCTAGAGCACATTGAGTTTTAGTTCTGTATAGAAACTTAGCGCAACGGGTTTTCATTATATATAGCTTTTTCCATACCAAAGGCTGCTAATGAATTTCCTTCAAGCGCTGCCCCCGGTCTTACTTGTGTGAATTTCAGTTATTCAGAAAACAATGTATACATTAGGATAGATTTTCTAACAAAATACACCTTGTTAAGCATGACTATAATCGGTAACTTCATCGCGTTGTCAAGGAGCCAATTGTACACATAATGAATGTAGTAATTCGATATAAATGTTCTATAACGTAGATAAAAAATAGCCAATGCATGAAAGATGCCAAGGTGACTCTGATATTTCGAAGGCACATAAAAATGATACATTAATGGATAAATATAAATAAACCAGACATATAAATCAATAAATCTGCAAACCGTGCGTCTGCAAAATGTAAAACTGCAAGTTCGTATTTAGTTAAGACGGTCATTCGAACTTGAACCGCATTGCAGATAGAGGAAAGAAGGGTGGGGGCATGTCGTGTTTGATGGTGTATTTGTGTGATTGAATAAGGCTAATTATTTTAAATTTTAGCGGGTGGTACTCTTAGATTTGTCAAAAAAAATTGTAGATTGCCAGGAAATAGAAAAAAAGACAGGTTCGCAACCGTGCCGCATATGGCAGCGACGGCCTATTAATTTTGTAGATTGTATCCCTGATGGGTCTCGCCACGAAAAATTTCCGACTGTGAAGCTCAATGTTATTGAACTGTATGCCGTCTGCAACAATTAGCAAATGAATAAATTATGTCTGTTGCCTTAAATTTGATTTGTCATTGCCAACGTCTCTGCGGAAACGGAAGAGGCGTGACCTCTTCAATTTGAACAGTTTCATCAAAATTTTGGATATGACACCTTCCGCTGCCACTGCGCACGGAATTGGACGAATTAGAAGGGACCGCTGCTGATGGCGACCGGAGAGTTTTCGATTTTGTGATTTCATACACATTATTTTGTATAAATTTAGAGCAATTTTGACTTCCGAAACGAAGTTGTTTTTTGTTGGAATCGAGCCAAGAATCGGTTCTTTGTTTTTAGAAAAAAGTTGAATGTTAAAAATTTTTCACTGTAGATTTAGATTATGTAAAAAAATGAATTCAATTCAAGAAAATTATAGGATTTGTAAAAGAGTTGTAAAAATACGATATTTCACAAATTTACATGGATGCGTATATATTCTGATCATTGATTAAAAGAATCTCATTTATTTGTTTATAAATGATTATGACTTTTTATGGCCAGCTTCATGCTCCCATCCGTAATGCCATGGAAAGAGGAAGACAATATGCCAACGCCTAGTGTTTTCCAAATTTGAAAAATGTCATTATGTTTTGGATGGAAAACGACCTACAAACATTTAAACTAAAAGGGGTTTCCGAAAGTTCACAAAACACGTTTAATTTGAAAATAGATTAACATTATTAAAAAGAAGTGTTTTATATCATTGTAATCCCCATACAAAATGACCTTAAACCACGATAAGTATTATATAATTCAAAATGAAAATTAAAATCACGACAATGTTTCATAAAAAAATCGTCCCATATTGTGATAAAAGCGCAGCAAATCATGGTTATTTTCAGTAATTGTATATTTCTGAAATTTGAAACCGTTTTGTTGACGAGATTTATTCCAAGTATGGGTTCAAAGTTGGTCGAAAAAGTTGATTTTATGATTAAATATCAATATCACGAAGTTTATGAATTTCCAATTGCCCAGGGAAGACACTACTTTCTACACATTATTATAGCTCCACAATCCTCTTCGATATGTTTTTCACTTAAAATACGGTTGCTGGCAATATAAATTGAATCAAAGTCGTTTCCATATAAGTGAGTTGCTTTTTTTTAGGCACAACTTCCGGCTTTGCATAAAGCAACTACAATGTCGCTTTATTTTTGTTGCAGTAAATTAAGTATAAAGAGGAATCTTAGTCGTGAGCATACACATAAAACGCAACCATACATCACCGTTTGCACTGATATTATTTTCGAAACGGAAGGTCATCTCGGACACAGTTTTAGGTGACAAATTACACCTTAACCTGCACTGCCTGCAGATATTAATATGACGCGGTATTGACATATAAAAATGTGATATTACCCCTATAAATAGTTTTATTTCAAATGAATAATATGTCAACGACAATTGCAAAAACATAAATTACGGCAATTCGTACTGTTAAAATTAACAGTGATTCATAAATCACATTTAATGTCAATGTTATTCAAGCATCTTACTCAAATTATTTTCAAAAACAGAAAAAGGGAAAATTTTGAATGCTGTTGTCCTAATTTTTTTGTCTCCACTATCGTTTCAACAAAAATTATGACCAAGGAACAAGAGCCTGATAAATATTATATATTTTGCAGACCAGAAATAAACTTGAATTTATAGGTATCACTGTAGCAATTTATGTATCACATTACACGTAATAGCAACAATAAAGGCCACAATAATGAGATTTTAGAACAGATTTTTCATAGTTGAAAAACCACTTCGCTGAGATAAGACATTTTTTACTGTATCTTTGTAGTTACAATATGCTAAAATTAATTTTAACCAAAGATGATGGTTGGACAAAATGGATGTTGTTGGTGGTTGTGTGCGTACAGCTAAGCGAAGGTATGTAAATTAATTATGGTCAACTATTGATATTGTAAACATTACTAGATCTTCGCGGTTACAAGGTATACAAGTATCGATCAATACCTATTGTTTATTTGAATGTGATTATAATGTAGAAAAGTATGAATGGTATTTTCTCAGCTTCGGGTGGATTTGCTTCATCCTATCTCTGAATGTCAATTTTAACAGAAAATCAATAAAACAACAAGTAGCAATCAAAAGTTTAAGGTTGACATCTTGCTTTGGAGGAACAGTCCATCTTTAAAAAACATTTATAATAATATAAAAACTAAAAACTTATGAGGGACTTTATTTATTCATAAAACAAAGGGTGTTTTCTTCATCGCTACAGGTTTAAAATGTTGGACTTGTGACGGAAAGCGAACACTCAAGGAATGTTATGCACAATATGGAAAGATGTTAGAATGCTCGAACCCAGATGACGTAAGTGTATAAACGTTTTGTTCTCACTTTCTCCCGGTTTGAACATTTGGTAAAGATATAGTTGTATTGTTGTATTTAGTGAAAAACATAACAATTACGGGCATTGCTATCATGCTGGCACCGAATGTTGAAGATTTCGGATTCGAGTCCCGGCGAGCTCTGTTAATCTATGCCCACCCAGGTTGCAATAACTTGGGTAGGATAGGCCGAAAGTGTCAGTCTATAAGTACGGCCGCTAGTACGGAACCTTGGTAAGGGTGAAAAATTGTGAACAAATGATATTATGGCTAAGCGAACAGATTGGATACCGTTCGAATACCATTTGCAACAATGGCAAGAACCAATGCATATGAGATGGAAACGGTTGACTTAAAACCAACCAATTACATTCACTATAACAAAAATGCGGTAGAATTACCGTTCCTTGATAGTAATTCTACTAAATGATATTAAATCAAAACTATAAAATAAACTTTTTAGGCCAAGTATAGGCTGCTGATGGAACGCGCCACCGAGGTGCGATCCAACAACAGTCTATACTTGAAACAAATATCGTCAATAAGGCGGTTTCGAATTATGGAAACATAAAATTACTGCATATAAACGGTAAATTTAACACATTTTTGTTATAACGCACCACTAGTTTTAAACGAATACCTCATATTTTACATTAGGTCTGCCAGAATGATTACAGATTCCGAGCAGGATTGCCGCTGCTTATCAAAGGATGCAAACAGGAATTAGCCTGCTTGAGCGAAGAGAAGGATGTAAGAAATACTATATTGATAGTGTAGCGAAATCATGATATATATATATATATATATATATATATATATATATATATATATATATATATATATTTATATATATATATATATATGTGGAAGTTGGATGAATTGCATAGATTTGAAATGAAATTTTCCAGTTCAAAATTTTATTCCATAAAGTATAAATCAAAGAATTACAATATTTTTACATATTTCCGAACATATATAACAAAGTTATAAACGAATCTACAGGTCGTAACCATTTTTACGGCGTAATAATTAGTACGTAAACAGAATGGCTAGGGGAGCAAGTGCGAAAAGTACAACACAACTCTATTTATATGGTGAATCTCGAATAATTTGTAAACTAAATCAGGAGTAAAACCCCCAGAAACATTCTATTATAAATAGACATGTTCAAAGAAATTGAAGGTAGATTTTTAGTTCTATTTCTTTCACAACGTTAGCAAAAGAATCAGTGCGGAAGAGGAAAGAATCATGCATGCAGATGTTGCTGTAAGACAGACGGGTGCAATAAAAAGGTTTCAGGATGTGTACCACGTAAGATAACAAACAATATTTTCACCATTTACATTTATGCACTCACCATCCGATTAAAACGTCTCTTTTTTACTGTCTGGCTGGTTCAAAACTGTAGAAAAGTTTCAAACATTAACGCTTATTTGAAATAGCAGTGTTGGTAGTTTTAAAGAGGGTTCGTCAACACGTAAAAAATACAAGGGAATTCCATACATGTGTGAGTAAACAAGATTCTGTCACCCAGATCAACACTGCTGAAAAAAT
Source organism: Styela plicata (assembly GCA_963675895.2). Lineage (NCBI taxonomy): Eukaryota > Metazoa > Chordata > Ascidiacea > Stolidobranchia > Styelidae > Styela > Styela plicata. The sequence continues at coordinate 15,086,737 of OZ023142.1, read as the reverse complement.
AGTTTCTTATTATTTTTCATCTAGAATACCAGCTATTCAGGTAGAAAACATTTCGGTTTAGACCAAATTCCAAACTGCAGGATGTGAGCTGCGCCCTCTCACATTCCTCAAGCCCGTTTGGAAAATAAGGAAAATAGGCTAGATTTTAGGATTTTGTCGATATGACTTATTATTCTTACAGCACCAGCTCCATGCAAACCACCCAGGCGACCGGACAATGGCGACGTTTTCTGTGACCGTGAACTAAACTTCGGCGCAAAATGCAGATATCGCTGTTACGCCGGTTTTAAAAGAGAAGGCCCTCAGATCACTGAATGTGTGGAAGATCCGGAAAAACCGAAAAAGGGATTTTGGTCTCCCGAACCACCCGAGTGTAAAAGAATAATTATCCAATGCTTCCCGCCGCGGTCAAATCCAGCAAATGGAGTTGTGAAATGTGAGAACACAAAAGAGTTCGCTCGATTTGAAAAATTTACTTTCGAAGGAGCAGTGTGTGTGTATTCCTGCCGCAAAAATTACTACTTGGAAGGAAAGAAATCCACTAAATGCAGAGAAACTGGACGTTGGAGCAACGAAGACGAACCAACTTGTGTTAGGGGAAGATGCAAAAATATAGTAGATGTGAATAGAATCAATAACTGTACAATAGGTTTCAAGTTCGGTAGTAGCTGTAGGTTTAAATGCAAACCCGGATATAAACTTGTTGGAAAAAGATTTTCTGACTGCGAGCAGATTAGCAGAACAGATCGCGGTGTCTGGTCACAGGGACTTCCGAAATGCGTCAAAATTAGATGTACGAACCTCGAAGATCCACGGAATGGTGAAGTCAGTTGTTCTGACGGGACTTCATTAGGAAGCAAATGCCAATACAAGTGCAACAAGGGGTATGATATGGATGATACTACAAGAACAACACTATCAACGACATGTGAGTATGTTGGTACCGACAAAACTGCAGTCGATTGGAGTCGAAAAACTCCACCCACTTGTACTAGAATCCGGTGCTCACCACCCCTAGAAAATCCGGATAATGGAAAAGTAAAATGTACGAAGAAAAACTGGTTGGGGAGTGTGTGTACCTTTTCTTGCAACAAAGATCATGTAATGCCCTATGATATTGGTCGTTCTGCGAAAAGCTTATGCAGAGATGACGGAGACGGTGATAAATTCGGTGAATGGACGCTCGCCAGTGTCGACTGTATGCCGGTCACTTGCGAGAGAAGCGACATAAATATAAAGAATGCAGTTGCCACTTGTACTCAGGGTAACAAGGTGAAGAGCGTGTGTGAAATTGAATGTAAACCAGGGTTCGCTTTTGAAGGAACTGGTACCGCAGTCCTCAACTCAACTTGCAGGAAAACAGATCGTATGTCATACAAAGGTTCGTGGACTCTCATACCACCCACGTGTAGTCTCATTCTTTGTGATCCACTTCCACCAGTAGAATTTGGAAGTACAAGATGTTCTAACGACGAATACATCATTGGAACAAATTGTAGATTTACTTGTGATAGGAATTACCGCATGGTAGGAAAACCTAGAACAAGCTGTCAAGATATCAAGAAAGATGGTGATCTTAAAGGCGAGTGGACTTCACCACCGCCCGAATGCGTCCTGGGAAGATGTCCCCCTGTGCTGTTCGACGAAGGTACTGTCGTACAAGATTGCGTTCCACCAGAGGGACATAATGTTAAAGAATTCAAAGTAGGAACGGAATGCGTTTATAGATGCAAAGATGAAAGTTATTACATGCTCAACGATTTGACAAACAAAGTCATTCCGGAAGGGAAGTTAGAAGCAAGGTGTACAGGCAGAAGGCTGTGGAGTAGCAACACCGCCCCAATCTGCAAGAAAAAAAGATGCGTCCCAAAGCCCAAACCTCTCACGAATGGATATAATCCGATTTGCACAAATGGTAATGTATTCGGATCAACATGTGTGTTTAAATGTAAAGGGAAATATACTCTATCTCAACCTAGGCCGATTAAATGTGGGGAAGATGGTGATAACGACCAATTTGGCGCTTGGGACAACGACATCCCTGATTGCGTTCGCAGTCATTGTGACCCGTTCGGTCCAGTAAAGCACGGAAGTTTAAATTGTAGTAACGGTACTCGAATAGGATCTGTGTGTCAGTTAAACTGTAAAGACAGGTATACGACCAAGCAATACGAGCAAACTGAGTGCCTTGATACCAATAAATGGAGTCCACGCAAGTTCTTTTGCTGCGTCCGATGCTTGTTCAACAAACGAGTCCGAATCTTGGGTGTGTTTGATGCTTCGGCATTCAGAACTAAGCTAGACTGGGAGTACATGGTTGATTTCACTGAGTCGTATTTAACGTACATGACACGATACGGCTTCGATGTTGAGTTTTCTGCATTCAAGTACGCCAGAGATGTTGATACAAGAAATATGATAAAGACGACGAAGCTTACCGACAGAGAAAGTGTTAGTGAAGTCGCGGCAGATCTTGAATACCTATGTGGAAGAGATTGTTTGAGAGACTCGGGTAAGAACACTGGTCGGTCTACTTTTTTGTACGTGTGAGGCATCGTGGTAAAATGAGAATTTCGCCTAAAAGCCAAAATTTTTGTGCGCGCATTCTTACTTGGGAAATGATAATTTATAATTTTGTCGATCTACTGGAACATAAATTTTAAAATTCGGAAAAGTCTGTGAGATTAGGAATTACAGTATTATATCCATGATGCAACCGAATTATTCTTGGGTGGGGGAGTGGGGGAAGAAAACATTCAAATCATGTAGAAAAGAGAACTAAAATATTTATGTTCGAGTATATGAGGATCGGTTTCTTCATTTTTGCACAATGCATATAGATATTCATCTTTAGATATATGCCTGCGGCGAAGCGACTCGTCGTACCCCTTTTATCAATAATTATGTGGAATTTAACCCGACCAAATTCCGAATCCGAAATATGTATGGGCTACATTTTTAAGACCGTGTATGTTAAAGTAAAAGCATCAAATAGGGCTGACACTTTCAGGGTATAGATGCAGATTGATGCGGATACATGTCGGTCGAAAGCCTGTTTCGTCTCATACCTATTAATTGAACATTCTTTCACCATTATAAAATTTTTATCAAATTATCCTTGTTAAGTATAAGCCATTGCTGGATTGTGTCTATGAGGCGCGGTCTATTTGTGGCGCATGCTAGACAAATTTCCGAATTGGGGTTAAAAGCAATTATAGATTATTTTTCATTTTAGCCGCATACACCGGACGTGCGTTACGCTACATCGATGAAAAGGTATTCCCCGAAGTTGATGAAAGAAGGGAACATTTCGTTATTCTGCGAACAACCGGCAGATCGAGAGATCAAACGGCTCAAATTGCAAAGAAACTGAGAGAAAAGAATATAAATGTAAGTTACCATAGTTAAATTACGATCATGGCCATTCGCGGACCAGTCGATAGGGAGTACGCAATTGATAGGCAGTGGGGCGCAGTTGCCTGTTTTCGAATCTCGGCCGTTTAGATTATCTTCGAGGGAGTTTAGTCGATTTCAAGCTTTTATTAGATATGATGAAAGTAGTATGTCAAAGATTCGCATAAAATGCAAAACCATTAGTTGCAAATAAAACAGGAAAATTCAAAAAAAAATCGTCCGATAGTAAAATCCTCGATTAAGTAATATACAATCAACATTTATTTTACTTAATTTTTACAGATCATTGTCATCGGCATTCAGATTAAAAGGGATTTGGAAAGAAGATTATTAGAAATCGCTGGCAGAGAACGCAACTATTTGTCAGTGCGGAAACCACAAGATCTCAGAGACGTTCCCGCCAAAATATTCGCTATATCCCAAGACACAGGATGTACCCGGGCTAGCAAGACACAAAATTGTCCGTAAAGTAACTGGAACTATAGCACGGATGCCCGTGATGTATCACTTCATATACCATAAAACGCGTAGCCGGAAAATCGAAATATGTTGTTTATTTCGATAAAAAGAGTATGGTAGTTTATGACGGTCGTGGTTGTCCATAAACTGCGAGGTGAATGTCTAAGTAGGCTACTCTTCATTTTCATACGGTCACTTCTTAGAGTGGATCATCCCCACCAAGGGTCTTTATTAGCGGCCAGGGTTAGAGTTGTTGGACAGTTCTTTTCGGAGCCCTGCTGATAATGCTGCACAAACTCCTTGCTTGCTCATGTAGTTACTAAACGCGATTATGAGCATTATCTTCCGGATAGCTTGGTATTGCAGAATTCTGAATGAAAGTTCGATTTTCGAATAGTCATTTAGTCGTAAACCCATGCATCTCTGTTAGAAATATTTTACCTAGCGTGCTTTGTTAAGTATGAGTCACCGGTGGATCGTGCCGTTGGGGCACGGTTCATCTGTGACTCATGCTTGGCAAAATAATTTTTTTGGTCGGGCTATTATAAGGCTAAATTTCACGCAGCAAAATTAAAAATAAATCATTTTCTTAACATATCTCAGTCCCTAAACGTGAATGATTATCGAATATTGTTCAGAGGTAATTTTCTTACAATCCCTTAACACGAGCCTGCCTACATATTATTCTACGCAGCATGCTCTGAAAACCCTTTGAATGTTCAACTGAGATTTATTTTTTTAACAGTTATACATTGCCCTTTTCAAGCTTCAAATATGTTTTTTATCATTTCTATCACCGAATAAAACATTCCATTTCGCAAGCGCGTGTCTGGTATAATTTGGAAATATCGGGTTACAGGAAGGTAACTTTGTCGTTATCAATCAGACCTGCACATGACTGGATTGCTGTCAACCAGGACTATTCAAAATATCATATTCGAATCATAACTTATTCGATTTGATTTTCACAGTGATTCGAAACAAACAGAATTAAAAATAGAATAGAAGTCAATTTTAGTGTATGGTACAATTTTCTGAGAAAATATCTTTGTTTGTTTACTCGAATACTCGATTTGTAAAAATTGTTTGATTTATTTTAAACTCATATTAGCTGAAATCACGAAATATGTTGTCATTAAAATGGGAATCGCGGTGGATCGAATAAAAATTTAAAAGATTATATGTCTGGATCATATATTATACAAAAAGAAATCGCTAAAATTTCATCCATCAACATCCAACGATCGAGTTGAACGTATTTCAACTCTCTATTCATCCGGAGGGTGGCGTTTGTGAGCAAAATTTAAGTGGTGGCATCACTCGACAATATGAAAATGGTGCTTGTAAACGGCTGCGCTGTTGTTGATTTCGGCAACAGAGACTATTTCAATATAGTTTGTACCCGCAAAAATACCATTTCCCACAAAAATACTATAAAAAGCTTGTGGAATGCAAAATATAAGGCATTCCGGATAATTCGAAACCATAAAACATCGTGATCGTCAAATAACCCGTTTTTATACGATTATATTTCTATTAATCCGCTGCTATAAGACAATCTCGCCCTGTACTTGTATATCTGGGCCCTGTGGCATAATATATACAACTTAGAACAATTTTTATAATGTTCAAATATCGAATTAATTTGCGAGTCACATGCGATTACTTCAAGTTTTATGGTCAGATTAAGACTCACGTCGTTAGGTCAAACAAAGTTGAAATTTGATTCAGAGCACTTTGATATCGAATGGTCGAAGGGTGAAATATAAGTTTATTTATCAGGCACAGATTGCTTAGCAAGAGTTTGTTAGACAGCAGGGAAAATGGAAAATTTAACTGTTCATCGCGAAAATTGTTCGTAGTCGAAGTTTCAGGCTTATAGCTGTTATTATTCTTATGAAAGTATCACTCATCACACTCGCATATTTTTTTTAATTTAAGAGGACCAATTACATTATCTAGCACGAGATAATCGTTAGGTAGCCGGGAAGACGAAAAGAAAACTTTGATGATTTATCGAATGAATCAACCGTATAAAAAATATATAGTTCATCGTCTTTGGTTTTTTAAAAATATCACTTTTTTTAGATCTCGCTAGGTGAGGACTGTTTGCGATTTGCGAAATTAAAAACCACCTTGCTGATAAGGTTTATGCCAAGTATGGGCTGTGCGTTCCATCAACAGCCCATAACTGGCATGAAAAGACGATTTTATAACTTCATTTCAATAGTCACAGTCAGGACATTATCGATGTGCATCAACAAGAATACTGAGGATACCACTCACTGCACTTTACCACCATGGTTCAGTTCCGTTTGAGATGTTTTCTGTTTTGAGTGCAGTTGCTTCTATTAAATCTTTTAGTATCTCTTTGTTATTGAATGACCGTTGGTTGCTTCCCTTTGGGAGCTGCTTCCGGCCTTCCTTGAAGTGAATTTCGATAAAAAAAAGTTAGACGGAAAGGTATCAGACCACCATGAAGTAGACGGAGCGGAGAAATCCTGAATGGACCGATACGACAGTACATCCAGATCTTGATAATTTCCAGATTTTTTTTAGTGAAATTTAAGAAAAATTTATTCGCGAGTATCGCACCGTCGCGATTTCGTCGTCTAGAAGAGACCGACGATGCCTAGGCAAAAATTCCCAGGAAGGAATGTAAATTCAAAATGTCAGGATACAGCTGTACAAGTTTACGATAAACATAATAAGATAACCATTATTTAAAAAAAGCTCTAAGGCTTGTCTTCATTATATTTTGATATTTTGTAGTGACGCATTTTTCGATACTGATACATTCCAATATACTAAAAAAGAAGCGAAGCTTGGTCTGGGTACTACCACAACATTAAGATCGGTCACTTTTCAAACCTAAATGTTAAAATAATAAGACATTAGTGTGATAAATGATTATATTGACGAGCCACAATCATAAAATAACGTCGTTGGTGACCAGACAACAGTTCAATTACGTGACAGTGGCTACAGTGGTTATTCACCTTCCATCTGTCAAGAATAATTTTACATTCACTTAATGAATGAAGCCCAGACTGGCAGCGTGTCAGCTGTTCCTGACCTTCGGCTGACAGGCATCGAAAATATTCTCCCATTGAGAAAATAATTACGAATACGGTTTTATTACTTTAGATGAAGCGTTTACTGAAAATACAGGAGTCTTGAAATAATAAACTAGCTGAGAATTTGCAGCGCCTACATTGTAACAAAAAATGCAACGAAATAACTGGTCTCTGACAGGAATTTTACTCAGCGATATTGAAAGAAATTTAAAATTGAATTTTTATGGGTTGTTGATGGAAAGCACCGCAACTTGTAAATCTCGAATTCGGCATGAGACACCTTCTAACGTGTAACAATTTATCACCAATAAATAATATGAAAATATTACTATTAAATTACTGAATTTTGCTATTAAAATTATTAACAAGTTTCCCCGGAGCTGGTTTTTAAAATATATTCAATATCCCATATATAATAAATTACTTTTTCAGAGCGTATTCGAATGTTTAAATATGTAGCACTGGCCACAATGACCAACACAGAAAATTGAGTGAATAAACTAAAGACTAGGAGCGGTCAAAATCGAATATTCGAATCAGAAGTCATATAAAAAACAAACAAGGACATTATTATCGGCTTGTAATTAAAGTGAAACTTCACACTTATTTTTGAAAAAATTCAAAATTACTCTTTTGTCGATTTCGAATTGCTGCAGAAACCGAACGAATATTTTGGACAGCTCTTATAAAGACAAGTGGTTTTCGCTTTTCAAACAGATAACGTTCAATTGACTAAAATTCGGATTCAGAAATATTTTTACCAAACATATTTCGTTAAGCATTAGCCACAGGTGGACCGTGTCGCTTAGACACGGCCCATATGTGGCTCATGCTTGGCAAAATACAATTTGTTGATTGAGCATTTACATGCAACATGAGACACCTTATGATTATGTGTATCATTAAAAAACAATAATTAATATGAAAATATTACTATGCTTAATCATTAACATGTTTCCCGGGAGTCGATTGCAACCCATCAATCAAATACATGTCTGGACAATACGTAATCGGTAACGTGTTCCATAAATCAGGCTGCGCGTCAAATAATTTTAATATAATTTGTCGATAAACTATGAGTTAACAAAACGTCATTGAGTTTAAAACGATTACGTCGTTTAGGCAACAAGCGATTACCGGTACAAGCGATTACCGGCGACCGGTACGTTGGATACAGCAGAGTCAAAAATCCTTGTTTTGCCGTATGCATTGGACAACGGCATTCGAAATTCGCTATATAGATAAAATGTGTCACCATTTCAATTAATTACTGATATTTTACCCACTTTTGAACTAGTTACCTGGTCGAAAAACTAGGTAACTGGTATAAAAAAACAACAGATAAACCATATTTTCATTATAAAAAATGAACATTTCAATCTTTAAATCTATTAAAAATATAGTAAACGTCGCCAAGCAATGATTACCTATTTTATTTGGTTTTCAACCGGAATACTACATAATTTGGAAAGTGAAAGTGGATTGATTACTTGGATGGATTACTTGCCCAGCTTCGTATAAAACTCGTTGCACTCTACCTAGTTTAAGAAAAACTAGGTTGCCATCATTAGTACCAAACGCTTCTTTTTATTCAGGCAATATGCAATCACAGCCAGGGCTGGGCAATTCGATTCGGTGATTCGAAGCAGACATTATTCGAATCAATCGCGAACAAAAACTTGTCAAATCAAGCGAAGTTTCCATTGTTAACGATAGAATACAATCGATTTTGGTCAAATTTGACCAAAATCGATTGTATTTTGTCGTTAAAATTAGAAAATTGTTGCTCTTAGACATGGATAGTGAATTGAAAATACAAAATATGCTATAAATCTCTTGATTTTCACAATGGACAATTTGATTCGATCCGATTCGAAAAAAATATTCGTATCAGATACGAATTCTGAATGATTCTGTTTTGCCCAGCCGTAATCACAGCACCGTTTGTCAGAATTTTGATTGCATAAGCGAGCGTCATGACATGGATGTACAAAAGTAATCCCGATTAGATACTACGTGACATAAATTTTTTTTTTTAATATCCGATTTGAAGAGATAATCTACCAAATCCAAACGAGATTTTAAAGTCTAATTTTTCGAGATTAAATTACAGATATGGCGGGATTCATCGGTGGCTCATACATGACAGATATCAAAGCAGTATTTATGATTCGAACTAAGTAAAACTTAAAGGTGATATACATTTTAATATTGTAATGAATCCCAGCGTTATAAAGATATGGCAGTATTTCCACCTACTGTTGTGACTATGAAAGTAGAAAAATGTATTTGATTCTGTTAGTTTTTATATGCGAAATCAAACCAGATCGGAAATTATTGATATATTCTCACTATAAAGGCAAAACTGGTTTGTTAGCTATATTTCAACCCATAATTTTTCTTTTGACACGATACATGAAGAACAACTCAATCAAAAATTGTATTTTGTCAAGCATGAGGCACTGAAGGATCGCGCCAATGCAGTGCGATCCATCAATGCCCCAAACTTAACAAAACCTATCTCGTCATAGAACAAAATGAACAAATTACGACTATCCTTAATCCGGACATCGTTTGTAAAATTAACGTGAAAAATCTATTTCTATTTGAACCCGCTAATTAGAATAATCACTGACGTCAAGACTGGACCAAAACAAAAAGCGTTAAATTGGCATATTCTTTATCGGCTAAAAATAGATAATAAGAAATTTAGGAAACTTCGGAGGCGCGCGAACACTATAGTTTTATCGCAAAAAGGCGACGTTTAATTAACGATAAACGAAGAGTTTTAACGGGTCTATAAGGCTGTTTCTTGCCACATATTCTGTTACATATTTCTTGTCACAATATTGTTTTTAATTTAGCGTATATGTGTATTCACTGTCGTTTATCCTTGTCATTTAAACATGGACATATGCACGAAATACCATTTAATGGACAAAGTGTCTGTACATAATATTACAATAGAACAAAAATAATAAAATAAAAAATAGGGTTATTTTGTATGAAGGGTACCATGGTTGAATGAGACAATGCAAAGCAACGACCTATATTTTACGTATTCGTCATAATATATGTGATTTTACCATATGTTTTTGATATTGACCGGTCGAAGTATCAACGCTCTAAACAATAAACGTGATTGAATGGCAATGAACAAAGAAGATTGTAGATTCATAGGATGCTTTGTTGAACTGAACGTGCATTTCAAATATCGTCTATGTCTTTTTGCGCAATAGCAAAACTAAGATGACGCCAGAGTTATACATTCATATATATTCCATTGTTTTCACTAGTTTTCATACCTGATACGCTGTTTGGCATTTGCGTGAATTGATGTAAACGATTTAAAAAAGGCCGATAATATTAACGATCAAAATTAAAATACGTTGGTATGTAACCGTTATGATTAAAATGTTTGAAATTTGAAATGGCATGTGGGGAGGTTGTTCTTCATCAATGCGGATTCTTTGCAAATCCCTACTCCGAGATGATCTATTGAGAAAAAATGAATCGCGCATTTCAACATCTACGGTGTGACAAAAGTAGATTTACTGATTACTTGCGGTAATGGTGTATTTCCGAAATTCGAAACCAATTTGTTGATGAGATCTGTTACGAGCATGGGGTGTTGAAGGAACGTACCCCGTAATTGCCCTAAAAAGTCGATATTATAGTTTTATTTCAATATCGCGAGGAAAAATTACTGTCAAAGAGCAGCGATTTTACTGTTTTTTTGTTACCATGTGAGGAAGCGTTATGCTTAACTAATTGACTATCCTTAATCCGGATATCACTTATGAAACTCCCTTGAAGTACCTATTTTTACTTGAAACAGCTAGTTAGCTGAAATCCAGGTGTCATAACAGAAAAAATGTTGACTATAACTGTAACAAAAGGCGATATAAAAATTCAAAATGCCATCACATCAGTAGCCAAGTGCAACATTGGAACAGGCGGCGAAATTAGTATAGAAGGAATAGATATGAACAGCTTAACTAGATGGTTTCAGACGCGCCCAGGGAAGATACCACTCACTGCACTTAACTCTGGTGGTTCAGTTCTGTTTGGAATGTTTTCTGCTTAGAGTGCAGTGTCTGGTAATTCATCTTATAGAAGCTCTTTGCTATTGAGTGGTCGTTAGTTGGGTTTTAGGCACTGCTTTCAACCTTGCTCCGAGTGAATTTCAATAATAAAATTGGCTGTTCGCTTAATGCCAGCGAAAAAAATCTTAAAACTTATTTAATATCATCAAGGTTGTTGAGCAGATGAGAATTATTTGCAGAATTTTATAACTTAAACTTTGGTATCTAGATTATTTTAAAACACGAAGTACAACTTACACTGTAACAAAAGTACAGTAAATGGCACTGGTCATTGGCAGCATTTAAATATTTCCAAAGGTGAGAATCGCCATTTTGATGAGATTCATGCCAATTATGGGCTGTTGATGGACCGCACCTTCGCGGTGCGGTTCATCAACACCCCATATTTGGCCAAAAAAGTCAATTTTGATTTTTTTTTCTAATACCACCAAGTGGAATTACTGCCAAAGACCAGTGATTTTGTTGTATTTTTTGTTAGAGTGTAGATGTAGTTGAATACAATAAAAAATAAATTCCTCGTCAAAAGATTATTATAAAATCTGAAAATTATGAAACCATTATGATATGATATCGATATTCGCTAATAAACGCTTGACTTCGATCGATAGTTATTATTGGTTTTTATGGAACTCGTATGCAACGTTCATCAAAAAATACTTATCTGCACTCTGCAGTACGCGAAATGCTACGCATTGTAACATCATAGGCCAAAATTATATTTGATTTACAATAAATATATATTTGCAAAATCCAAAACCGTAATATTGACGGGGTTTGTGCCAAGTATGGACGTTTTGATGGACTGTTCAGAATTGGCCGAAAAGGACAATATTATGGTGCAAAATCACTACCAAAGAACATTTTTTTACATTTTTTGAACAATATTACTGTATTTTGTTACAGTTTGGATAGTTATTTATTTTTCAGAGCTCTCCAAATTTCAGGCCAGTCCTATCGTCGTAACTCCTGTAGTAAAAACATTACGTAGGGACTACTAGATAAAAAAGGTAATTATTAATGGTAACAAAGTTTTAATTAAATACTATAAATCACAACTAAATCAGTACAAATATCGAGTCATCGTGACATAATGACGCACTAGATCCCAATGCTGCCGACTAATTTCCGAGCACAGTATCAGTATTAAAAAGACCTTCAATGTTTTGTGAAAAGTCGAAGTTGAATCTTATTCTTATTGCCTCAAGAAAGATGGAACTTATGAGCAAAAGTTATATAAGTTATGAAAAGAGAAAGATTCTGTTTGTAGACACCTATGCAATCAGAAAGAAATCACTTTGCGAAACCACGGTTTAAATGTCTTGGATTGCCGCCAAAATCCAACTCATGTTCTGAAACATTCGGGTATTCCAATGCATAAAATACATTATTCTCTAGAAGTTTCGCTGTTGAATTTGAATCATTTTTTTCGTGGGAGAAGCGCAGGGGATAGGTCAAATAGGGCGCGACACAAATGTTCAAACGCCAAAGCCAAATAGAGTTGTCGCGCCAACGTAGCGTGGTCTATGTGGGACCCATTAGAAATCCAACAATATCTTTGATTAGGTTGGAAATTGATTCATATATCTACAAGGCTTTCCGGTATATTACATTGATAGAAGTACAGCACGCAAAGTGCGGAAATATTCCCATAATACACATCTCGTGAAATGTCATTCTTAACAACTTATAATCAATAGAAACCAAAACAAAATTCTATCAAAACGATTTTCGATACGATATTGAAAAACTGGAAAGCTCTCGGAATCCCGAGTAGAAATTGCGCTGACTTTTAAAACATTTCCGAGAAAGGTACATTCGATGATGCAGCAAAACCGTTTCACATATAACATAAATTCGAAACATAAACGCATTTTAATTGTGTATTATACTTCGATGGATCCTCGAAACCAACGCTGGAAACACTGCTAATTACTGTGAAGTATTGGAAAAACAAAACTAGGCTGTGTTTTTGTTTTATATTATGTTGTTAAATGTGTTATAAAGGCCACAATATGATTAGAGATATACATTTATCCATTATGATAAACGCGATTGGGCGATATGTTCGAGTAGCAGCAGCTCGAGATGGCTGTCCAAGATAGTCGATTCAGAATATTCGAAATCAGCAAAATGTTAATTTCAAATTGTTTTCGGAATAAGTGTGAATTTTCACGTGATTTGTAAGATGATAAAAGATGACTTTGTTTTTTTTTTTTATATGATTCCAGATTCGAATATTCGATTCGATGCAGTAACATTATTCGATTCGATTCTAAAAACGAAAGATATTCCATAGTAGCATGTTCACCACTAGTAGCAATGAAGTAGAATTCGGAAGAGGAACTTAATGTTTATGGCTTGCACATATTAAATCATCTTTTGAACACGGTTTTCTTGTGAATTTGTCAAGAAAATTAGAGACGAAGTAGTCGATATCGTGCTCGACGAATTATAAAACGTTTGAACACTCTTGCGCTCATTTTGCTTATATCATTAGATTAAAAATTGACTCACCAGATACCATTCGCATCCAGCCATAAGTTGTTGCGGCTTATACTTGACAAAACGTAATTTCTGACAAAAAAGAAAGAAAAATAAACAAATAGACAGTTTGGCGAGGTGCCTCAGATTAGCGAAACTGCTTGTAGCGTGCGCGACCCAATTGAACATATCCTAACATGGTAATGTCAAACCTGATAAAAATAACTATCCTTAGTAAATATTTCCCTTATGAAACAATACATCAAAACAATTGTTTATATAATATATAAATATCAATTTTTATAAATATCATATGATATATTACATTACTTACTGCGGGAGAAAGGTTACCTCAGACAGTTGATTCGCGTGAAACCTTAAAATATTTATTTGACAAATGTGATTCGATCGTCCGTATAGGGCATTAAAATAATTTGGTAAATGTCAGCCGAAAAATAAACGAACAAGAAATTATGTGTGTAGTAACATTATTGCTTATCAATAAATATAATTATTGTGTGAATATAAAACCGTGCAACGTTTTCTTTTTTAGGTCCAATATACATGGAAATGTCAAACTATTTCGAAAAAGTTAATTGGACGACCTGTTCATCCAGACAGGTTCTGAAACAAATTTATATCGGACAAAATTATAAGAATTTCGTGGTTATTCAAAAATTCTAAAATTGTAAACACATCTTTCAAGGGCATATGCATGATTTAAATAAACATAGACGGACGTCAAACTTTCACCATGGACTAGATGTCTGAAACAGGGTTGGTTACTTCCGGATACATTTATTTTCGAATCGAATCAAAACATTTTGAATGGAATCTTTCCAAACCCGATTCGATTTCAATGCAAAAAGGTAATAGGAAATTTTAGTAAATACACAAAAAAAATATTATTGTGCTGCCAAAAAAACGAAATATTTGTTAATATGTAAGATATCTTTTTGCATAAAATCATTAGTCAGAACCTAAAAAGCAGTATGAGTCGAACATAAATCGGAAACGATTCGAAGCGCGAACCAGGAAATGACAATACAGGCCAGCGAGTCGGGTTAAAATCGAATTCGGTCACAGGCTGAGCGACTTCCTTCTCCTATTTTAAATTACATGAAAACTTGAGTTAAATTACTTATCAACACTATCAATTTTCTTTCAAGCGATCCCATTCAGAAATCGATCTCAGAGGTTGTAATAAATTTTATAAAACGAAGCGACGACAAGGTATTTTATCAGTTGGACAAAGTTTTTGCCACAGGTCAGTAAGCCAGACTGATCGCGGTATAAATTTCCTTTCGACAGGACAAATCTTGCACGAGGTGGTGGCTAGTCAGGGAAATGAAATAATGACCTGATGCTAATGAGCTGGCGTCTGAGCATGACAATAGCCTTGTTGATGGATATTAAATATGTGGATCGTGTTATAGATCAATGTCAACGAGACTGAATATGTATTTGTCAGGAAGGCGGTTGTCGTATGTTGATTGATGTTTTGCATCACCGAGGTTTGTATTGAGTTAAGCATTAGTCACTGATGGATCGCGCCGTCTTTAGCTATATCGGCGAATCAAATACTATATTTTCTATGATTTAATTATCAGTTGGGTTAGATTTGGAGTGTCATGAAATCTTTTATCGCCAGGGTACCCTAAGTACTGAAATGAACTCTATATTTCGCAGTATGCAATTAACAATGTTTACAGTTTTATTTGGTTATGAGATTTATTTCGCGTCCTGTCTTTCATCAGGCGTGGGACTAATTGAGGATCCATTAAGGTCATCGAGCATCGTCCCAATTCTGTGGGACGATCGAGCCTTATGTAGCCTTTTTTGCGCATCGATCTTGACCATATTTTGTCGATGTTCGAACCCACGCCAGTCATTAGGTGTTACGTTCGGTAGCTATTGTCGATTTCATCACGCCACCATGGCCCACACAGTATTGTTCCGCAAAAACCGCGCAAACAAAACATATCTGAAAAAAATTTATAATTTTTTTTCTAACAAACTGGGATATCGTCGTATCGAGCATTATTCTTCACACGTAAACAATGCAACAAATCAAATTTTTCGACGAACCCAACAAAATTTTTAAAACTAGTTGACCTCTATTTCCTTGTCAACATTCTCCAGGGCAGAAACTCTGTTAAAGAATTTTAGGTTTCGCTTCTAGATCAGTCGACATCGTGACCTGTATTCTATATTATCGCTCTACATTTTTTTATGTAAAATGAGAATCTAATTTAGAGCGCCGAGTTGAGATAAACAGGACTTTCTTTTTAAGTGTAGAAGGTAGCAATAGCGACTGTTGTATAGTACAGCAATGTCCTAGTAAGTTAGGTCATTTTCTGAATGACAGTTACACAGCATTGGATGTATAATTTAACATAATCTTAGGTATATCATTTAAAATGCCATTTAAAGATAAGAAAAATCTAGACATTTTACTCTCCAATTTTAAATTTTTCGATGTTACTTTTGGAAATATAATTCTTATTCATTTTTATTAACAGTTACAATCATAAACTATAACCATGGCAGCCTCTATCGCCAGAGATATTTTCTTGTTCGTCGTTTTCATCACTGTAGCTGTACATTCAGTTTCGGGTGAGTTTTATTCAAACGATCAAATATTTTAACATAATTGCAGTTAGGGCTTCATCTACTCCAAACCATTCGATATAATTTGTGATCAACAGAATCATATATTATTGTTTGATTCGAAGCCTCTAGCAACTTAAAATCAACAGCGATACAAACGATTTATATAAACGTTCCTGTTAACCTATCATAAGGCTTGATTCAGATATTCGATTAGATTATGAAACCAAAAAAAGGAAAGAATGTGTAAACTATTAAATCGATTATTGAAATTATTATCGTTGGTTATTGAAAACATATTCGTTTCGGAAATAAAAACACTTATTAGACTTGGTCACGCCCAGTGGCGTATTTTGAACCTTGAAAATATGGGGGTGGTATATTTTGAAAAAAAATAAAGTGAAATTATGACGTCATATTCGGCGCCGCAGGCAAAAACATCTTAAAATGTTTTTTGAAATTTCCTACGTTTTAAGGCATGCAAAAACCCTATTCTACGATCTTTTGGTTTGGCGAGGAAAGGGAAGGCACCATGAACCCCCTCCAAATATGCTTGTGGTCACGCCCAATTATAGGTTGAAGTGCAAATCAAATCAACGTTAACCATTTTATTAATTAAAAAAACTTCATTGCGTAAATATTCAAAACGCCTCCTGTTTATTGATGGTTATTGTGCCCGTTTATTGATTCCTCGCGGTTAGGGCGTCGTCGATAGTTCGGCTTACTTTTTTTGCTTCTAAGTAATATTCTATTGATTGGAAAAGATTAAACATGTGAAGCGATTTAACATCCCACTTAGACATATTCCGCCCAAGGATGTTTTACCAGTCTATAGTCTGTATCGTATATAGATGGATCGTGTCACAAAAAGTGAAATGTAAAAATTCAACGAAGTTGACCTCGAAATTGTCTTATTTTCAACGAAGTATATGCTTTTAAAAAAAAAAAAGTCAGAATTTGAAGAGCCGGTTTGGATGTATATTTTCTTCAATGTCATTTCTTCAATTAATTGTATAAGTTTTCTTTTTATTGATAAACTAAAACGTATTAACGCTAATGTGTTTTCATAATTTCTCGTTTAACCATCGCTTCAATTTCCGGTTGGGAATTATCCTGATATGAACGTGCAATATATACCAATATATATGTATAATCCCCTCACATAGTTAAACTGCCAATAAAATTAACCGTAGAATTGAAATAATAAAGTAAAAATTTCAACGAAATTGCTAATGGTAATGGTTATTGGTATGAGATAAAATGATCAGAAATATTTAATCAATCACCCAGTAATAGGAATTAGGGAATAACTATTCGCACATTTTATAAGAATCTCGATTTATGCAAATATTTAGACGTATTAGGAAAAATACACATCAAATATACACATTCTAAATAATATCCAAGTATTAAATTAATTTAGACACTCGAAAAATACGGCTTTTTCCGAATAATAGTATGTGCTAAATACCCCACGGAATAGTAAAAATCTGCCACAGTATGTCTTGTGCTATATAGTATCTCTCAATATATAGGAGTTCGCTCTGGGCAAGACTGAAAAGCTAAAAAGAGCTAAGTAACAGATACTTAAATTCCAAAGACTTACTAAAAATGTAGTACCAGCAACTCCGCCTTAAGTGGAAAACAGCCCATCCAGTACTGAACCACTATGATAAAGTGCAGTGAGTGTTATCTGTCAAAGCTCTAACATCATCACTACTTTTCAATAGCCGTGATATTTATTGATATTGAAGCGTTTTTAATTATTATGAGAAAAAAAAAACAATGTACCAGCCACGCGAAAGCAAGAAAATATTCTGATAAACATGTGACGTGACATGTGACAGCAAGGGCAACTGAAATTATTTGAACTAAAGTGCCCCTTTGTTACTTACGTAACAACCATAAAATGCGTCTCAACAATGTGAGAAACGTGAGAAGTCACAGAGGCAGAATACGAAATGTAGCATGAATCCGCGAACATTGACCTACTTTAGTAAATATCACCTTTAAATGCGGTGTCCTGAATTCTTCATTTGAATTCGTGGCATTTTCCGAAAAGTATTTGTGTACAAGTCACGAATCGGAAATAGGCTATAACAAATCACGTTTATCGGAAACCGTGCGGTTCGATTTTTAGTTATTACTTAAATACATACCCAGTTTTCTAGATTTTCTCGGATAGTATAGGCCTGCTTTATTTTGATCCGCTAAATTACTTCTG
The DNA here is from genome assembly GCA_963675895.2 of Styela plicata. Lineage (NCBI taxonomy): Eukaryota > Metazoa > Chordata > Ascidiacea > Stolidobranchia > Styelidae > Styela > Styela plicata. The sequence continues at coordinate 15,068,366 of OZ023142.1, read as the reverse complement.
GCCTAAAAATTGAGCGGCTCCTTGTTTCACAATCGATCAACAATCGTTTTACAATCGATCGATTAACATTTTCAAATCGAAAGTACGAAGTGATCAAAAAAAGAACCCATGAAAATGTTTAATTATTTTTACCAACGTTCATCAAATTTTGTAGATTGTAACTGCTATGAATGTGTTTTACTGCAAAGTTTGAGTTATAGCTTAGAATTTCTCCGGTTAGCTTAGAATTTTATGCTTTCTTTTCAAAAAATCTCTATTGGCGTTTTCGACATTGTTTATTAATTTATGTCAATGACGAGAGTAATATTCTCATCCGTGATATTTTTCAAACTAGTAAATCCCTTCACATTGAAAATTCACACTATACTACAATATGAGAGATCTTACTATAATTGCATAGAATTTTTTAGAATATTATATTAATGATAATTATACATTTTAGGTATAAAATGCTGGGTTTGCGACGGTAAAAGAACATTGAAGGAATGTCACGGTCAATATGGAAAGATGTTGGAATGTCCAAATCCAGATGATGTGAGTATCGTTGCTTCAAATCTAATATCAAATTGCGCCATTCCGAATCAAATCTATTTTTGAAGTATCATTAAAATCTGATCTGATTTCTTTCAAATTTTTGTCGATTTATATATTCCATCACCCAGACCCTATACGTTAGTTTAAACGGTATTTGAAATTCACCATGTAGATAAAATAATTCTTGAACATTCCACATAAACAAAAATCCTAATATTTAACCATATTTTGCAGTAAAGTCATGATTTATGTCCAAATTTTACAACGTAAAATTTGGCATATATCATGATTTTTTTGCTAAATAAGTCTTTTTTGCAAAATTGCCGAATTTATTGAATTTAAATAAAACACACGAATATCAAATCATCCCGATAAGAGTAGCTCCAGTATCAATCATTGACTTTAATGCAGAGTACTCAAAAAAATCTTGAAACCGTATCCAACATTGCCAAACTTTCCAACATTTGGCAAAAGCGTTAAATATACAAGCCATTTATTTTAGCAACGCCTTTGAATGACTTCATCCTCTCTATTTGTTGCACAGGTGTGTCAAAATGACTACAGAACAGCCGAAGGAAAACCGCTCATTACAAAAGGTTGTAAACAAGCCAAAGCTTGTGATACTGAAGTTAAACAGGTGAGTGATTGGGATTAATTTGTGGTAAACTAAACGCAAACATCAATTAATGAACCGATTGAAGTGAACTAATCAAGGTGAATTAAAGTCCAAGAACTCTGACGTTTTACTAGAAAGACTGTGTAATAGGTTATTTTTTGTAGAAGTCCTCAAAAACTATTTTGAAAATTTTAGAATAAATCAGAAAACAATAGTCTTACGTAAGCCTTCGCCACGCAGAAAAGTAAGTTTAAATCATGAATTTTTTTTCAAATTTATCGCGCCCGGAATGCGATTTCAATTTGAAGAAAATGAGAACATTCGTCTCACAATATTAGTGTGATTTATCCTCATTTGCTGATAAATGTAAAATTTGTCGAAGATTTTTAGCATGACGTCATGTTCAATCAAATTGGAATTCGAGAGAAGCGGTGAATATTGTCGTAATTTTTGTTGTTGTCGTGAAATTCATTATCTACCAATTCGGTTTTGCATTTAATTATGGTGAAATTGTAGCGGCGGTAAAAAACAAAAACTTTAGGCGGAATCCGGTCATTTTTGTCTACTCCTGAAATTTGATCTCTCAAAATTTTATCCGCAAACCTAGTCAGTGGTGCAATCAATCTGTGACCCACGCTTAACAAAACATCTTCGCTCAATATTTCTCTGTCTGGAAATAAACTAATTTAAACTTCATTTGGTTTTTGGAAAAGTTTTTCGTGAATGGTTGCCATGTTAGCGACCGTGACAGATTAATTTACTTTATTTTATCACGATTAATTTGGGAAATATATGAATGGAAAGGTCAACGCCTGCTCTTTCAAGTCGGGTCCTTTTGTCTCGACTTTTATTGGACGAAGTCGCAACAGTCCGACATTATTGACTTGAAGAAATGTTACGAAAGTGTTTTTGGCATTTTGTAGATTATAGCCACTTGGGCAGAGCCGGGGAGACATGCCCCCTTCCCTGGAATTTGAAATTTTAACTTCAAAATAAGCAAGTACAGCTCCATTCCACCAAAACCGTTTAGGTGGAATTGAAGTTATCACGATTTATATATTTTGAAATTGACATGCTGATGAACTCGAATAGTATTTAAAATGCAAAAAAAATAAGAAATATTTGGAGTAATAAACTTTGCAAGAAAAATATTGATTGTGCGTGTACAAATTTGGCATGGAGATATCAAACTTTCACTTGTGGAATCAAAAATCTCGCAAGACCCACACTTAGATATGTTTTGTTGAATGTTGTCTAACGCTGGACAAAAGCAAAAGCAATTTAAGTAACTACAATTTAGCATACCCCTCACAACTTTACTTTGTCAAGCAAAAGTCACTGGTGGAACGTGCCTCACCGGCGCGTTCCAACAGTAATCCATACTAGACAACCGCTATTTTGACAATTCTGATGGGGATTAGCTGATAGCTTCTATGGTTAGGGCTAGTTAATTCGATTCAGTGATTCGAAGCACAATATATTCGAATCAATCGTGAAATGGTTCATAGGAACAAATACTTACTAAAGGGACTAGCATTTTCATTTTCGACGACAAAATGCAATCGATTTCGGTCAAATTCGACCAAATTCGATTTTATTTTGTCGTTAAAATATGAAAATGGCTGCTTATAGACATAGAGAGTGAATTGAATATATACTATAGATTATAAATTTCTTTATTTTCACAATGAAGACAAGTTGTAATTGTGAAACTGTGATATTTGTTATTTACATCAAATTCGTGATTCGATCCCATTCGAGAAAACTATACGAATCAGATTAGAATTCCAAATGATTCTGATTTGCCTAGCCCTACTTATGGTGCAATATTCATTCGCTAACAAGTCATAATGTCTAAGAGTAGAAAAATCTGTTTATTTGAAATTACCATCAGGCAAGACTGGAAACAGCGCATAAAAGGAATCGAATGTGTGGCCAATTATATGGCAAATAGTTACTACGAAATGTGTTGCAAGCGAGTGCAACCCAAGTGGAACGCATCCCAAATAAATTTGGGCTGGGCGATCTTCCCTAGCCAATGGTAAAACATCTTAACCATCCTCCTATTTTATCACTGATTTATTCTATATAGTAGTCAGGGGACCAAAATAAATCAAATATTCGAATACATTAGAAAATAATCGTATCCGATGTAGTCAAATCCTTGATTCGAAATATCCTCATAATAGTGGCATGCGAGAATTTGTTTTTATTGCTCAAATGGATACAAATTCAACAGAAAAACCTCCAAACTGATATTGTTTCATGGAACAAAAGAAACTTTTGATCTAGCATCATGGTTTCAATATTTTGCGAATAATTTTTCCCTCCTATATAATTAAAATGTTGTTTTTCATGAAAATAAACATGCACGAATTCAGAATATATTCGATATTTCATATTAGGAATAAATTTTTCAAAATATGTTCAAAATAGTAAAATATTCGGTTTCGACCATCCATGCTTGTAGACAAAAGTAAATCTGGATAAAAGGTAGAAACTTTCACATTTGAAAATATGGTGAATATTTCCCCCACCCGCATTTCAAATATCCTATTGTAAATTGTCTTATCATAATATTTCAAGCGATAATCGTCAGAAGCATATTCAAAGTTTACGCACGCTTTACGCTGAATTAATTGCGAATAATAATTATATTGAATTGAATATTTACCGGCAAATTCCAAAATAGACTATACGGTCAACCTGAGGTCAACCTAAATTAAGTTTTTTCAGAAACAATCCCAGACAAAACCATACTTTGAACGTGACAGGAAAATGTCACAATAAGAAGATTTCCATGAAAATTTTTGAATCAATCAGAAATATTGTGTACAAACATATTTTGTTAATAAGCATAGGTTCTTAATGTAATTAGCGGTGGTAACCCAATGAGATATCTTTTGCCCTGACATGTTATATTATTAGTACGAGCCACTGATGAACCGCGCTGCCAAAGCGCGGTCTATCAGTTGCTCATGCTTAACAAAATTGAATTCTCGATTCGGCACGGTGCGATCTGATTGGTATGGGGTGATAAACGAATAAAAAGGATGGAAACGACAAAACGACAAACGCAAAAAATATTTGCTACATTGTACGTTAATACACAAAAATGTTAGGTGATCGTATCTCGGCACATTTGACCTAATACTCGCTTTTTACACAATCTAATTGTGGAATCTAATTGTGAGTGAGATTTCGTCCGAATGGTATCTATCCTGGGTCTTTCCGAAAGTTTTTTACATTTTTGATTATATTTTGATCCAGTAAAACTATGTATAATCGGGGATCGACAGGGTCGATAAATTTCCCCTCTTAAATTTACCGATTTATCGCGGTTCATTTAAACGTAACTCATACGCCATTATAGTCCCTCGTACAAGGAATGTTGAAGAATATAATTATTTACATTCTAGAATAAAGACAAAAACCAGTGCGGAAGAAGATTGGTTAAGAATATGGTTTGCAGATGTTGTTGTGCATTTTCCGGATGTAATTCGAAAGAATCTGGATGCCTTCCACGTAAGTTGACGGAAGGGAAAATGTAATTTTTTTGAACAAATGAAGCAGGATTGTTACTGCCCTTAGTCGGCGGCAGCAGGTATATTGTATACCAAACTTATCTTACTCTCAGCCAGTGCTTGACATAAAAATGTCAAACAAATGTCCAGCGGGTTAAAATGCGACTAAATCGGGTTACCCGATCCAACGAGACATTATTATTCCAGTTAAGTTAATGTGGACACAGTTTGGATCTGTATCAGCAAAAAATAGTCAAGAGACAATTTGTGCGAAATTCCTTTTTTGTCCAAAGGGAAGGTTTTCATTTTTTAAGTGCTTTATAATTATATTTGGCGATGCTATAATTAGCGTTGGACATATAATATTCCTGAATTCGAATCAAATACGCGCAAAACGATTTGCTAAAACAACTACGCAATTAAAAGTTCAGAATATTTCTGCTTAGTTCCTAAACAGAAATAAAAATGTAAGGATGTCTTTTACAATAGCGCCCGCGACAAACAAGCGTGAACCACTGGCTGATTATGGCGAATCGAAAAATTAGACGAGCCAAATTATGTTATATTCGTTTCGAAGTGACTATAGGCTCAGGCCTTATGGTATAGGAAAAACATGCATTAAAGTCAAATATTGGGCGTATGTGACAGCATTAAATAGTGAAAAAATATATTTTTACCCCCAGCGCCTGCACCTTGCAAAAGAATAAAGCAAATCGAGAACGGAGAGACTCGTTGTCCGAGAGAAATAGGTTTTGGATCTCAATGTTCATTCAGATGCAAACAAGGATACGAAATGAAGGGCAGGAACAAAGCAAGATGTCTCAGAAAATCCAAAGGAAGTAAGAAAGGACGATGGGCTCCTGAAAAACTTCCCGTGTGTGAGAGAGTAATAGTTCGCTGTAACCCTCCGAGAGTTGCACCTAAAAATGGATTCATACGATGTAAAAATACTCCTGAATTTGCCGAGGAAGAAGAACTAAACTATGAAGGATCTAAGTGCACATATGGTTGTAAAGTAAATCATTATTTGAAAGGGAAAGGCAATACAATGTGTGGTAACAACGGTAGATGGAAAAATCCGCCGCCAACATGTGAGATTGGGCAATGCAAAAACATGCAAAACGATCCTAACAGGTTGGAGAACTGTACGGATAAATATAACTTTGGAAGCAAATGTTCGTTCAGTTGTAAGGCAGGATTCAATTTAATCGGAAAAAAGAGATCATCCTGCCAACAAACTGAGCGAACTTCGCAAGGACAATGGACCAACAATTTTCCACGATGCGCTGAAGTTGTTTGCAATCCAGTTCCAATTAACCCCGCGCATGGGAAGGTATCGTGTACAAAAGATAATCTGAAAGGAAGTGTTTGTACTTATACATGTAATGAAGGTTACGATATGGACAACACTGCGGAGAAATCGCTTGCATCGGTTTGCGAAGATGATGGTAACGGAGACGCATTTGGGAAGTGGAGCAGGGAACCTCCTACTTGCTCAGAGCTCAAATGTGAACCTGCTTTTGTAGATCCAAATGGCGGACAAGTTGTCTGCACCGATCGTAATCTATTTAACAGTGTTTGTACGTTCTCATGCAACTCTGAAAATGATTTGGACAACACAACAGAACCTACAATAAAATCGACTTGCCAGGATGACGGTAGCGGAGATAATGTAGGCGAATGGTCACAGCCAGCAGCCGATTGCAGTCCTATAACATGCCAACCAGAGTTTGAAGAGACCAGATCACAGAAACTATCGTGCACTAATGGAAACGCTAAAAACAGTGTATGTACATTCGCTTGCGCTGATGATTATGATCTTGACGGCACCGTAGAAAGAACTCAAACATCAACATGTCAACCGCCAAAGGATGGGACATCCAGAGGCAAATGGACAAATATAGAACAACCGGCATGCTCAATGATCAGGTGTGAAGCAAGACCTATGCCTGCAAACGGTTTCCGCATCTGCTCAACGTTCAACTTTATCCGAGGTACTTTCTGTATACACATGTGCAACGATGGTTACGACATGGTAGGAAAATCATACTTGTCTTGCCAAAATTCTAAAAATGATGGCGATGCAGTCGGGGAGTGGACAGATCCGAGTCCGACATGTCGGCTCGGAGAATGCTCACCAACCAAATACGACAAAAAGACCGTGATAGAAGAATGCACTCCCCCTGAGGGATACAAAGCATCTGAGTATAGAGTTGGCACGACTTGCAAATACAGGTGCATAAGCGACGCGTATTACATGGTACCCAACGTTGGCGATGAACCAGTTATGAGCGGGGAAACCGTGAGCGAGTGCAACATTGAGAAACAATGGACAAAGAAAGAACCTAGATGCTTGTTGAAAACATGCAAGCCCGTATTGCTTCCGCCTAACAACGGATATTCCCCGCTTTGCACCAACGGAAATGCATTTGGTTCAAAATGCACTTTCTCCTGCCATGAGAAATTCGCATTGACTCAAAGTCGACCTCTAGAGTGCGTAGCTGACGACGACAATGATCAATACGGTATCTGGAGTCACGATATTCCTCAATGCAGGCGTAGTCATTGCGACGAATTCGGTACCGTTCTCCATGGAACGATCAACTGCACTGATGGAACTAAGATTGGTTCAGTCTGTAAGCTTCAATGCATCGATCGCTATACAACTAAACGATATGAAGAAACAGAATGCCTTGACACAGTGACGTGGAGTAGAAGACAATACTATTGCTGTGTTCGATGCTTGTTCAACAGGTAATTCCCCTAAAAAGATAAATAAAAAGGTGCAAATATTCGGACTCTAACGGATCTGTGGGGAGATACATTCATGTTATCAAAATTATTTTTTTAAAAGGCAAAATTATATTTAAGAAAATCACGATGAACTTAGTCGCTTTTCTCAATTGGAGTCTCTTTTTATTGACTCCCTTCTATACAATCTCAAAATTCCATTGCGTATTGAATTTCCTAGACCAGGCTTCGCAGAAGGACTGCGCATCGGACACACGATCCCTTTGTTCTTACATAAACAAACGTAATTCAGATTATTTTTTTTTCGTGACTGAGATATACATCTGTATTTTCAGGCGTCTCAAAATAACAGCAGCTTTTGACACGACCGCCTTCCAGACAAGAGATGATTGGCAATACATTGTCGACTTCACGCGATCATATTTGGCACCGATGCTTAGATTTAGGCTCGATATCGGTTTTGCCGCTTTCACCTACTCAGATGATGTTGACGAAGAAACCTTAATTCCGATGCGAAGACTAAGATACGAAAACGATTTGGACGAACTTGTGTCTGAATTGGAGAATATGCATTTTGGTGGACATGGTAAGAGATACCCTTTTTTCTTATATATATTACATGAAATATACAAAATTATAAAAGCAGCTACTTGGACTACTTGATTGGGAAAGTTATTCATGGAGAGATGGAAGGTTATCTGGATCCGAAGCTTATTCTGGAGTAAAACATGGCTTCGTTAGTAAATTTAAGAGTAATCAATTATATTCAAAATGGTATAGATTTGCATCCAAAAGTTGAACCGATACCTATTTATATTTGGGCAAGTTTTGGAATTATAGCGCATCCTTGTTAAAAGTTTTAAATCAGTCGGTAATACACTCTGGCTTTCCCGTTGAAAAATTGTCACCAAACTTCTTATTTTTAATTTGATATAAAAATAAATTTGATTTGTCAGACAATGAAAAATTTCATATTTTAGTTGCCAACACCGGAAGAGCGCTTGATTATGTGAACGAAGTTTTATTCAAGAGAATTGACAGAAGGAGAGAACATTTCGTTGTGGTTGCTACATCCGGGAGATCGAAGGACGATGTCACCGATATTTCAAAGCAACTTCGAAACAAAGGCGTCAATGTGAGTAAACACAGTAGAGTGTACTCAGTAGAGTGCAACAAAGTTAATGACAGTCACACAACCAGGGGCTAAATTAAATTCTGCAAAATATTAGGTCAATTATTAGGTCAACAAAAATCCAGAAAAATAGCAGTGTTTCGACAGCAAACGGGCGTTGTTGAAATACCTATATATTATATTAAATTTCTCGCCCAATTATGAGCTGTTGAACGCACTGCCAAATCCGCGTTTCATCTACAACTTACCTTTGAGTCAATTGTCTTTGATGAAGTGATTCAGAATTTTTCAAGTACTCACTCCAACTGAACATTAAATTTACTGTACTTTTGCTAAAGTATAGAACAACATCAACTCAGGTGAAATAAGATATTAGAAAGAAAACTTGTGAAGGTTTATTTATTTAAGAAGATTAAAACTGATATAAATAAAGATAAAGCCGTCAAACTCGTATGAATTATTCGCATAAAATCAATTTCGCTTTTGTTAAATAAAAGTTAAAATTATTTCCACTAAGGCATTAAAAGTGAAATGTCTAATCTTGCAGTAGCAAAAGAAACTTTCGGGAAAGACTTTATTTTTATCAAAATTCACTACAAGCAAAGACGAAGCAACACTTTAAAGCTACTGTAAAATTTAGTACAAAAAACTGCACTCTAAGCGGAAAACATCCCAAACAGAACTGAACCGCTTTAATAAAGTGCAGTGAGGGGTTGCCGTTGACGATGTTAAAACGACGATCTTGACGATCTATCACTTTTTAGTAGTCTTCAACGACCTGCAGAATTCTAATGCCCGCACCTATAGAGCTACATTTTACAATAGGCCAGACATGACAAGTCTATCAGATTAGAGACAACCTCTCACTGTATTTTCTCTAAATATTACAGTTAATCGGTTATCTAAAAAAAAATAAATAAAAAATCGCTTCAAGCCGTCATTCGAATCACAATACGCAGAATACTTGAAGATTAAAATTACATGCCCATTAAAAATTTCAACATTGCCACAGCATCCTAAACACAAAAATTAGTATGTTAAGTACGAGCCACAGATGGCCCGCGCCTCAACGGCGCGATCCATCAGTGGCTCATACTTACAAAGATATGAGAGATATAAAGGACTATATTTTCTGACTGGGATTGGCCACAGCTTGTCGAATACATGTTTTATGCCGCCCCGTGGTCTACTAGGTTATCGGAAATAAGCCGGCTATATAACTTGGTTCTTGAATAGTATAACAAGCACTGCTTTAAAAATTGGATACGTTATCTACAATTTCATCATATTATTGTAGATAACAAAACCAGTCAGTCAAGAATGTCTTGCTAAGTCTTTCTATAAATTGTCACTATCGTGACTCATGGCCTAAACAACTTTAAGGTGGTTTGCGGGCTGTCAATAGATTTGATATATTTGTAAGCATGTCTAAAGCGAAATGGATAATTCAATAATACAAACAATTTTTTACAAACTGTATTCTAACTGGGGCGACAAAGTAGTAGTCGGGTTCAGAATCGAATCGAATACTTGAATCAACAGTACCATAATGATCGAACAAAGTTTCTTTTTCAGAATATTGTTATTAACGACACCAAAATTGGCATTTATTGTATTGAAATATATACTTTTTTGATTAAATTGAATTTCGATTCTACGGGAATATAAAATCAAATAATTTGTGAATCGCAAAGCACGAATCGAATAATTTGGACATGCCTTATTGTAATCATTTAGTTCATTATTCAATTAGTAAATAAACTCGCAATTTTAATGACCGATTTTATTATTTGAAAGCAAAAGGTAATAAATAAAGAGGATTCTTTGCAATAACAACATGTTGTTGGATTCTTATTCTTTGAGACCCAAAACAGGGGTCCATTTTTCCAAGCATAATGGAACAACGGATAAACAGTTCGCCGCACGGCCACACAACAGATAATCAATCTTTACCAATACCATATTTGTCCAGTGTGAAACGGGATTAGGTGTGATTTTTCATCTGGTTTAATGGGAAACTAATGTTTACTTATTCTTTCACAGATTCTAGCAACCGGTGTGGACATCGATAAAGCAGCCGAACACGAATTTCTCGAAATGACCGGGGTGGAAAGAAACGTATTCACTGCGGCTAAATTCCAGGACATGGGTTCGATACCCGCAAAAATATTCGAAATTTCAAGATCGACAGGATGTACAACAGCCAGCAAATCTCAATCGTGCCCATAGTTCAACGGAAATTTCATCGGCTTAAAAATACCAGTTGATAAGAAATTTCGGAAAGACATATTCAGTTTCTCAATTTTTCGTCCTTTTATACTATAATTTTATCATAAGTCTTGTTTGTTTAGACTTTGTGATAAATATGCTTGATATTGTTTTAACATTTCAAACAAAATTCCTTCCAATTTGGCATAAATCATGATTTTGCTGCAAAATGAATCCCTTTGAGAGTGATCCAAAAACAAAATTACTTTTAACGAGATATTTAGAATATCTAAATATTCGGATAAGGATATCCCTGCAAAATAGTACTTTATTCATCTTTTTACAAAGAGCAAAATAGATCAATTTTCATGTGCAGGCATGGGGAAATCGATTCAATGATTTGAAGTACAAATTATTTCGAATCAATCGTGAATAGTTCACAGGAACAAAAACTTGCTGAATGAACTAGAATTTTCATTTTTAAAAAACAAAATGCAATTGAGCAAAATGCAATCTAAGAGCAACAACTTTTTTTATCTTTCAACGACAAAATATGAAAATTGTTGCTCTTGGACTGGATTCGAGTAAATTATTCGAATCGTATTCGAACTCCAAACGATTCGGTTTTGCCCAGTCCTAGTCATGTGTGAACAATCGCTTCAATATAGACAATGTTAAGATAATAAGTTATGCAAATGCTTATTTAAATGTTCTTTTATATTTGAATTATTTTCAAGTATCCTTGTCACTTCAATAAAATTTCGAAAAAAAAGATATATTTATTCTAAGTTAACTAGGTTAAAGATTTTCAGAAACAATTTCACTTATATTTTTACTACGGAGGTTTTGCAGTTTTCATGTTTCATTACGACCGCTCATTTTGTGTGGATGGTGAGCAACGGCCAATTATGAAAATCATTTATTAAAAATCCGACATAGTGGCACCAGTTGTTTTAAAAATAATAAATCAAAATTTTTCTAGGAAACTCAAACATTAACCCCATGTTCAGTTACCTTTGATGTTCAACTTTTGTTATGCGTTGTGGTTTTGTCATATCGCCCCAAGGTATTTGCGTATTCAATTTCTAACAATATTAATGAATGACGACATATATCTCCGCGGACGGGGCTTATTCGTATGATGTGTTACTTCCATCTAGGTTCTCTCAAACCTAAGCAACAAAAGGGGTAGAAAAAAACGTTCTCGAAAATCTCCAGTGCAAATTTTTTCCAATGAAAAATTTACTTCCTTTTCATTTCAATGACTACAGAAGAAAACAAACCAACGTGATGTAAAATATAGTATATATTTCAATGATATAAAAGGGATATAGGTGTATACTTTCGGTTTGCCTAAAAAATGTTGTATCGAACAAAATCTGTGATGAAGGAAGGGTGAACTAGCATAAAAAGCAGTCGTGTATATTTAGAAACTAGATCTTGTATTTGGTCTTTTGAATCCAACAAACGCACAAATACTATAAGACTAAATGCGGCATTTTTACAACTAGACATTCGTTCGTCACTCTATTTCACATTCTTCGGTAATACTTTTTCTGTAGTACATGTGCGTCGTTTCGTTGGACATTTAGAAAACGGCATCATGTGACAAAATTCTCTCACTGCACATGAACAACCGATGTTTGATAAAATCAAAATATGAATACAATTTCGATTCGCTTCCTCCGATCACTTTAATAATGCGTCATATCTGTAAATGAGTTTCCACGCGTATACTGAGATAAAATAAATTGCAGAGAATTGCGATAATAAAAGAAAACGATGCAATTTGGTAATGGCGATAGGGACAAGCAGCAATTTGAAGTTATTTTTAGGACTCAAAAAATTGTTGGATTCTCGTGGACGTTGAGCTGCACTGTAACAAAAATGCAACAAAATCACTGGTCTTTGACAGTAATTTTACTTGGCGGTATTGAAAAAAAATTCAAAGTTGAATTTTTTGGCCAAATATGGGGTGTTGATGGAACGCACCGCGAAGGAGCGGTCCATCAACAGCCCATAATTGGCATAAATCTCATCAGCATGGCGTTTTTTTTTTTTTTGGAAATATGCAATTACTGCAAATGACCTGTAAATTTACTGTATTTTTGTTGCAGTGTGATGGCAAAGTAAAATTATGGTGCAGTTTGTTGCCATTAAATTTGAGAAAACCTTATAAATGGAAAACATTCAATAAATAAAAAAATGAAAATCCTTTCCGCCTTTTTCTCAGAAAATTCACGAAAATTTTCTTGTTTTCACGATATTTGATATGAAACTCCTGGGTAGCATATGCCTCTGGTATGTAATACATATTATGTAAAGCAAAGACGCGACATTTTCTGGTTCAAACCGGAAGGTCAGACAGATTCTGGTTCAAACCGGAAGAAGAGAAATATAAATCGATCATCTATTGGCACGACATTACTTCACCATGATCCACAATAGCAAACGCATTGTTCAATTTTTGCCAAAACAAAATGTTAAGGTCTATTGGAATCCATCCATGAGTCTAGACGTGAAAAGTATATTGGGAATTTTGCAGGGAATGTCTAATAATGAATTAACAGGTAACTTTTAGACCAAAACTAAACTAAAATATATCTGTTTTTTTAAAAACCCGCACGCCTGAAAGTATAAAATTTTGGCAGAAGCGTAAAATACAAAAATGCCGACGAAAAAAATACTGTGACTTTTAGTTTTTGATAATTTTATGGGGGCGGATAACTTCGAATTCTCTAATGTCTAATAATAAAATATTCAAATCCAAATTCAGTGATAAAAACTGAGATTCTTTCGAAAGGTTGTGGATAATTTAAAATTAAAAGTAATTGGAGATGGAAAGTACAATTATTTTATAATAATATGTGCATTTTTGATTCGTCGAATCATGAATATAATAGATTAGGCAGCGTATTCCGTTCGTCAGAAATTTTATTTTGTTAATCATTTTGTCCGTTCATCGGCTGAGTGATCCCCCAGAAAACCATATTTGTTGAAACATGTCTTTGCTGGAATAAGTGTTAATTAATACAAGGAAAAATAAATTATCGAATCAAACCACTGGCGAACGACTGGAAACTGATCGCCAGTTTGAATACGATCATTATCGAGCTGACGTACCCTAACCTGCGCACGTGTTGACCTCAAATTTTTGTACAATGGAGTGAGATCTTAGACAAAGTATCTCTCGTTTCACAGTATAGGTAAATAGATGACAGGTTTGCTAACGGCAGACATGGCATATTATAAAACCGCAAACTTTAATTTAGCATTATAGTTACTTCAGACAGGTCCGTTTAAGCTTAGTTGTATTACATCACAGCGTAAATGGATATGCTTCTTCATGTATACATCGGTATATTGTTTGGGTTTTCCTGTGTAACAGATATTCAAGGTTGGTAAGTTTTTAAGATACAGTTTTGTCAAGGACGGGTTCATTTTTGCAATACCCTTACACGTGGCAATGTGGAAAAACTGTTTTCTGTTTAGTGCCTGATGCTTTCAAGACATTTTCATCTGATGATCCGAAAATGATAGCTTTTTATCATATTTAGGAGTTTACTGTTTTGTGTGTTAATTTTTTTTCCTTTTTTGACCCATCGTAATCATATTTCATTATATATAAATGAATTACTATAAATAATAAATACAGAACTAGTGTAACATAAAATTCATTAAATGATCTGAAGCACAGAATGCTATTTTTATCGTAAAGTTTCTTCCGAAAAAAAAATAGTTATCGATTGTCTGCGTAGAGCAGCATAGCTGGCATTTACAACTCTGCATACCACTCATTTCCCTTCATATAGGTCTGTAATGTATGTTTAAAATTCAATATGTAACATGAAATTAAATCAAAATTTATTTTCGTACTTTTTTTTTTTTGATTGGTCTAAAGTACCAGCCAAGATCGAATTTTTAATTTCCACAATTGAATCGAATTTTTTTTTAATGAATTCTAGTTTTGAATAAAATTGTAATAAAAAAACAAGACAATTTTTTTTAGAAGAATGCTGTAAATTGCTTTTAAATTGGGATTTATTTTCTGGAAAGATGTACATTTTTATTGTAATTGTTTAGAATGTTTGCGGGGATCAAATACAATAATTCAAATCGTCAAATAAACAATCGATCTATTTCGGAACAATCCATGACAAAGGTTCGTAGAGAATTGTCATTGGAATCGTGTTGCAAACATTTCTGTCAATCATACTCAAGTTTTCGTACAAGAACTAAAAAAAAATATTTGTGTAACGTAATAATATATACACCCACCTACGATGCGAAAAAACACAAAAAAATGAGATCTCGTTTATCAGTGTAAAAAAGTTTAAATGCAGTTTACTTCTTTAGGAATAAAATGCTGGACATGCGACGGGAAGAATAGTTTGGAGGCATGTCACGGTCAATATGGGAAAATGTTGGAATGCTCCCAACCAGATCACGTATGTTTTATTTAAGTTCAAACTTAGAGAAATTTCGTTTTGGACGCCAGAT
This sequence comes from Styela plicata, assembly GCA_963675895.2. Taxonomy (NCBI): domain Eukaryota; kingdom Metazoa; phylum Chordata; class Ascidiacea; order Stolidobranchia; family Styelidae; genus Styela; species Styela plicata. The sequence continues at coordinate 15,053,101 of OZ023142.1, read as the reverse complement.
TTGTTATTATTCTACTGGGAAAGCTTGTTTTCACCCCAAAAAGTAGCACATAAAAGGAAATTTTTCTACGAATTAATTAAGAAAAAGCTTCATAAAATGGAAATCCAATTGAACCTCAGCAGGAAGCATTTTATACAGGATTGAACCACTAAACCAGAGTACAGTGAGTCTCTGGGTGATGATAAACCCATGGTATCTATGACCCCTTTGCTCAATTTTAGTCGTCTATGACGGCACGAAGATGATACGTGAGGGTATTTCTGAAAAACACATCCTCATCTTTAATGATATACAGGAACCATAAGTGAGGTATTTCTTGTTCATATTTAATATATTTCTACTTCTTGCAATCAAATATTTTTTTCAAATATTTTTCTGTCAAGGTATGTCAAAATGACTATCGCACTGTCCGAGGAAAACCACTCATCATCAAAGGATGCAAGCAGGCACAAGCATGCAAAACTGAAGTTGAACAGGTAAAGTGGCCGCAGACTATGTAAAAAATATAATCCTCAAACACCTTTTTTATTGAAATTAACTCTGAGGCCTAAATTAGTGCCCAAAAAGGAACAAACTAACGGCCACTTGATAGCAAAGAGTTACAACAAGATGTAGTACCAGCAACTGCTCTCTAAGCGGAACACAATCCAAACGGGATTGAACTGCCATGGTAAAGTGCAGTAAGTGGTATCTGCCCTTGGCGATGGTAAAACCATCCACCCCTTCTTTGTTTCCTTTTAGTTGGCTCTTATGACACGCAGAAAATGGGTTAGATTAGGACTATTATAAACCTGTTCTTACAGGGCTTATTCTTTGTGTGATATATTTTGACTTGTGAGAAACGCCAAATTCAAGAAGGCATATCAGTTTACCTCGAAACCAAAAACAGCATGTATCCTACTTCTAATAACCTCGATATTATATGCAGAGAAAGATGTTAATGGGAGATCTCGAATGAATTTTGCAGTTGGTTTTATATATGGGTACCACATTAAAATGCATTAACTATTTTAATCCGTTATCCCATCACAACATTTTGATATCTAATTTTGACCTATATGATTCGATTTCAAACGAATATATAATAACCAGTATGGTTCTTTCAATAGCGGTCGAAATATAGGCCAATTCAAATTCAAAATATATTTTAAATTGTTGCTGAAAACTATTAAAATATCGAATTACAGAAGTTAGTATTTGGAAAACCCGAATATACTTGTTCGATTCGAATATTGAGTCTAAAAGTCCTAGTATCCCTGAATCAAATTCTAGCAATTGTCGTCAAATACATTTTTTCAATTCATTCGGTGATTTGCTTACTAGAATGCCAGGGGCAACCAGTGCGGTAGAGTGCGATTGTTCAAGAACCTTGTCTGCAGATGCTGTTGTGCATTTTCTGGATGCAATTCTAAAGAATCTGGTTGTTTGCCACGTGAGTTTAGATGAAATGATTTGATATTTTGAGAACTAAAATTTGCTAGGCATTTAATAAGCGAAAATTCGATTTTTTTTGTAGTCACTCATCTGTGTGAATATTCGTGATCAAGACCCTGCGCAGGAAAACCACCACACAGTCGAACAGGGTCAGTTACATTGGAAAGCTATGTTCGGCCGAGCCCAACCAAGTCATCACACTCTTGGTTGAATGGCGGGCCGATCCGAACTCCGGTCGGAACGCGAATCCGAGATCATCAACCTGCAATATCAACATGATAACCACTAAGTCATCGCGCCTACAATTGCAATAATTTTTCGTGAATTATAGACTCCATAACGTTGCTGTATGCCCCAGATGTATTTAAATCAGTCTAATCAAAGTGAGGTAACCCAGGTTAGTAGGTTAGCTGCACTGTAACAAAAGTACCGTAAATTTACTGGTCGTTTGCGGTTATTGTTTATTTCCAAACCCCGAAATCGCATTGTTTACAAGTTTAGATGAGATTTAAGCGCTGTTGATGGACCGCACCTGGGCGGGCATATTCCTCAAAAAAGTCGAAATTATCGTTTTTTTGAATATAGCAAAGTGAAATTACTGTCGAAAAGCATTGATTTTACTGCATATTTTTTAAAATGAACAAATATCACATAAAATAACGCATTGCCAAATTAATCGCAGGAAGCAAATCGGCCAAGCGCATTGAGATACTAACCTACAGTTCGTTGGTTTGTAATTCCGGCAACATATTTATTTACACGGAATTTGAAACGATTTCAATCAAAACCATCTGGAAAAGAGTTGGGGAAATGTTGTGTCTATATTTTGTCTATAATTTTTCCGTTAAAAGCGATTCAACAAGTTTAGTTTTCATATTTATAGCTCCGGCACCATGTCAACGGCTGAAGAAAATAGAAAATGGAAGAACGCATTGTCCGCACGGAGAAATCAAATTCCGTTCACAGTGCTCGTTCAGTTGCAATAACGGTTTTGAACTTGTCGGGGAGAAGAAAGTAACTTGCAGACCACTTCAAAAGAAAAGTAAAAAGGGAAAATGGGTTCCAGAAGAAATCCCATTTTGTAAAAAAATTATTATAAAATGTGAGCCCCCAAGAATAGCGCCTGAAAACGGTTTCCTTTCTTGTAAGAACTCTAAAGAATACGCAGATTTTGATGGTTTTAATTACGCTGGTTCAACTTGTACCTATACATGCGATAAAAACTTTTATGTCGCAGGAAGGAAGATAACACAATGCGGATTTGATCGTAAATGGAACAATCCACCACCGACATGTAAAGTTGGAACTTGTAAACCTGAACAAGATGATCCTAATCGCATTGCTGAATGCACAGATGAAAATTTTTTTCGGAAGTTCTTGCACTTTCACGTGCAAAGATGGGTTCAATCTTATCGGGCATAAAAAATCCAACTGTGCCCAGATTGGCGATGGGAACGAAGGTTTATGGACAAAAAGATTCCCAAGATGTGCGAAGATACTCTGCTCTCCGGAACACACAAAGCTTAGCCAAGGGACAGTAAAATGTACAGACAAAAATTTCGAAGGCAGTGTTTGTACGTTTGCATGCAACTTTGGATATGATATTGCTGGCTCAGAAAAGCCTTTCAAGGAAATTACATGTCAAGACGATAATACTGGAGACACTAAAGGAAAATGGTCTGGAAATCCCCCAACTTGTGAACCCATTTCATGTAAACCTTCATTGCACGACCCACAAAATGGACAAGTCGCGTGTTCTAACAAGAATAACATAGGTAGTAATTGTACTTTCACTTGCAATGAAGGTTACGACTTGGATGACACTGTTGAATCTTCCATTGAATCGGTCTGTAGGGACGACGGTAACGGTGACAACCTTGGAAAATGGACTGTGCCAGAAGCAACATGCAGTCCAATAACTTGTGACCCTGCAGCTAGTGATCCTGAAAACGGTTACGTGAGATGTAGCAATAAGAACTTCCATAACAGTGTATGCACGTACGAGTGTTCAGATGACTACGATCTCGACGGTACAAAAGAATTAGCTGTTTTAAGAACTTGTCGAGACAGTGGAAAAGGCGTTTCGCAAGGAGTATGGAACGCTCCCGCTCCTACATGCTCGGTGATAAAATGTGAGCCACTGCCAGATTTCCCGTACGGGTTTCGTATATGTTCAATGTTTAGCAGTTTCAGTGGATCGTTCTGCGTTATGAGTTGCTACGATGGATACGATACGATCGGAAAAACATATCTTAGTTGTTTTAACTTAAAAAGAGATGGTGATGCAGTGGGAGAGTGGACAGACATACCAGCAAGGTGTGAACTGAGTCGATGTGAAGCACCCAAATACGATGAATCTACCGTGGTTAAAAAATGTACACCCCCCGAAGGGTATGATGTCAATGAGTACAGAGTAGGTACAGTATGCGAATACAAATGCATCAATGAGGCGTACTACATGGTTGAGAACACTGGTGATAAAGTGGTGTTGGCTGGTTCCCTTGAAGACAGATGTAACGAAAATAAGAAATGGGCCAAGCGACCTCCACGCTGTGTACTCAAAACCTGCCTGCCGGCCATTACTTCTCTTGAAAATGGACACACGCCACAGTGCACTAACGGCAATGTCTTCAATTCTAGATGCACTTTTGAGTGTTTAGCAAAACATGGATTAACTCATAAAAAACCATTAATTTGTGTCGGCGATGGAGACAATGATCAATACGGTAAATGGAGTGAACCTATACCGAAATGCGAGCGAAACGAATGCGACGAATTCGGAATTATTAATAACGGAAGATTGAACTGCACCAATGGATTGCAAATTGGTTCTATTTGTGATTTACATTGCATTGAGAGATATACACAGAAAAGATACGAACAGATAACTTGTACGCCGGACGCAGTATGGAATCAAGAGAGATTCGTCTGCTGTGTTCGTTGTCTATTTAACCGCCGATTGAATATTTTAGCTATGTTTGATTCGACGGCATTTGCGACGCGAAAAGATTGGCAATACATTGTACAATTCGTAGAAAGGGCCATCAACCATATGTTATTTTTCCGACTTGACGTTGGGTTCGGTGCAGCTCGCTACGCTGAAACCGTTGATACAGAAAATATCGTAGAGAAGGTCAGGATGAGATATCCCGAGCACTTCGTTCCAGTGGCAAAACAGATAGAAAATATGCCGATAACTGGAAGAGGTATGTAATGAATCTATATTAGAAATCGTGTCTAAAGTTTATTTACAAGACAATCACTATTTCTCTCTGCTGTAGTAATTGGATTTTGTACAAAATGTTTTTTGCGCAAGATGGTGTTTTTTTACTTTAGGTTCCTTTGCATATTTGTGATGGTGCGAATTTACTTGGCGTAAAAATGACAAATTTAGGTAAACCATTTCACGTTCAATTGATGAAATTTTGGAAATGATACAAAATGTCCAAGCAAGCTTGGCCAAAACATGTCGCCGGCGACTTTATATTAGTAAAAAAAAAATGAATTGAATGACGTTAAAAAATGGGACCCAGAACGTTTAAAAAGGTTTTTTAAAAATTTCGCTTAGACAATGCGCAAACTCAGCACATAGATTATGTCAAAGTTGCTTCGACGACGTGCGGCGTAGTTATTTCAAATTTTCCCTTTTGGCTTTGGTTTTTATTACTATCACAAGAGACAATGAAAGAAGACAGAGGAGTGAATAGCTCCACCGCGGCAGATGCCACTTATTGCGATTTAAAATAGCGGCACATCAATGCATGGAATGTATGTAAACTTTTGGCCATATTGGTGGCCGTTGTTTAGTTCCTCACTCATATGCTACTACCAACTTTCCTCGAAGTTAATTTTATTAAGAAAAAAATGTAGTTGCTGGTATATATCTTGTATTTATATCTTGTAGTAGCTTTTCACGATTAAGTGGCGTTAGTTGGTTCCTTTCGGCCTTGCTCATGGTGAATTTCAATAACAAAAAATTGTAACGATGATAGATTGCTATGATATACTTACTTACTGTAAGTAAAAATTTTCGCGTAATAGAGTGAATAAATGTATCTGTGTCTATTTATTTTCTTCGATCTAAAAGCAACAGAATCAAAATGTATCTACAAAAATAAAAAGCCATTTTAATGTGATTTAACATTTCTGAAACCACGGATATGTTTTTCTAATATTTGATTTCGTGAAAATATGTTCAATTCGAATCTGAGATCAGAAGATTTTAATTTTTAACCTTCCTTAACTACTGGGATATTATTTCGTTACAGTCGCAAATCTGGGTGAGGCGTTGACGTACGCGAACGATGTCTACTTCAAAACTACGGATAGAAGACGCGAAGAATTCCTTATCTTACTGACATCAGGTGCAGGTGTAAGCGAAGCAGTTGTTGAACAGGCTGACAAAATTCGAGAGAGGGGAATAAACGTAAGTGATACTGAATGATCACGATAACGAAAATTTCAAACCATAGTGAGAAATATTCAGTCGAAATATCTTTTGTTGAGTATGGATCACTGATGGACCGTGCCACTGAGACGCGGTCCATCTTTGACTTATACTTAACAAAACAAAATTAAGTTATAAACGCAAGAAAAGAAAATTCATCGTTTTTTTTAACCATTATTTCTGAAACCGATTATTGGATTGTGGTATCGTATGAGAAATGAAAAAGAAAAATGATTTTGTCAGTATTTACGACTGTTGCGCCTTACCATCGCGATCCATCAGTGACTACAACATAACAAAACATGATTGGATACAAATTTTTGACTGAGAAGGAACAAGAAACTTAATGCGATAGTAGTTAATTGGCCCACGGAATATAACTTTTTTATGTTTTTATTATGAAAGTTCAATATAATTCAAATGAAGCATTTGTAACACTTATTAATAGCTCCGTATCATATCCGAATTTTATTTTTCGCGTAGGGTTTTACGGAACTTTTACGTAACAACACTTCTTCTTGAATTTAGATTTTGACTAACATAACATAAAGCCAAGATGAACGCCTCAGGGAGGCAATCCGTGTTAATTCGTAGTTAGCAGAAAACGCCTTTTCATTTGACTAATCGTACGATTTTGCTCCATAATGAATCAATTTTCAATTTTCGAAAATCAAAAAAATAACGAAACCAGAATTAAAAATTAAAATATTACGATATTCACCGCATGCCCAATTTCACAATGATAGGTTGGAAAGCTTTTTAATTTTAATATTCCTACCATTTCAGATACTGGTTGTTGCGTTTAAAGCAAACAAGAGCGCAATCAAAAGACTGATGGACATCGCCGGAGTGGAAAGAAATCTAGTTTCAGCAGCATCGTTGGACGATCTTTCGATGATTTCTGAGCAAATCAGCGTTATATCAATGTCAACTGGGTGTACTTCAGCCAGCAAATCCCAACCATGTTCTTAATGTTAAAACAAATGTTGTATAAATTGTATTACTGCGTTATTAGCTCGGTTTTCATTACGAAATAACAATTATGTGTGTAAGATTTGTCCACATTATAAAGCTTCAGGGCTTAATTCGCGCTGATGGAAGAATTGTAATTGCTAGAATTGTAGTTGCTACTTTCTTTTAACATTTAGAATCGAATCGACTAATTTCAAATCAAATCTCATTGAGTTTCGAAAAATTTAATAAAAGACAAGTTTTTTCTTCTAGGATCTTTCTTTTTGGGTCGATAAAAAGCACAACATACATTGAAATCGATTCGAAGTTTAAATCTAAATTTAACATATCTAATTCTTATTCCCACCCTTTTCTCTTCAAGTTAATTACTTAGCCATTTTAAAAGTGTATTCATGATTTTTAATGCGAAATTGACAATGGTTTATACATGTGTGATCGGCTTTTTGCTTTCCATACGCAACGTATGCAACTTCGGATAAATAAGAGAAAAATATGTGTCTGAATACTTCATTTCTTGCAACAAAAATAGAACTTATTATTTAAGCAACGTTATCTTTTGGTATACAGTATTTGGAATCCTTCTTTCAGTAATAAAATTTAAATAAAACTGTGACCTTGGCCAACAGCCATAGTGATTGGTTATTAGATTTCTAGAACCAGCATTCCAGAAGTGTGTGAACTGGATGCTGATAATATACTTTGAGGTAAGATATTTGCTAAATGTGGCCACGTGTTGTGGGGATTCATCGGGCAGGGTGGGGGCGTGGCATTAAAAACAATGGGTTTTCACCATTAGATGAAAAAAACGTGTAGTTCCGCTGATATTTTTCTCGGAGTGCGGCGTTATACTAATTAGCTAGATTGCGCGGCTTATGAAGTGCCCGCAACTACGCTATAGGTGAAAAAACATTACCAAAAGTACTGAACCACTATATTGGAGTGCAGTGAGTGGCATTGGCCCTGTGCGATCGTAAAACTATTTACCCCTTTTTGTTTCGACCATGATTGGCAAACTTATACAGACAGTAATCAACTACCAATAGTCCATACCTCGATCAACACCATTGCACCGATACTCGCCATTTATGTCTGCGTTATCAAATCTTCATTTATAAATCTGCCTTCAATTCCCGCAAATCACAATACCTGGGTATTTAAAGAAGTTTGACATGGAGAGTGCATAACACAGTACAGTATTCGCCAAACTATCACAAGAAAGCCATCTAGGAGCTAGGCAAAAACGATTCTTTTTCAATTCGCGTGACTCTTATATATATAGTTGCAAAATTTGCTATCGCTACGTGAAGACAAGAGCCACAACCAAAAAGATCTAATGGTACCATGCTATAATTTGAGCACTATTGTGCGTCTATAATTTATTCTTTAACTTTCGGTCACCCAATAATCACACAAAAACTTTTCCTTTATCGGACACTGACAAGTGTATATACCCAGTACAAAAGAGCTTCAGTTATCTAAATTTTTAAGAACATTGAATATGCCCTAGAAGACAAAATTTACACTGTATACCCGAACCTAGATCCCAAACTGCTACATAATAAAACAAGCTCATCTAATAAAAGTAAACATAGTTTTGTAAAATATTACTATACTTTACCTAGCTCAAGGAAAAACCAAGTTGCCATCACTGTACTGAAGCACAACATCTTTCCTCACTACAAAATTCTTCCAACGCCAACATGTCTGCCTTTCACTCACTTCGATACATAATATATGCCTGTACTAATGTGATAAAAACATCTTTTGTCAAGTATGAGTCACTGATAGATCGCGCCGATGAGGCGTGATTTATCTGGGACTCATTCTTGACAAAAAAAATTCCAATTGGGTAAAAATTCAACTTGTCAGAATGCTAAATATAAGCAGAAAGTAGGGAAAAGTACTATTATATATATTTCATATTGATAGATACAACATACAGCAGTGTGCAAAAAAGGCACGTTGATTAAAAAAAAGCTTCAACTATTGGAAAAAATAAAATTTACAGCAACAAGAATATACATACACCACAAATTAAAAAGAAATGTAAAAAGGGAAGAAATCTGACCCGCTACCTTTTCCACCAAGGTTAGAACATAGAAGAAAATAGGTACCAGAGACAAGCCTCTAATATAGCCCTTACTACAACTTTGGACTGGATCGAGAATAAGGATATTTTTACATTACAAAATTTTGGAACTGTATTACAATAGGATCTCATTTTTATCCTGCGTGAGAGGAAAAGCCGAAAATACAGCTTAATCACATGGCGAACCACCACCTCTCTTGCAGATACCAGTTCGGAATCAGGATGAAGGTTCTCAGCTTATTTACCTTATTTCTGATTTTTCCTGTGCATTGACATGGTTGGTGGAGGAAGCCATAAGCAGTTTTTACGTGAACCACCGTGCACCGACGAGGCGTACAGCAGACTCTCTCATATAATGCTCATCCCTCAGGAGATTCGAGCCTGCGTCATGAAAGTCAAAGATGCATAACTCGAAGCGTATTCCCAACGCTTTACCGATAACCTAAACAGGCACCCCAAAAATGAACATGCAAAAGAACGTTATTAAAAATTATCATAGAAACCATACTCTTATTTTATGTTCAACATATTCATTGACTGATATTGAATTATTGAAATCAAACTGAACACAATATTATCAGAGAAAATATGCCATCGACTAACAGTCATCAAAAAAAATCTTCAAATTTGAGGTGGTGTAAATCAAACATCTTTCGACTTGAACTTAACTGTATTATTTGTATATTATATTTAAATATAATTGAGGTTATTCACGAACATATAAGAGGCATGTTTCCCGAATATTGCGAAGACATAACAATTCACACTCAGTTTCTAGAGATTGGTAAATGTCTTTTTCTCGGCAAGTAACCGATTTTAAATCGTTGTCGAAATCGAATTAAATGGACTTATTATTTGTAAATTATTCTCAAACCACGAATCTACTCCAATATATTTGTCAGCCTCACGATTCCAAATGAGCTAATAAGGCAAAATTGGAAAAAAAATACAGTCAAACTCATGTATGCTTTTCAAATCACGGTACATCAAGTATAGCCATACAAAACTGGGAATTTTATTTATTCAAGAATTTTTATGGAAGTTAGCTTTGAGCAAGGCAGAGAGCAGTGCCTAAAAGGGGATTGGACTCACTAATAGGCCGTGCCCTGGCGATACGACCTACCAGTAACTAATATGACAAAAGATATTTATACAAGCAATTTCTGACAGGGTATACATATAAAATTCTAAGCTAAACTTTATCAAATGAAGCATGGATTGTTGATGAACCAAGTCAGACAGACTAGACTTCGGTCCATGCTTGATGAGCATAGGTTTTGGAAAAAGCACGAATTCACAATAAGCTTCAGATTTGATTGCACAAATATATTGCACCTAACCTATAATATGTTGGGTATACCCTAGAAGAATTTAACAAAAAGAATAAAAAATCAAGCAAAAAATGTAGCCATTCATTTCTAGACTGCAAGAAATGAGAGCTACAAATTAATGGTGTCAATTTGAACCAAATTCAGATATTCAACATTATTTTGGGTGCACTTCAATTTCACAGCAGCAAGGTCATGATTTAAGTCAGCTTCACAACAGATATAGTGATTTTGCAGAAAAATTAATAATTTAGACTTAAAACTAAATGTATAATTAGAATGAAAATTTTAAAAAAGTATTTATTCAGATAGGAGTGACCCTGTAAGACTAAAAAGGCAAAAATTAAACACTACAAATCATTTGAAAACAAAATTAGAAATATGTTAAACAAAATTGATTGATTTGATTCAGTAGCAATATTGTATAAACAATCATATGGTAAGTGGAAATATAACTCCATCACATATTACAGACATGAAATGTTCAGCTTACCTTCAAAAATACACTAAAAGTTTAAATAATGAAGGGTAACAGTTAATAGGGAATATTAAAAGTGGAAGACTGGCCACATGGTTCTTATGTAAACAGTAAAATCATGCATGAATCATGGAACATTTTGCAATAAGCGCAATATGAGGAAGAAATAACTGATAGAAGAAATAACTAGAGACTGGCCACATGCTCCTTATGTAAACATTTAGGAATAAGTACAATATGCAAAAGAAATCCCCGATTTCTATCACAAGCAATATGGAAAGTACAAAGAAAAACAATGTAAAGGCGTTTTTGAAGAAATGAGGATCAGCATTGTTTACAACCATCACAAGGCTCTATGAATATACTATCAGAACTGAAAAAATCGCTGAATAGCATTTTGAAAAGTTTTATCGGTGGCACAATTGGGACATACTTGACACAGCAAAATTTGGGGTGAAAATGAACATTGGGCATGTACTATAAATAATAAATATAGCATTGAAATATAGCATTAGCGATCACTCTGAAGGTTAACCAACAAGGAAATAATTGGGAATATTCTAAGAAAATACATAATGTAAAAGTGGCACATGATATGACACTGTAAATAAGTGATCATATAATATCACATACAACCTATTAAAAGAGTAAAACTAAAAACCGGTATAGTCTTAACGTGCAAATAGCAGACATTGCCCGATGAAGATTTAAAACAAAAAATTCTGCCATAAAACCAGTCAAGAAATTCTGTCAATTTTATCAGTTGAGGTTTTGTTTGCCTTCTTGATTTCTCTGCTTACATCTTGTACAAAACTACATGGAATTTTTTTTATTAAACCCAACATTGAGATTCTATTGATGTTCAACCATTAAAACATGTTGCGAAGTGCCTATAAAATTATTGAAAAGATACGTTACAATAGATACCAGGGCTCAAGGAGTTACATACAATGGGCTAGAAATATAAATAAAAACTAAGGTTAGTTAAACTTTACAAAACCTTGAATTATTTAGGTTTTGTTTGCTTTCCTGATTTCTCTGTTTACATTTGTTTCTTCAAAAAACATTTAAACTATTAAATATATCATTTACTTGCCGCACCATTTACAGCAGTTCTGGCCAGATAATAATGCACTAAATCAAAGAATGTCTGAATTATCATTTTTTAATGAAGTTAATAAAATTACGAAAATGGTTGGAGGAGAAAATTAGCAGCATAGTTGGCTCAGAACATAGTGGCCTGAAGAAAAATAATAAAATTCACTAACTAAATAAAAAAGTTTTTAATTCCCAATCAGATAGGTTTATAGCTAAAAAAAGGATCTCAAACTCAAATTGTTTGTCAAATGAAATTTTCAAATTTTTAATGAAGCAGACTTTTTAACAAAATGAACAAAATTACGAATTGAAGGAAATGAAATGTGTTGGAGGAATTCCAAGAATCTTTTTTTTTCAATTCTATCAAACCGTCATATTTACAATGAACCAAACTTTTATATCACAAGTTCGGATACTAATATATATGAACCATGAATAGATTGAACATTGTTATCTATCCTCAATTTCATATTATGATTTCACTCATAAACACCCGATATATGGTACCAAAGTGATCAGTACAGCACAGCATAATATTATTTTTAAAAAGATTAGGAGTCAACAGAAAAGACATTTGATAAATCTGAACAGATAGCATGGGAGCGGCTGGTTGACATATGGGAAATAAATATACATATTAGAATGAGGTGTACAACAATAAAAACTACCAACAGGAGGAAAGGCTACCAAAAAAAAAACTGTTATACACACATTGGAACTTATTTAGGGGCTGTGCTTTTTCTCACTCACAAATTTCAAAGCGTTTGGGATAAAGTTTGATTGAGATGACTCGAGTTTACATTTTGGTGATTCAACAATAGTTGATTCAATAACAAGTAATATTTAAATCAAAATATATCATTAGAAATTTATCTTTATTTTGTCTAGTAGGAACCACTGATGGATGTAGCGTCATTATCATAGCAAATGCAGAATATTTCAAATCAATCTCATTTTAAGTGTCTGGTAGTAGCAATACTGTAAAAGGTGGTTCAAAATCATCAATACTGCTGTGAAAGAGCAGTGTTGATGGTTTTGAAGCCTCTTTGTCCATCCGAACAAAAGACATGAACATTTCGGACATCTGAAATAAACGAGGTTCTGTCACCCTGCGACAGACTGTTCACCCTGTTTACTACTTTTACGGGATAGATTTTCCAAAATGCAATCGCTAAAACATATTCAGGAAAGCAATTCAATAATTAGTAGTAAGCACTTAATGTAAAATTTAATGTATATATTTATCTAGAAAATGAAATGCTTGTAAAATGAGAAAATCTGAAGGAAGCACAAACATATTTGATATAAATGATTAATTGTATCACAACCGCTTCACCCCATTTGTCAAAAGTGTGAATTTCTGTTCAGAATTGTCTGAATTATCAGATTCCTGCGAGTTTTCATGACCGTAGGATGGACTGCCGTTTGATATGACGTCCTTAATACTGGAACCCCGTGGAATCTCGGGTTCCTCTTGAAGAAGCAGCAACGTTTCATCATTTGCAGTGCCTTAAAATTGTCCCCTGAATTTTTATCATTTTTAGAACTTGGAGACGTTAATTTGTGATACCGAACCGAACTTCGTTGTCCTCTCGTTCGCGTTTCAACTTCTTCGCCACTATCAAAGCTATCTGACCGGACAGCGATACGATAAGACACTTTAAAGTTTTTATCAGAAGATTTTGAACCAAGTGTTAATGTTTTATGAATATCAGAAACCGAAGTTCCGTAAAAACGTTTCGTTTTTCGCATCAGGAAGTTATCAATAACCCAAAACATGATTGTATTTACTAAAAAAGGGATGACGAGCATAACCAAGATGACTTCAAGATGGGGATCTTTGATCCAACTGAGCATGTATTTTCGAACTTCTTGCCAGAAGCTTGGCATCACCATAAGACCAACAAGAACCTGTTTGAAAGAGCAAATATGAAAGTAAAACTGATGACGTAACCTGAAAAAATCATGCATCTAACAGGACGATAGGGTGATTGACTGGTGACTGCTTAGCTCATATTATGGCAAACGTGTTAGGAATACGAATTGTCTCGTAATTATGAATTGTCCCGCACAGGACCACAGGTTCAAATTCCATGGGAGATGAATGTAAGTAAGATAATTGCTGAAAGCATCATGACTGACAGTGGTTCACTTCACCGGTGGTTACGGTAATCTGCACCAACCATATTCATGAACAGAAAAAAGGTAGAAGGTTAGGTAAAAACCTCTGCCTTCAAATGTGGAACTGGTAAATACGTAAGGTCATGGTGTGCCATAATTAGTATGGTTTAAATGACATTCCAAATTTTTACTACCTATTTTTTTTCTTGAAAAATTTAATTTTTTTGAATGTCCAACTAGCAGTGTAGCTGACATTCAGACAATCTGTTGCAGAATGTAAAAAAATAACTCAGTCAGCATTATATAATTTGCAATAATAAAAGCAATCTTAAGCTTGTGACACGCACATCAACATGGAACATTTTTAACAGCACATAATTGTATCTATAAATCGAAATCAATTTGAAACAGGTATGCATTTAGTATGAATACATGATTGACGCGAGGTTCTACAAATAATTCCATCTCTTAACGAATCCGTTTAAATAATTCTAATAGCATAGGAGTAGGTACCTATATAAAAGGATTAGGTAATGTACAAAACGATATGTATCCAACAATACATATGTTTTTTTGGAAATTAATTTTAAGTTTAACCCAGGTTGGGAACAGCACACCACATATATGGCAAGGAGCTACATAAAATTACACAACTAGTTAAGTTATACTATAAGATAAACCGTACACTTTGTCTTGATAATTGTGTATGTCTCTTTTGAGAATAATGGCATAAAAACCAACCACTATAATTCTATGAATAACCTTCGTCTTGAGCAAACACGTTGAGGACACATTCACTATGTAAACACCATACTGAAATAGGCGGTAATGGAAAGCAAAACCAATATATATAAAAATAAACTATAACGGTAGAAATAAATGAGCAACAATAGGGTTAATACCAAACATTGATTTTCCCGCTCATTCGATTTCAAAAAGCTACTTATTATACCGACCCATTGAATGAGTTTGAAAAGTATAAGTGGCAATGCGAAGTGGTCATAACAACACAAAACCATTCACATAAAGCAATTCCCAGATTATTGTGTTTAATCTTTTGTGATCCGGATGCCGTGATGGCGTGATTTCACTTACAATTTGAAACTCATTTATTATGATTCTAAACCAGGCATGTCCCAGAAATAACCCGCAGTATCACACCATGGTCCATCTCCCCAGCATGCTTTTAAAAATATGTATTAATGTACAAGCTGCATTGTGTTTACTCATTCATCAATCGTACTTTATGTAACGATACGTCATCATTGACACGGTGCGAGGTCAAAAATGTGATCACCAAATTGCGTTCAAATTGCGTTTTTGACCAGTGACAAATTGCAAATCAATGACAAGAGTAAATAAAAAATTGTTTAGAGGCATGGCATCGTCAATGGCAGGGTGATATAATTTTTTTTTTCTTTGGTGTTCGAATTGTTCATGTCATTTTCTTCACGTGACCAAAAGTTTCAAAACCATCAACATTGGTCTTTCAGAGCAGTATTGATGATTTTGATTGTAAACTTGTACAGTTTGGCTGCAACTAGACTAAACAGGTATTTTAATCTTCTAGCACAGAGATATATCATGAAATATTGCGCATCTTCTAAAATTTCTTCTG
The DNA here is from genome assembly GCA_963675895.2 of Styela plicata. NCBI lineage: Eukaryota > Metazoa > Chordata > Ascidiacea > Stolidobranchia > Styelidae > Styela > Styela plicata. The sequence goes on along the minus strand of OZ023142.1, from coordinate 15,037,516 downwards.
ATGGAACCCATTTTCTTTGGACTTCAAAGTACTAGAGAAGTTGGCATTCTGCCACTATGGTCAATGGTTAGTAACTACATCATTTTTTTTATTTGCAGTAGCACTGACAAGAACAAAAATTACCTTTTCAATCACCATAACTATAAGATAGAGCGCACACTGCCCGATCCAAGCATTGCATTTAGGTGGATCACCATATTCTCCAAAGTATAATGATGTGCAGTTGAATGAACGAACAATATATTTGATGAACTGTAGAAAGAAAAATAGAATTAGTGATAAATGATTTTTTATTCAACATCAAACAAAAATTTATTATTAAATAAACAAAGACAGACAATACTGTTCTTACAAATCATTAGAATTTGTAAAGACACAATACTGTATTAAAACATCCTGATCTGTATCAATTCTGACAAAATTATAGCAACTTTAATGAACACTTCACTGATACATTGGGTCATGTAACCCCTGCTTCGGTAAACACCTCTAATAAGGACTTGGGGTTATTGGAGCTGATATCTATTTACCGTATATTATTCTTTCGGGCATGTATGCAGATTGCACAGTGCCTGAAGACATAATCCATTAGTGGCCTGTAAATGCATGTTAATCATTTTTAATTTGGCGTAGAATCATGAAACATGAGCTGAGTCAATTCAAATTTTTCAATATTAAACGAGATCGACTTGTATTTGAAACTATTCTAGTTCCAATTCTAAGATGTATAATAAAAACTGGGCCCAATAAGAAAAAAAATCGATCTTGTTGTCCAAAGTAATAAAAAACTGAAAATCACGAAAAAAATTTATGCGAACGGGCTCATTTCAGTCTGAACAAAGCTATCCAGTTTGAAAATATATAGGTAACCAACCTTCAAACCTAGGTAAATTAGCAGTAATCCAATTGTTGAATCAAGTATAAAACTAATGAGATACCAAGTACACGGATCATCAGCTGATAATGCATCAGCAAGGAAAACATTTGCAAAATGAATGAACAAGGTTCCAAGTCCCTGGAATACAACGAGAAAAATTTATAAAAAAGTGAAATAGCGTTTTGTCACAACTAAGGTGGATCCCACTCACTGTAATATTAAGTCATCAGTTTGATTTTGTGGCTTCAGTCTAACTAAATGCTTTTTGTGTGGTAAGGTAGAAGAATGTCAACTACGTTTACACAAAATACAATCTAAGATATCGCAATTGTAAGAAAATTTAAAACGCCTATTCTACGTTGTCCAATTCAAATTCGAGTTAAAAGTGCCTATTTCGAATTTTGAGTAATGGCATACAGAAGATGGAAAAATCATCAAAATTGGAGTTAAAAGTGCCTATTTCGAATTTTGAGTAATGGCATACAGAAGATGGAAAAATCATCAAAATTGCTATGAATGCAAACATTGATACTTTTAAAGCCGCATTGATACCACTCACTACACTTAACCATGGTGATATAGTTCTGTATGGGATGTTTCATTCTTAGAGTGCAGTAGCTGGCACTTCATTTATCCTGAAGCATCTCTTTGTCATTTGAGTGGGCGTTAGGTGACTCATTTTAGAGCGCTGCTTTCGCCCTTGCTTGGAGCAAACTTCTATAAATGCCACTCTACATTTTGACAATATTCTCTCCACGGAGAATTTATTCCACACATGGTATTGAAAATAAATTTAAAAATTATGCAATCTACAGAAATGACTGAGACGGTCAAGAAGATTATTATGAGAAATTTGGAAAAGTTTCAAGAACCTATAATCGTATCTATTGCGGTGCTTCAACTGGGAATGATCAAAAAAACGTGAACTAGGAAGATTCTGTAAATAAAATGATCCATGTCACAAATTAATAACCAATATAGCCAATAATCAATTTATCAAATCAATTTATTTACATCAAATATATTATACGACATGAAGACTACGGTAGTTAGAAAGCATTTTATTACTAGGCACAAAACTTCAACAAAATGCTTGAAAAGATATGCTGTGAAAGTCCACTAGTTCTCATTCAATGACTAAAAACAATGAGAATTACAGCCTCGTAGAAACTAATGCGTAACATGAAATGAGTCATACTGCTTAGCAGGACAATGTAATAGTCACTGGTAAGATTCATAGTAAAAATATATCAAATATTTTGATAATTTAGAATTATCAACTACAGACAACTTTGAGCATTCTGAATAGATTTCATGTTGAATGAGAAATAAAAAAGCTCAAAACAATAAAGCTCAGGACAATAATAATTTATTAAGCAGCACTTGATAAATACAAGAAGCTTTCATTGGCCAATTTCATTTGGCTCATTTGGCCAAATATGTATAGGCATGGATGTACAAGCTTTCAAAACTAAGAGTCATTAAGTAACTTTATAGAATAAAAGATCTTTAGTCTTCGTTTCTGCCCTCATTTAGCTATTTGGACAACAATGGTTTTGGGTGAATATTATTATTAAAACTCTCTTAAAACCTTGCTCTGAGCAAATTCCGATAAAAAAGCAAAAAGATTGTAACTGTTGAAGTGACACATTCTTTAAACCCTTTATTCCCTTAGTATTTCAGAAACTTCCAGCTTAGACTTTAAAAGACATTTAAAAAAAAAACGATATTTAGCGGGGTCAGTGAATTTATCCCAAAATCGACAATCTCAATGATTTTTGATCAGAGGGATGCCGAAACAATTCACAACAATTATCTTACAACATTGGAGAACTACGGACCTGTTTTGATGTATCAAAGAACCATATTGTCCAAGGCCGCCTGTGTTTCCTTGGCTCCCTCAATCTTTTAAGCATCAAAGTACTGAAAGCAATAGCTCCAAGAATTCCCTGAAAAAGTAATCAAAAATTAAAAGGGTAGTTTTTTGGAACTTTTATTTATTGGTGCATCAAAGTATTGTGTCATACCGTCGACTGCAACTAAAACGGCCTTTCTTCCAAAGCAATGCTTGGTAATTTTATCTTCAATTCAAAAGCCAGAATTTATGTTTGATTCAAACTAAAAACAATCATTTCCTAAAACTATTCATAAATACAATGTGAATCAAAACAGTACAGTATCAAAGCAAGTACTTAATAAGAGAAAATGTCTATTTCCAGAAAATTACAATGTATAAGAAATGGACAAAATCAGAATCGGGTGTCCTGAGTATCAGAGTAGCTTGCATTGTGCCAGTCTGAGATGAACATTCTCAATGATCTGCTAATGGGTTTTCAAAAAGTACATTGAACAATACAAAACCATCTATACTCATGAAACTTTTGTCCCTTTTCATTCGTAGGGTCCATTGTATCAACTGCAATAAACAAATTCACCTGAATGAGAATTCCAAAATTGTCCATTAATTCCCCCCTCACACAATGAGTAGAAGGTTCAATTTCATCGACCACATCTCTTTCAACGAAACTAATACTTTCCATGATTATTACAGAACTTGCAAACTGGAGTCTTTACAGATGATAAATTATGATTTCATTTTATGTTGATACAGTTAATAGTAGCCTTATTCACAAACATTTATTGAATAGACACAATATGGAATAAAATCTGAAGATATAAATTATATACGAGTAAAATGAAATTTTTTCGTACAAGGATAAAATTCTATTAGAAGTGATTGATCAGTTTATACCCCGAAAAAAAATGTTGGTCTATTTGTATTTGCAGAAACTTACCAACTGATAAATTTTAAAGGTAGCTATGTACTGGTGTAGTCGCAAAAAAGGGATCAAATAAAGTTTGTGGAAATAGTAACATTGGTCAAAATCCCCAAATCGCAAGATCAAATTTCCTCACACTCGACGACTTACTTTATTACTAATTATTAAAATATGTTGTTTTCAGGTTGATGAATAAAATATATACCTTTCTCTTTTAGATCGATTCATTTTTGGAAACTTTGGTTAGTTTTTCAGTACTAACGTTACGATATTTTGAATTTATTCAGTATTCATGAAATGTTTAATGAAATATTAAATACATCCAATTAAAAATACACCATCCCCATCTTTTCACAGTATTCTAAGTCCATTACAAATTTTATCAGGATACGAATTGACTGTAACCCCCCACAGGATACTCATTATTATCAGTTATACTTGGCTGCAAGCATGCATTTCATGAGTTAAATTCTTCCAACAATACTAAAAACATACATTGCGCATAACTGCTAAAAATACATTCAACAATTTAAGTTTACTGTTTAGACAGCCATATGCTGTATCACTAAAAGATTTACAGATTAGGTAGTCGACTTTTTTTAATATAAGTTATACAGTATCTGGTATAAGTTAGAGGATTTAATATTGGGAAAAAAGGGCGAGTGCAATATTAGGTAAATTAAGTTAGCGTTACCATTATGAAGATGGATTTAAAGATGAATTATTATTATTTTATCATTGGACCTCTTACCTATGCTGTATGGCTGTACTGTCCAGCTGCCAGTGTGTGGCTGCAGCTGTGTACCGGTACTGCGTTAATCAATATCATATACCGGTAGCCTAAAGTCATACCGGTACCTACTGCCTATGGCCGGTTTTTGTAGAGATGACATAGCCTATAAGCTTGAACGCAAAAATAATATGCACCATTTGGTCATGAAAAGATAGATAGGTCACGGGCCTGTTAATTCCGAAAATTGAAAAGTTTATAACGGTACCGGTACCGTAACCTTGAACATACCCAGTACGGTACCAGAGAATATGTTAAAGGGAAGATGCAAAGAAAGTAACACGAGTTTACTTACCCTTATTTATAGCACAGTATATACAAATGCACATAAAATTGTTTGGTCCGTATTCCAAGCAATAGAATGATCCATGAGAACGATATTACCTTACCCCACTGCTTCTGATGAAAAGCTCCAAAACTGAAAAGCAGAACCTTTCATCAACACAACTCAATATTTGACCCACCTGAAGATGGCGCTAACAAACAACAATTACAATTTTGTAGGGGACATATATATTTATTCAATCATGCGCTCGAAAACAGCATTAAAAAGTTATTAAATTGTGAATTAGAGCACTTAAAAGGCCCCCGCCTCCGATTTACAGTGTAGACCAGTACATTTCATATAGTTCATACCTTGCAGGTGCGAGTTTCAGAAGTGCACTAACGTATTTTCTGTATGTCATAAGGCACAGCTTGAGGAAACTATGACATGGTTCTACCATTCTCCCCAGGGAAGATAACACTCTTTGTACTTTACTATAGATGCTCAGCTCTATATGGGGTAATTTCAGCGAAAGGTACATTACGGTAACTTCTTACTGTATTCAACAGACGTCGCGAACTCAAAGCTGAATGCGTCAGGCGCAAAACATTGGCATTAGTGAGAGAGAGAGAGAGAGAGAGAGAGAGAGAGAGAGAGTTAGTTTATTGAATTCATCAACAGAAAACATAAAAATAAATAAAATACAGTAATTCATAAAATTATACAATTTCGGTACAGACTGGAGGGTTGCGAAACGACCTCTCCGTCATTAGAGTCTGCTACCACCCAACTTGCGAAATAAGATTACAGATTCAGAGACATTAATCTGGTGTGAGTGCACAAAATTATGTGACAACTCTTGACATATAAACATTATATATATTTAGTTTAAATAGAATATGATATAAATAAAAAATAAATAAAAAACAAGAAGTGAAAAGATAACACCGTTGTTAGGTCCCTAAAATACGAAGCAATTTCCACTCTGCATAATTTCATTCCATTTGGGATAGTCTAAAAGAAAATAATATATATGATCATTGGTCGGTGAATCACAGGACTTGGAATCAATAAATTAACATTAAAATGATATAGCAAAATTTAGATATATTTGGGACTGAATTTTGTATAGTGAGTCCCATATTATAGTCCTATGATATATTTATATAGTTAATAAATAAGAAAAATGGTTGGAATTTCTTCTCAATGCATCCAACGTTAACATTGGTCAACATCCAATGGTTAAATTAGTCGAGTGATTTTGAACACCCTAGAAATGGAACGATCATTCAAAATATTCAATTAAACAGCAGAATAGAGGGAATAGGGGCAGGACTCAAGTAAAACCATGAAGTGTGTTAAAGTTATATAAAAACGTCAAAACTTTTCCATGTGCCTTCGGTTATTACAGTTAAAAAAAAATTACGATTGCAACTTTGTATTGCAAAATCGGCCAAACTATTTCCACCTTTTTAAACTATAAAATTGTTCACTGAAATGCACGATTTTTATATTCTTTCCCTCATTCGCGATAAAAGTGCATGTTGTGTTACAAAAATTTTCGCCTAATACAAAGTTTGTGACGTCATCATTTTAACGGCCCTTAAGTAGTGAATAAAGAAAATATGTTCCCTTGTATATTAGGGATGCTTCTCTGGGTGTAAGATATAAGGTAATGTCCGATTTGGATGATGCGAATACCCGTTTCTCTGATTCGATTGATGTTGCGTTTTCGTATGTACCACTGTTACAAACTTTGTCTTCATTTGAAATTCAAAAATTTCGACCATACAACTTCCATTTTCATTCAAGAAAGATACCGAATAACTTTGCAAGTCGACCGACTTCGTCTAATAGATTATATCAATATTTAAAATACAACCTTTAAAAACGCTAAAATAACAATTCCATATGCTAGAGAAGGCGCGCGTAGAATATTACGCCGTACACAATGCATGGCGAGGGAAGTGACTAATTACGATGACCTCAAAGAAAACTGTTATCAACATCAAACCGTAACCATATCAGACAGACTTCGGAAGCGCTAATTAGGATTTATAGACATTTGTATCAGCTTTATAATGTTTATATTAAAAAATAAAACGAAGTATATAATGTTTTGGGCAATTCAAATTTATCACAATAATCTATACCGAGGTGTGAATGATAAGTACAATAATGATTCAGTATCAAGATATGAATGTTCACCAACCGCGATTAGTTGAACAGGATTCGTCAGATTCACAGGCGTATGCATACAGTCACAGCACTTGGAACAGCTATCCGAATATAAATCGCGAGCTTTCTCGTCCAAAGTTTAATAACTTTGGCTGGAGCTCACCAGAGTCTCAAGATAATCCAATATCCCCTGTATTCCAACCAGAATTGTCAAATAGTGGGGACCCATACCTATTTTCGGACAGTGGGCATCAAATACCACATGCTTCGTGCTACACGTTAAATCATGATCACCAGTCTGAGTATGAAATGAGGACAGATCGATTCCACCAGCTACCATATACCGAAAACTTTGTACAAAAACCATGGGATCACGAGAAATCTTCTCGTTTTGAATTCCATAATGAGAATCGACATCCTACAGACTCAAATATTGTGTATCAGAATCACAGAATAAAAACGAATCGCCGAAAGCGAGAGAGAAATTCGAATATCAACAAAGCATTCGACCTTCTTCGTTCAAAAATACCAAATCTTCCTGACGACACGAAATTGTCGAAAATCAAGATTCTTCGACTTGCTTCAGGATATATTGCTCATCTGAATGGTTTACTGAATGAAGAAACCAGCGTAAGTAATATGATTTTTGTTATATTTCTATAGGAATATAGTTTGAATGGGGAACGTTTGTATTCAGTTAAAAAGAAATTTCAGATCTTTGTTGAGAAAAGTTCGTACACATTATGAGTAAGATGGCGGAAGAAAGGGGTTCCAAAACTGCTATTTACAATGAATTAGTGACATGTAATGTTATCGCATTTACGCTAACATCACAGTTATTCATTTCTTCGACCTAAATTGCCGTGTTTGAAAATTTCGTTCATTATACGTTTCCTATTTAATACTCCAACTATGTATATACTTGTGACTTGGAACTTTTACTCTAATTATTTTCCGAAAACGATCAGATTGTAATTTTCCTTCATTGCTCATCATGAATAACTATTTTCCAGCTCTCTAAATTTGATAAAGCGGTTTTCCCATCATCGCTGGAGGGAATGAACAACGAGAATTTGTCTTATAATTGTGCCCACCAAGAGCAAGTTTCAGAAGACTTCCGCGCCAATCCTCTGCTTATGAGAGTGAAAAGAAAACGAACTGATTGGGTAAGTTCAATTTTGCATGTTTTTATTTACAACCAATGTACCATTGGCAGCACAACCTTTTTTGAAAAAAATTAATCAAAACTTGTTTTATCGAGTATGTTCTATTGAAAATAAAACCTAGATCTTAAACTATTACGTGCGTGTGGTGTAGAATGTTTACTACTTTTGTTTGAGAAAGTCTATCTGAACCTTGTTCGTGCATTGGATCTCGCTCACGCAAAGCGATCCATCTGTGACCCATACTTGACACAATAATGAAATGAACTTTATTTCATAGTATTTAGTTAACAATGATTACAATAAAATCTGATTATGAGATTTTCTTGCGCCGTGTGAAACATATGAGGAATCTCTAAGGTTGTCGAGCACAGTGCCTCGCCGCGTGTATTGCTCATCGAAGCTTTTTTCGTTCGTCGATCTTGGCCATACTTTGTCGCGGCTTGGACCCGCTTCATTAGTTAGGTGTTACGTTCGGCAGCTATTGCCGGTTTTAAAACGCCACCGCAGCCCAAATTATGGCAATCTGTTTTGGTCCGAAATCTTGCATGGTATTAACAGTGAAAAGTAGGCCAAGATATTTAAAAATTGTTATATTATTATTTTTTTCGTCCTAATTACAATCAAGACCTTTTCTATGATTCACTATTACATCAGCTTGGGTCGGTGGTTCATTTCCCAATCCGAAAAGACTTGTCAAAATTCATTTAGTTAAGTATGTGTCACAAATGAATCGCGCTGACAAAAAATTTATCCTTTTCTCATCCCCACAGGGCTTTCGACTGTGCACAAATAATATTATGCAATATTTCATCAGATTATCAATTACATCATCTGTTTTTAATCGGATTTCACGGTGATCGCCACAAAACACCGGCAAAATTCTGTCCATGCCTGGCAGAATGCGCCGCAGGTTGAAATAAACCCATTTTCCGCTCATTTTTTATTAAATTAAAAGAAACTAATGTGTATCAATTTTGTTCAAAATTATATTTAAATTTTGATGTATTTTACAATATTTTTATAATGGTATCTTTGTTTATTATAAGACCATGATTGGGATATTCGATTCGAAAAAATATTTGCTTAGGTTTTGATAAAAAGATATTCTGTTTTATTAGCCACCCATAATTTCAACATATTCAATGTTTCGTGAAATTCAAGCGGAATCATCGTGCTTCGTGCTCTATAGTCTGTAAAGTCAGCAGATGCTTTGGTTTTGCTGTGTAATATATCTCTTTGATCCGAATTTTCACATCTAAAACTTTACTTTAGCAACTCTGTAATATGATATATTTGTTTGTATCGTATCGCTTTTTGAGTCGACAGACGTGTAGAAAAAATGGCGTGACTACGCCTGAGGAATCGATAGCGGAACGCTTCCATTTCCTTACCTAAACAGAGGGACGCATTTTCGGGTATTCCAATTCAAAGTTGGAAAATCTATACCAAAAAAATGACCACATAACTTTTATATTTCAGGGTCGAATAAAAGAAGAAATTCAGCGACACGACGACCAAAATAAAAGCAAAAGACGGAAATCATTCCCAACTTCTTCAGAAATATCGATCAAGCCACATCTGCCGTTTACATGTATTGATAATATGAGTGATATAATAGAATAGAAATCTCTCTCTTTCTCTTATAGCAGAGTTGAGACATGTAATTAGGTTTGCCCTAATTGATCTCTAAATATTAATGCAAAATTTTAGCTTGTGCCATGTATGTCTCACCCATGGCGTATGTTTTACTCAGGAAAGAGAAAATTACAAATCGTTAATCAATTCAAGTTACGCGTGTATGAATTGTGGGGCGCTGTCCATTTGCTCAATTCGGTACAATTTACTCGCCAGTTTGTATCAAACAAATGGTAGCTGCAGTTGACCACTATCTTTTTTGAAGTAAGAATAACTTTATCCTTACGATTGTTAGCGGACAAAGATAACCATTTTAGAATTTTTATCCGCGTGGTACAGAGAAATCACGACTTACACCACGTTTGTTCAGAACATTCGGACAATTACAGATATTCCATTATCGTAGTAAAAAGATATTGCATACATCGTATTAGGACTTATTTCACTTTTTGAACACCTCTAAAAAACATTTTGCAAAAAGTTCGACAATGGTCATGTTTGCGCGGCAAGATTAGACATTGATTTTGATGAGTTTGCTATACAATAAACCAAGCATATTTAAAAAACAATAATATGGATTACCAAACATTTTGAAACATGATTTTGTTATCCCCAATGAATTCTAAACGCATTCACATAGGATATGATAAAAATTCATTTTTATCCTGCGAGATAGGAAAGCCGAGAATATGGCTTAACCATATGGTGAACCAACACCCTCTGGTGCAGACACCAGTTCCGAATCGCGGATGAAGGTTTCGGCTCAATATTTACGTATATTCCTGTGCATGGACATGCACTAGTTCGAAACCTATTTCGAGCGCCTTCACCGGCTGAGCTAACCTGGTTCCCAATAAGTCAATGAATATTCTAAATAGAAGTGCGTGTAAGTCATGATTTTACTGCAGGGAGTTTTTATTTCTCGCTTCGATTTTTTAAACCTTCTTCGCCACTTCAGGAAATGTTTTTGATTTATTTATCAGTTTACAGGAAAACGATATAAATTCAACTTCGGCGTTCTTTTCAAATATCAAATATACAAAGTTTGCTGTGATAACATCAAGGATGTGTGTTTCAGACTATTAATGAGAGAAAAAGTTATTTCGTCAAGCACAAGCCATAGATAAACCGTGCCTCAGCGGCATGATTCATCAGTGGTTCATACTTACAAAATCTGTTTGCAAAGAATTTATTAACATGGTGTAAAATAGATGAAGTTCAATACAATATTAGAATTTATAAAACTATTATTCTGTCATAGCTTTGCTTTTTGAACAATAAAATACCGAATCAGAAGCGAAATATTTCCATATTCTTTCCAAAGCAATTGACTCATCAATACCTTCTGGCTAGGGGGGAAGGTCATTGGCCAATACAGAGTTAAGATTACCATCCAAAAATATTCTCAAAATCCAATGCTCTAGGGATAGACTCCTAGTGATTCCAGCTCGGTAATCCAGTCCCACCACTCAACCCAGTGTGTAATAACTTGGCAGGCAAGTGGCTGCCGGTGAAGGGCCTTGGTCAAGGTGACCCACTTCAAGAAGTGGTCATGGAAACATATACATGTACACTGACTAAGCTTTGACTCTGTGTGATGAAGACCAAAACCAAGTTCGCAAAACTTGACTCATTCCAATATTATAACATACCACCAGGGCATCCCACACCTAAAGTATTCTTATTTTCAATTCCTCCGTGGTGAAGAACCACACCGCCATTTGAACCTCAAATTTCAACTATTTTATTAGTTAGCAATGCAATGGCAAAAACAAATATGAATTAGTACCACAAAGAAAAACAAGGAAATATAATAATAGTTGAAATAAAAATTTAACAAAAAAGAAAAGCAAAATTACACACGGACATGTTCATTAAAGTTTTTGTTCTATGTTCGAAGGCGAGGGAATTGGGAATTTGACAAAGTAATCAAATTTTTGACTATTCAAGTCTAAGCTCTGTATTATGTATTACCCAAATGCAAATTTAATGTTATACTGGAGAGATTTGAAAGTACAATCAGCATTTTGGTGTAAAGCATGTAAATACATGTCTGGCCTGATGTTAACTATGACGTGATATATCCATAAGACATATCCTAAATCAGAGGAGAACGCAAAGAAAAATAATAGGCTACAGTAGTCTTGTACAAAGTCATAAATAAAATACGGAAACGAAAGAAAACTAGCAAAACAGCAAAAGAAAACTTGACGATGGAACCAAAACGTTCCTAATCAGAAAAATTTGTTTGAAATTTATCCTTTAATTACTCATGAGCATATTCAAGTGTTATCCAACTATTGAAAATTGAAGTGAAGATTAAGGTGAATAATTGTTTGAAATTTATCCTTTAATTACTCCTGAGCATATTCAAGTGTTATCCAACTATTGAAGATTGAAGTGAAGATTAAGGTGAATAATTCGGTACTATTTTTCACAAATAATATAAGCTAAACCAGTGAAACAGAAATAAACGTAAAATAGAATTAATTGACCATGTTTCACATGTCTACATGGAAAAACTGGCATCAGTATTTTGCTTGTTTGTTCATACTTTTTGTTTTCAAAAAAGCATCACATACTTTCACAGTTCATAGGCTTGAGCATATTTTTATTTGTAAACCCAAATGTATCGAGCTACAAAAACTGACAATTGTGGAACATGTTATCAATTTCACCCCCTTTTTGGAGTTTTATTAATCAATGAATAATTAACATGAATAATCTCATCCTAATAATGGAAGGTGCATGTTTTTTAAATTCAGATCATCAAAAATCTGTAGCGAAAGTGAATTTGAATTTTTTTTTGGAAGACTTTATTCTGAACTCAGTTTGAATATATTTTTTTTATTAATATATCTTTTCCTTTTATTTCTAATCAAGACGGGAAACAGTCGCTAAAAGCAACTAATCACCAGCGACTTATACAACAAAGTGTCACCCAAAAATCATTTCGAATAAATCCTCCTAACATTCCCTACCTGTGGCCTATGGTTTGCAAAATGATATTTTTACTTTGGATTTGTAAAATCAATAAAAATATCCTAAAGTTTACAGACGATTTCGCTTTTACACTCAAAACAGAATGAGTTATATAAAAAGATATACCGGTATATATTATTATAATATAATAGTCATGGCAAAGTCAATTTTCGACTTTTTTACCAATTTGAATTATTACTTAAGGGCAAGAATTTGTATAGAAAAATATACAAAGGTTATGAAAATATAGATTCAATTGACAATGTCATGCTAAAGTTAACGATACCCAACCTTCATCCACTTTTTTGTTGTGCTTCGATTATAAAAATGAAAAACCAACATCCACAGTTAGTCATGGTTCCAGACTATCTGAAATTTGGGTTATATCATGCTGTCAGAGAATTTTTGCAAGAGTAATTCACGAACCTGTGGTTCATACTTGACAAAATAAAACGCATTGTTTATATAGACATTGTACAGTTTCATTGTATATACTATACCAAGTACTGGCAGATTTTAGAAACTAAACTGTTTAAATGTGAAGCATTTTGACATTCTTCTGTTAATTTCAAATATCCATCTAAAGATTCTATTACTTTGTTGCATTTGAATGCATAAATACAATGAGATAATATTTCACTCGAGCAAGATTCCACCCTAGAGGAAAGACCACTTCTAGATCTACTTTGCGAAAATTCAAGTAAAATCATTAAAAAGTCTTTCCTGGTCATAGGTTCGTGCAGCATCTTCAATTTTTCTGTTACCATTGCCATGCCTTCAACAATAGGTGCCAATACATTCTGGTGACACAGCAATTGAGAGATGGATTGTGGATTGACTTTCAGCCATTGATCATCGCTGCAGTTGTCATCTTCGTCCAAACCATAAGCCATGTGTGTCATCCTTGAACTTCCGACAGTTTCGCTGACGAAACATCCAGACGCGATCAAGTTATGGATCGCATCTTTCAAACATTCCTCTAAATCCACAACTACATCACATAGAATTAAATCCAGTTGCAAGAAATCACATAACTCTGATGCTTTCTCGAGAAGTATGCTTCTCAAGAAAGATAAGCTCATTCTTTCTGGAAGACTATCTTCAAAGATATCAGCTCCTCCATTCACTTCCCACAACTTATCAATCATTGAAAATCTGCAGCCAGTCACAGCACCGACAGATAAGCATATCACAGATTCAAGAGCATACATTGGTGTCAACATATTTGCATAATATGTCAACTCAAATATTCCTGGTACACTGAGAATAGGATTGATCATTAAGGTGGAAACTTGTCCTTTTTTGTGCAAGGCCTCTTCATCCGAAATGCTATTCTTGCTATTCGTAGAATCACATCGAACAAATATTCCACTATCTGTGTTGTCATCACTTGAATCTCCTGATTTTTCTTCATTCGGTGTTGAAGCATTAATACTCGCATCACCGGAACCTCCAAAACTGACAGGAGAAGCAGGGAGTGAAAGTGTTTCTTCAGAAGTTGTTACATATTCTAGTAAAATAACTTTTTCCCCCAAAAGATTGATGGCATTCAACACAACATCTTGCGCCACACCAGAAAAGGCAACTTCTCTACCTCTGGCAAGGATTTCAGCTTTTAAACGAGAAAATGAAACAGTGAGATCAGACAGAGAAACACCATTCCTCCATCTGTTTAGCAGCAAGAAAGCAACCAAATGTGTGGACATAAATGATCTACTATTCAATCCATTAAATATTATATGTTCTGCTAAAAACGAAACGTTTTTGCGCCATGATGTATCTTGTCGATATGATTGTTGATGAACAAATGATTCAGTCAAAGAAATATTGTTGCAGTGATTTCCATTCTGGGAGATTGATAATTGGCAAGCATACTCGTCTGAGACAAGATTTTTGGAAGAAGAATACATACAAATATTGCGCAATGCTGATTTCAGTGAAATAGGTTTGGCAAAATCTATTTTGATGTTTCCGTAATGACCCGTGAGCATCGCAATTACAGATTTACAAGTGCTCCATAAATTTTCAGGCTGCTTCGCCTTACCCAGAAGCTCATTATTAAAGTTTCCTTCGAATAATTTCTCATAACTTATGCTGACTGGAACCAAATATGCATCAGGAACCTCCCCTTCAACCACAGCATCCACAAGCACAGACAATAACCCACCTTTTGGAACATTGGGCAAACCACTTCTAGAACGAGTACCTTCTAAAAATATTTCCACACTTTGTCCAGTTTTAAGAATTTCTGTGATATAAGTTTGCAGAATAGCCCGATACAGAACATCTTTCTTATTATTTTCATCCATTTTTCTACGAATGAAAAATCCACCAGCTCTTTTAATGAAGTAAGCAACAAGTGGTAAGCTCAAATTGTTACCACTCGCAATAAAGGGAGTTCGAATATTATTATGAAAAAGTATCAAAGAGACAAGAATATAATCCAGATGGCTGAAATGCAAAGGCATATATATGATAGGGATATCACCATATGCTGCTTCCTGTATAGACTGCATTTGAGCTGGAGAAAATTGTACAGATCCACAAACTTGCTTCAATAGAACTAAATAAATCCATCCACAAAATCTTATCACTCGAGAAGTTACTGTTCCAATCATGTGTTTTGTGATTCTTATAGCTTGAGATCGTGTTTCCTTTTCCAAAATAAGAGACTCGTTGTCTGTGCCATTTTCAGATTCTTCGATCGTGGATTGAATTGCTTCTTCCACTTTTTCATGTGATAATACTTTTTCATGCATTGATTCTAATGTTGGATATTCAGCTTTCATTGGATTTTCCATTGCAAGGAAATAGTAATAGCAAGTTCTTGTAAGAAATCCTTGTTTATCCTTTCGATCAAACATCGTTAATAAATCCATGACTGGTCCATCCCTCGCTTTATAACTTTCCATGTTCCCGCTGTCAAGGGAATCCCTTTTAACAGTTTGGCTAATCCTAATAATATATAATTCAGCAATATCCAAAAATCATATAAAATAAAAACGAACAAGTATTGTTAAAAATGCATAGAAACATTTCTTCAATACATATCTTTGTATTGTGTCAGTTTTTATTTCATTTACTTTTCCAATGATATTTTTCTCAGCTCTCAACCATTCACAAATACTGTAAAACCTGGCGACCTCGACAGATATTTTCTCATTTCCAGAAAAAAACAAAAAAAATCTGTTTTCGCTATATGATTAATTCTTCCTCAATACTAATACAGTATATCTCCTGTGCTTGTATAGTTTTTATCAAAGTCACCACATGCCCGCATTATCTGGTTATCGAAGTCCCTAGTTTGCCAGTATTTAATAAGACACGGATTCAAGAAAATGGTCATTATGGGCGTGATAGTCATTCCATCGCTAATTGAAATACGGTCCTTTTCAGATTTTAACTACAATGCTTGCTTCTCCAGCTTAAGATTGGATTTTATTCTATGGGATAAATCAGCCATCTCCCAACTTTTTCGCAGTACAGAGTGAATCCATTGTAAATTTCATCGGGTTACGAATTAGCCTAGAGCTATTTCGGGCATGAATTGACCCACCAAAAAAATACTGCTACGAATTGACCAGGGTACGAAGTAACTGGCAAACAATAGCCAACTGGTAAAAATTTGTTTTCGCTAAACGAATAATTACTTCTCAATACTAATACTGCACGTCTCCTGAGCTTGTGAACGAAAAATTAGGGAGTTGTGAGATCCTTTTCACCTTCAAAGATGAGGGAAGTGGTTGTTTTTGATAGACTCATTGGCAGGTGACTTTGATAAGATTGAATACAAAATAGATAACTGTTTGATTTCATTCGTTGCAGGAAAAGAATTCAAAATTATTAGGAAGTATACTTTTTATTTTTTTAGCTCCCTTCAACACAAAATTTAATCTGGAAAACCATTTCAAGTAAATAAAAAGAGGTCAAAGTGCATGTTGTAATGGAACGGGCGAAGTGGACATCACATGGACCACAAAGGTTTTGAAAGGGAGGGACAGGACAGTCCTCTCACAAAGATTTTGTAGTTTGAATAAAAAGTTCTCAAAAATATGCAAAATTTTTGCGTGGTTTCGGTGTGCTGTGTGTGATCACATATTATACAGAGTCTTATCTGTTATAGTGTTTGCCCCCCCCAACGGTGTCTTTTTCACAAAAGGGCCAAAATTTTTTTTAACACTACTGATAAGCTGTACAGTGTAACAGCATTATTTGCATACTGGTATGACTTCTAACTTTAGGCTACCATACCATATATTGCTCTTTAAGTTATGAGACTGGAATGTGGTGAATTGACAAAGAATTGCAGACTTAGAAGCTGCAAAAATACAACAAGGTTTGAAGGTTCATGGTGTGCAATTCAAAATTTTTTTCGTTTCAGAAACACTAAGCACTAATCCAGAATCTGCTTGTGCTAGGCCAGTAATATTGGGTCTCATGAAGTTTAGTACCATATATCCGATTATCATAAAAATTTCCCATGTTGGAAACGACTCATCCTAACCCGGGAGAAAATGCCAGATACTTGCAGCATTGCCGCCCCCTAGTTAGGATGAGAATATTCTGCCAGTTTTTATTTTGGTGACATTCGGGAATATGGTACTAAACTTCACTAGACCCCTAATATTAAGCTGGAAAGGTCGCCGTACTTTTTGGTAAACAAATACCGGTAATAATGCACTCTCTTCCTGCTCCGTTTTTTTGTGTACCCTCTACCAACACAGAACAGACGTACTGCGTAGGCTCAGAATATTCCTGTAGAATAGCTCTGTTTACCTGCAAATACCTATGCTAACATTGCAGTGGCAACAAATTTGCCACACCGCAGCCGAAAACTCAGAAGTTTAACAGGGACCACAAATATTTTCAAAGATTTCGCTCAATTAATAACCTCGGGTCAGATAAACGATGAAGCAGGATAACTAACTCCGAATAGTGACGCAACAAATCAAAACCCATCTGAATGCAGCGTGACTACGAATGAGTTCATTCCAGGTCATTGATACGCCTCATCGATTTATGAAGTCAAATAAAATCAATAACGCTTTTGCAAGGCATCAGAGAGATAGAAAATTAAAGGGTTTATTGAATATTATAGGCCAGAATATACATGTGAAAATATTTAATTAGCCGGAATACACTATGAACAATAGAAAATACACGAGTTTTTGCAAATACATCTTATTAAGAAATTCCCCATACCAATTGAGAATGAATGCATTGAGTTACAATCGCCGCTTCGAAACGTGACATATGTCGATGTGCACTATTCTAGAACAGTTGACGGTCGATATTCATGTTTAAACGATCTTTATTCCACCAGGTATTTACCGGTTAGGAATACAGAATACGAACACACAGAATACACATTTTTAGCCAAAATTTCGGAGGCCGCTTCCCTACAACAATCAAAGTCCAGCACCAGAAATCATTCCCTAACTATAACAACGAAAATTGTTAATTTTTGGTGTCCCAAAGGTAGAAAAATGTTCAATACGGTCCAGATCCTATAATTGGTTAATTCAGACCGGGATAGTTAATTACATATTGTAGTCAGACACTATGTCCATCACAAATGGTCTTGCAGACGCAGTAGTCTCCAACAAAGCACGTGGAACTTTGGTCAAATAAAGCGTTGATGAAATGGTGGTGCAGAGTAATCTGTTATCGAAAATTTGGCGAGCCAGTTTTTTGTGATTCATTTTGTAACCTGTTTGAAATTTTAATTTATCTCGTCATCTGGTATCATATCATCTTTGGACTTCTGGTAAACTGGTAGTGAGTATTGGGAACGAGCCACTTCGAGTCCAAAGTCAAGTCAACGAACACACGAGTTGCGGGTCAAGTCCAGGTCTTAGCAAAATTTGAATTTCAGAGTCAAGTGTCACTGTACCTCCAAGTCACAAATCGATTTTTAAATTTATCCAGCAGCAAAGACGGACTAATTTGCCACTTCCTCGTTATGAGTACCCACTAAGAACCACAAGATATATAAAAAGATGACTAGCGTCTTCCCGAAACTGTCGGTAGTCACAGTAGACTTGGGCCCAGCTGGGTCTTGAGTCCAGATGAGTTGCGGGTGAAGTTCAAGTATTAGCAAAATTTAAATTTCAGAGTCCGGAGTCAAGTGTCTGTACTTCCAAGTCACAAATCGATTTCTAAATTTGTCCAGCAGCAAAGACGGACTAATTTGCCACGTCTCCGTCATAAGTAACCGCTAAGAACCACAAGATATATAAAAAGATGACTAGAGTCTTCCCGAAACAGCCGGTAATCACAGTAGACTTGGGCCTAGCCGGGTCTTGGGAAGTTAGTGAAGTTCAGCATAAGTATACACACGTTTTTCGCGCGCATTTCAGATGCAACAAACTACTAATTGGACGCCACTCCTGGTAAATATTTACATTTGGTGTGAATAAAAAATCCGCGCCAGTGCTCAGCGAGCAAAGGAAAAAATTTATACCCCAACCAAAACTCCAGTTGCGCCATTGAAGCTGTTTAGTCACCTTGAGAAACTTGGGATTGGCGACGCCATTGCGTTAAGAATGTATTCCAGTTATTTAGCGTTTTATTTCTTTTTTGGATTTTGCACATTTTCGTGTGTTTGTTTTATCTACCCATCTTCTGACCATGACCATGTTTGGTGCAATACACACCAGTAGAACAGCTTTGCAGCATACAATAGTTTATAGACTTTATTTAAAGCATTTTCATACTCTTTTAACCCAAAGTACTTGAATCGACAAGCGATGTGGCTGAAATAAACTGTAAAACACAATGTCTAAACTAGAAAGGATATTGTATACAGAATTCCACCTCGCGTGCCAAGTATTGAGGTTCGTTTTATATGCTTTCACACCTTGTTAGATGTTAAATACAGAGTTAAGAGTTATAGAAAGTTTTGTTTATTGGCCTTGTGATACGTTCTATGTTCAAGGAAAACCAATTTATTAAATGTTACTGTAGTTGACATTGCAAATAGGTATTATATTTTATTACCACAAACAAACAAAAGTTGATGTCCTTTTAGTGCTCTAACGAACATACATATATATATACATATATATGTAAAAAATTACATATTACCGACTTTGATGATAAAAAGGGAAAATTTTCTCAGATATCTGCAAATTCGTTTATCTGAAATATTATTTGATTCACATAGTAATTTCCAGCACCATTCAAACTCAAGTGAAAGGGCAACCTTGAATTATAAAGCCAGCCTATAATTTACCAATCTCAACTGGTATCACACTGAGACTACTTTTTTATTGCCATCGTCCTCAATACCAATTGGAAACGACCAGGCGTCCAAATTGTGTCTCGCACATGCACCATGTAATCTTCATCAGTTGGGCTTATATGAAAAACATCAATTTTCACAGCCCTGTCTTCACACCAAACACATCGTCTCAGTGACTGTGCGAACACTGCAAGAACTCTGCAGAGGCCTGGAATTGTTGTTGTCGTCGTCAACCATCTTCTTCACCGAATGAAAGTAAAGACGACATTTTTTGTTTGTCTTTTTTACTTGATTTCGATTTTTTTGCTTTTTCTTTTTTATTACTATCAGACTTTTCTTTATCATTCGAATCAGGCCTTGATTTTTTAGTCGTCCCACCTAATGCTGATTCCTTAGTTCTTTTTGTTGGCTTCTTGAAAACAATTTTACCATCACTTGGTTCATTATTCGAATGGGAATCGGCCTCCTCTGCAGTCAAATCACCTTCGTTCAAGACAACAACTACCGGCTTCTCATCTTCTTTTTCATCATCCACACAATCTTCAGGCATTGTTTGCATTTTATCAGATAGTGTAGCTTCTGGCTTCATTCCAGCTTTTTCTCGAAATTTTTTAATAAACGAGGGCTGGTCTTGTTTGACATAATTGATGCCACGGTTTGCCATCTTCAATCAAATAAATTGATCAAAGTACTAAATTTAAAACGGGTATCTTGTGATTTACGTAATAAGGTACAGAAATTTGTTATAGGACTGATTGGAATTACCTAGAAACAAAATAAAAGTCAAAAAATAAATTGATAACACCAGCAAAAGCAGTGGAAAAGATACAGATTTAACGATTTCTGTTAAATAACTCGTTGACAGAGCATAACACGATCAAGACACAACACAAAAATAGTTTTCAAGGCTGGGCACTAGGTAAGAATATGGGAAACTGGTGTGTTTACAGGCAAGTTACAGAATAGAAAAAGAGTCGAGTGTCGTAATTGTTATTGATGTACAGTAGTTTGATGCCAATAAAATCAAAATAGATTAATTTTTATGAATATAAATAGGATGTCACGTTGTGTTCGGGGCGGGAAAAAATGAATTTGCTATTTGAATCTAATTCGTTTGATTTTCTTTTAAATCGTATCACAAATTTCGTCCCAACAATTGAATAACCCGTTTTCACCTTCAATATCTGCTCTATTATCAAAATCCTCAAATCCATAACTTATATTCAAGTAGTTTTTGTTTTTATCCAATTAGAAAAATTTGATGAAAAAATCTGTTGTTAATTATGTTAGAAAAATTTGATGAAAAAATCTGTTGTTAATTATGGACACCGATGGACCAAGTTCTTCAATTCGACAGATTGAATTGCCAAGCCCTAGTTGTGATATTTAAAATAATCAAGACCTCTACTGGCAAAAAGAGAGCAAATAAGATGCATGGATAGTTACTAACAAGAAATGATTGAAATGTTTATTAAATGTGTTTTATGAAAATATAAAAGTGCAGGACAAATGGTAAATGAAAATAAAAAAATGGTTTCTATAATCAGGACAGTAGAGTTGTGTAACAGGTTCCAGCTTTGACAATAACATACAGCGCCCTATCATTATCATGATTAATACAATTTACAATTTTGAAAGGGTGAAAATCACACTGAAAACAAAGTTCAGAGGTATGTCATTATAATTAGGATAGAATAGGATATCATTTTTATCTTGCGGGAGAGGAAAGCCAAGAATACAGCTTGATCATATGGCGAACCACGACCACTCGTGCAACTACCAGTTTCGAATTGAGGTGAAGGTTTTTAAATTATCATATTTCTCATTTTTCCTGTGAATGGACCTGGTTGGTGGAGGAAGCCGTAACACTCGCGTTGGTGGACAACTCACGTGAACCACCGTGCACCGCCAGACCTCTCGCATATAATCATCATCCCTCACAGGATTCGAACCTCCGTCACGACAATCAGAGATGCGAAGCTCGAGCGTATTCCCAACGCCTTTACCGATTGAGCTAACCGGGCACCCAAGTAATTGTAAGCAACAACTTGATGCCACACTTCAGTGCATGGATGGAAGAATGAAACTTTTTTTGAAATCAAGACAGTGTATATTCCATGGAACTAATGTAAAACCAGAACTTTATCAACATTTATGAACCTGTTTCTTTAAATAAACTAAATCACAACTCTAGGCTGCTTAAATTTGATTTTATTGACTTGGGTGAGCCCAGCCGAACCAGAAAGAATGTCTTTCCAACCACATTAAGTACGTTTGTCTGTAAGTGGCCGCTTGTATAGGATATTACAGATAGAGGTTCTTTTAAAAATGAGTACCGGTAATGGTAAGATTAATAATAATCAACCAAACCGATTGTTGCTATTTTAAAGTGCATCAGAGGTAGTTCTGAAAATACGGGTTTCAATAACTCATCATCATAAAGAGCTTCCATAAATTGAAACAGTTGAAAAAGATAAGACAGTTAGATAAGATAAGACAAAAGTTGTTGCCCTGATGTGTGATTTACAACCATCAGATTAGAGCATATCATACACAATCATCAGATCAAAATAACAAAAAGAGCAAAAAATTCTAATTGGATAATACTGTGCAAAAGATGTGAAAAAAAGATTAATATTGTTTAAGAAATAAAGACACAATGAAACACTCGTATATAAACAGCATGAAGTTTTTTTTTATCATTGAAATAATCCTAATAATACTATACACGAGTCAGTAGTGATCAATTGATATCTCAAAAGAGTAAAATGTGCTTTGGCAAGATTCTCCTTGCTAGATTGAAATGACTGGCTATGTTAAAATTGGTTCGAATTCAATCTCGAATATGTGACTTGATGGCAGAAATAGTTTTTTTTTTTCTTTCAGGTGTCTGAAACCTCCTTATCAATTTCTCAATCGAAAAATCACCCAATCCTGAAACTTTAAAATAATAATAAAAATAATAAAATCAATTAAATGACACATTTCAACTGTGCTGCAAAGAATAACTTTCGGAAGATTAGGTTTTTGAGATAATTTTTTAGCCAATTTAAAGCCATTTTGTTTAGCAGATTTAGATTAGTTTAGTTGGTTGACTCGTGATAAAATAAATTAGAAACTCTTCCCGAAACTGCTACTTCTGATATTGTATTATTTGTACCAGAGTTTTTAAACTGGCAAACTTCTTTGAGGTTCCATAGTGTTTTAAATTTTGCTTATTCTTCAAAATTTTCTTTCCGTTAAATTTATTTCTGGAAGACAGAACCTGTGAGATACTATAAAGTGTGATTAGACATATTTATATCATCCTTGACTGTTACTCCGAACAGGTGTTATGTCACTATTTCTTGGCTTCACCATGTGTCTGAAATAAAAGTGGAAATAGTTCAATGGACATCAGATCAATAGGCATATTCGAAGTGGGCGTGGCGGGACAACATCAAAATTTTTAATTAAAAATTTTTATTTTGTCATGTACGAGCCACAAATGGACAGTGTCTAAACAGCGGGATCTATTAGTGACCCATACAAAAAAACATGTGAACATAAGAATTGTTTTCACTGTGTAGTTTACTTCAAGTTTGGGAAGTAATTCAAAGAAGTGTTTATCTGATTCGATGCTTTTAATCAAAAATTAAAACTTAGTATAGAACAGAAAATAGAACTCAGTTACATAAACTATATTCGAAATGTAATACGCTCTAAAAGATTTATGTCAGTTTCACAAAGTTTTGCATGTATTTTAATGCAGCGGAAGTAGCGGAAATAACGATATTCACCGCCATGATTTAAAAAGTAAAGTGGATTCAATGGTCTATTTCCTGGTCGATTGTAAAACTTTTTTTCGATGGTTAGGCAGAACCTCAACCTGTCCATCCTTGATTTGGAACTGGCCGAACTAGCACAAAAGGTTGTGGTTTGTCATTTGAATAAGCGGTGCTCATGACTCCTGTAGGAGAAAAATGAAATCTCATGTGAACTAATTTTTCAGCAATGATTGTACTCACTCTAAAACAGATGGAAGGCAACTTAAATCAAGTCGATGAGAGTTTTCTCGAACAACGCAGAGACAGAGTGAGTGCAATGATGGTTCTGAAAATAGTTAAATTAACCAATAAAGTTGAAGAATTTTTTCCAACAAACCTATTTGCTCTCTGAACTGTTTAGACTATGCAGGGTAATATCTGAGTATAATGACCAAAAAAGTTTGGGCTGTAGGATGAAAGACGCTAAAATACAATTGAACACATTCAATATATCGAAATTTGGACTAGATATATTTCAGTAGAATGATTTATAAAAAATTGTCACTTTAAATGAAAGATGCTGTTAAGAATATGTTCCATTTCCATATTAACACTCAATAATATTTTTAAAATAGCAAAACAATAGCCATTGGCAATATATCCTTTTGTGATGAGTGTTATATTTACATATCATATGTATCTGGAAACATGCTAGACTACCAAATATTGACAAGAATAATCTTGCAAGCGCAGGATTTCATCCAATTAATCGCATTGCCCACCAATAATAGGTGTTAATTCACTATGAATTGGCACTTCAAATTACCGAGCCTGAGTGAAGTGATCTTATGTACCTGAATCCAAAATGTATTATATTTTGAAACGATTTTACTATCTCACGATCTTATTCTCGAAGAGTAAAGTATTTTGAATTGCCATCCCAGTAATTGAGCTGGGATTTTGATCTTACTTTTTGACTTATTTTAGTGATAAACAAAAGCATTTCAACAAATTTCGTACAGTAAATTAAATCCCTGTATAATATAACAGTTTTTTTTTTTGTACAAAACAAGAGTCGATTCGATTTAATGTACACACAGCATAGAACGTAATGCTTATTACCACTACACTTACCAAAATCAAGAACATAGGTGTCTGATAGATCAACTAGATCTTGGTTTAAACTCGATTCAGAAGGTGGACTGAAAATAATAAAAGGATGGTATTAAATTGGGTAAAATGTAACAGCAAAAAGTTGTGATTACCGTATATAGAATTGTCACCAAAATGTGTCAGTATTTTGTACAACCCAGAAAAAAAAAACGAAAATACTTTTACCGATAATTTAATTTCAAGTTATTTTAACATGCAGCAAAATCCAGTCAGCTGAAAATCAGAGACTCCATTCTTTAGTTCCAGCAATAACAAAAGGTGTCTACAATTACAAGAGATAAATCCCAGCCGTTACTTATTGCAAGAAAAAGTGTATCATTACCTATCTAGATAAGAATGTGAATAGTGCTTTAGCTAAACAATAACTCACCGGCCCCGGGCGGAACCTATGGCTAGTTATGTTGCTTGCACTGCAGAAATAGCAATATTGCATAAATAGTAAACTCAAAGTAATCAAACAGCATTTGATTTAATACCTTGTTCCGCCAAATATAACCGCCTTATTATCTATATAACAGCAACAATGTCTCCTACGTTTACATGGTCCTTTCCCATTCGTATTTACTTCATTCCATAGACCAGTTTCTGAAGATTAGGACAAGCATTTTTACTTTTTATAGTAAATTTAAAAGGCGTGCCTGAAAGGAACCAACTAACAGCCAAAAATGAAACAGTTGGCACCGCATGTTGGAGATGTTCGCAAAAGCATTCGTTTCGATTTGGTGCAAAATATCCACGGACATGAAGCTGCTCGCGGGTAGATATTTCTAAGTATTTGGTAATGGCGATTGATGGTTATTGAAGTATAAAATAAGGTGGTAAAGATATTAATCCATCACTATGGTATAAATATTTTTGATAACTACTGGTAACATTGTCCTCCAACTATAGTCTGAGAATCTACAATATCATATTATACCCACTTATATCAAACCTCCATAAATCATTGTAGTGTATGTTCATCTCAAAATTAAATCCACCGAATATATAGATGCTGTCCTTGTGAATAACTGTAGAAGCAAAAAAAGTTGATCATATTATAATATAAAAATGATGCTCATTCATGTTGAAGTAAAATTGTTAGCCACTGATGTTTGAAGTTTGAAAATAATCTGCTACAAATGTTCCTTTATTAAATATATTATGATCTGAAATTTTAATCTCTAGAGACTAAAT
Organism: Styela plicata; assembly: GCA_963675895.2. Classification (NCBI taxonomy): domain Eukaryota; kingdom Metazoa; phylum Chordata; class Ascidiacea; order Stolidobranchia; family Styelidae; genus Styela; species Styela plicata. Next base: position 15,011,505 of record OZ023142.1, on the reverse strand, counting down.
TGTTTCCCAAATACTCTATTTTTCATGGCCAGTTCTAGCGTTTGAGTAGATTACTCTGAGCAAGGTCTTATACTAGTGATAGCTTACAGACAGGGTCAGGATTAATAGAAAGACATGTGTTTTCCAGATCAGCCAGACATCTCAGGGTTATTCCACCCTGGGTTGACTGATGTGTAGGGATTTATTAGCTAGATGTGTTAACCACTAGACAATTACCGCAATTTAAACTAATTTTTGTCCCTGCTCAACAACCCCATCCATGAACATAAATCAGAATAAAAAGGACCATACTTGCTGTATGACTTCTTCTGCCAGCTGGTAACTTTTGATTCGGTTTGGCAGCTGAAGACCAGACCAGGGTGTTGAGATCCAAAGCCTAAAAAAAGCTTATTTTATCATGATATATATTCAAAGATTGTCATACGTGTTTTAAAGCTGCACTGCACCATAATGTAGAAGGCCCCTTTTTCGGGGGGAGTGACTTTTTCTTTAAGCAAGTTCTGCAGTTATGATTGTTTTGCTAATTTTTGAATACTTTGAAAACACATTTAAAAAAAAATTCATCATTTGTATATCGGATCAGAATTATCATTTTCATCAAATGAACAAAGTGCTTCACAACAGTGGTGATGATTCCCAAGCTTTTTAAACTTTTTAAACCTTAGAAAGCCCTAATGAATGAATATTTCATTTTATTGAACGCGTTTCATACATATTCCTTCGACATATGGGTTGTAGCTTGAATCAGCTAGTCTGGTCTTCAAATATTCCATTCGTGTCAAATATAAACCATGCCAATCATCACATTCCTGACCAAAGTATAAAACTCACTTTTATATCATTATCATAAGGATGCGAAGATGAAGGTGTTTCTGAATCATCTCCTCTTCCACCAAATAAATATATTTTATCATTGTACGATGTCAGTGAATGAAAATCTCGCCATAAACCAGACTGACCCTGGTAAAATGAAAAACAATCTTAATTATGTGATTGGTCTGGAAAACCAGGACAACTAAACCGATTATTCTATGCTTTTGTGTTACGGGATCATAATGTGTTAAATGCGACGGGAATAAAAGTAACAGAAGTAAAAACTAACAGTGATGAACGAGAGTTTTGCTTAAAATTTTTGCTCCACACTTCCATGAATATATTTCTGTAATATTTTGTCAAAACAAAGTCAGACTCGCTAGGCTGAGCATTTAGAGAAACATTTCTAAATGCTTGTCTGACAAGTTGCAACCAGGTCGAATGGTTGTTTCAGTTTCGTTTCAAATGTTTTTCATTTACATAAAGCTACTTTATGTAATTTAATAATATGAGGGTATCAGTATTAAATAAAACAAATTGAAATGAGACACAAAATGATATATTGTGATACTGGGACATTTGGCAAACACCTGTTACTTTCTTCGAATGTTTCATTGAAATTGTTCCCCGATTCGTTTTAAAACCTCATTTTTGGTTTTGTTTGCTTTCCTGATAACTCTGTAATGTAATCTTTATTTGAAACCCCTTTTGTGTCGACCGGGGTGTCGAAATAGACTGTATCTATGATATCAAAATCAAATTTTTTCATAAACAGAGAGGAGATCTGTATACATCAAAATTTTACATTCCATTATTTGCCAGAAATAAAACGAGAATGCTTTAATTAGTTACCATGCTTACTGATATTCTACACAACCTGATAGTACTAAAGCTTGATTACATACCTGGGTTAGCAGTAATGTCCATGTTAATGTATCCACATCCAACATTAAAGTATCTTCTGAGAATCTTTCAACCTAAAATTCAAGTCATTAAGTTCAGTTTCCTCTGAAAGGAAAGTTTTCCATGCCATAGTAGTGGTCACTGATTGGTTCTTCTGGGTTGGCTACCAATCGCTTAAACGAATTTCTAATAAAAAAGCATATATTTTATAATTGAAATACACTCTTTTATAACTAACCTGAGATCAATAAATAGCAACAAGTGAAGACATGGATGCAACAAGTGAGGATGTGAAACATTCAAGTCAAACAAAAAATATCCATTCTGGGCCAATATTTGACCTTAGTTAAAATATTCACTAAAATATTTTCAGAATGTATCACATATTTACAACATAACAAATTTAAATGTTGTTTAATTACGATCATAATCATTGTTGTTCAATCCTGGATAACATGTTGATTGAAATGTAACCATTTTCAAGAAAAAAACAGCAATGTACTGTAATGTATCTAATTTTATATATCGTTAATTATACCTAGATATGAAAAAATCAATTTCTTAATAAGGAAGCTCGATTTATGCACAAGAGACTGGTCAAGCAAATATGAAAAATTAAAAACAAATCATTCACTTCAAACCTCAGCTTCAAATCCTCCAAACACATAAATATTTCCTCTTGCAACGCACATACCATGCCCATCTCTTGCACCAATCAAATGACCTGTGACTTCTGGTGTGTGCCACAGATATTTCTCTGCAATAAACAAAAATGTTACTTTTCACAACGTAATCGTCCTTGATATCCTTGACTCAAATAACAATGCTTGAGATATTATGAGACCAGTTTAACTCCTGAATCGATTAAGCAAAATATTATATGAATTTGAAAAAACATTCTTTGATGTAATTTATTATTTTAAAAGCATCTATTTGCCAGGAAAATAGTTTCTATCCACTTTAGATATAAAATATAATCAGATTGATTTTAATTTTTTTATTGAAATTCTCCCTAAGCAAAACTGGAAGCTGCACCTAAAAGGAACCAACCAACAACCACCAAAGTGTCAAAGAACCAATACAGAATGAAGTACAAGCAACTGCACGTTAAGTCAGAAACATTTCAATGAAGACTGAACCGTCATTGCTGCTACTCTATTGAAAACATTTCCATGCAAAATTTGGAGTACCGGTAGGTTTTGATAAAAGAAAAAAATATAATATTTGTGCATAACATAAAATATAGTAATTCGGTGATGAAAGGTACTGCATTTGTTTCCATAAAACTGTGCAAAAGTGGATCTTACCAGTATCAAAGTAATACAGAATATTTGAAGCCCCATACAAATCGCTTCGTCCTCCAAATAAATAAGCCTTCTCTTCTATTGCTACAGTTGCATGGCCATACCTGCATAAAATAATTAAAAATGCTTCTTAAGCGTTCAAAAGACTTTAAATATTTAAGGTTAGACTTATCTCATATTAAAAAAAAATTTGATTGCCAACAACATCGGTCTTGGTACTCAAAACCTCAAAAAAATACAAAAGGAAATGCATAATGTTGATGAAATAGGTAGTGGTATTGATTTGAAATGACCAATATACTCTGTTGTTTTTGTGAAGAAGACGATATTAGTACCAGTGATAATTTTCTCTCTGATCTAAAAAATTCACCTCATGTAAGGAACATTATCATAATTTCCATTCTGTTGTTGAATTCTTCTCCACCTCAAAGTTCCTGTATAATAAACAACTATTTATATAAGGGCGAACCAGTGTATTTGCAGTGGCATGGTGTCATGGTTGCAGAATGCCCACTTAATAAAGTGCTTTAACACAGGAAATCTCAGAAGTTGTGACACAGAGTGGGTGTGTAATAGTTTCTGGTATTTCTGGTACTAGTTATAACTTGATAAAAGCAGCACCATAAAAATGCAAGTTTCCTATTTTATCCAGAGCGGTTCAAAGTATTGCTTCACACTTACACAAATTTATTTCTGTAAAGTTTCGTCAGACCAAAGTCAGACTTCCTTCAGACAAGCATTTTAAAAAAGTGACAAAAAGAAATTTACATGCAACCTAGAACATTAAACAGGATTTCATGTTTATCCTGCTGGAGAGTAAAGCCGAGAATACGGTTCAACCATATACTGTATAGTAAACCACGACCTCTCCTGCAGATCGATAACAGTTCCAAATCAGAAGCGAGGTTTTGCGTTTAAACAGTTTACAGATTTTTCCTTTAGATGGACATGGTAGGTGGTGGAAACTATAACCACCGTGCACCGGCGAGGTGTCCAGAAATCCTCATCTAGCACGGGATTCAAGCCTATGCATGGCGACATTGACGCGAGGCTCAAAGTACTGAGTATATCCCTAACTCCCTCTACAAACTTAGAACTGAGATAACAGGGTGCAGCTCAAATTATATTCCTATCCTGCATCTAATTATGCTTATACTTTGCTTTTGCTCCCAAAGCTGAAAATGTTAAATCTAATCCAAATGTGAAAATATTTTTGAGCAATTTTGTAAAATTTACTTCCATTTTTTGACATCAAAATTGATACATTTGGCTATGTTTGTCATTTAGTCAAGCTTAATCGAGCCTCGTCAAACAGTCAAATTTAAACATAAACTAGGCCTAATAAAAATGGCAAGTGCTGAGAACAGATGCTTTGTCTCATTTATGCATTGTTTTAGACACAAGAGAATGGCCGAATGCAGAATGAGCATATGCCAAAGCCTGGGCCACTAGGTATATTATTTTGAAATTCCTGAGTGCGCCTCTGTAATTGTAATAAAGTCACTCACGAATGTTGAATGCATAAATATCAATAGCAGTCCAATCCAGCGTCTCATATTGCTTCCCTGAACAAAACCCTCCAAACATAAAGATATCTTCATGGATAACAACAGCCGAATGGTTAACTCGTCGTGGACCGCCCTCGACAACATATGTCCACAGTGGAATCATTTTAGGCAAAGATTTCCGAAGAAACAAAAACGTTACATCGTCCTCTCTGCACTGATAGACGTCGAACGCAGCGGCACAGAGCAGTGAGCTGACAAGCAGAAGTAAATCACAGGGGTTGAGTCAAGAGTCGACAAAGGCAGAACGACAGAGCGATGTCATGAGGAAAGCAAACTATATGCTATAGCCTACTGGTATAACACATTACGCTAGTCTTGGGCTATGCATAAGGAACATTGATAGGAAAAAGGAGTAACAAGATTATTTTGCACATTCCTATCACCCCTAAAAATTATTTGAATCAAAATCGGGCTAATCTTCACGATTTTTAAGCAACAACAGATATTCCTGAACTAAAGAAGTGATAGATATTTTGCTATCGTCCGGGGCAGATAGCACTCACTGCATTTCATCATAGCAGTTCAGTTTTGCTTGGGTGCTTTCTACTTAAAGTGCAGTTATTCACCAACATAAGATATGTATGAATTTTGGTAAAAGTGTATACTTTTCATTTTCTTATTGATTCCAAAAAATCACGTTGGCATTTTGAAACTTTTAACCGGATAATGCGTCATAACGGCCCGATAATTCACGAGCGGTCCAGCATAATTGTTAGCGTATTGGGATCAGTTAACCTTACAAAACTTGACACTTGCTGTCCAATGAATCAGTTTGAAGATTTCCATCGATGATAAGTCCGCTACCTAACCTCTTTAAACTGGATTAGCATATTATATACCTGGCAAGCTTGCTCTGAACAATGCCCCAAATCTTACTATAAGTTGTCGAGAAAGAATTTATTTCCATAATTTTGAGTTTTTCAAGTTCAAACTCTTGAGAAGTTGCATGCAAATATCCATTAGTTGAATGCATGTGCGGATACAATTACGGAAAAGATGCAAGGGATGCGCCTTACTACAAGACCCATACAAACCATGAAATGCATAACAGCGTTTAAAACTCAAAAGTATGTCAAAACATCCCAAAAATGTCCCGCCTTCGACGCGATACTTTCATATGCTGTTCTTTATTCTACAATAAGATAATACATTTTGCTAAAAAATGTAGGCTTAGATGGCCATTATGAGGGGTTAAATTTACGCTTTGAACCATCCCTCACCAACTAAAATTTCTGCATCCGTTACTGGACGGATAGCGTTTCGTGAAATCACGTCATAGCAGAACAAAAACAAGAAGCGTCAATTACCTGTTCCAACCCATCTTTCGTTTTTGTCATTTGCGAAAGGGATATATTCACGCGAGTTTTGACCCACATGAATAGGGTGTTCTTGCCCTGAAGGGTTTTATGCCCTGTACATGTTGAGTTCATAAAATTTAAGATATTTACTTATTTCTGTGCTGTAAATGGTGGATAAAACAATTTTGAATGGGCTTTCCATCGTCCATACCTGACGACACCCAATTCAGTTTACCGTAGCAGTTCAGTTCAGTGTTTAGCATACATATACTGTAAATGAACTTACTGCACTTTTCATACATTGTACTATTCAAGTATGTTCTTGATCGTCCGCTACTTGTGGCCTCGTGTCGAACGAACTTTCCATAAGCAAGTGTTACTGAATGTTTGTTCTTTTAGGGCCACAATACAAGTGAAGTTGTCTTACCGATGTGTTGCATCACAATACGGGTAATAAAATAAAAACGGCAATACACGCCTGCATTGCTTTCCGTTAATCGTGTTAATCTGCCTACAAAGCACAAACGCAAAAAAGGACCAAGCACTCTGCGTTAGTTTTCATACCAAACCGTTCTGTTTCATTGAAAAACATAAGGAAATGCATGCAGAGCATTGTGCTAGCGTAAAACGCAAGGGCAAAATAAAATGAACCAAGAAAAAACGCAACCTACGCAAACGTGTAGTGCCACTTTTAGTGCTTAACACTTTGATAGAATATGCGATTTGTATTCATTCGCCTACGTGCAGTCCATATCGATCATTTGGAATATTTCTATTTCAAATGCTAGTTAGCTATTTTAGCTTTATTTTTTTATAGAAAGAAATTTAACCACGTTCGAGCACTTTTCCATGATAATTCCATATTCTTATAGTTATAATGAATTCATTTTTGATTTACTTAAGAGGTATAATCTACAATAACAATATATTAATTAGTAAACCATCACAATGAGCCAAGAATAGATATCGTTCATCTGAAAATCAAAGATAGTGATATCTGAGTAACAATAGGTTTAAAATATACATTCGTACGAAGAGCCAATTTTGTGTTCGTTCTGATTGTTTAATATATTTTCGAACAAATTTTGCTAAAGTTGATCTTATTTTTCTAACGACAGCCAGGAAATTACTTAGCAGGATGCAGAAATGTTTACTCGTCACAACAAAATACGTAAACAATTTTCGGTCAATTTTGTAGAATTTGGCCATTTTGCGTCATTTCCGGTGAAATTGAGAGTTATATAAATGCCAACATAACTTTTTGGAATAAGTGCGAAAAACTGAAGCAAAATGCTAATTCTACATTTTTACCAAAAAAATTCACACATGATTGCATAGGGAACTATATCAAATTGCCAATGCAATTTGCTAATTTTGTTCACACTGATAACCACTGGTTAAAATGCTTTGTTGCGTCATAATAACGAATATATCTAGATTAATCCTTGTACCGGTGGGTTATGTTATGGGATTCAACTGGGTTATGAGTTGAACTATATCGCGATGAAATGAGTTTGTCTGAAATATCTCATTCACTATCACATCATTCAGTATACGTATACTATCTAATCTAGGTTAGTCAGCACCGAAGGCAGAAAGAAAGTTCAAATACTGTTATCAAAATAGTAAAATATTCTGTTTTAGCCGTCGCTTGTGTCAATATATTGGATACAAAACTTCATCAAATTACAATCAGATACAATCAATAGTCTATTTGACAAAGTGTAACGACTCATTTCCTCCTACCAATCTTTTTTCTATGCTCAGTTCTATGTGCTTGTCTATGTCTCTATTATTACATCGGTCACTGTTTCAACACACATCTTTATTTGGTGCATGTTCCAGCCATTGTGTCTTCTCAGCTTTTTACTTTGTTAATTGAATTGGCTTGAAAATCAAAATTGTAATTCATGATTAAAAAGTCTGATTTAATGCTGTTATGAGCTGCCTTGTAAATTTCGCCTTACAGTATAATTGTAATGTATTTTGGGGTTCCGTCAAAACCAATCTTAATCAATCAAATAACTTATTGGCGTTGCTGACCTATTACAGACCGTGTGGTCACTTCAACTCTCCCAATCAGTTATGTAAGTATTTGTCTATAAGTTTCAATAAGATATACTGATATTACTTTCGATATACTTGAATAACTGGTGAATAAATTGAACGTGTCTGTCTGTCAGACTCACCAACAAAACAGATCCACATATTCACAAACGGACGTGAGTCGGGTAGCCTATGTCACCCTATGGACTAATTGAAAAACTTGATAGGCTATGCCATCTTCATCACTGCATTGTACAAAATTACCACGCATATTTGTTTCTGTAGCCATTTATTCTAACAAATGTTCACAAAAATTTATTCCTGCCGGAATCGGTGTTCGTGAAAAAAAACAGATCGTTCAATTGGAGAAGGTGAGGTTCAATAATAAACAATATTGCAGAAAAGCGCGTTTGCTTCATACGAGCAATCTTCGCCAGAACGAACCATCACACACCAGTACCAGTGGCGCTTTCAGCAAGGCGAGCAAGAGGCGATTAACTTTGCCATAAAACCAACACGGCGCCAACGCAAAAAGAATTCGAAGGTTGGCATTCTATGAGTTGGTGCGATGCGTTGAAATCTGACGCACCAAGAAAAGAAATGCTAAAGCAGATGTTAGCAGTTTGAACATACCCTTGAACATATTTTCCATGTTGGGTATTTGCTGTTGGTAATAATGATACGCTGTATTGCAACATCACAGTCGAATTGCGAATACTACTAAGGTCTTTACCACGTTTTTAGACGAGTTTTTACATGGTATTATTGTGTCTGTGCGAACAGTATTGTTTTCTAAGTTAGTTCATTATAAGGTTTATTTTTTAAAAAGGTACTTTGTTATACTAGGATAATAATATTTGAAGTTAGGTCTAGACTCATTTACTACTCAACAATTTTTGATTGCACAATATGCCCTAGTCTGTTTCAAACCGAAGGCTGTCTATTCAAGCGCCAGGATATGTCACTGGAAGGTGTCGAATGATTTACGGTTATCGAAGACACCAGTCCACCCAATCGGTTATGTAAGTATTGTGTCTAATTGTTTCACCATTTCATAATCTACTTGCCTTTACTTGCATACTTGGCGTATAAATTAAACCTGCCGTCTGCCATCGAGATGATTACAAATATAAATCTTGCATTCACACACTATATTATGTTGCAATTTTATTACAGGTTAACATAAAATGCGTCTGGAAAGTAAAACTATTTAAACTAAGCGAAATCATGCTCGGCCGTAGCCTATCACGTAACAACGAAATTGATTGGAATTACTTGCAGTTTTACATTTCTCCAGAATATAAGCTATTGCAATGCTAGACAAAAATTAATAACAATTATCAAGTACGGCCAAATTGCGTGGGCATGATTGTTCATCAGTCAGAGCCTTCATGTCACGTATGGACCACTGATGGATCGCGCCGCTAAGGCGCGGTCCATTTGTGGGTATACTTGACAAAGTAAAAGTTATGCATAAGTTTCAACCCGTGCATGCCTATGGCTGCACATTGATAGCAAATGATAATAATAACTAGGATCAATTTTTGATGCTAAGTTTAAATATTGGAAGCATTCAAAATACGTAAAGTTGATAATTATGTGTCAGGGACGTCGCAGCCCATCTCAAGTGCGACTTGCGCAATATCCTTGGTTACAGTTGTTTTTGTGTCTTCAATTTGTTTCCTGTTGCTGATTTTGAAAACACGTTTTTCTTTTCCGGCGATTTTGGCCATGTCATCTATACTTGGTGCGCCACCTCCGTTTCTTGGTATTCCCAGGACGTAGATCTGAATTTAAAAAAAAATGGTAAATAGTCTAACATGACGCAGACAGTACCTATCTCTCTCTTGTCCCCATGCCATTAAATATGTGTTTATATTTCGTAACTGTTGGGCGGAATAGCACAGTGGCTGATACTTTGTTTGAATATAAAATTACAGTAAAATACTATAGTTTTATAGTAAACCTATCGTAATTTTATGGCAATCAACTTCAAAAAAGTCCCCACACTTTTTTGAGTAACTATGTAGCATTCCATAGTAATTTATTCTAAATGACAATATAATAACTTAGGTACACTCGAGCTTACGACTTCTGAACAGGGATTATCTTGTCTTGATGGTGTCGGTTCACTCAAATAAAGGTAAAAACTCAGAGTGACCATACGACCATAAAAACTCAGAACAAGGCAAGACCGAGAGGCTAAGCTTGCCTTTTTTGAACATGGACCGGGCAAATTTTTTTTAAAACTCATAAGTTTATTATTCATTATTTTACCGCAACTCCATCTTTAATTAGTTCCTGTGCAATCTTCTCTGAGTTTTCATCTATGGTGAATCCGTTGGCGATGATCATAGCGACTCTCACACTCGATTTATCATCTAGTGTGGTTTTGACATGAGTGAGAGCTTTTCCCAAATCATCTCCTGAAATATTTTGAAAATTGAAAATTTGTTCTTATTACGTCATTGGCGTCGGAAGGCGACGTCTTGGCTGGGAGTGATCTGGGGAGAAACGAAAATTAAAACTTTTCTTCATGAGTTGTTTTTGTGGCTTTTTGTGTTTAGAAAATTAGCCACTTTGAATGAAAAACTATGAGATAAATACAGAAGGTTTGGTTCAAAAATTTTGCATATTTTGAAGATATCGTTGAAAAGCCGGAGGGAGCAGAAAATATTTAAAAGAAATATTAATGACGTGGTTACGGTCACAAACAAACCTGATCCGCTTGATGCTGGCAATGTAGATGGCATCGAAGCTTTGTCACGTTTGTTGGAGAAATCATCTGTATGGAATTGACTGGTCGTATCAACAGTGCTTGAGTAGGTGTTGACTGTCAAGGATGTTCTGGATCTGTATTTTCTTTCAAGGATACTGTAAATAATGAATAACGGGAGATATTGAGATAGAGAGGATGGAGAACATGAAAAGAAAACAATATGAATAGGACTAATTTCAAAGGTAATTGAGGATCTTTCAGACTCAATCAAATCCATTGTCGGATATTTTATTCGAATCGGAGCGAATCATAATTAAATATAAAACGTTCCATTTTTTCAACATTGAATTTCTCCCGAAAGTACAAGCACCAAATTAATTGTCATAAATTGACTAAAGAGTGATATAAACGAGGCATTCAGAAAATATATTTTTGTTTGCATTTATTTTGTGATAGAACGAATAAATTTGACATCGTTTAACATTATTTTGTTTGTACTATGTTGTTAAAACACGACAAATCTATTTAATTTGTCACATTTTTTGTTGTGGTTTTTGTTTTGCTCGAATCCATTCTCATCGACTAATTAGTTGACAGTCTGCCAATATGCAGGGAATACTGCAAATGATACTTACGTCGCAGTACGGAGGACCATTCTGTTCGCCAGTGCAAAATGACCGGTGTCGCCGTCAGCTACATGGATCATTGCAATAAGTTGAATATCCCTGACGCGGTCGCATTCTGTGAAACAATCATTCATTTTATTTATGACAGTTTGAAAATGATATAAATCGTTTGGGTGACATTGGACGAAAAAAATACGTTAATGTTAATATTTCTGCCAAATAAGACGCCAGGCGCGTTTTTTTATCAATCCTGCCGCTCTGCTACACAACAATGTAAACGATAAACAATATAACCCAGTCAGAAAATCTTGGTCAAAACATTATTTGTTGACCATCGCCGAAGCGCGGTCCGTCTGTTATCGCTTGACAAAATATATTTTCTTATTGTGATATTATAACTATTACCTATCGAATCAGATAACATATTAAGTCTTTCTCACAAATTATCACCTTGGTATTGTTTTTTGAGGTAAGGAATTTTTAGCTCCGCCGGGATTCAAATATTTGCACGTAAGCTGTATTTTATATAAAAAAAAAATACAACGGATCGTGTGGCTTACACGGGTCAGAGTCAAATGGTAAATTGGACGGTTTCAAATGGTAAAAGCGGATCTTGCTTTTTCTCAAGAATTGTTGATTGAATAATACCACGTGTACCATTGAAAATATTCTATCAGACGTACCATTCTTACTAAATGCCATGTATTAAACTTCAAACAAAACCACCACTCACTTCTACACTCTGGTATTGCATCCAAAGACCATTGTCCATATCGAGTAAAGTCCTTTCTTCTGCACTGAGTAAACAAGACGGAATCTGTCGTTCCTTTCAGATCGTATCCCTCCTCACATAAAAACACACAAAAACTTCCGGAGTAATCATAGGCAGAGCATCTTTTTTCGCCATGAGTCATGGCTTTATAACTATCGTCGCATACGATTGCTGTAATATTATTTCATGGTTAGTCAAATGTCAATATAAGTTACTATTATTGCCCAACTCGATACCTCATTCAGTTAAGCGCTATAGTATTGTTCGAATCGACATCCGAAGCATGTATGTATACGTGGCATCTTGTTATTATTAGAGTGTGTATAATAAAATAAATTCCCAAATAGAAATATTATTTTGCCAAACATGAGTCACATGAAATGCGTCTTACAGGCGCGATCATCAGTGAACCATACATAGCATGGCTAAAATTATTCTGACCGGATTAGCTTGAAAACACAACCAAATTAGAGCGACGTAATTTTACACTTTCGGGCACTGTTCAGGAAAAGGAATTTGTTAAAGCGATTATTATCAAACAAGCACGAACGATTTTTTCAAAATTTGTGGCCAGGTAATAACAGGCTGTACATTTTTTTTTCGGAGAAAGTTCAATTCTCCATACAAAATTACCTTTGAAATCAATGGATTTGTTTTAATTATTTCCCGACAATACACAATTTTAAGATCACTTTATCGTGATCATCCGACAGCGTTTTCGTTTCGATTCAGTAGCGGAATTAGCTAAGAAAATTTAAAGTTAATTTTTTCCACGTATTTTTTTGCTTTTTTTAGGAAGTAACTTGAAGGTAGCAATAAGATAGGGACAAGTTATCATTTTCATCCTGCTGGAGTGAAAAGCCGAGAATACGATACAACCACATGGAGAACAACGGCCTCTCATACAAGTTCCATGCCGGGGTGAAATTTTTGCCTCACAGTTTACAGATTTTTCCGATGTATGGACATGGTTTTTCCTTAAACATCAGTTACGTGAACATCATGTTAACAAACCTTTCGCGGAACAAGCCTCTCATACAAGTTCCATTGAGAAACAGATTTTTCGGTATAATGGTGCCTTAAACATCCACATTGCGCCGGGTTCATGTCTAACAGACCTTTCGCAAATAAACACCCCACATGGTATTCTAATCAATGATGTCAGAGATGCCCAGCTCGAAGCGTATTCCCAACCTATTTACCCATTGACCTAACTGAAATGTTTCCCCTTGCGAATACTGTTATCAAATGGTATCTCAGTGCCATCTTGATGTTTTTGTTAATGTTGATGATGCTAATGTAAACAATATTACAGTGCACGAAACCAACCACGACTAGGGCTGTCCAAAATATTGAATTCGATTTGTGACTCTCGAATTCAAAAATTACGTGAATCGATTTTTTCAGCGCTTTGGAATCGACAGAAACCTAATTTGAATTATTTTCGAAAATATTTGTAGATTTTACTTTTATGTTGATAAACGTTTTTGTTTGTTTATCTTAAGACTATTCAAATATTCGATTCGCAGAAATTGTTCGATCCTGTTTCGAAATCACAAGATATCCAATTCGGGCCTCCCTTAACCACGACTTTCCATTAATGATAAGACAGATTTGAATATCACGTGCACTCACTGAAGATTAAATTCTTCACAAAAATCAAACTGAAATTTTATGGTGTTAGAGTGAAATGACTTACGGCTGCAAGTTGGTATAGGGGTTGGTGGGCTTGGCTTGTCTTTGACAGAAGTCCACTTGCCGACGCTATCACCATCTCCATCATCAACACATTCGATATAAGCATTCTTGTCTGTGTCAATTCCGTCCAAATCGTAGTGGTCGTTGCAGTAAAACACGCACAAACTTTTAGCAAGATTAGTTGCTGAACAAATCAACTCTCCGTTCACCGGAGGTTGTTGTTCTGGATAACATCTGATAGCTAAAAATAAAGATGATCATAGACTTAGTTCGAGTTACAGCCCTAGCCTGAGGGCGCAACATCACGTGTTAGTTTAGATATGGCGGTGTGTATTAAGTAGAATAATGAAGGAAAATTGCTTTCATATTAGATTCGATTTTGGAATTTACTGGAACAATAAATTAGAATTTTAAACTTTTTCACTAAAAAATGATGCCAAATTCTCAAAAGACGTGGAAATAGAACAAATAGAAGAACACACACGAGGCTTTCGATAATTTCCTAAATTATATATAGATTGTAAATGATGTGAAATCTTCATCATATACGCTGCTTTATAAAAAATATCAGAAACAATAATTATAAAAACATTGTCGTATTCTATCAAGCAAAATCCGTTTCTGAAGTCTATGTGACTTTTGCCTCATAATTGAATTAATTACCAAACTTATTTTGTTTTTTTACACATCCAAGTTAAAGTTGTATGTGTTCCAAGACGATTTTCGTCACGCATTCTATTATCACTGTGTTTTATCAAATATCTTGGTTGTTTTTGTGTTTTTCAACGATTTGTTCCAAAAATTGAAAACTTGTTTGATGATGTTGCTCTGGTTCAATTTCGCAGCCAAAATTTTACCATTACCGTCGTGTACATATTTACTGAGAAATCGATTCAGGATGTTTATATTATGACTAAATGAAGAAAAATGTAACGCCTGGGTCACATAAGGCTGTGGCCGTTTCAGCTGGCTAGATACAATTCTGCGGAAGTCCAAAGACCAGTCACAATTTTTCTAATATATCACACATACAAGTGTTTTCTTTTCAAAACTGTATGGTGGTTCGTACCGAATCGAATTTTGATGACGGCAGAAATTCGTTTATATCTCGATCGTATGATATATCACAGGTGAATCACTTTTCTCCCAATATTTAATACAATAACTTACGTGAACATGTGAACCACGGGCTGACGGACCATTCATCGTTTTCCATACATTCAGTTGTAATAAACTTGTCAGTGGTTCCATCAAGATCATAGTAAGTCTCGCATGACAATGTGCAGACGCTTCCGTTGTCTTGGCCCTTTGAACAGTTCACGACACCAAACGCTGGTGCTATGATTTCTCGACATGATGCAGCTTTTCAATAAAAAAATATCGTTTATTAACATCAGTCTGACAATATTTGGTGACGTTTACCTAATTAGGCATAAATCTATGCGATTAGATGGCGCCATTGAGATCCTATTTTGTCTTGGGCGGAAAATAAAAACAAAGCAATATGTTTCTGAATAAATTTCAGAGATGCGAAACTTGTTTTATAATGAGCTCGAAATTAAGTGGAGTTTGAACTTTACGGATAGAAAACTACTGATCTTCGCAAAACATTGTGACTATAGTCAAAGGAAAAAAACATTTCAAAATATGATTGGCACTTTTGGTTTTTCTTTATAACAGATGTCAAAGCATGTTAGATTTTTTTAGAGATCAGTGTACTTACTGTATATCTCGTACAAGTATGAGCAAATTCTGAGTAAGTTTTTTCGCATGCATTTGAACTATAGAATTCTCCGTCGTAATACTGTTTTACAAATCGTACTGATTTAAACTATTTCATGTACTTAAGGTAACAAAAGATGCTTAACAATTTTATACGAATTGATAAAGCCTATCCAAATTGACGAAGTTTTCAATCTGATCTTTTGAGCCACTTAAACTTGGCCTCGATATATGTTCTAATAAAAGGAAATGTCGGCTTACTTGCTTTTGCGCGAACCGTACATAACATACAAATCAGAGCGATATAAAAGTACTTCATTTTCGATTGGTTATTTAGGTTTAGTAATATAAAACTTGAAATGACAAAAAGTACAATATAAATATAACTATTGCAATCAATATTATATCTACGGCGTTATTGCATATGGATTGTATATTGTCTCCACTCTCTAATAGCCCATCAGCGTTAATATTAGACATTATATAATACGTTGGTTGTTATAGGTTAATTTTAAATAACATTCGGAACTTAATAAAATTATAAAAATGATGAACTATAAAAATGATGATGCTTCAACGTAATTTCTGATATCTTACTAAATCTTGCAGTAAAATCATGATCTATGATAATTTTACAACGTAAGATTCGGCATATATCCCTATCCACTGCAAAATGAATCAAATTTAGCAAAATCGAAAAACGAAATTACTTGTAATCAAGTTTCTCCCCAAATTCCTTAACATTCGAAATTCGCAATCAAGGCTTGAGCTTATTGATAGCGTGCTCAACTGTTCATAGCTTATATGGAGTTTTATTAAATAGAGGTGAATACAATGGTAATAAATTGTAAATATTTAATTATTGAACATTATTCATTTTCAATGCAATGATTTCAATTAAAAGATTAAATTTGTAAAAATTTGAATTACTTCTATTTTACAATAGTTCTATTCCATATTGCATATTGTTACAGTCGTTCTAAAGGCAGTTTATTAACTAAATAAAAACTCCTATTGCCTTCAAAATCTGTGCAACGCGCTCGAGTCAATACGTTCACAACTTCACAAACCAAGCGCAAAATTATAACTGGTAACACAAGAATAATTCTCAACTTTATAATGCTATGCATATACGTACACGATACCTCCGAGCTATCTTAACCTAACCATTGAATGACTAAGGCGTTTGTCTGTGGTAAATTTGGTTAAAGATATAATCAAATTTATTTATAACGTTAAATAAAGTGTCTTGACATATAACAAGGAACAACTACAAAATGAAGGTGGTCAAATCTGCGAAAGCCTGTTTTTTTTTTACTTCTCATTATCTTGAATTTAATTATGTGATTTAAGAATACAATTTGAACTAAAATAATGCTTTTTTTTTATTGTAATGTTTAGAAAAAAATTCAAAGCACAGTGTGTGTCTGTGCGCCTCAATGGTTTAAAATACATCTGCACATCTTGCTCACTAATTCTGATCAAATAATCAAATAAAACATGAAACATACACCGAATATAATATAAAAATAAGTGGGAATTTCACCTGCTTCGATCGCACAGACGTATGATGCTACGACGAGAATAATTGCCTTGAAAAACATGTTGTTTTATGTAATTTTCTATGAGAATAAATCTGTATTAAAATATTTCTAGTTAAAATTTCGGAAATTAAAAGTAAATTCACAAAAAAGACAAAAAACTGCTACAATAAGGCAATAAAATGTAAGCACAACAATGCGGCTCGTGGGCTCAGACGATTGGAGTTCGATCGTATTGTCGATGTTTCGATACTTCACCTCACAACCGATCGTGACTTTCAGGAGGTACTACCCGGGTAGATGGAACATATAGTTGGAAAAATGATTTAAATTACTCGGATTAGATATGTAACCAAATCTTAAGTGTTGAAATAGCATCCGCAGGGTTACAAGTAATACAAGAGCACGCCTTACTCTCATCCGTATTGTTATAAATTTCTTTCACAATAGTTTAAAACATTCTGGACAACTTTCAATACACTAAACGTACGACGTAGTTTTTATACAACAATATCAGGAATTACTTCTGAAATGCTCGAAGAACTTCATTTTGAGGAATCCTTATATGCATCTCTCCATCCGTATCAACGCAAACTTTTGACTCAATGACATTAAAGTTCACTGCAGATAACCTTATCTTTTATATTTCTTGTGCGGTCGAGAACTGGGTGCTGAACGTAGAACACACCGCCCCGGGAAATACTTTCAAGAAAATTTATGATGCAAAATATCACGACTAGTCTGTAAAGTACGCTTAAGGCTACAAAAATGACGTTTTGGGTTGTTGTTCACAAATATTGGAAGTGCTTGTATTAGTAAGTGACAGTTACGCCTTTTCTTCCACTAAAATTGACAAGTTGTTTAGCAATTGTAATTCAATACCGGTTATTTTGTGCTGTCGAGTTCGATCCGACAGGTACTGAAAATATTCCAAACCCACATATGTCTATGTGGGTGGAAGCTTATCTATAATGTATTCATTACTCAGTCTACTTTACACTTTAGAGGTATTACGTCATAATAATAGCCGAAGGCTCAAAAATTTCATAATAAGTACAAACACTAAATGAAGAAATAAATGGGCCTGAATTTTCGGGTTATAACGAAAAAGATTTTCTGTGAAATACAGTGTTAAAAAAGCAAATAGACTAATAAACACATCTTGTTAGATATTCATTTTAGGTCTGTAAGTTAGGGCTTCGGAATTGTCCTAATTTAATTTCCTATATGTCGTAAAGTGACTTCTAAAAGGGAACAAAGCATCCACGGTTTTACCATCTTCCGATAGAAAAAAGTCACTTGTCGTATAATACCATAGTGTTTCAGTTCTCTTTGGTATGTATTTCACTTAAAGTGCAGTTACCTACATATATAATGGGTTATTTTCTATTTAAATAGTCAAAAGTCGGTTCATATCAACAGGGTTTAATGCTTCCGTCGTTGCTTGAATTTCATTAAAAATATCCATGAGACTGCTGCAATTGTTATCCGTATAAGCTTGCCTATTTGTGTCAAGGCGATACTACTGGCTTTTCTGATTTTGATTCGCGTTTTTAGTTTAATATATAGCCGTGGAAAAGGTCAAAAGATATCTTCGCTAAATCACGTCCTGATATTTAAGAGTAGTCATTAATTTTAATTAAACAAACAATTATTCGAGTTAAGAAGTTGTCAGCGCATGAGTTGGAGAATTTATGTGCATCGATTTATAAATATCTAAACCGCATCTCGTGACAATCAATCTTATTTCCCCACTTTGAACAACAGTAGGATAACAGGGAAAAATCCCTACCCACTTTGCTGTATTGGACACTGGTGTATCTCACCTTAGCGACGCGATCCATCAGTGACTTATGATTTTCAAAACAACTTTAGAAAAAATCCCTCCCTAATAACTGAGAACATCTAAAATTCCCAATAACACTAATACTTTCCGTGTAAGTGGACACGTGTTTATGAGCTCGTTCCATAAAAAATGACTGAAATCATTATTTCCAACTGAAGATTCTCGTGATGTTACGAATGCCAGCAAAATTTATTCAGTATTATCTGAAAACTGTTCCAATTCTAAATCACACATTATCTGCTGAACGATGAGTCACAGACTATCCTCTTGGACACGTTTTACTCAGAGGAACTCTTTGAAACTTGGAAGGTATAATCGAAGCCATTGTTGTGCAAAAACCAAGTAGTCCAGAGCAGAAAAAATATGCACACATACGACACATACAGTGTTTATGGATGAATGCATTAGAGAGGCCATATTCAATTTTGGATAATTTTTTATCTTCATTAATAAGCTCCATTTATTAAAATTATACCAAAATGGTTTGATGCATAATTGTGCTTTTGATCGGTCAAGTATTGGCCGATAAATAGTGTACATTTTAGTGTAATTTTTTGTGTCTTCGGTCAAACTAAAGTATGGTGATTCGAAGCACAAATAATTGGGATAAGTGTAGAATCGACCATAAAAATTACCATACGCGTATTAAATTGTTTGATTGCTATTTTTCCAAAACGTCGAGGATCACTTTGAACTTTATAAAAACCTAGGTGACCTTAAATTTTTTTACGTTGGTAGTTCTGCAGGCACCGGAAATACGTAAAGAATTTTTCATGTTTTAGATTTTCTGAAGCAAAGAAACGACGTAAAATTACAGAAGATAACATTTACAAACACCCAAGAAAATTCAAAACTTTGTTTGTGCATTTTTCAGTAAATGCCGTCAACAATATATTATATTTATATATAATGTTGGTAACCCGCGTATATTTTGGAGTAGCTATATTGCAAACGATCCGAACACGTCATTTTCAGCGTGGTGTACGAAGAGCACCAACTAGCCTCCAGGTTGAGGGCAGGGACAGTTGTCTTCTCTTGTTCCGTGCTTTCCCGCTTCAAACTAAATATAAGAAAATGAAACAAATAGGATGCAGAAAATACAAAATAACCATGTTAAAATTTAATTTCAACATAATTGTACGAAATTACCACTTAGCGGTTATCAGATCTGCGTCTTTCTGTCGTGGTGGTTTTCGTTGTTGGTACGTATTTTCTGATCTTATCAATCTCTTTAGGGCTTTTTGCTTTTCAAATATTTAGTAAAACTTTTCATAGAAACATTTCAATTTTTGAATCAAATAAAATACTTGTTTTGTCAATTATATTAGAAACTCTAATGGATCGTGCCGCCGTCGAAATCAAATTGCAATTTATAGTCTTGTGAGATAAATTTAACGTACTTTTATTGTGGTGTCATATCACTAAAACCAAAAAATTCTTTCGTAAGCATGAAACACAGATGGCGACGTGTTTTCATATTTTGTTTCTGCCTGGACTCTTCTAGCTGCTCAGTGGAGTGCTTGGCATAAAACTGGAACCTGGCATAAAACTGACGTTCTTGAAACCCAACTAAGAGCAGGCTTTTGTATGAAGAATAGGCTAAAAACAGTAATCCGTGTTCCTGATAATACATTTTATTGGATTTTAGTCAAACATGCACCACATTGTTACTATAATTAGCCAAAAGCACCCTATCGTTTCGCATTCATGTTCAAGTTACATTACAGGCTTTTTTAAAACTATTGACGATGTATTTTCACGATGACGATTTATTTTGTTCAGTGCGACATTTTCCTACGTTATAAAAATAAATTAACTAATCTTACGTCGAGTAAGTCTGATTTGCGTTCAATGACGCTTGTAAGTACGTTTTATGTAGTAAGAAAGGGACATTTGGACAAAATAATGAAAATAAATACCAATGTAATGCCCAAAATAGATAATTAGGACACCGGGCTCAAGTAACGGTTTTAATTGTAGATTTGTTCACAACCAAGTTCCCCTATTGGTTGTTTAGCCATCAATGAGTGGATCCCACAATTCTCAATAGGAAAGCCAAGCATTCCAAAATTGTTTTCACCCTATTTTCTGTTCACTGTTTCGATCACTGGTGTCGTAGAATTTTTCTTTTATATTGATAGCATATAAATTTCCATGCTCTGTACCGATTTCTGAATAACATACTGCTCAGCGCAGAAACATCTCTCGTTTCAATAATATATTGGGTTTGAAAAACATCATGGGTGAATTTGTGCAAAACCGAATCATAGTTTGAATCTGTTTAGCTGTTTAGGATGTTTTTTTTCGAATGGGATCAAATTACAAATTCACGAAAAGAACTAATTCAACTATTTTATCATTATAACAAAAGATAAAAATTTGCAGCTACGGATTCCCTATTAGTTATATAAATGTTTGATTCTTTTCTATTGCTCAATGTGATGTTGCGGACTCTGGTATAAAGATTGAAAGTCTTTCATACCTCACTTCAGCATACAGACAGCAAAAAACATTTGCCCGAGTTCATAATAATACATATTATTAATTCTTCTTATTTTGTATTATCATTTACTTATCACAAGTCCAATATTCCAGAGAGCAAATTTATTTTTGTTTCATGCTCACTGGTATTAACAACTTTTCTTTACGTAATTGAGACGCTTAAAAAATCTATTTTCGTCCGCCAGATAAAATAAATAAATTAATCCTACGTCGAGCACGTCTGATTTGCGTTCAATGACGCTGGTAAGTACGGTTTAGGTAGTAAGAAAGGAACATTTGGACATAGTAATGAAAATAAACAACAATGCAATACTTAAATATAGATATTTAGAACATCGGTCTCTAGTAACGATTTTAATTGTGAGGTTGTTTTCAACTAAATTTCCCTGTTGGTTGTTTAGCCATCAATAAGTGATTCTGCAATTCTCATAGAGATACGGGCTATAACTGGCCGTATCACGGCGGTAATGAGTATTGAAAAAAGCAATCCTGCTAACATTATTTTGACGCTATTTTCGGTTCACTGTTTTGATTCTGACGTCGCGGGATTTTCTTTTAATAAAGGTATATAAATTTTCTTGCTACTGAACCGATTTCTGGATAAAACGCAGAAAAACGCAGAAAAAACTCTTGTTCCAATTGTAAATTGGATTTAAATACACCATGGCCAGGGCTGCGCAAAATCGAATCACTTACAGTTTGAATCTGTTTAGGGTTTTTTTTTTCGAATCGGATCAAATTACTCATTCACAAAAACGACAAATACCCTCTTTTTGTCATAACGGGTTTCCTCCATAATCAAAATAAAAAATATCTGTATCTACGAAATCTCTAATAATTATATAAATGCTTTATTCCTCACAGTATGCAGATAGAACGATTCGATTCAGCGGACCTGGAATGAAACTTGGAAATCTTTCACACCTCACTTTGGGCATACTTTTTTTATAGCCACTTCTTCGGGTGGATCACCTAAAAAAATTGACCGAGGTAAAAGTCATATTTATCGTCTTCTTATTCAAGTATGCGCTAAACTTTATGATCATTTTTGCTTGAAAAAAAAATACAATATTTTTTTTAAAGGAGCTTTCATATTCAAGTAACATTAACAAATATTCTCTACGTGATTAAGACATTTAAAAATCTATTTTCGTTCCTTCGTTTCGTTCGTTATAAATAAATAAATTAATCTTATATCGAGTAAGTCTGATCTGATCTACATTGCAAGCAAAGGACATTTTGACATAATAGGGAAAATAACGTGATGCCCAAATATAGATAATTAGGTCATCGGGCTCTAGCAACGGGTCTCATTGTGGTGATGTTTACTTAAATTTCCTTCCCTATTCATTGTTGTCTGCAACTCTCAATATTGTTGTCTGCAATTCTCTATCACAAAGTCCATTTTGCCAACTATATATGGACTCCGGATGTACCATGTCTTTGACAATCCTAAGAATAATGTTTTGGTATTATCAGACCACTGTTTGATTCTGGAATCGTTCATCCTTTAGCATTCCTTCTATTTATGAACTGTTGGGCCTAGAAATACATATTCTTTAAACTTAAAAAATTCAACTTAAACACACCCTGGTTAGGTCACGCCAAACCGATCCATTCATAGTTCAAAAACTTTTACTCAAATCAGAACGAATCACTAAATAAACAGCAAAATCCACCTTTTTGTCATAGTATTTAATTGTACCCATAAGCAAACTCTGAAAAAATCGGTAGCTACGAATACTTAAACAATGAGGTAAACGAAGCAATATCAACAATGTATTTCTAACTCACACTTCAACTCTTGGGGGAAAAATAATTTGTGCATAAAAAATTTTTTCTTTATTTTTTGCTGATACAATTTAATAAATTCTACTTCATTTTGCTGGTTTTGATTTTAGAATATGTATAAGTTTGTGATAAAATGTCCAAAGTTATGTTTTCGGATTAAATTTTTTTGTTCGGCAAATTAAATCACAACGAAAAGTATTTGGGAAAATAGAATTACGAGGTTATGTGATCGGAGAAATTTATCCGACAAATAGAAAATATGTAATTACTAACATTTGAAAATTATGTCAAATTATTAGGACAATACTTCATTTCCTTGGGCCGAGTTCAAAATTAGGTCATAACTATAAACGTGCAACTGACCTCATAAATACTAATGATTGTGGTTTATGATTAATTATAGTTTGTAGTAATGGTATAAACAATATTATTATCGTAAATACTCCCGATCATAGCTTTGATTTTACTATATTTCGCCATAAGCACGCTCACTCACAGTGATTCATGAACGTCGAAGAAGATTAATAAATTGAGCAATTCAGTTCGTGACTTGACTTATTTCTTTCCAGAAAATTCCGAGCTTGAAAAATAAAGATTAAAGATATTTTGTCCCGTCGACATGGCTTTATCTCTGAGCTACGAGCCGTGCTTGACCAAAGGAAGTATTCTGATTGGAAGGTCATCCACAAAACATTTTTGCCAGAATTACTGTAACGTTCTATCGTTTGCATAAAATATATGGAGTGCACTGAGCGAGTACCTTTCGTACAAAAATGCCACACACCGATTCAAAACAGTTTCAGCAAGATGTCACTACTTGTAAGTGGTACTAACCGTCGAATTGAACCAAAAGACCACATAATGAGTGACCAAATAAAACCAAAAGCGAATGTGAAAGAAAGGGTGATATGAAACCTACTTTAATAATAGTATTTGTCATGTACAAAAATAGCAAACACATTGAACGAGAACAGGAAAATCAAAATTAAAGGTTTTCAATCAACAACAAAAACGGGAGACCGAAATGTCTTTATTATTTGATTTGCCCTTTTGGCAATTTGACCTTTAAAAATCTTGCTTTTCAATCTTCAGAATAAATTAGATTTGTTTGTAATAAGAAAATATGCATGTAATTTGAACGTTCTTTCCTGCGCTGTGAAAATAAACTATCCCATCTACTATGAGTAATACATACATGAGTGGTTTGAATATCAAAAAGAGATTGAATCATTCATCACGCAATTGTGGTTCGCTTATCTTTAAACAACATCACGTCATTTCAAGGCAAGTCTACGCCAAATTAGGTAAATATCAAAATTTTTTTTCATTATTGCTGCTTGATATTCCAGTATTTGCGTTGTAAATCGCCTTCTACATAATATGAAAAAATCTTTACGACTTCTTGGTGTTGCTTTGGAATGGTAAATTTGGCGATATATTTGAGAACACCCACTGCATCTCTATATCGATATCCAATTAACAGCAGATAAGTCCAATCAAAACAAACGCGAGATCGTAAAACGCGCCGTTTCAACCTCGAAAGGTACTTTGAAAGATGAAAAAGTTTGGGACTGCAAATACATGGACATGGTGTCACCAATAGGACGCTCTGACCAGTATTTCTTTGATCTGATTGCGAGCAATCCGCTAGTGTTGCTGAAAACATAAATCCTTGGGTATATAGGGCCTTGATGGAACGCGCTAACTAAGCCGCGATCAATCTGCGTCTCATGCTAGACGAAGTAAGCAAGCGAGTGTGTTCATTGGATCATAATATTTGTATATACGCTGTGTATGTATGACTCGGTGTATGTCGGAAAGATTTATATACAAACCCGTATAGTTAAGTAAGAATCATTGATAGAGCAGATGAGGTTATGCGAAACCCTATCTTAATATGTTTAAAAAAAAAACCTTGGAGATTAGTTAATTCCTTTTCCAAACTTCATAGGACCACTTCCAACCATCCCACCAAATAAATGACAAGCCGGAGGCGCGCATAAATTTTTAATTTCATTTGGCAAATAAATTTTTTGGCTATTTTCAGATTCTGACTCGGGGACGCATTTAAGCAATTTAATCTTGATTTTTGCTGGTTTCAGACGTGCGAGACATACCGAATATTTGGAACTGATCACTGGCTACCGCCGCTCAATTATTCACATGGTTCGTCGGATTATTATTCAAAGTTTTCACAACTTCATTTGAGAATTATGGGAAACAATAGAATCGAAAGTCCTCATAACGCAATATCTTTAGGGAGAAATGAAATTGCTGTGATAGCGCAAAGTCGTCTGGACCACAAAATGTGTATCGAACCGGATACAGATCCGATTTGCCCAGTAAAAGCTATAATTTCAGATACCAAGACGTATAATTATTTAAGCCTAAAGTTCTTCATCATAAAATATCAGGTATATTATGTATAGAGACTTATCAAGGACAAAATTTAGCTAATAAACTTCGGCATCGTCAACAAGGAGGAGTAAAAACGATGTTCGAATACATACG
Source organism: Styela plicata (assembly GCA_963675895.2). NCBI lineage: Eukaryota > Metazoa > Chordata > Ascidiacea > Stolidobranchia > Styelidae > Styela > Styela plicata. Next base: position 14,985,845 of record OZ023142.1, on the reverse strand, counting down.
ACGACGACTAAATTCATTTCGTTGAATAAAGGAGAAGACAAATACGTGTTATATGTTAAAAAGACGACAAAATATAACTCTGGGAAACATAAAATTTAAATGTGAACCCCCATCGAAGAAATCAAAGTTGTTAGCAACATTTGAAAACACCTCACTAGTAACTATTGATATGTGTGCATGGACAATTTAATTCAGTGATTCGAATCGATCCGAAGCACAACTTTTTAGAATTAATCGTGAATCTTTCAATGAAACAAAAACTAAACTAAATGACTTTGAATTTTTAACGACAAAATGCAATGGATTTTGAGATTAAAATATTGAACTTTTTGCTCCTAGACATGGAGTGAAATTTAAAAATAAATTACTTTTGAGTCTATCCGTGCTAATATTAGTAATTCGTACCTAATTTTTTTTTATAATAGAGACGATCTATAATAGTTAAAATGGGATATTTAGTATCTATTTGAAATTTATGCTTTAATCCTATTCGAAAAAATTATCCGAACCAGATTCGAATTCCAAATGATTCGCTCTTGTCCAAAAGTGCTGATATGACAAGAACTGCATTAAATTGGAAACTGGAAAGATTTAATGCAAAATATGTAAAGCACAAAAAATCAAAAGGAATCTACACAACCAAGTGCACTAATTGTGCTTCGCATTTTCTCGATTGTACAATAAAAAGGTCATAATTGCAATATTTGAAGTTTTATGTAACTAACTAGGCTACATTTCATTTAGAAATATAAATTTTTGTCATTTCTTCTGCTTGAATAATTGGAATTCAGCAGTGTTTAAAGTGACTATAAATTGCACAGACTTGTTTAACCCTTTTCGATAAAACTTCAAATTATCGCATCGTGACAGGAGATTGTGGATCACCACACAAAATATTCGCGAGACGAAGAGATGCCCCGGGCGTATTTTTTTCATGTCATTGTTGTAATAAAAACAGACAGGAATGTAACGCAGTAAGATGTTTGAAGATAAGAGAATAACATGCTCAAACGGTCCGTACCCGATTAATATTAAAAATTTTCTTTTGTCAAGCACGTGCCACTGATGGATCGCGTCTCGACAGCGCGATCCATCAGTGACTCATACTTAACAAAATTCGTTTTAGTAAAAGATGTCTGATTGGGTAGAGTAGTGGGCTGAAGCAGACCAATCAAGGGATGTATTTCTCGTTTCGATTGATGAGCACAGAACCAGCCCAGCCATTTTGCGCATTTTTTGCGAGAATGAGAAAAACATTTTATATTTAAAATAATATTTTCATGCCAAAACCGATGAAATGTTTAATGTGGTTATACGTGTACATACACGAAAATAGGTACAAATAAAGTTAAATAAAATAAACTCTGAAACTATTATTATTATTCAAAGTATTCGAATATATTTGACAAGTTTGTTCTGAATAAGACCGTAAAAATAAATGAATAAAGTCTACGACTGAGACATCGTCAGGCAGGCCTAGGTCTGGCCCTCTTTTGCCCCTGGTGGTGAGCCAAGTGGACCGGAATGCATTCTCATGATAAATTCATTGTTAATTTTCAAATTAGTTGAATTTTGTGATCTTCGGTGAGGCCTATTATGCGCTACATCGGTCAGTCAGTCATTTTTGAGACGTATTCCCTTTTACAGCTTATTTAAACAAAAATGATATAAACCATATTCTTATTAGTATACGGTCCATTTTCTAAGCAATATAGAAATAATAGACTAAAAAAATCTGCATAAAAATCGTCATCAAAATTTGCTCGGAGATTACAATATACTTTTATATAAGCTTTCCAAAACCGCTATTGTGCAAATTAATGAAGACAAAGAAATAGTACTCAATAAAAGTTTTATTTATTTTGTGAACAAAGTTTGAACCTTGCATACACGATTGGGAAAGCAAATTGAAGCAATGAACTTCAACACAGAAGTTCGTGGAAAAATATTGTCTTCTAGACGTCTCAGTTTTCTTAGTAGCCCTATCTCAAATATGAAAATCCTCTGATCTACATTCATATTTCTACAGACCAAGCTGATGTGTCCCGCTTAGCCTCTAGCACTTTTGCGGTGGTTGCACTTGAAAGCTTTGGCGCTTCATACAAACTTCTGATAAAAGCATTGCAGAGTCCTGCGGAGATGTAGGACATCAAATATCATTTTTCATTCGGCAATGCTTTAATCGTCAAACTTTTTTAACAACTACTGTCGCAATTTGGACGGCATATGAAATCGGGCAGTTTCTTAGGACGAGAGAACGTTAACTCATTTTATGCTCCCCCAGTCTAGCAGTTAGATATACGTAGAACCGTATTTACATAACAGCCGTGTAGGAACGAGTTCCAGAATTCCCCTAACCTATGTCCTGCGTTTCGTAAGAGACCCATAAATAAGACGTTTCACGATCGCCCAGGCCAGCAAATATCTCTCGTTACAGTTAGCCATGGGGGTTCAGTCCCGTATGAGATGTTTTCCATTGAGTGCAGTTGCTGGCACCACTTCTTTTAGTATAATATCGCGTGACATTTTGATAGCCCTTAGTTGGCTCTTTTTAGGTGCTGCTTCTCGTCTTGCTTAGAGCGAACTTCAATATAAAAAAAACGAACTTCCTTTGTTGGTTTACCAAATAAAAATAACTAAAGATATTCTGTCCTCTGCTGACATCTAACGTTCACTCCAAAGATGTGAAAAACGGTGATCAAACTTGCCGAATGCAGCTTGTATTCAGTTTTATTACAGATAGTTGAATTTCAGTCCACAATGTCAGTAAAAAATCAAGATTACTCATCAAGATTACTCTCAACGTACACATCATAAATTCAAGCAAATAAAACAACGATCGTTGCAGTATTAGCAATTCCATCTGGCTAGTCCGTGGCGTTTTATCCAGTCCGTTCGTATGAGGCAGTCTGCGTCTATTGACCTACCTCTAACCGACTCAGTCATATGCCTCAAACGCCCTTCTCGTCATACCTCTGCCTTTGGGTTACCTTCTGCGTTCTACGTGGAAAATTCGACACGTGCTATAACTGGGATCATTTGGAACCTTTGCTTGAAGGGTGCAGCGTTCTCTTGTTCGGAGCGAATTTCTTGAATAGAACGTAGGATGGAACATTTCAAGGCACATTTGCGAACTCCAAAACGCCCTCACTAGCGGATAAGATTTACGAGGCCGTCGCGCACTAAGCTTGAGCCAAGTCGAAGACTTCCTTTGTTCCGGGCCTTACAACCGTGCCTTCCCGTACGACACATATGTACAGAAGGTTTAGCCGTTCCTTCGACCAAAGCGCACCACTCCTCGCCTCGATAAAATAAATATTTTGGATTTTGACGCACTCGTTTTATCTACTTTTTGTAGTGACTGAACTTCCCAGTCTTTCTCTCGCTTTTTGAACAGCAAATTGTGAACGCGTACAGTCTGACAAGTAGCGTTGTAAAAACTTGCTTTGCAGGAAGAGGTGCATCTCAGATATCACCGCAAGCCGAAAAAATAGACTACTCAACCGAAGCACTAAAGACAAGCGAGTAAACCGATGATTGATTGGGGCAAAACGCGAGCTGGAAGTGGGTTTTTAGATACGACCCAATTGTGGACAGACAGTAGTTTCTTACAGACTAATTCACGGCAGCCAAATGCACTCCTGCTCGTCCGATACGGGCCATTGACGGCTGTTCGCATTATGTTTAAACCAAAGATTCGCGATCTGTGCGATTTTTGTGTTTATTTGCTTTTATTGCAATTTTTTGCACATTCGCCGGTCACTCTAGACTCCGGAATGCGGTTCACATCAAACTAAATTGAAGCGGCCAAACTGAAAAAAGAGCTTCGGTGAAACGAATTCAATGCAAGCAACTTCTGCAACGGGCTGAGCTCGGACGAAAAAGTCTCCGACAAAATCCGATAAAAGGATTAGATCAAGAAACTCAGCACGTCCGACGATCCGGTATTCTTGCCCAAGTACCTGCGCACTGCGACCTACTCTCCATTTGAAGTAAGATGCTCACAGTCCGCCAGCATCGCTCCACCTAGATGCTCCAAGGCAAAAACACAGCATTTCGAAGGTTTAAACTCCGTTGCGGAGAATCGCGCAAAACACCGCAAAAAGTGAGTTGCGCCTGAAGTTGGAAATAAAAAAAGGAGCTTTGTTTGCAATTTTAGCCATTTCCTGAAATCTGACAATTTCCTAGCACATGCTAGTATCATTTGCGTGACTAGAAAAAACTTCTTGTTGTTGTTAGCGCTCTTGTAAATAGCAAGGGAATTCGGGTAGTGCACGAAAGCTGTCACAAAACAAAAATTCTGGTCATTTCAACATAGCATAACCGTAATTATAGACATTTTGGAAACATGTAGTTTCCTAGCGTACGACAGTACGAGCAAGAAAAAAGTTATTAACGTTTTTAGCGCAAAGTTTTTGTAAATTAGAAGTAAATTCGAGTTATAAATCAAGACTCTTTTTATTTAAAGCGAGAAAGAGTATTTCACAGTTTTCTGAAAAAAGTTTCTAGACGACCTTTACCTCTTTCTGGCTAAAATATTTTGTAGAATTTCTGCCTCGAGCGGCTGCTTTGTTCGGACGAACGAAAGTAGAAAGCTCTTTCGAACAAAGGCCATTGTAATATCAATAAAATGAACAAAGTTAGGCAACTTCACGACGAGGTGACAAGCTTTACAAACCGGAGGAAGGTTTTGGACCGATCATGTAAATCACACGTCGCTGAAAACGATCAAGCATGTTCAGGACTGTAGCAGCAGCGGAACCCCAAATGCGACAACGATGCTCCACGCAGGCTCTAATCAGAGACTTATATGAACAATTTTTTGAAAGGTAACTACTGGCACGATATAGATAACCGACTTTCATAGAAGCCTTCATAGCAATACTTGCGACATAGTCATTCCATGTCATATCTTATAAAAGATTGAGACCAACTAATCGAATATTTGAAGACCCCTCAAAAGTTGTACCGGATAGTGATATTTGTGTTTCCCGTGGATTGAAGTTTCGATTAATCGACAATACTTTGGTTTTACCCGGGCTAAGTGAAACGTGCCGATTTTGCGAGAGCAAGGCATTGTTCAGAGCAGGAGGAACTGAACTGCTATTGTAGAATGCACTGAATGGTATATAAATATCTTCCATTAGTATAGCGCTATAGATTACTGAGGTGATAAGCCCATCCGCCAGGCCAAGGCAGTAATCCCATTAGTTAACGCGTAGATTACATTTTGTTTGTACAATCATACTCTAACTAACTCCAACACACCTTAAGGGGTGGAAACATCGGGATATCATGATATATTAGACAGTTTGGAGTTGAATGTTACCTAATGCTCATCTCAATTTGAAGATATATTTTGTGAGAGTCAAGTCACGATATAGGCTTCAAGGCATGTCGGGGATTTGTGTGCCTGGCATGAATAAATGAATAGCATTATTCAGTGATAGGAATGGAACCCAAATTGCACCAGAAATACCAAATGCAAAATGAACAATATAGCGACTGCGAGAAAATTATTTGACTCAAAGCACCCACATACATGCATACATGAATTTCGAAACGTTTCTCAAATGATATTAGATGTTTGACTAAACCGACACACATGAACAAGCGAGTGTGATTGATTCCTTTAAGTTGGTTTCAAAGTGCAAGCAAAACATTAACGTCCTTTGAGGCATCATATTCCAAAATTCCGTCAACTCCGTTTTTCTTAATATCGGGACGCTGGTTTGATCCTACACATTTCTACTCGGTATAAAAATATAAATTACAAAGGATCGGTATCGGCAAAAACCCCAGCAGATTGCAAAATCACGGATGATTTCTGCTGTCCTGGCAGGCATAACCGGCTTCCATCATAACGGGCTACAATACAGAATGTTTTTTTTTCAAGTTGACTCCAGAATAATACAATTTGAAACTTTGCTAAATCATGTTCTTTGCTTTTTTATCAAATTATTTGGCACAGCTTGTGCGCGAAACTTCCGAGGAGGGGGAAGGGGCTTATACTCATCAACATCTAGGCACTGGCCTTTGTAGCGGTAGTGTATCTTTTCCGTGTCACAACCGCCCGCGCTCTTTGTTTTCAAGTGGAAGTCTATGCCAAGCTATACCCCGAGCCGAAGAACCCCGACCATCTGGTATGAGTAAACAATACGGTTATTGGGTCAAGCGTATAATATTCTACAATGCAGAATGTAAGAGAGGACGTAGTTAACGTACGAGAGGTTTTCGAGAAAAACCTATTTAAGGCAACCAAATATTGTCCTGCTCGTCTGATTATGGCCATTGTCACGACTGTTCGCACTATTTTCACTACGGTATTGTAAAACGCTGTTGCCGAGAATGTAATTTACGACGAATATAGCTTATATTGTACATGAGTCGCACAAGTTTGGAACTCCACTTGGCATAAATTCTCCGAATAAAAATCTCCAATTTGTGGGCCGGGTCGAGTGGATCAGTAGAATTAGTTAGGGAGATCTGGAGATGTCGAATGGTTCTAGAGGTATATTAGTCGAAGTAGACTGTGCGACGTGGTAAATAAGGCGGGGAAGGATTCAGAGGAAAGGCGGTTCAGGTAGATAGGGAAAGGGTGTTGGGGGAAAGTCAGTTGAGGTAGTTGAGGGGCGGTTCCCGGAAGTATGGGGTGTGAGGCACATAGGGGTCAGAAGTAAGTGCTTTGGGAAAGGGGTTTGGAGGGAGGTCAGCTGAGGAAGATTGGGGTTTTCACGGAGGCGGGTCAGTTGGGGCCGGTAGGGATGAGAGGTAAGAAGGTTATAATGTTGTTTCCATATTCAGATAAACGAAATTGTTCATGTTTGACTATATTTTAGCCGCATGCGCGTCCTACGGGCTAAGCCGGTATTCAGTTTTCACCGCGAAATCGCGGAAATGGTAGGAAACACCGGTATGTAGACAAATTTTTCAAAAATGTTTGGAATAAAGAAAAGCAACGGTTACTCGATACCTTTTTCCAAATATCACGTCTAGAGATTCGCAGTTTCGGTAGTATTTGTGTGTATGTGAATACACATCTGCATCGGTACTCCTTAAATAAAATATTATGAATATTCCGCCCCAAAGGATGTGCGTAATACTTGAAATGAATCCATTTTTGCACTATCTTTTCATTTCTTGACGTATTTTTATATATCTTTCCTATCTTTTTATTTTTTATATATCTTTATCTTTTATATCAGAATATCTTAAAAATAAGCAAAAGTTCTTTCTCTCCTCCGGCCTGCAAATCAACTCTTATGTAGATTTTTAACCTTCTTGGCCTTAAATATTGAATTTCCCCAAGAAATTACCCAACATAATTATTGCTCTAAACGGCGTGCAAATGTTATCTGGAGGATATATATTTTTTTTATTTTTCAATGTCCCCCTTAAGATTTGAGAGCATCCGCCTACACTGTGTTTAGTTACTTTCAAGCTCTGAAATCTTATTTTTAAAAATTTTTCTCTTTTTCAGCGCTATTTTTCTGCTTCATAGTGATATGCTTGGGCGCCAATTGTGACGTGTAATTTGACAACCGGAATTTTCAAACATTCTATCTCCCTCCTTTTGGAAGTTTTAAATACGCCACTGTATGGTGTTATCAGAGTCACACATTAGCAGTGCGCCAATCGAAAAGAAATGAGTCTGTGTTTCGCGGAGAGAAACGCTGACATTTTCATCGAAAGCGATCGTTGTACAGCTGACGTGAATTACGAATTGCGTAAATACATTTGACCGATTTAACTGAAAACTCAACCTTGCTGGAATCTTCGTATTTTGATTTCGAGTTCGGAAGATTAGAAATGCATTAATGTCATTTGAAAATGATTACTGACTCTTTATTTACCGTATACGCTTCATTCCACGAAAATGTATGTCTATTCTGAGTTTTCGTCAGGACCTTTGGCTCACAAAAATGATGGAATTCTTGGATTACAGACCGGAAATGAACTGATTATTGGCAAAACACTTTTGACAATTCTCGTCACCGAATCTGAAATATCAATCATCTTTCAGACAGAATGATTTACTTTTCATACACTGTTCAGCTTAGGCCATGGATAAATTGAACTGTCGATGTGCAGTTTAAATAGGATCCATGCTTGGTAAAATGTCCTATGCATTTGAGGTGATTAATATCCTCGTTACCTATAAGGCTGCAAAAAGGTAAGAAATTTAATTAGTCAAGCATGTGCCCCATATGGACCGCAACTTGACACGACTCCAATCAGTATAGCGCTACAAATTACAAAGGTAATGAGCCCATCCGCCACGACAATGAATAAGCGAATGTGATTGATTCCGTTAAGCTAGTTTCAAAGTACAAGCGAAATATGGAAGTCCTTTGAGGTATCGTACTCCAAATAAAATTTCTACGAAAATTTACGCATTTGATTCAGGGCCTGACGTACTTACACATCCGAGGGACCTGAGTCGTCGGTGATTCAATGTTATCCAACATTGCCTACCATTGGTGTTAATGGTTGTATCATCACGACTGAAATCTGCCGTTCTGGCAGGCTTAGCCGGCTTCAATCTTTCAACCAGAAAAAACATACAGAATATATTTTTTCCAATAGACTCTAGAATAATACAATTTCAAATCCAATCTTTTGCGGGGATTCAAATAGGATTCTATTTGAAAACACTTATTCCCAGTCGTGCAAAATATAGCATATCAGGTTATGAAAACAAAATAGCACACTGGGTTCTATCCAATTTTGTGGTGACTGAACTCCCCTTCGCCCGGCATAAGAAAGTAAGTCGGTTATTGGGTGAAGCGAATAATATTCTGCAACGTAGTATGCAAGCGAGGACTTGCGAGTTAAAGTAGGAGTGACTTTCGAGAAAACTTATTTAGGGCAACCAAGTATTCTTTTGGTCGTCTGGTATTGGTTCGCACTTTTCACTACGTTATTGTAAAACGCTGCTGGCGTGAATGTAATTTTCGGCGAATATAGCTTATATTGTACATGAGTCGCACAAGTTTGGAACTCCACTTGGCATAAATTCTTCGAATGAAAATCCCTGATTTGTGGACAAGTCCGAGTGGATCAGTTGGGGTAGTTAGGGAGATCTGAAGACACCGAAGAGTTTTTAGATATTTATTAGTCGAAGTCGATTACTCATCGAGGTAAATAGGGTGGGGAAGGGTACCAAGGAGAGTCAGTTGGGCTAAATAGGGAAAGCGGGTCGAGAAAGGTCAGTTGGGGTAGACAGGGAAAGCGGTCAAGTAGATGGGCAGAGGGGTTGGAGGAAGGTTAGTCAAGGTAGAGCGGGAAAGGGTCAAACATTTTCGCACTCCTCCGGTTCGCAAATCAACGCTTATGTATATTTTTACCATTCTTGGCCTCAAAATGACGAATTTCCTCAAGAAATTGGCCAACAAAACTGTTCTCTTCAACGACGTGCAAATGTTATCTGGAAAATTTATATATTTTTTTGTATTTTTCAATGTCCCCCTCAATATTTGAGATCATCCGCCTACACTGTGTTTAGTTAATTTCGAGCTGTAAAATCCTATTTTTAAAATTTTCTTGCCCTTTCAGCGCTATTTTTCTGCTTCATGGCGATATGCTTTGGCGTCATAATTTGACAACCTGAATTTTCAAACATTGTATCCCCCTTCCTTTTCAAGGTTTCAAATACGCCACTGCATGTACTTTATGGCGTTATCAGAAGTCACACATTATCAGTGCGTCGACCGAAAAGAAATGAGTCTATGTTCCGTTGAAAGCAACGCTTACATTTTCATCGAGAGCGATCGTTGTACAGGTGACGTGAATTGCGTAAATACATTTGATCAATTTAACTGAAAACTCAACCTTAATAGAATCTTCGTATTCCGATTTCGGGGACTGAGAATTAGAAATGCATCAATGTCATTTGAAAATGATTACTGACTCTTTGTTTACCGTCTATTTCCGATGCCTTGGATTTGCACGCGTTAACTATTTATTTCACTGTTCTGTTTGGTCCTTAAATAAAATAAACTAACGATTCATTCCACGAAAATGTAAGTTTATTGTGAGCTTTCGGGAAGGGATTTGACTTACAAAAATAAAGGAATTCTTGGATTACAAACCGGAAATGGACTGTTTTTTGGCAGAACACTCCGTGTCACCGAATCGGAAATATCAATCATCTTTCAGACAGAATGTTTTACTTTTCATACACTGTTCAACTTAGGCCATGGACAAATTGAACTGTCGATGTGCAGGTTAAATATCATCCATGCTTGGCAAAATGTCATATGCGTTTGACGTGTTTAATATCCTCGTTACCTATAAGGTAAGAAATTTAATTAGTCAAACATGTGCCACATATGGACCGCACCTTGACGTTGTGATCCATCATTGGCTCATTCTCAACGAAACATGTTCTTACTAAAAGTTTTCGAGCTAGGGAACATAATTTAAACAAAACGCACCGTTTGACCGGATATTTGTCCACCGGACAGGTTTATTACATTACTTTGTGGCGTCACGGGTGTACCGATGTCCACCGAACCAAGACAGTGGCCTTATTTGACCTATGTGAGGTCGACAAATGTTTATTTGTCATCCGGTCACTTAGTGTTTCGAATTACGAAACGATTGCACAGTATCAACCAGGATTGATGACAATCTATGAGAATATTCTAATTACATATTTGACAGAACTTTTTTTATTTCATTTTTTTCATTTTATATCAACACCTAGAACGAACTAACCGCCGTGTATATGGCAGAGATACTGCACGATATTACACCAACAAATGCATCCAAGTGCAAAACAAATCATAAGAAGACTGAAACACTATGCCAAGGCGAAGCGAGTTATATCTGCCCTGGGCAACAGTGAAACCACCTACCAGTTGAATTTTTGATTAGCACTAAGCTTTGGAATAGGTTTTCTACTTTTTGATACAAGTATTTCCGAATTCAATGTAAAATAGATTCATATTATTCCAAATCAATTCTTTTCGAATGTAGCTGTGATCTAAAAATTTAATGTGGAAACGTGGTGAATGGGTAATTGTTTCACTGCAATGGAAATTGCAAATGAAAAATTACAACAGTTTCAATTAAATTTCCCTCTCAAAACCTTTACTGGATTGAGTATTCGAATCGAATTGAATCCGAACGTGGCTTCCGTACACTGTAAAAAAGTACAGTAAATTTACGGGTCATTCACAGTAATTGTTTATTTCCAAATTTCGAAATCTTTTTGTTAATTAGATTTATACCAAGTATGGGCTGTTGGCGGACCGCACCAGGCGGTGCGTTCCATCAACCGCCCATACTTGGTCAGATAAGTAGATTTTATAGTTTTATTTCAATATCAGACAGTAAAATTACTGTGAACGATCAATGAATTTACTGCATTTATGTACAGTGTTCTTCTGATCAATCTTTATTTACATTACAAAACAAACCGGCATATTACTTTAAATATACTTTGGTCACAAATATTTTTTCAAATCTCGATCAATTTTTGTTGATTGCTGGGGGTCAATAACCATGTTTTACAGGAAAATCTCAATTTTATTGGAATTCCGTCAGCATATCTCCTAAATTAACATTAGATATAAATACATCGGAAGCAATATTGAAACTTGACTCCGAAACTTGGTTTTCTTAAAATACTTTATAAATATTGATGAACGGTTTACCATAGTCCAGAGCAGATACTAATCACTAAACTATGCTATAACTGTTCCGTTCTGATGGAACGTTTCCGATTGCGTTGAAAATTGCATATTTTACACTTCATACAGATATTTTTGCAACATTAGTTGTTGGAAATTTATTTGTTCTAATGCCTCTTTCCGACCTTGCTTGTAAGGATACTAAATATAGAACAATATGATACGTATGGTCCGCGAAATCATGTAATATCTTTGATTGTTGTTAAATACAGTAGGCATTTTTGACCCCCGGGTGACTGGAAACTTTGGCCAAATTGAATTGAAGTATGTGCAAGCCGTTTGCCCTTCATTCATGCAGTTCTATTGTACCCATCTACAATGGACGGAAATTTTTGATGATAGGTTGATTTTCGTCAAATTTATGACGTCATAATGTGCACCGAGAGGAGAATTTTCCGAGCACCTTACGTTAAAAACTACGCAAAAAGTCTTAGACTATTTTTAAAAGTTGTCAACATTAACTATTTTAGACTACGCTGATTTTAGGCGTTTTCCGCGTTTTAAATAGATCATCGGAGTTTAAAAGTTTTGTGTGAATTCATTCCTTCTTCCCGTGCACGTGAGCACATAATACGGGACTACCGTCTTGATTCGCATTTAGGCATTGAGTTATCACTGTTTTTTTCACTGTAAGTAGAAGTGGTTATCATGTTGACATCACGGGGCGAGGTCTCGGGTTCGAGTCGAGGCAAGTCCGATTCGTTAATCCATGCCCACCACTCAGACCGCAAAAGCTTTAGTAGCCCATTGATCAAACCGTAAAGATCGTAACTTTCCTACAGCACTAACCCTGCCTGTCAGGATGATCCACTCGAAAAAGAGTGGTTATGGAAGAAAACAAATTCATAGAATAAATACATTTTACCGACTTTCCATGGTCGGTATCTCTGTTATTCCATCAAATCCAAATTTTTAATTGCATGAAAATAAAATTCTACGTCTATCAACGATTTATGGTTAATGTTTTCTATTAGATTTTCAATATTATTCTGACTAATCAAATCATATTTTTGTCATGCATGAGCCACTGATGGATCGCGCTTTGGTAGAAAGATTCCAGATTAAGATATAACTCTTTGTCGTCCATGACATTGTGATTTTTGAACACGATCTTGTCATTATCGAAAGTACTAATTTTCAACACAAATCATCAACGTTTCAGTTATTTAAAATTGTATCAAAACCGGATGAAAATAGAAAATATTGGCAAAAATAAAAATTTCTCGGTTCAAATCATGTATTTTAAAGCGAATACCGCCTAACGCTTTAATTCATCAATCATTTAGGAGAACTGGCTCTAAAACGACATCCATTTTCCAAACACCAATCAGTCATTTTTGAAAATATTCAGGAATGACCTTGGCACAATTATAATTTTTGTATGACTCGACAGAAAATTAATTTTGTCGTTTAACTATTTCTATTCACTACGTTTGAAGTCCTTGTGCCAAAGGAACAAGTCCAAATATTTTACTCGATAAGATTAACACTTATATTCTGATAAACACTCGCTTAAGATCGGTGTGGTTTTTTATGTATTTCAAAGAACATGAAAAAAAATAGAAAAATAACGTTTCATTGCTCAGATTGTAACATTTTGCCTCGCACGTTTATGATATCAACCTATTCTCTGTGGGTGTGGGTTTTATTGCTCAACCCAATTAAGAAATTTTATTTCGTCAAGCATAAGTCACAGATAGACCGCGCCTCGTCGGCGCGATCCATCAATGACTCAAGCTTAACAAAAACATGCGCGCGCAAAATATTTCTAACTGGTAGAAACGTAGATCGTAAGATAGTACATCTCTGTTCACGGAATGCTCTCTCTGATAGATGTTCATTTTCGGTTTGGAAGATTTTCCACTTAAACTGTAGTTATTGGTACTGCATATTTTCATGTAGCTCTTTTCAATGGGATATGAGTGAATGTTGGCCTTTTTTTTGCCGAAACATCCTTTGTTAAGTATGTGTTGATGAGGGAACACGTCGTTAAGATGTGGTTCCATCGGTGGGGCATTCTAGAAAAAGCTAATTAAAAACAATGCATTTTGGTAAAATGTAGTACTAGCTGCTGCATAGAACTGCGAAGATAACTTAAACCGCTATGTCGTTGGCAAAACCGTTATTGCTATTCGCTTCGCTCATTCTAACTAGAGAAATTTTTCCGCCAAATTATTATGATACTTATTTAACGAAACATAATATATACTTTATTTCATAGTGTGCAATTAACAATGTTCACAATTTCATCTTGTTACGTGACTTATTTTGCCTGTTGTCATTCCATCCAGTGAGGAACCAATAAGTCGGGGAGGTTATCGACCATTGCCGCTGGCTGTGGGTTACATAGCCTCGCCCATATGCACCCCCGAACGTATCCCTTATTTTCTTTTTCATAGTCATTGACCATACTTTGTGAAGGTTCGAACCCGCGTATTTTCATTGGGTGTTACGTTTGACATCGTCAGTTTCATCACGCGACATTTCCTTACAATGTATATTACATCACGTCACAAGATGCGCCTAAAAATAACATCCTCTATTGTTGCAAAGAGCTACATTAGGCATTACCAGAACTGAAACCAGATCTTGATCGCTATATTGAAGGGCAATTAATAGTATAGAGCGTGAACAATGCTGATAATCCTAAATTCTTCAAACTACGTTAATGCTAAATTTCTCACCTACAGAGTATAAGCATTTTAATATTGCACTTCGAGCATTGAAACCGCCCTTTTGACATTCAAAAAAATGCATAAAAACCACGTCGACCTCAAATGAAAGTTTATCAGAATGTAAAGGTTAATCCAATACAGCAGAACTTGTAAATGTTCTATATCCGCCCAAGAAATTTATTTCTGAAGGGCATCGAAATTATTTAAGTGACGCATAATTACTTTATTAATTACTAATTTGGTTTTACTTGTGGATTATATGTTCGCAAAAGCAAGGACCAACGTACAAACTTATTTATACTGTTGATAATCCAAGGCTAAAATATTATTATTGGTTTCTGAGGTGAGCACGGAAAATGATCAAATGCTTCAGATATTGGAAAAAGTGACAATTAGATCAAAGAGTACTTTTCCTGCTAGTTGACATATTTTTTACTACATTTATATCCGAGTATCACCAATGGCGAGAACAATAGAAACACGCACTCCTATGCTAATAATTTATTTACCTCCGGATTTATAGTGAATTCGGTTCGTCCGGTTACAGGGCTGAGCAATTTGATTCGGTGATTCGAATCAATCCGAAGCAAATATTATTCGAATCAACCGCGAATCGTTCAAAGAAACAAAAACTTGCTAAATTGAAATTTCGATTTTTAACCCCGAAATGCAATCGATTTTAGTCAAATTTGACCAGAATCGATTGTATTTTGTCGTTACAATATGACAATTGTTACTCTTAGACATAGAGTGTGGATTAAAAATATACACCATGAACTATAAATGTCTTGATTTTTCTAATGGAGACAAGTTGTATTACTAAAAAGGGGATATTGTTGATGGTTATTTACACGGAATTAGTGATTCGATCCGATTCGAAAAAATTACCACCACAGTCGTTACTCATATTCCAAGGCCGAAATGCTTAGCAATATACAGAGCATGACGATGCATGGATTTTACTCCTCCAAAACTAAAGCTTATTCTAGGACCTTTTCTTCAAGATAACTTGATAAGATATTCAAAATGAGTTTTAATTTTTTTTATTTGCCTATTGTGTAAGAAATTACTATAAATAACTAAGTTTTAAAATATCATACACTTGTAATGCTCAAATAGGGGCAAAATTGATATATCTAAAATTACTCTTTCTCCTCAAATTTGTGTTGGAAATAGTGTTACTAATCGAATGTCAATCAATCAAATTAATTAGAAAAATTAGGAAATGAGTCATCAGTCATGGTCTTCGTAATATATAACATGATATCATATTATATAAATTTCGTGGTTTATATATTGTTATATAATACTATACTATGATATCGTCATCATGGCGCAATGGTAAATTTGAATAATAAAGATTGCTCGTTTCACCGCATGCAGCCACCACATCTACACCGAGACTTCTCCGTTTCATAACCGTCCTCGCAGAGTCAACTAAATTACCTCTCTGAAACATTTTTTGTTTAATTTCTGGAAGATTTTTTATAAAAATTCGCTCTCAACAAGGTCGAAAGCAATGCCTATAGGGAACCATCTAACGGCCACTTGAATGACAAAGAGCTACTACAAGATATAGCGTTTATAGCGTTTTATATAGCGTTTTCAGTATGCATATAACTTATATATATAAAAACTACACACTCTAAGCTGAAAACATCCCATAAATAACTAAACCAACATCGTGCGGTGCAGGGAGTGGCGTCTGCCCATGGCGATGATAAACCATCCACCACTTTTCTTTTAATCGCACCTTACGACATAAACATAATTTTTTTGAGTCCGGAAGTTTCCAATATCGAAAATATGCACTTTTATCACGTAGTTGTAGGGTATAACTGCAACGTTAGGGGTAATTTCTCCCGTAAGGAAAATATAAAGAATCAATCCGCCTCATAGACTCACAAGATGTAGTTTTTATTCCAAATAGGAGAATTGGCGGCACAAATTGATGTCATTACTCAAATTTTACGGAAGCAGAGTATCTGCCAATCAAATGTCAATTAATCACATTAATGAAAGGCATATCTGGGAATGACATATCATAATTCTGATTTTTTTTTTACAAACTTGACCGGAAGTTGAGTGAGTTAAAATGTATATAAAGTCGATAAAACAACTGAGGATAATCATTTCAAGATCTGAAAAATATGGAACAAAAAGATGTTTGAAGAACAGTTTGCTGCTTAGTAACTGTGCTATAGTATTTGAGTTCCTTAGTATTCAGTTTTTGGACTGGTAGAATCGAAGTTGCAAAGATTGGAAACTTTTTTCTGCGAACGATTTTGTGTATACTTTCTTCGGACGAGATTTATAGAGCAATATATAATTATAGTCTGTATCCACTACTTGTACACTCGCCCTGAACACTAGCTGTGTTGTTCCATTCGAGTCCCTACAATACAAAAAAATCGCTAATTGTGCATACATTGTTACAAAAATGCAGTAAAATTACCAGTGTTTGGCTGTTATTTTATTTGTTGACTTTGAAATAAGCAACTATTTGCCAATTGTCGGTGTGGTTCGTTTCAATATCTCGACTAAAAAAGTGGTAGATGATTTAACAATCGCCCAGGGCAGATACCACTCGTTGCACACTTAATAAAGAACCCCTGTTTTCGATTTACTGGAGTATTGAGGAAACATTTTTGACCTGATGCGAAAGTTGCCGTTGAACCAAACCAAGTCACAGTAACGTTTCTCGACAACAATTTATCGGTTGTAATGAAAGCTTTGGCATTTGAAGATTAATATCGATGAACATGCGCGGTTTCGGTACATAATGTCCGCATTGATAAATAATCTGCTTTAATCCGTCGCTCGAGCATTGTTGAATAAGAATTTTTGCTCGATCTTGATCAAATAATATTTTGTTAAGTATGAGTCACTGATGGATCGCGTCGTCGAGACGCGATCCATCTGTGGCACATACTCAACAAAACAAAATTTCAGATTGGGTTAAAGCTTTTCAACAACTACTGGCTCTTGCTTGTTCAGTTCATTTACTATTGAACTAATATTGGATGCAATTTAAAAAATGCGATCAAGTCAATTATCAATTAATCATTATTTGAGTACGCATTCAGTGGTGTACGGATATTTACGCAGTCATTTAGACTCCGGTGAACTCTTTCTAAAACTATCAAATATCCAAGGCCTATTTCCATTCTTTTTAACAAATTTATCCCCCTGTTGGTTGCGATAATACTATTTCGCAGAATTCAATTTGGAATTTAAAAATGAAAAATTATAGAACCATGATTGATATTTAAACAACTTTATTAAATTATTCAAGTATCATTGAATTCGACATGAAATTTATACAATACGTGGAACTTTATTCAAGAAAAACATTGGTATTCGAGCCTATCCGTGGAAATGGGCGCCTAAAAGGGGAAACAAAAATGATCGCTCGATAAAATATTTAGTTTTGTATACCAATAACAAGTCTATTCCGAAAACACTGACCGGAAATTCTGAAGAATGAGAAAACGTATGTATAAACTTTTTTGTTTGTCAATTTGAATTTCTAAGTAATGCAATTACGTTTCGAATCTCTCATATTGAAGTTAAATAAGCAATAAAACAACTTCAATAAACTTGGTCAAAATCAAAAAAATATTTTTTAATATCAGCTGATGAATTTAAATAATTTGAAGGTGATTTCATTATTCTACAGGCTGTCGAAATTTGCAATTTCCAATCAAACTAGACTAAACGTCCTAAGACTAATTTCGCGATGTGTTACTACCTCACTTTTTGGCGTATTTAAAACCTTAAAGGTGTGGGGGGGGGTATTGTATAATACTATAAATTGCCCAAAACTTGCGCTACGAAAATTGAGACTTCAAATTGGCTAAACGAGGACGCCCAAGAACAGCAATAAAGAGCAAAGAGCAAAGAGCAAAGAGCAAAGAGCAATTCTTAAGGGGTCTTTCTGCGATTTTTTTGGTCAGCGTTAGTAAGAACACTACTCAATCTAGTTAAAGCAGAATGTTAAATTTCAACGATTTGATGATATACTCAGCGCTTTACCGTTTATAACAATTTTCTTTTTGGACTCAGTCTTATTTTGCCGCAGAAGAAATCAAAATTTACGAGGTTATGTCGTTTGTATTATTTTGATTTATATCAGGACATATTTGATTTATGTGACAGCACATAAAAATTATATCAATAGCAATAACCGTATTAATAAAGAATTTATGGCCAAGATACAATTGTTTTGCCAAGTGTTATGTAAGTCTATGCCAGGGTGTTCACGACTATTGAATATTAAAAAGTCGATTTTTGCCCAATCTGTATCTATAGTATGCATGTTTTGAACCCAATCGTTATGAAATATTATTTTCGAAAATTCAGCAAAGCTTGTGTATGATGAAATTCAAACTTTTACGAATTTCGTAATTTCATTTTCATATTTACATTTGCGTTGGCAAAATATAATGTCATCATCGAACCTGACTAACCCGCGATTATCAAGGGTTAGTCACTTAATGCTTTTGTTATTTCCAGTTGGGAAATCACTTGCTCAAGTAAATTTTCTCAAGAATGAGTCACTGATGAATCGCGCCGACGAGGCGCGGTTCATCTGTGGCTCATGCTTGACAGAATAATGTTTTCTGATTTTGCTATGTGCGAAGTCAAACTTATAAGGCATAAGGAGAACTGTTTTTGGTAATTTTTGATAAATTATTTTGATAATATTTTCTCCTAAAATAATCAATTTTCTGCTACAAACACGACATACGTGACATTTAAAAAATCAGCAAAGTTAACAGTGATTGCAGAGTAATAGTGTGCTTGACTATAGCGTTTTTGATGAATGATTGACCCATTTTAATGCACAATTTTTTTCATTTATACCCTTTTGTGCCAAAATAATCTACAATTTTCTTACATCAAAGTAAACTGCAGTCCCGATTTGCATTTTTTCTTATATCGCTATTATTTAAAATGTGCCAAAAATGCAGTAAATCCAGAGTTCATTTGGAGTAATTGTATAATTCCTAAATTCAAAATCGCTTTTTTATTGGAATTTATGTCAAGTATGGACTTTTGATGGCCGCATCTAGGGCGACACGTTTCATCTATAATCCATGATAGGCCGAAAAAATAGAACTTAGGACCTAAGTTTTATATCACCAAGTAAAATTACTGCTGATTTCACCGCATTTTTTACAGTGACCTGCTTTTACCAAACCTTTGTAACGCCTATTATCTGACAAATCACACATAAACATATTTTATTACTCATCATAATATCGAAAGTACTAAAGTAATAAATGATATGGCCATAATTTTCATTTCAGATTATACGAGAAATAAAATTTGGGCGCAAATGTTAACGATTCGATTCGCAATATAAAAATTATCTTTGAAAAATTGCAATTAAAGTAAGACTATATAAAAGTGATCCGTTGCGTTTTGAAAATATATGATTCAACTTGCGTCAACCACGAGGTAAGAAAACGCGGGAAAGTTTAAGAATTTGTGACGTCACAACCATATTGTATTAATTTCATAATTCGTATAATCGAAGGATATTGTTTGAAAACTTTTAAAGACGAATTATGCTGTACCAAGCACGTGTCATTGACAGGCCGCACCTTACTAATTACTACAAATTTTTCTTTGTCGAGTATGAGTCTCAGATGGTTTGCGCCTGGTAGGCGCGATCCATCAGTGACCCATACTTGACAAGACATGCTTTGTTAAAAAAAATCATCGGAATTGATCGCATTGATCGCATACATCACCAGATCATGCTTGGCAGAACGTATTCAATGTACAAATCAGTTGTCGGAAAGCGATTGACAATCAGATTAGAATTTCCTATAAACATTATTTATTAATATATTTTTGGCCACTGGCACTTAAATCTGCTTCTCGTGGGTGTGTTCATATTTATGACAAAATCGTGGAAAACATCCTTATTAGGAAAGTCATAGGTCGGTGTTTTATTTTTAGTATAAATATAAGATGGAATTGTTCAATTCTTTAGATGTCTTCTCATTGCTAAGTAATAATATTGTATGAAGTTGCTATAAGGGAAAATAGCGTAGGATACTTCAATTGGTACTTAACTGTAACAATCTTTATGTTCGGAATTTTATTTTTTCGGATTAAATAAAATAGTGGTATATAGAATCTATTTTATCACAATCAATGATATTTTTCTAGTATCAAGTGTAACTATGGAAAATATATTTTTTTTGCGTTTATTGATTTGTGGTTATACATCTATTTCTCGATTAGTAATGCTTTTCCAAAGCTTAGTTTGTTACGCACGAGCACCGTACAGGTGTGAGCAATCTGTTGCTCATGCGTGACAAAATTTAATTAATGATTATTGAGCTCAAGATTAAGATTGCATCATGGAATCAGTGTCTGAAATTATATATTCAGAATCAATTTGAAATTGGATGAGACTAGTAACGTCACTACGAATACTTGTCCGACTTGTATGATTCTCGAAATTATATTATGGCCGCAACAAGTACGGGTCACCAACAATACAAAACTATTAAACTTGATTTATCTGTGGCCATGCCTCAAAGTGACAAGCCTACAATAGGCTGTATGTATCTTGAAGTGTTTTGTTTTTCATTTTAATTCAATTTTAATGCCGAGAAAGTGTCTGGCTTGTGGTTAACACGTACACTATGTCGGTCATCAGTATTTGCACGAATCTCGTGCAACTTTTAATTTAAATATATGATAAGTACAATGTGAAAAAAGAACAGTAAATTTATCGTTCATTTAGAGTAGTCGTGTAAACATAAAATATAAAGTCCCCCAGCTGATGGGGATTATGCCTATTATGGACTGTTGGTGGACCGGGTCTCAATCGGCGCGTTACATCAACAGTCCATAACTGACATAAATAATGTTCGTTTTTATATTGATTTCAATACCTATATTGAAATTACTGTCAAAGTTTGGTCATTTTACAGCATTGTGTTACAGCGGCGTGAAATAACAAACAAGCAAACAAACGTGCTGCAATATGCACAGGTCTTCACGTGTACTGCGAGATGCCGGATGTTTAGCACGCCTCTAACATTCGCTTTTTTGATTATTTCTTTTAGCAATGAAGTTTCCATGTATGGATGAGTAACCCAAGAATTAAAACATGATTTCATGCGAGATTCCTGGTCAGTGCGTTTTGAGCAAAGCGCTATGGGCACTGCGTTTCGGAGATAGAGAACTTGTAGTTTATTCCCTCTAAATTTATACGAGGATTAGGTAGCTGGTGAAAAACCTTCTTATCGGAACTTCTTACGTTTCGATTGAGAAACACAGATAGATCTATATATTCTACTATATACGATATAGCATTTTCGATTTTATATTGCGCTGTTGGTTTCTCCGCAGTCGTGTTTAGCAAAGATTTACATTTTTATATCACTACGTTTTGAACATATATAAATAATGCATAATTTTCCAGTTAAGTTATCAACTCTTTTTTCCTGCAGAAACTTAACCTAATATTACTTAATTGGTGAAATTGTTCACAACTATAATCGCAAAAATAATGAGATCAAGCTTGTTATGCATCGTTTTGGCAGTCTACCTTGTGCAAGTATCAGACGCAGGAAGGCGAAGCAAAATACCAGCTGGTAAATAGTTTCGAATTTATTTGTTTTTTTATATGATATATTTGCGCATTTTTCTATTATTTAATAATTTAAATTTTTAAACTTTTTTTTTTTTCAAATTGGTTCGAATTCAAAATTATGGAGCCATATTCAAGGATATACCGTACACCCATCTTTAAGTTTTGAATACTAACTAATCGTTATTTGTGCGTACCCGTATGTAGTTTTATATAACCATGTTCATTCCTCTCGATCGTAGCAACTTTTTGCGAAGTTAAAAAGTTTAATATTTTTTTGTAGTACATAGGTGTTTAAAAAAAGCAAAGAAAATACTTCGTGGCCTAGAGCATGGTTGTCACCTGGTATACTCACATTCAAATAGATAGATCACAACGGTGTAAAAATAAAATGATGTCGTTTGTCGACGTTTTGAAACGTCGGCAAACTACATTGTTTTTGGCTTACACCATATATCTGACTACTAAACGTTGATGTTTACAAAGATTTACAAATCATCGATTCGAAGATTTAGAAATCTTATATATATTTCATATGCTAAAATTATTTATTTTCACAGCACTACGTGTTGATGAATTCTGCCTCCGAAGTTGCAAAGGAGCATGCTACTATGAGATTGAGAATATACTGCCTTTTGAATGGTCTGGTGCTGACGACGAATGCGCCAAAGTTCAAAAAGGAGGCCATCTTGCTAACATATATGGTGATGCTTGTTACAATGATATTCGATTGAATTTAGTTCGAGCAAGGAGTCGAGGAGAGTTTTTGACTGGAATGAAGTTTTTACAGGTTGGTAGAGTTGTATATTGATTTTAAAAATTAAAAATCGAATTTAAAATGTTGTTTATTAAATATAGAATAAATAGAATATTCATTACAGTATATCCTTACGGGATATATTCAATACTTTCAGTCATGGTTTCCCTGTCTTGCTTGAGATTTCATAGACGACCCTATGGGTTTTTATTCTCAAACTTTCATTTTTTTTTGCGCAATGTTCTAGTCGTTATCAAGTTGGCATCTTGGGTTCGAGTCTTTGCGAGTCCGACTCGTTAATCCACGGCCACCAATAAATTATGAGTGTAATGACTCAGGTAGGCTTGACCGAACCTGGAAGCTAGTAGGTTCTCAACAACATTAACCATGTTTATCTGTAAATGGCTGCTGCTACAGGGCATTACTCGGATGACGTGATCCGCCCCAGCATTAAAAATTATAGGTACAGTTGTTTTGCACTGACCATAAACGGTCACCAGTGGTCCGGCACCAAATAGTACGCGTAGAATTTTCAACCAAATCGGAAAAATTCTGTCTGTACGTTTTTTTGTCCGCGTAGACTCAACCCGGAAAAAGTCTGCTCATACGTTTTTGTCAAGTGTGAGTCACTGACGGATCGGCTCATGCTTGAAAATAAAATCCGTGATTGGGTAAGTGTGACTTGCTGCAAGAGTCAAAAGATAGAAAGTTTTTCAAATATACGACCTAATGCGTCTCCCAACACTTCAGTGTGACTTACACATAACTTCTTTTTTACAGGGTCCTCGAAACCAAGCTAACAAAATCAACCTGTATAAAAGCAAAAGACAAGTCGAGACTCCAAAATGGTACAAGAAAAGACCTAACAGAATCGGACAAGAAGAGATAGTTCTCATTGTCGGAAAAAAGGCAATGTTGAGTGGACTGAGAAACGTATTGAACGAGGGAAAACATGGCAAAATATTGTGCGAATACCAGAAGAAATAAGAGACTTGTGATTATGTAATATTGGACACTGTCACAATTTATTTTTATTGATTTTTCTTTCAAACATTATTTATCTATACTGATATAGAAGTCAACGTGAGGTACATATAGGTGGCAATGTGTCTTTATCTCATCCAAATCACACATGGGCACATGGGGATCAGTTAGGACAATTCCAAAGACCCTAAGTAATTTTAATTTTATTTACAATTAGTACGTAGAAACGAGAGTGATAATTTATATATAATACTATATATGGAAAAAAATAAAATTTTCGGGTTTTCTTTTTTGTTGTTTCTCAATCATTTTTTCTGTCACAGAAGTAAGCAAACTTCATGGGTTTTGACTGTATATTTATTTCATCATTTCATTCATTCTTGATATTCCCTTTAAAATATTATTCTTGTATACTATATGGTGGTGTGTAGATGATATGTTTTAATATCGTTTCTTAGTAATAAATAAAGAGTAAAAACGTATGTAAAAATATTTTGGAAGTTCTTATACTTCGTTTTGTTGATGTCAGGAGGTAAAAAGGATGAATTATGTTGCACACCAAATATTAGGCGCGATCGGCCTTGTGGCATTGGAGGTCGAAGATCTCAGTTTCGAGTCTCGGCGAATCCGTTTCGTTTATCTATGCCCACTTCTCAAGACTTGGACAGGCGCGGTCAAAGCGGAACGGTCAAATCTTTCCAATAACATAGCCATGCTAGGATATATACGGCACAACTAATGAATGCAAGAACAATGTAGTTTGCCTGCGTGGCGACTGCATCGTTTTGGACTTTCACCGGTTGTGTTCTATATATCTGATCGTGAATCTGCCTGGTGGCAACCATTGCGCTGTTTAAGCACCAACCCTGTTTGCCTATATATATAAGTGGCAGCCGATACTAGGACTTGGTCATGGTAATCCACTCCAAAAAGAGTGACTATGAAAAAAATTTCAGGAGACTCTAAGCGGGGTACTTAAGAACAGTACCTCGAGTCAGCAAATGTCGATCGAAATATTATTTTGTCGAGTGTGGGACACCGATGGATCGCGCCGTTTAGGCGTGGTCTATCAGTGGCACATGCTTGATAAAATAAAATTTCTAATTGGAACCGAATGTAACTGATTATATCGACCATCGATGTGCATAGTGCATCAGATGTTAAAGTCAGCCACTATAAGCCAACATGAAGACACTTCTTTGAGTTATTCACCCTAAGCAGAAAGCACAGAATCCACCACAGAAATTTTACGATGTAACCTGTACAATTTAGCAATCGGTTTTCACCTATATACGATTGCACCCATGTGCGTTTATGGTTATATGTGCTGTAATCTTTCAACAATTTAAATCAAATATAAAGAAACCTTCGCCGGGAGCAAGTTTACTTGTTGTGCAAATTGTTGCGTGATTATGTACGAAGTGTTGACACAATTTTGCACCTGGACACAAAGTACACATGACCACAATGCGTACATATGTTCATGCACACGGCAATTCCGGCCAAAAACCTAATTATTTAGATTTCAAAGGATAGGTTATATTTTCATATCGAATCGAATTACCATTTATAGATAAATAGCAAACAAAAGGTTCAAGAGTCTTTCAGCACACATGCACAAATATATTTATGTAATGTTTTGTCTGACCAAGGCTAGACTTCCTTAAAAAAGCATTTTCAACAATGACACTAAATACCTCAAACTTATTAACATTTGGACGATTTTACCAAAATGAGTTGATCTAATTATCAAAGTTGCGACATAATTGAATAAGTTCCTCTTTAGATTATTCCAATCACCGAATCGAATTGCATTCCATTTTTTTTTTCTATGTTCACCTGTAATTATATTATTGTGTGAGTGTTATTATTACCTTTTCAAATATATATATTGGCTACATACATTCGAGGCGGTCTACGTTTTCTGTTAAGCTTGTTTATAGTGCGTAAAGCGCATGTTGTTCTAGTTCGTCTTATCTTCATTTCAGGTCGCAGTCAAGACTGGTTGAGTTGAGGGGAAAAGAGAAAAGCTGTTGCAGAATTACTCCGGCCCCGTTAAATTGCAGCAAAAATCCACTAATTGTCGTTCTTTGACAGAAATCGATTCTCCATGTTGTTGATGTAACCTACAGCCTTGACATAGATCTCATCAACAAGGCGACGTCTGATGTTAGAAATGGTGCAATTATTGCAAATGACCGGTAGATGTACTTACAATTGCACGCGTTTGTAACAATATGTATTCGTTCACATATTACAGGATGTAAAATCTTGTAATATGTGAATGAATGCATTTTGTTACAAACACGTGCCATTGTGCGTTATTTTTATATACTTTTTTAATAGACACTCATTTAAATTAATCACCCTGAGCAAGGTGTGTACAAGTGGTCTTCTAGGCGAGCAGAATCACAGCGTTATTGGAAAGACGCGGCGAGCGTTCACAGGCTATGCTGCTATGCTATGTGATGGGCAGGTATTAACGTGCTCGTAACGTGACTCGCACCAGAGATCTATCTCCTAACCAGTGACGCTAACATGATAACCACTAGGCAATCGCGACCACAAACTACGGTGTAAATTTACCTGCTGGGTGCGAATATGTACTGTGTGCCAGTACTGCGGCGTACTACGGTACAGTAATGTGGCGAAAGATCTCTAAAGTTGGGGGGATCCGAATACGAAAAACAAGTATGATTTGGTTGCGCACTTTTATAATTTTTTTAATTGGTGGGGAGGGTCCCCAATATTTGGCATTGAGGGAGGTTCAAACCTTTGATCCTCTGCTTCCGCCGCCAGTGCTGTATGCAAATGTAGGTAATCCCCACGATGTACAAACATTTTGGTAAACTACTAATATTGCTTAACGCGAGTTGGATTGTTGGCGGAAGTTAATGGTTTAAAAGTAAAAATTTTCAAAAAGTTGATAAAGTTCAATCTTGTATTAAGAGTTCATTACGGTTTGATTTCGTAATTGTTTTCAAGAAAATATTGCAAAATACGATTTCCTATATCAGCCAATATTTTGAACTATTACTTCCAATGCAAAATGTCACGAATTATGAGCACGATTGAATTGGGGAAGAAATCACTTCCGGTCAAATTTCTTTGATTAGGATTTTGCATCAATATGAATGCTTGTTCTGCTGCCAAACCCTGAAAGTTGATTCATTGAATATTTTCTGTTGAACTGACCACTGTTTTTATGTTATTCAAGGTTTAAGTTCAGGTTGAGAAATGCTATCCAGTCAGAGGAAGGTGTCACTGGAGGATCGACCTTGTCACTGGAGGATCGTACCAATGGGACGCGATCCATCTGTGACTCCTGCGTGACGAACGATACTTAGAAAATATATCTGGAAGTTTTTTGTCGAGGTTAGAGTTCATCTCTTCGAGCATTGCGGTGAAGATTAGAAACATCAATAGGACAAAAAAATACTGTCCACGTACGTTTTGTTAAGCAGGGTCATTGAGGGATCGCGTCGACTAGACGCGGTCCATCTGTGACTAGGGCTGGGCAAAACCGAATCATTTGGAATTCTAATATGATTCGGATATTTTTTTGAATCGGATCGAATCATCAATTCCACATAGACATTACATATGACATTTTCACTATTACAAATTATTTCCAAGAAAATCAAGTAATTTATAGTTACGAATTACTAATATGAGCATAAGCGGACTTGATGAAAATGGAGGTATTTTCAATTCACACCCCATGACTAGGAGCAACAGTTTTCCTATTTTAACGACGAAATATATTGGATTTTGATCAATTTTGACCAAACACGATTATATTTTGTCGTTAAGATTGAAAATTCTGCTTTATTTAGTAAGTTTTTGTCCTTACGAGCGATTCAAGAATATTTCGCATAATTTGTCCAGCCCTGTCTATGACTCGTGTTTGACAAAATAAAATTCCTATTAGAAACAAAAGTATTCTTAGATTGGTATAGGTTCAAGTCAAGTTTTCGTATAAAATAAAAGCAGTTGTCGAGAATTAAATATCACTCATGATTTCAGGTACGGTGGCACCTACTAGAATTGTGGGGACTGGAATCAATGAATCGACTAGAGTCGCACCCGAGTCGCTCTTTTCCATGATTTGACTCGGCTCGAGTCGTCTTAGGTAAAGAACTCGGCTTGACAATATGCAGAGGCGACTTGACTTTGTGTTCGATAAGAATTTAGCCCGAGTCTGTCTACAATAGCATTTCGAAAAAAGCCTAGGTGTCTGCTGTTGCGTGACCAATGAGAAAAGATAAACACGCTTCCGAGAAAGATATGCGAAAAAATAGAAATCGAATCGTGACTCGGCTTGCGACTTGATAAAGCATGAATCGACTTGACTTGACATTGATTTGACTTGACTCGAGACACTCAATTCAAATTTTTGTAAGAATTGGATTTGACTTAAAATTCGTGTATCCCTCGACTCGACTTGACTTGGCACTCGATGTGGAAGTGAACTTATTCGACCCAGTGACTCGCTCTGACACGATTTAAGTATACGAGGCCTAGTATTCGTTGTTTCTCTATATTACAAAAATAAATCAATCATCGCAATAAATATAAACTATATTCATCGATATACGTACCGTTATATATAATTAAATTAGATGTAACTAGATTTCCTATCTCACCACATTTTATTGAAATAAAAATCCCAAATTAGAATACTTACAACGTATAATGTTATCCAAAACTATAAATAACTATATCCAGATCACAAATTTTTATTTTCGCAAACATAATCCATCGACAGATCGCGTCTATCTGGCGCGATCCATCACTGTCTTTAAACTTTAATTTCGTCCAGCAAATTTTTCTGACTGAGTATCCCAGTGAAAAATCGTTTTTTTTTTTGTCTAGCATAAGTCACCGACAAATCTTTCCCTTGACAGACCAAAATATGTTTGAACAAATGATTTTGAATTGAATATACGTTTTGATGATTTGTAATTAGGGCTGGGTAATCCGATTCGGTGATTCGAATCGATTCGAAGCACAATTTATTCGAATCCATCGAAGTCAATTGTTCATAGGAACAAAAACTCGCTGAATAAACTAAAATTTTTTATTTATGCATTCGATTTTATTTAAAATTGGCCAAAATCGATTATATTTTGTCGATAAAATATAAAAATTGTTTATCTTGAACATGGAGTGTGAATAGAAATATACTATAAACTATACATTTCTTAATTTTGAAAATGGAGACAAGTTTTAATAGTAAAAATGTTTGTTGGATATTCGTTATTTAAATCAAATTCGTTTGTCGGGCCTATTCGAAAAAATTATTCCAATTCCAAATAATTCGGTTTTACCCAGTCCTATTTGTAATGAAGTGATAAAATTATTCTGATTATTCGAATCTAGAATATCGAATACTATTTCTAAATACCTGATAGCATAGCAAAACATTGCATTGAAATGTGCAATTGCGCTTGTGAAACGGAGTGTTGGAAAATCGAGTCAGTCACAGAAATCTTCAGAATGACAAGGGTAGCATTAAATGGAATATTAAGATTTAAGTATAGCCGCCGTGTCATTAGAATTGAATCTTCGGAGTTACGGACTCGGATAGTTTATTAACTATTACGAAACCACCTTGTAAGCTATTCGGAAAAGTCCATCCCTATTCGAGTCTAATAATAGAGTTCAACAGATAATCGTAACAATAAACGGTAGCAACTAGAAAGTCGACCTTATTTGGGCATACAATTACCTATTCGACGTTGTACCTAGTTCGTAATAGCAACGTAGTATTTCTCAATACTAACACAAATAAACACAATATTGTAGAGATATATAAGTTTCAGAAAATAATAAAATTATATTTTGTCGGCCGCACTCTGTCGAAATATGTTTTGTTAAGTATGACTACAGATGGGCCGCGCCAATGTGGCGCGGACCATCTCTGTCCCATACGTAACAAAACATATTTCGCATGTTTTTGGATTTGTTAAAAATAATTGTATCAATTTATCACAAGATAGGAAAGACAGCATATTCAAGGCTAGTTTACGTACTATTATGACTAACTAAACAAATTCATGCGCCAGAAAAGACATTTGTCACGGCTTTTGTCTGCCAGGAATGAAGGCAGGTGTGATCACGTCGCGACTCGATTTTTTAGATACTGAGAAACGCACGTTGGTAAGCAACGACTAAAAATATAACAAGCTGATGTAAGTAGCAACTTTATTGTTGACTCAATACACATAGAAATAGCACGTTTATGCCTCATATGTGTGATATTGCATGTTTTCATTTGTTAAGTACACTGTAAAGGAAATTCAGTGAAATCGCTGTATTTTCGCAGTAATTTTACTTATTATTATTACTTATTTTGGAAATATAAAATTACTCACTTACTTACATACTTACTTACTATGAATGAACGTTGAGTTCACTGCAGTTTGTCACAGTAGTGGAGATTTAACTTTGATAACCAAGATTCGAATTGATTCGGGTATATATCTAATAATTCGAATACTTTCGAATCCCGTAATTCGGTATGCTTCGATAAAAATATTGAGCAAATTTCTTGTTGTTGAGATATTACATATATTTCAAAACGCAATATAACGTTTCAATGAAAAAATAACTATTCATTAACTTTTTTCGTAGATTTTTTTAAAAATAGAATCCTATTCGAATTCAATTCAGGATTCATTTCGAATTCGTGTTGATTGTGATCCATCAATGGATCGTGTAAGTTTGTTGCGTAAAGATTCTTACTCGAAACTCACACACTTTGCTCGAAATTCGCACACGGGTCGCGTGAGGTTGACGTAAATCTACGTAACGTGCGTATGCGTTCCCTTGCGATGCATATTTTCTGATTGCGCAAGCAGAATTAACAATGTCCGGTATCGGGGCTACATCAATCAACGTAGGGAATTTCTTAAAATATGGTCAGTTCGTGGATATAAAAATCGTTGACTTCTGGTAAGTGGAACATAAGCGCTTCGCGACTGCTCTGAGCAGAGTCAACTCAAGAGTATCATATATTGGGTATCATTCAATCTAATCATTATTGTTTGATTTCTCTTGAAAGTCGGTCAGTGGTAGTCGGGAGAATTTTTTCCGGAAGTCTCTTATCACGCATGATCCACTGATGGAGCGCACTGCATAAGCACGGTCCATCTGTGGCTCATGCTTGTTAAAATAGAATTTTTGATTGGTGTGCGATAACGTAAACAATAGTTGGAATAATGGACGAAGCACGAATCAACTAAAAGAATGTTTTGTTTTTTGGCGTGTTTAAGTTTGGTTTGATTACGAACCTAAATAATGCCCAATGGGATATTGCAATTGAGTTATTGTAACTCGTGATTTTTGAAGTTTTATTGGTAGGTTCAGCAAATCCACGCAAACAAATGTTTTATCCTTCCATCAAAAATTTTTTTATTTGTATTCAGTCGAGCATCAGTGCTTGGGCAAAATTTTGTGGGAGGGGGGCATTAAAATTTAAAGGTAAAATATTCTAACGCTAAACTTGCAAGCCGAAGGCGCATGGCAACTATATCGTAAGGAAAACTTTTCTTAACAAGAACAATGAAGACTTGATAACTTTCTCGTCGAAGACACGCGAATTTGTTCCCTCTTTTTCGTTAGGAAATTCACCTTTTCGTTAGCAAAAACATTATAAATGCACAGTAAAAATGCGCTAAAGAAGCGCGACAATTTGCTTATTTTAGTGATATTTCATTAAAATTCCAAAATCTGTCCCTCTATCAAATATATACTGATATCTGAAAAAGGAAAAAGTCGATTTATTCTTTACGATGCTGATCTCATTGACTTACAGTTATATTAAATATTAAATTATTATTGGAAGAACTACAATTTTTAAAGATGAATACGCTGCATGTTTGTGTATTATTTCTAGCAATTGCAATCAGCAAAACGGAAGCAAAAAGAAACAGATTTGTGCCTCGAGGCAAGTATAATATTAAAAAAAAAAATTGGGTTTTCATTTATCAAGTATAAACAAAAAAAAACATTGATTTTTTCTCCATACGAAGGAGAATTGCTTTTTATCTGCTTCGATCAATTTTGATGTTGTGTTAATAAAATGTATGTATTTTTATTTATGGAATATAAACGAAAAAAATATTTGTATTTTCTCCATAAAAACGGGAATTGCTTTTTTATCAACGCCGGTCAATTTTGACATCGCAATGGGAGATTTCTGGATTTCTGTAAAGAAAGCTTATGGTGAACGTTACCCAATGGAAGAATTTTGTCAAACTATCTCGTGTTAAGTATGAGTCACTGCTGGATCGCGTCGATGAGACGCGGTCAATCTGTGGCGCATGCTTGACAAAATAAAATTTCTGATTAATTTAAACGTCTTCAACTTCACATTTTTAAACCTACGAATTTTTGTAACAACAGCTGTAAAAATTAACGCGTAGTAAGATATACTATAGGCAGCTATGAGAAACCCAAAAAAGAAAAAGTTACGTTTTCTTTCATGAAGACCTGGGCGCCGAAGGTGCGGAAAAATTTATTGGCCAATCTATTGAGAAGATAAACCTTTTTGAAGGGAAAAACGTCCTAACAATGTATAATACGTAACGTCGGGAGGGGCATAGACCCCTTTCCCGCCTCGGTGGCGCGATCCATCAGTGGTTCACGCTTGTTAAAACCTGTACCCTCAGAACATTTAAAATCGGGCGATGCTAATTTTTTCTAATGATTTAATATACAGAACCTCTACCAGAAGAAGAATTCTGTCCCGTGAGTTGTAAAGGATCGTGTTTTTATCAAATAAGGAGCGTTCTTCCGCTTGAATGGCCTGGTGCGGATGATGAATGTGATAAGTTACAGGAGGGCGGTCATCTGGCGAACATTTATAACAGGCGATGTTACAATGATATTCGTAAAGAATTAGTTAAACGAAGAAGTAGGGGAGAGTTTCTTACCGGAATGAAATATCTTCAGGTATGGTGTGTTTAATATATATCTAAGTCGCAATTATTTGCAAAATGTCCATGTTACAACTCAAAATTGAATAGGATTATTATGTGCCTACTTAAGTGCGTCCTTAGTGCTCAGATTCGCAATATATGATTTATTCTCGTAATCAAAGTCAAGAAATATACAGCTACAGCTAATATTTATATGTAAACAAACTATTGAGGGCAATATCCTATCATTTCATACAAAATCTTTCAGGACACAAATAAATATGCCCTGAATTTTATCGTTAAAATATGCTAACTTCATTTCCATTTTATTTTATTTCCAATACGCGATTCAAGATTTATTCAAATAATTTGTGCTTCGAATTGATTTGAATCACCCAGACCTATTTGTTTTAAAAGATGTAGACTTGAGACATTGAGTTCCGACTTTGTGCTCATAGACTGGTGTTACAATATCTGCTCTGCTCAGACGAACGAAGGATTTTTTTAATATTTGATTTATAAATACGGTATTGACAGCATTAACTTCAAACCTACCTCCCAGTGGTTGGCGACTTTGATGACCATTCAGGTCGTATCGTATCCTACCAGTTAATTCTGAAAAGATGAAAGGTGAATAACAAATGATTATATTGGCCTTTGGTGCTTTGTACTTTTTGGTTTACAAATAAAACCTTCTTGACTCTTCACTTATTGTGCAAAATCGATTTATTCATAATTTTTCAAATTTTATTCCAATAATTACCAATAGCATCCTCCAACGAGCGATTTCATCAAAATTTTTCTATCCTAAACTATTATTTTGATATATTCAGGGCTTTGACAACCCAAGGAACAAGCTCACTTTATACAACGGCGAACGACGAATCACGAACCCAAGATGGTATAGAAATAGACCAAATCGAATCGGACAAAAAGAAATTGTTCTTATAATTGGTCGCAACCCAAAACTTAGCGGATTGAGAAACGTTCTTGATGAAGACAGACATCAGAAAATTCTGTGTGAAGTTGAGAAGAAATAGGAGAGAATTGTAAAAAGGAGAGAATGATAAAAAAAGCAAAATCAGTGGGGCGTAATCACAGATTTTTCTTTCTGTGTAAACGCCAAATGATTTATTCTCAATTCATAACGGATCGATGGACTCTATAGTTAATTATAGCATAATATGAACAAGTTTTATTTGTTTGAATAAATAATATTTATTGTCATTTAATGTTATTATCAAGGTGCAATAAATTGCTTTAATAAAATACACAAAAGGAATTCTTGTTTATATTTATTTATAGCTCGCAGTTTAAATTGTTTTATTAAAAAATTTGAAATATTATACAGGGGTATTTCAAATCGACCATCTTTTTCAAGAGGTTGCTGAAAAAATTATTGTACAAAAAATCGAAAAACGCCTTAAATTCGTCTTACTTATTGTCTGCAAATAAATACAGATATATTTTAATTTCAAGTATGAGGCACGGATAGATCGCGCCTCTATGGCGCGATCCATCAGTTGCTCATACTTGGTAAATGAGTCCGAACAATATTGTTGCCGATCTTCCCAAAGTTAACTTATAAAAAATCGTGGAAAATTTTAATAGACTTCCTGAATACATTGACGGTATTTTATGAAATAAATCTAAAATTTAAACATGGAATAGAAAAGAAATTAGGGTTTACGATTTGTTTGGTATGCAAAAATTACATCGGGTGCCGAAAGACGGCGATTTTTTAGGGATTTCCTACCAACTGTGCAAATTTTCTGGGTTGACAATAGCGCGGCAAGACGCCATACTTTTACGACGTCTGTGTCTGCAATCACAATACATCAACCGTTACATGTTTTTGCGTGAAAAACATTTGCCCAATTTGATATTTTATCATCGTTTTCTAGATGTCGTTGATAGTGAAGCTAGGCAAAACCGAGTCATTTGGTAGTTGAATCCGATTCGAATATTTTTCGAGTCTGATCGAATCACTATTTCTTAGTAAAAAGCAAATACCCCGTTTTTACATTCACGATCGATCGCTATCGATTGGACACACTATTGCATTATCTGAAGTATAATATTCCAGCTTACAGATATATTTTCCCCTATTTTTTTCTATTGATAAAATGTGATAAATCCAATTTACTTTACAAGATTTTGTTCATATGAGCGATTCGCAGCCTTTTCGAATGACTTTCGTATCGAATCGATTAGAATTGCCCTGGCTGAGTTAGAGGGCATTTTTTCTCGTATCGGAGTCAGAAATATATTATAAATTGATAAACGAGTGCGTAAGCCCTTAGTAGCTTGTAATTAATATTGCGTGGTGCCGGGGAAATCGTGTGACGCTTTAAATCCGTCGCACTCATTGTCTGATAATAAATAGAGATACTTTATTATCAAGTATGAGCCACAGATGGACCGCGCCTCTGCGGCGCGATCCATCATTGGCTCATACTTGGTAAATGAGTCCGAACAAAATTACTGCCGATTATGTTGTAGCGTTGTTTTAAAATGATTATTCTTACCGACATTTTTGTTTTGTTTAATGCAAGCTTTAAAGACGTGATTAATGATGACTATTGAAAGACATTCAAAAATATTCGGATGCGAATTTCCGACAATAGGCGTCACAACGCTGCGTAGTGTATTAATTTTAATGTCGAATATTTAAAAAGATTTCACTGAGCAAGTGAACTCAGGGTATTGCCTGATTTTTCGAGGTAAAATAATATCCAATTATTTCCATCAGTATTTCATCTTAAAAAGTCTCTTTTCTATGATCAAAATTTTGAGGAAATTTAATAATGCTTTAACTTTATATGTATGTATGTATGTATAAGATTGGTGCTTTTAACAACTAGGAGCTTTTGGCCCACGCCATTACATTTAAACTGATAAACTTTATAGTTCTTTTAGTAAGCTGAAATCCTCAACAATAAATGGAACAATTTGGGAACCAATTCTCTTACGTTTTTCTCAAACCACAAAAATGAAGATACATACGTTTGGGGTCTCTGGCAAATATTGTGTTTTAAAATTACTCCGAAAGGGACCTGAATTTATTTAAAGTATGAACTTTGGTGTTTGTGTTTTGATGGACCAGACCTACCAGAAATCGACCGCCTAAGAAGCGGTAGATGGTTTTACCTTTTTCCAGACCACTGTACATAGTGGTTCAGTTCCGTTAGGGGTGTTTTCCGCTTCGAGTTTGGCTGCTGGTCCTAATCTTGTAGTAGATCTTTGTGTCTCAGTGGCCGTTAGACCATTCACTTTAGCCACTGCTTCCACCCTTTGCTTAGACCAAATTTCAATAAAATTTTTTTAAACTAAAACTATAAATTTTTTCAGATTTTCAGATCCATTCAGATTTGGATTTGAACAATCTTTTAGTGTTAAAGGCCAAAATACACGTGAAATTTTCCAACCGATACAATGCATCGCGTTTCAGGTATGAAAACATAACGGCAACACACGTCCGCATTGCTTTGCGTCAATCGTATCCACTTTTCTAGAAAGCACAATACTGCGCAACGAAACGAGTACTCTCCCCAAGCTTGTAAAGAAAATTGTTCAGTTGCATTGAATATCGTAGATACATGTGAGCACAGCAGTGCGATTGTATAAAACGCAAGTCTAAAACGACCCAAACCTAGAAATAGCGCAATCTACGCAACGAAACGAGCACTCTCCGTAAAAATACATAGTAACCTGATCGGTCGCATTGGAAAACGTCAAGAAATGCAAGCGCACCGAAGCGTTTGCGCAAAACGCAAGGTTATAAATAAAACACTTTTAGAAGAAACGCAATCTACGCGTTAATAATTCAGGATGTCAAAATTGGGCGTCGCGTTTTTCAAATCTTCAGTAGCGCGTTGCTGCAAACTAATCGAAATAAACCAACGCCACGCAGCATCCGTTTAAAAGTTATATAAATAGCGGGCGTTTCTTAGCTTTAGTTATCCAACTGATTGCATGAAAAATCGGAATTAATTAAGTTTTTATAAATCTGAAGCAAAAGAAGAAAGATGAATTTGAAATGCATGTTCATTTTTGCTGTTCTTCTGGCAATCACATGCTTCTCCGAAGGCTATCCTGATGTTATTGGTATGTTTGTTTAGATGAGTACTTTTGACTTTCTTTAATGATTAAAATGATAATATTGAAATCTTGAGAAACGTCCGGCAAAGAATACCAAATTTCCGTTCAACGAATGAATCGGTGGCACAGTGTCACCACGAATTAAATATATTTATACACTGAGTAAACTGTAACAAAAGTACAGTCAATTTATTGGTCATTTGCAGGAATAGCAAATTTCCAAAGTTAATAAAGCGCATATTTGGCCAAAAACGTCAATTTTGAATATTTTTTAATACCGCCTAAAAAATCACAGTCAATGACCAGTGATTATGTTGCATTTTTTGTTACAGTTTAGCTCTAACTTGAACACCGATGAGATATGTCAATAAATATCACAGTCAATGGTCAACATTCTGCGAAGTCCAATTAAATACGTGTGGCCAAATGCGCAGGGACTCGGATCGATTCGAAGCCCAAATTAATCGAATTAGACGAAAAACTGTTAGAGAATTTGTTTTTTGTATTTCAATGACAGAAACACACTCATAATAATTTGGATTTGGATAATTTGCTGGTACTACATCTTGTAGTAGCTTTTGTCATTCGAGAGTCGAGTTTCTCGAGTCTCTCTTTAAAAATGCTGAACAAGACAAAGTTTTATTTCAGGCGGAAAACTCCGTGATGGCGGAAGAACTTTCCAACTGATACAGAGTGCCAAACCATTATCGAAGAAAGAAATAGACCAGGCATGTGCAAGAGAACTCGAGGGAAGACTGGCAGACGTCGAAAATAAAAAGGTTTTTGATTTTGTCCAAGACAAGACACCAAGTGGCGCTATTTCGCTAACTGGAATGACGTACATGAAGGCTGTAAGTATGGCAAGGCAAAATTCAACTATTTTGAAACGGAGTTCGACATATATAAATATAATATTTTATTAAATATGAATTCAAAATTAACATGCATTCTACAATTTTTTTGTCCAATCCTGTGGTATACATGTCAAAGTGGCAAATATTTTTTCATTTTCTAGAGCAGATACAACTCAGAGTTTGTTTTATATGCTTTACTATTAGAAAGAAGAAGAGACCACTGATTCGTTTTCGGTATTTTCAAATTAATTTCAAAACAAAGAAGCATGCTGTATATTGGCGATCGTACTGGTCCATGGTTTTATCGATTATCTAGAGTTCGTTTAGTTTTTCTAAAAGTCCTGGGTTTTCAATGAACGTTGGCACATTTACGAAGCAGAATTTGTATAACTGCAACATATTTTATGCAGTTTTTTCACATAAAAATATGTCCAAGCATTCCGAATGATTTAAAGATTCCATCCCATTCTCAAGCATCCGAGTCGAAATATTTTTGTTAAAACACATTTTGTGAAGTATGGGTCACTGATGGATCGCGTCGACCAGACGCGGTTCATCTGTGGCTCAAGCTTGACAAAGATTTACTTCTGATTGAGATTCAAACAGCCGATGCCAATTAATAAAACCGATGTGTGATAATATACTTTTGAGTTGAAGTATTTCCATTTATTTTTTACACGCTAAGTTACCTATTGTGAATTTATTTTATTATTTTTTTTTGTCGCAGGGAAACAAGATCTTGAAATACAAAAGCAAACAGCAAGTCGATTTTGAAGGAGAAGTTATGCCAAGATTAAACAAAGGATCGATTGGAATATCATCGTTTGGTTATTCTTCGGTTCCCGCAGATGCAGCTTGGATGGTCGCAGTTTGCGAATATTAATTTATTTATGAATGACTGTATATTAATAGTTATTAAATTGCCGCTCATTGCTTTTCAGAAATCTTTTTAAAAGGGTTCCCCTAACCTAGTTTGGAGCAAGATTTTATATAAATATAAAAGAAGAAAAATACATTTTATTGGAGTTCTCAATTTTTTGCTATTTTTATGGTTTAATTGTGAGTGTTGTATTTGTCCTTGAGAATTGAAGATTTTTTCGTACACTGCAATAAAAATACAGTTAAATCGCCGCTTATTGACGGTAGTTTTACTCGACTGCATTGAAAGGAAACTTTAAAATCAAATTTTTCAGTCAATTATAGGCTGTTGATGAAACGCGCCGGTGAAGTTTCGTTCATCAACAGCTGATTGACCTAACTCTTAAATTCTTCGAACTCGAATATTGGAAATATACAAATACCGTAAACTACCGGTAAAATTACTGCAAAATTTTTATAGAACATCGCTATCGTCACTCAATAGACTCTTTAGTTTCTGATATTTACCATGTGTTGAGGATGGAACTCGCGTTTTTGATCAGTTTCATCAGTGGCCAATACACAGTACACATCCGTTCGGGTTGTGAGGAAGAAACCTCGGAAAATGTGTCGTGTTTGGAATATTTTTATTAAAAAAGGAATTAAAAGTGAAATACTGAATGATTTTAATGAGTTTTATAGTGAACTTTTGATTGAGGAACGTCTTTTTCAGGGCTTATGGAAAAGAAAGGCCTTCTTTGGGAAAAAGTGGGATTTAGATCAAAGAAATGCTTTCTGAAAAGCTGATAAGAAGAATGTCTATTGCATTCTTCATAGATATTTGTTTTTAATTAACCCGTAGAGTTTATGGGATTAGAGAACAATTTTTAGAGAACAATTTTGAGCAAGAAGTGGTAAATTGTTTCACCATCGCCCAGGATAGATACCACTTACTGCACTTTATCATGGCGGTTCAGTTTCGTTTGGGATGGTTGATATTACCTGTAAACCAATGGTCAGAAAACTTTGGTGTCAACATGTTTTTTAAGTATGTGTTACTCAAGCTTGACAAATCCCAATTCCTGACTTGGGACAACCATGTATTTCCTATGGATGAATTGCTCTTTATTTTATCGTCATCTGTATGTGACCTCTTTCTTGTGCGACAAGTAGAACTTCAGCGCCTATGAGTAGTTCTCTATTTATGCCTGATGTTTGACAATGACTTTATTAAAATTTTAACGATCAAAGTATGTGCTCATTGATTTTAATGAGTACTATTGGGAAATTGAGTGGAGAAACAGCTTTCGGAAATGCTTGGGGACTACTCCCACAGTACAGTAAAGTAACGGGTCATCTCCAGTAATTACATATTTAAATAATTCCCAATGTCACACAGAACTGCATGTTGCTGCATTAAAGAAGTGGAGCAACATTGTCGGCTTATATAACTTCGCTTTTGGTGATCAACATTATAACAACCGCGAGTCCGATAATTCCACAGAGAATGAGATTTTCAAGCATCAATATAACAATATATTCTTATCAGCCTAGATTACGAAATTTTGCCTGAATTTTCACCGACTATTTTTGCAATGAAAATATTTCTAATTTGCAGTGATTCTGAAATAATCTTATGCTTCATTCGTGGTAATTAAGAAATTTCTTTTGTCAACGCTGCTCATAACTCTTCCCAGCCCCCACGTGCTGTAGTTTGACTACATCATAAACTGCAGGCGACATGGTAGCCTACTGGCGGAATTTTAAATGAGTGCGCCAGGGTTATTATATCTCAACAATCTATATTGGCCAAACTTAAAAGTATATGGTGCTTCCCCATTGTCCCGCGACTACCAAATGCTACAGTAATAGCAGTACTTCTGAAAAAAATAATTTGTTAAGGGCATTTGCAGCTTTGACAGCGCTACTTTGATTTCGTTCCAGTAAAACACTTCGAGCACGCCAGCACGTAATTGATGTTTCACTTGAGATGATTCCTGCCAAAATCTATTTGTCAAATTCCCAAAATTGGCCGCCGGTTGATTAGCAGCTACAGATGGACTCTGCTCCTTAATCAGCTACCTCGCGATTTTGTTACCAGGTGTTCGAGAATAAGGTTTTTCCGTGTTTGTAAATAAAAAAGGCTGCTACTCTCTATGTTTCTCGCGAAAAACGGATTCTCTTATTTTTGTTAAAAGACAAAAATGGCTTTTTCCGCGTTTATGAGAATATTAGGGCTTTGCGACAAGATTATTGCTTAACGGAGTTAGGGCCTCTGGTCTTATAAAAGTGAAATTCACTAGAAAAGTTCACGATAAGACTTTCCCACACACCGCCCACACCCCCCCCCCCCCCCCCCCCCCCCTCCCCACTTTTCTTTTGCTGTGCAAAATAATGACACAAACTTGATATAACCAGTGTATTATAATAGTTCCAAATTTTGAAACAAAATTGTCACAAAATATGAGTAATTATGCTAAAAATGTGAGATGAATACATAGAGATGTTACTCAGGGTCAATTGAAATAAGGCATTTATACAGATCATTAAATTCCCCAATATACGAAAAAATACAAGTATGAACAGTATTCATTTATAGATTTTAATCCGAATGTATCGATATCAACGTTTTACCAACCAAACTCGCGCTATTTTTAAATAAGAACTGTCACCCTGACTAATTAGAACACGATAACTTAATATTGGCGAAATATATAACAAAATAGCAAGAATTATTAATAGTACAGTACAATTGCAGACTTATGCACTGTCGCAAGGATCTCCACATACTTTGTCGGTAATTCTCAGAGCGAAGTTGGCATCCAGACTGTCGAAACCTTGATCTGCGACGAGAACATTGAAGGGACTGCCAGCGATTTCGTTAAGTTGTTCTAAATCAAGAGTTGGTTTGCCTGGTGGTTCGATACCGATAACGAAAACCTGAAAATGAAAATAAAATGATTAGAAAGTGAGCTAGTTTATTCATTATCTTGTGACTGTCAATGACATAACCTTTCGCGCAGACAACATTTCCGAATAAGGGATTAGGATTTTGTCTCAGCCTTTGTTTCATTTTTTCTGTGCATAGTCCTGGTTGGTGTGGGGAACCCTAAGTAGCTCTTCCGTAGACCACCGTTCGCTGGCGAGGCGTCCAGCATATTATTTTATATAATCACCCATTGCGGGATTCAAACCTGCGTCTTGACGATCAGTAATCAGCTCGAAGTGTATTTTCAAAGCGTTACCGATTGGGCTAACCGGTTTGAGCCACGGATAGACCACATCTCATTGGCTCGATCCGTCAGTGACTCACGCTTGATAAAATAAGTTTTACGATTTTTTTCTGAATGAAGAGATTACTCACGAAAGCTCCCTTTCTTCTCAATTCGTTGGATGGAGGCCCGACGTCATCCTTTGATTTTCCGTCTGTGACAACGATTACAAGATCTTGTACACCAGGCCTGTTTCCTGCTGCTTCAGACATCATGTTTCTGGCAACGTGTTGAATAGCATTACCGGTGTTTGTACCTGTTTAAATATAATGGATATGTATGATAATATTTTCAAGTTGCATTTTTCGCTCTAAGGCCGAAAGCAGTGCTTAAGATGAGCTAACTAACGGCCACTCAAATGGCAAATTCAATTGTCTAATTCAATTAGCGCAATGGTCTAGTGGTTATTATGTTGACTTCGCGGGTTTGAAACCTCGGGTTTTGTCCCAGTGAATGCGGTTTGTTAATGCATGCCCAACCACCCAGAGTGTAATAACTTGGGTAGGCTTTGCCGAACTGAAAAAAAAACACTAACCCCATTCGTCCCTAAGTGGCCGCCTGTTCAGGGTGAACCACTGCAAAAAAAAACTATTTTTATTGCAAATAAAAATTAAAAAGGTTGAATACCTGATCCATCGTATGGAATTCTTTCGAAAGCAGCCAAAAGGCCAGCTTTGTCGTTAGGATAATCCCCCAGATTGACTTGAGTTTTGGTATCGACGACTTTGTTGTATCTCACTACACCGAAGTGAGTTGTCTCATCAGAA
Organism: Styela plicata; assembly: GCA_963675895.2. Taxonomy (NCBI): domain Eukaryota; kingdom Metazoa; phylum Chordata; class Ascidiacea; order Stolidobranchia; family Styelidae; genus Styela; species Styela plicata. The sequence continues at coordinate 14,943,339 of OZ023142.1, read as the reverse complement.
ATCGTGAAAGAACTAAACAAAAATAGTAAATTTCGGTCGATCTCTGCTGATAGTACATAATTGTCATTTTCAGATACAATAATTTCCGAACGAAATTGTACTGTTTCAAAAAAGCTTCAAATTCGATACGATTAACATAATCGATTATAGAAAATGGAATAAAAAAACATCATACTCATAAGTCAAAAAATGCTTTTTTGGCGAAGCTAGGTCATGCTTTGGCAGAAGATAGATCTTAAGAAGTGGTAAATGGCCCTATCCCCGTCCAGGGTAGATAGCACTCACTGCATCTTACTATAGTAGTTCAGTTCTGTTGGGGATGTTTTCTACTTAGATTGTAGTTGTTGATGCTACATCTTGCAGTAAGTGTTCGCTGTTAAGTGGTTGCGACCCGTACTAATCAAGAAAGTATTACTATGGACTTTTCTCGACCAGAACACCTGATTTAGAGAACAGTGAATAAACATGATTTAACTTACGCCAAAATGTTGCCTATGAAACGCTTCACAGTGACCCAGTTCGAAGCTCCGATAGAAGAGGAAGAATCAAGAATGACAATGGCATCCATTTTTGCGTTAGGAGGACAAGGTCCTGGAGGAATAAAAAAGAGAAATCGATCGTTTTTTGGGAAAATTTAATATAGAAGTGAAGAGTTTTGTATATCAAAGTGCTAGTGGTTACCACGTTGGCATCTCAGATTGACGACCTGGATTCGAGACCCGGTAAGTACTGGTTTCTGATCCATGCTTACCACTCAGACCACGGTGTAATACCTATGGTAGACTAGGCCGAATTGGAACGTCAATATCTTTCCAACGATAATAACCCTGTGGGCATGAAAGTGACCTCTGGTACAGAGAGAGAGTTTTTATTGTATATTTGTTATAGTTGAAGCTGAGTATTTATTACACAGTACAGTATAAGTATAGTATATAATGGGACAAGACTGTTTTTTTATAAAATGCCTAAATGTGCCTAAGAAATTGGTAATTTGGCTGTTGATTAGACTAGATTTGCTTTATTTCTATGTCGACAAGCAAAAAACAGAAATATCACTGCCCCTAGGGTATTTACGTAAAATAAAAAAAAATACAATAGTAGACTTACGGGCACAGCATGGTGGATCAAGATCCCATTTTTTAGAAGGAAGACATTTGTTTGATTTAACGTTCTTTGGATGGAGTGAATACCCTGGTTCAGTACATTTGAATGTGCAAACTGATGAGACAAAGTTTTGTCTGGAGCAAGTGACTTTTCCGTTAGGAAGCGAGTCTCTTGGTGGTTGACATAAGTCCGCTGAAAATATAGGAAAAAAATGGTTATTTTGTGTATGAAAACGCATTAGCCTTAAATATGAAATCCGCTGTGATTTGGTTATACTGTGATAGTATTGTTGTGTAATTAAAATATGCTAATATATATGTGGCTGGGCTAAACCGAATCATTTGAAATTCGAATGGGATTCGAATATTTTTTTCGAAACAGATCGAATCACTAATTCCATGTAAATAACAGATATCCCATTCTTACTGTAACAAATTGTCTTCATTGTGAACATCAAGAAATTTATAGTTTATAGTGTTTATTTAATTCACAATCCATGTCTTAGAGAAACCCTTTTCATTTGATTCCAACGCAGTAAACTTACAGTTTCATTTGCAATATTTGTTTATTTTGAAATTCTCATGCGCATCTTGGTGATGCATTCCATCAGCAATCCATATTTAGCTAAAAAATTCGTTTTTAAAATTCTAATTTATTCATCACTAATCAAAAATATTGCCCAAAAGAAGCGATTTTAATGCACTTTATTACAGTAATGGGATGAACTTTATCTGCTGAAACAGCGAATCAATTCAATATCCCAAAACATTCGCATCCAATTCGAATTCCAAATGATTAGGTTTTTGCCTAGCCCCAATCAGGATCATCATTACTAGTAACCTTGCTGCTAAAAATTAGTATTTTCATCATAATTAATATTTTAAAAATATACGCACGTCTGCAAGTAGGCGCTTTTTCACTCCATCGTGGTCCAGCCGGAGTCTCAATGCACTTGCTGCGAAGAGGTCCAACTCTTGTGTGAAATCGGTTGCATGAGAATGTACACACTGATCCTAATATATTTTCATTTGTGCATGATTTTCCTCCTTTGTCCGGTGTTTCTGGCAAGTTTTCATCACAGATATTCTCTGAAATGTGAACGAAAATAGTTTATTACAGCGCATTCGCAATATAAATTTCTTTTTTGGGGATGTTGGCATCGCAGGTTGAAGATCTCGGGTTCGAGCCCCGACGAATCCGACTCGCTTATCCATGCCCACCACTCAACCAATGAAATAATAACTTCTGTAAGCTAAGCCGAACAGGAAAAGATAATATCTTTCTTTCATATTATACTGAACCACAAAAAATTATATTTGAATCATCCGGATCGGACATGTATTTAAATTAATTCATATCTTGAATCCCAAACTTAAATCCGAAACTGTTTTGTGCAGCTTATATCTATTCATATTATAATATATTGTAACTGATATGGCATAGTGGTTATCATATGGGCATTACAGATAGGAAATATCGGGTTCGATACCCGACAAGCGTTAGCTTGTTGATACATGCCCCACCAATAAAATCAGAATGTAATGACCATGCTCGGTTGAACTTAGAAGATCATAACTCTAACCATGCTCATCTAAAGTGGCTTCTGGTACACTGTAACAAAATTTGAAGTAAATTTATTGTCTGTTTGCAGTAATAGTTTATTTCAAAATATCCAAAATTGCTTTTTCGATGAGATTTCGCCAAATATTGGCTGTTGATGGACCGCACCTCTGCGGTGCGATCTATCAACAGTCCATAATTGGCAAAAAAGTCGACTTTAGAGTTTGATTTGAATAACACCAAATAAAATTACTATCAATATGTTGTGAATTTACCGAAATTTTGTTACAGTGTATATAGCCTTGTTCAGGGCGACCTACACAAATATCTCTTTAGTACAAGACTATAGCATTATCTATTATGACATTAAGCATATACTCACGTTTGCATGTTGGTGGATCCTGACTCCATTTTCCAAACTCGGAGTTAGCTGCTGTGTCCTCACAGACTGTTCTTGGTCTTCCAATCATCTTATAACCTTTGTCGCATTTGAATGTACAGGTTGATCGATGGAAATTGAAGTTGGTGCATGTCACGCTGCCAGAAACTGGATCGCTGGAATAAAAAATATATTCGATAAATTATTATTATTCAAATTTCACCGTGGTTGAAAAAGGAGAAAATGTAGATACTGTTTTAATTTTATACCAAGTAGCGTGTGTGTGTGTTATTTCACATTAGAAAGCTTATACCCAACCATCTAAGTGTTTTGTGCCAGAATAGAATTAGACAGTTTAGTTTTAACGTTCCAAGAAATAGATACACATGTGAAGTTTTACCTCGAGTATAGCGCTGGGCAGAACCGAATCATTTGAAAATCTAATTTTATTCGGATAGTTTTTTCGAACATGATCAAATTAATATTTCTACAAAAATATAAATATTAAATTTTTTAGTCACGATCAATTCAAATTTTTGTGTTTGTGTTTCGAATCATTTTTTCCACCTCTAATCATTAAGTAAAAACCGTCATTTTTAATACGGATGCGTACATATTTGATACTCATAATAAGGCGATTATGGAGATTTTATTTACATGCCGTTCGCGACCAAAAACTTTTTATTGAGTATGCTTTTTATTAAATATGAGTGGCAGATCAAAGGCTTAGTACAAATTCTAGCTTGGATGCAATAAACTCACTCAAACTCTGGTTGACATTTGATTGGTTCGCAAGTTGGTTCTTCGACACTCCATGTCAGTGAATCCAAGCATTCGGTCTTGAGTAGATTTCTCTTGAGTATAGATGCAGCTGGTCCTCTCATGTAATAACCTTTGTTGCAAACGTAAGTACAAACACTGCCGAAGAGATTTCCGTTCGAGCAAGTAACTCGGCCATTTTCAGGGGCAGTTCTGACTGGACATTGATCGGCTGAAATACAAAAGTAAGTATATATGATTATATTTAGCATTGTGAATATTTATTGTTTTATAAATGAATAAATGAGATGGAGTTCCATCCGGGTGATATCTACTAGGTACTTGTTTTTTGGAACTATGTCTATGCAAACAAAAAGGGTAAAAAAGTGAAAGATTAGGCCGAAACATGCTATCCCGACTTCATATCTGCAAGAAATATCATAGAACGCCATTCGGCTAAGCCTCGTTGTCAACTTTCTTCCTACGCAGGATAAAGCTCAGAAGTAAAAAAGACCAAAAGGGCTGATCGTCTAATGCCTGGTCAACCAACGAGCATGCTCTTCAGCTAGTCAATTACCGTAAATCTGAAGGACAAATCCAATAAACAATAACTACAAATTTTTGATGGGTACATACCAATCAAAAAGATTTTGTCAAAACATCTTTTGTCAAGCATGAGTCACTGATGGATCGCGTCGATCAGACGCGGTCCATCTGTGGCTCATGTTTGTCAAAACAACATTTCTAATTTTGAAATACATACGTGTGCATTTTGGTGCTGGTTCAGACCATGCGCCATTAGGATCACCAATGATCGAATCTTCCCCGCAAGTACTAACAACGATTCCTTGATCTGGAGCTGATCCACCACGTCCTGGTTGAATAACGTAACCCAAGTTACATTCGAATTCACATTCTGATGTGTAGAAGTTCTTCTTCGAGCACTTAACTTTTCCGTTAGCTGGTTTTCTATAAAAAATATGATTTCAAATTATATATCATACACCGAAATAAATTCTGGCCATTTGCATAAATTGAATGAGGCTTTGTAGAGGGGAAGGCACGGGACACCGCTCACAAAGTCATTTTTCCTTTTCTTATTTTTCAAAGCTTCGCATGCAGGAAAAATCCATAAACTTCATATGAGAATGTCCAAAACCGCGACACAAGCGCCCGGAAACCACGCCGGAGGAACACATTTTTTATTCGATTTATTCTTCGAATCAATTTAGGAAGGGGGTATTTGCGGAATTTTAGCAACTGGACTAAGTAGGGAATAAAATGATGAATCTTGATTTCACCTGGTAACCGCTAAAAAAATATGGGTTTTACAAACAACAGGCATGTATTTGTTTCGTGATTTTTTTTATCATAAACAAATGCTTTCGGACTTCTATAATGATAACTCTATAATACTTTCAAAACATAAAACTCCATTCACCTGTGTGGTGGTTGACAAGTGATTGGCCTACAAGTTGGTGGTCCTTTAGTCCATTTGCGTCCTGGTCCACATTTTGATGAGAAGTCGTTGGAGGCGAAAGGACGTCCGTTTACGTTCATGTAGTATCCTTCATCACAAGTGAATGAACATACGCTGCCAAAGACATTACCGTTTGTACATGAGATACTACCAAATCCAGGCGCGGTTAGACGTGGGTTGCAAGTAGTTTCTGTAAAAAGGTAAGTTTAGATATAAACATATTGGCCCAAAGATTTGATTTTATAATTGTACGTTCAAGTCGCCCGCTATCTAAAAGGTTACCGTTTTTCAGAAATATATCAATCAATCTGTATAGTCAATTTTAATAATAATCTGGATCTGATAATAATAATTCCAATCTTATCTGAATAAATATTTGAATCTGATTCGAATAATAATTCGAAGGAATATTACCTGTGCAAATAGGTGCGGGGGATGACCATTCGCCGTCCTCATCACCGTTTCCGTCATCTTCACAGGTACTCTTTGGTACTCCTGAAACTTCGTATCCTGGGAGGCATTTGAAGCTACACACTGACTGGTACAAATTGGTCTTGGTACAAGAGACTTTGCCGTTATCTGGAGCCCTATGAGATGAATTTGATGTTGATATACTTTCACTTTACCTTTTTACAGACAGATGCGAGTGCCTCACCCTTAGCAAGGACATGATACAGCAACCACTCAAAGGCGACTTGGTCAGTGTTGTTGAAAAGTCATCAGCCTTACGATTGGGGCGAGCCTATCCAACTTATTACACCATAATGTAAGTTGCCTTGTAGATACCGTCTCTAAAATCGTCCTAACGTATTTCTTGCGTATCGTAAGAGGCAACAAAAAAATAGAATTGGTAGGTGGGTTTACCATCGCCCTTTACCATGCCGGCTCGGTTTGGATGTTTTCCGTTTAGAGCGCAGTAGCTGTTACTACATCTTATAGTAGCTCTTTGCTATTGAGTGGCCGGTGGTTAATTCCCTCTGGAAGATTCCGGCCGGGCTCAGAAAGACTTTCAATAAAAAAAAGGTGTTGGAACGGATTAACAAACAGGAAACCCGAGATCTTCAACATACCAGTATTATGGTGGTACATCTTTAAAAATAACATCCTACAAGACGTATAGATTTGTTTCGCGTCTGGTCAAGAAAATGACACTCAGTTAGGTAAGCCCCATAAATGAGGTACATCATCCGAATCAGATATATTTGTCGTTTGACCTGCTTTGTTAAGCGTTGGTCACTGGAATGATCGTGCCACTGAGGCGAGGTCCATCTGTAACTCATGCTTTCCAAAAAAATTTTGAAATCCGAATGAAATTTAACTTACACATGTGGTGGTCTACACACAATAGGTCGGCATTTAGGTTGTGGACGACTCCATGTATTTGTGTCCAGGCATTCTGTCTTGAGATCATTGCTTCTGACAAGATCCCCACCTGATGTTGTCTGGTAGTATCCTTTGTTGCAACGGAATGTACAGATGCTGCCAAAGCTCGCTCCATCGCTACAGGTAACCTTGCCATTGGCTGGAGGTTCTTGTGCAGGTGAGCAGGCACGTGCTAAAAGTTAAAAGATGTATTAGAAGATGTGATTGGATATTGCAACGATAGAGTTCTGAATGTTCCGGTAATATTATTTTATAATTATCAAAAAAGAAAATTACAGTGACACTATCATTCTTTCTGCGCTATGACAAAGCATAATAGTTTAATAAAAGTAAACAAAAATAAAAACATAATAGCTCGATTAATATGATGTATAGCAAAGGGGTGTTAAGCATTTCCTAATCAACCTAAATACCAACAAATCCAGTTATCCACTTACGAAGACATTCTGGTTTAGGATCGCTCCATTGTCCAAGAGCATCACCGCTTCCGTCATCCAAACAGTCTGTTGTTGCCTTTGGTTTTGATAATCTGTATCCTGGGTTGCATGAGAATGTACATCTCGATTTGTAGTTGTTTCTGTCGGTACAATCAACATCTCCGTATCGTGGGGCCCTGTCAAGAAAAAATTAAGATGGTGGTATTTTATTAAGAAATATTTTTGACCAAACACGCTTTGCTGAGTAAGAGTCACCGCTAAGGCACGTTCCATATGTGTATCAGGCTTAGAAAACCAACATTTCAGATTTTGATATTAAGATAGTGCCGGTCATAATGTGCCGTCTACAAAAATATTGGGGCTTACACGGAGTATACCGTGTTTAGGTCAAGAACGCTTGAGAAACGACAACGTCTCATGACAATTCAACCGTCAAAGTATCTCCTGAAACTCTATATCCTAATATCAATAAGTTTTCAGTGTCTGATCCGACGATGATACAGCGACAGCGAGTTATAAAACCGTCATTTCATTAGTTAGGATAAATCATCGCAACATGTTTCATCAACAACCTGATCCGCCGTCAAGGCACGTTATGTAGCGCTAACCAATGCCTGAAATCTTTGCATTCTACTGTTCAGCTTATATTCTTATGAAATGTTTGCTGCTGGTGTGTGCTTGCTAGGCTTACATTTTATGTATCCCTTCATCATAATTGCTGACGTCAAAAGTGACGTAATCATATAATATTGTAGGCTACTTACGTTTGTTCTGGAAGACAGTAGATTGGTTCGCAAGTTGGTTCTGGGTCTGACCATGTTCCATCAGATCTGCACAAACTCTCCCACATACCGGCAGTGACAGCGTCGTCAGATGGGCTGAGCATGTAATAACCTTCCATGCAAGTGAACTTGCAAACACTGTTGAAGTTGGCTCCATTGGAACATTTCATTGCACCATTGGTTGGTGTGACGAGATGAGGAATGCAAGCAGCCGCTAAAAAAGAATACGTTACTCATAGAGTGTTTACCATCGGGATATTCATAGTCTTTGACTAATATGCTGAACCGGTGAAATAAAAACGATGTTTTTCCAAAGTTATGTTCAACTGCAACTCCCAGATGGATGGCGCTGCCAAGACGGAGGGCCATTGCTGAATCATATTTTACAAAACAAATTCATGATTGGGCTGGCATGAAGTGCGCGTGTTTGCATTCTAAGGAGACAATTGTTCACACAAACGCGACATGTGTTAAATTGATATAATCAAGTCAAGTAACATAAATATATTTTATTTACAAGTTATGTGATATCTGATAAAACTCACATGTCTGGCTCACGAGTATGTGATATTTAATAAAAAAAATCTTACGTGTGCAAACTGGTTCTGGGTCGCTCCAGTCACCGTATTCGTCTCCTGGAACAGAGTCCATACATGTGTTGATCTTACTTCCTTCAATTACGTAGCCAGCAATGCAAGAGAAGGTACAGACTGAGCTGTAACGATTGTCGAGGGAACAGGAGACAAATCCATTTTCTGGGTTTCTGCAGAAAAAAAGGCGGTACTTTAAAAGAGAAGCGGGACAACAAATAAAAAATCATGGAACAGATCACATTTTCCTTATAATATGTCCTCTAAATGTGGACTATAATGAGCATGAGATATGAATGTTTTACTCAAAATTGAAAGATGCTGATAGTACATTTAGTAGTAGCACTTTGTCGAGACTGTAAAGCTTTGTGGGTGTTACATCCAGCCTTGCTTAGAGTTAATTACAACAAATGAAAATGAACGAATCTCTTTAGTTATAAGGCTGTTTTATGATGACCTCGCTTTAGTAATTGATCAGCGTCCAATGTTCCAAATATAAAAAAAAGCTTACTTTCGTTTTGGTAGACATACAACAGGTCTGCACTTTGGTGGTCTGTCTGACCATTCAGCTTGGCTGTTACAATCGATGTCCAATCCGCCGGACCTGAGTGGCTGGTCATCAGCGCTGACCATGTAGTACCCGGTGTCGCACGCGAAGGAACATGTGCTAAGAACATTGTTTCCATCGGTACATAAAACGGCACCGTTTTGTGGATTGATTTGTGGTGGTTGACATTTCACGGCTGCAAACAATATAGGGTATATGGTTTTAGTATTTATGAAGTCATTGTAGTCATGATATACTCAACAGGTGAAATACGAACGATGTAATTTGTGAAGCAATTTGTCAATTTCACCTGGTAAGTCCATCTTACATAATTGGAAACCGCTCGCTATTAAAATCACTGTATTAAGATATTAAGATGGGGAGGCGAAAATAGAAGAATAATTGAATCGATTCCTACAGTCGAAATTAAATTCTATTTTCTACTAACAAAAAATTGCGAGAAATAGAGATTAAGACTGTGCAAATCATTTGGATCTCAAATCTAATCCAGATATTTTTGCGAATAATATCAAGTCGCTAATTCTATGTGAACAGCAAATACTGTATTTTTACTGACATAACTTATCTTGATAACCGAATTGAAGAGATCGAATGTAGTGTTAATAATATAAACTAATAGATATAAATTTTAAAACGGCATTGCTCTTTTAATTCATACCTCACCTTTGAGGGCAGAAATAAATTTGACCAAAATCAAAAATATTTTTTGGCATTTTGCCTCTAAAATATGAAAACTCATGCAAGTTTTTGTATCAACGGACAATGTACGAATAATTCGAATCAATTGGGCTTCGAAGCGGTGCGAATCAACATATCGAATTTCCCAGCCTTTTGAGATGGAAAGGTAAAAGGTTTATTTACGTTCGCAATAGTTAACTGGGCTTTCAGGGTCCCATTTTCCATATTGTTTTCCGCCATTATCTATACATTCGCTTTCTATTTGACCAGTGATCGGGGTTCCGTCCCTGCATTCCCAGGTGCAGACAGATCTGTAGTTGTTATCATCTGTGCATGTCACAAGTCTTACGTCGTCGCTCCTGGAATTAAGATAATATTCATTTATAGAGTTTGTTTAATTGGCTATGTAAACGCATACGACTTTGCTTGAGCGGACTCTTACTAAATAAAAACAGGAAAATGACCCGCGTGGTGCGATGGAAACTGACAATAGCTGCTGAACGTAACACCTAGTGAATGACGCGGGTTTGAACCTCGACAAAGTCAGGTCAAGATTGATGAAAAAGAAAGAATTCGAAAAGCAATATATGCGAGCTATTTCTGGCAGAGGTAATAACACCCAAATCTATGAGATGATGCTCGATGAGCTTATCGGTTTTTTATTGGTTCCACACTGGAAGTAATGACAAAACGTTAGGCCAAAAAATTTTAGACCAAAATAACTAAATAAGTAGAAAAATAGATAAATTAAAATACTCACTCGTGTGGTGGAACGCAAGTAATGGGTTCACAAGTTGGTGGTTGTTGTGACCATTCATTGTTTCGTCCACAAATAACATCGGTTGTGGCAATCTAAAATCATACGATATATAATTGAAGGATTTTGAATGGAAAGATAAAAGAATGTTTTTTCAATCTACGAGCTGTGATAAAAATGAAGAAAAATAACGTTTTTTTTTAATGACAATGACAATTTTGACAATGAAGAGAAACTATAAAATGGACCTTTTCGGTCAATTATGGCCAATTGGCACGAATACCACCAACAACGCTGTTTTGAATCTTCGAAATAAAATGCTTTCTTCTTTTTTAGTGTAGCACATGCTACAGGGTTCTGGAATCCACTTGGAAAATTTATGCCTAACTTTCCCAAAACATGCATTCATTGGCGTTTCCATGCATCCTACGCGAATTTCCGACTGATCATACTATTATCTAAAACAACTATCAGATATCAAAAAGTATAGCTGAAAAATTCGGTCTTTTTCTGCCCTTAATTCCAAATACCCAAAGAACCTTGACTACAATCCCCAGATCTAAAAAAGTGCGGTTGATAAAATTTCATCTTTTCAGAATTTGAAAACGACTTGTAGATAAGTATTATATGTCAAGTAAGGACTGCTGAGGATTGACTGAAAAAGTATTATGGTTATAGTTTATAGTATTGTTATGTAATATATTTTATATATAGTTTTAGAGTTTGATCCAAAATATAGCCAAATACTATTACTGTCAAAGAGCGACGATTTTACTGCACTTTTGTTATAGTTTAGGCTAGAAAACTTACCGGATAAACGGTGCCCCCAGCTGATAACATGTAGTATCCTTCATCGCATTCAAATCTACACACACTGCGAACAGCATTACTATCACTGCAACTTACTCGTCCGTTCAATGGATTGACCAAAATTGGTTGACATTCACCGGCTGTAATGGAGAAAAGTGTATATATTCGTGTAGTGTATATTCGTCAATTTCGTGTATATTCGTGTTCGAAAAAAGTGCAGTATTTTACTGCTAAAACAACTGTCTGTAATTCAAGATTTTCTTTTTTGGGTGTCTCATATTTTATATAATTTTCCTCGGATAAAGAAGACTTCAAAATGACCAACCCTACTATGACATTTTTGTATCATAAATTATTACATTTTTAGTGAATCTACTTAAAAATCATATTTTTCTCGGTCGCCTGTGCAGCAGAGCAACAGCAATTCTACCACCGAAAACCGAATATCACGTATTTTTCCATTTCTAAAAACGTAAATAATGTTGATCCAAATCGAACATATTTCGGTTGAAAGATGTCATTGACATAAGAAAATCCACAAAAAGACTAAACTGCTATAATAATGCTCCGTGGTATCTACCCTGGACGTTAGTACCCCGTTTTGTTTCCATTTAGTTGCCTCTCATGACGCTTCACTTTACAGGACTCAAAATGAAATATAATTCTTACGTCCGCAAATTGGCGGTGGGTTGCTCCATACTCCTTTGGCATCACCGTCGCCATCATCCTTGCAGGTGGTCTTGGCAGATGTTGCCGGTACAAGGTTGAAACCGTCATCACAAGTGTAAGTACACTCGCTATCGATGAAGTTCTGGTCACTACAAGTTACTTGACCGTTTTGTGGGGATGTTCGGGGTGGTGTACATCGGAGACCTGAAAAATATGAATGGAAACATTATGAAGTAATCTGGAATTGCTCTAGTTTGGATAGATGACAAATCCGCCTAGATGAACTTGTAGGTTATCCCATTCAGAATTAATTTCTTGTTAAGCACCATGTTTAGCAATACATTTTGATAAACGCTATTTTTGACTGTTATTTATTCATATGGAGGAGAGAAGATTTATTATTTATCAGCCAGAAGCAAGAATGTTTTATATCATAAGAAAAATAGCATTACAGTATTTCGGTATAGACTGGGGGGAACGATGCGACAATACGGTCATCTAAGTCAGCCCTCCTAAAGTTGGAAATATTCAAGCTTTCCCCGAGGTGTCTTTCTGAAAGTCCCGTTTGGTAACTTTGCAAACTTCAAACTCGCAATGATCGAAATTAGAACGATTGCGCTTAACCAAGTCGCATAAAAGCATTTTCTTTCTTATAGCCAAACTATCAGTCAAAATTGAAATTATAACTTGGCGATTGGTCCCATCCGTGTATCATACTCAACTAAATGTCTTTAAAAGTTACTTAGTAATTTTTCAGAAATACTGGGTGGGAAATAAGCTGAATGAGGGTTTGGCATCTCCATACTGTGACAAAAATTCAGTAATTTTACCATTAATTTCAGTAATAGTGCATTCTCACAATTTATAATCACTTTGAGCTCTTGATAGCAGTGTATTGGGCAGTCGAGATCCTTCAACAATTGGTCAAAAAACGTCGAATTTATCGTAAGTTTCATTCAAAAATCACGATGTAAAATTACAACCAAATAATAAGGTTTTACCGCATATTTTTTACAGTGTACTCACGTTGACATGATGGTTCACGGGCAGACCAAGCACCGACTTCATCACCGTCGCCATCATCTTGACATGTTCTTGATGGGGATCCAACAACTGCGTATCCTGGATCACATCGGTAACTGTAAAAAAAGAAGAATGGTTTTAGTTTAAGTCTTAACTTGATGGTAAAGCGTTACATTATTATTTGACGTTAGAGAAAAGCCGAAAAAGTATGAAAGTTATGCGGGCCTTCGTAGTTAAAAGTGAATCTGATCTAGGTTACAGCTACCTGCGAAATGTATTGGCGAAGGACACGATCGGTGGTGAAACGGTAAAGCATCGAATCATCGGCCTTTCAGACAATACGATCGCGCTTAACCGACTGAGCCACGGAGACGGGCTGGGAAAGACATGATTGGTGGAGGAAGCCGAGAGAAGCGCTTACGGGAACCACGGTAAGCATAGTTTGAAAAGTTTCGGCTACTGGAAGAGAGCGCCGCCGAGGCAAGTCGATCTGTGACACATGCACATATACACAACAAATAAAATGTTTAAATATTAACTTAATCAGGAACGGCCGAGTTGGCAAATGTGTTATTTTGCTGATAACAAAAAAACTTGAGCAAGCTTACTCGCATACACTTCCACCATTGTTTCTATCTGTGCATGTAACGTCTCCTTTCGTCGGTGCAGAGCTTTGTGGTTGACATTTGAGAACTATACAAAGAAGAATGTTGAAATTAGAGTAAATGAGGAAAGGATAGGGAAATAATTTTCATTTCTATCCCAAATAAGAGAAAAACTGGCATTGTAGGTGAAACAAACAGTGTCTACATGACATATAATTTGCAATCAACGAAATTACACACAGTGAGGTCACCATTCAGCGATCCATCGTCAACGAAACACGAACAGGCTAAAATTTTACGGCCTGATAGGAAAACAGTGTTAGCGCTGTTTGAACGTCAACGGCTTTTTCGTTGCGCCAAGGCTACTTAAGTTAATTTACTCTAGGACCAGTGATGAGCACAGATTTCGGAGCTAGACTATTAGGGCGTGGGACTCGACTCCCCCAAATTACAGTTTCAATTTGTTTACCACAAAATTGCTGATACAGACACAAGGATACGAATGTGTACAGAAGTACAACTATTTCCACCACATTCACTGAATCACAATGGCGGTGAAAGGTCTGAAATCTTAACGAGTTTGCCCCCTCCCCCACACCTGGTTCCTCTGCCAGTTATAAATCAAATTTTCTCTGTATAATGAAACACAGAACAAACACGCGGATATCAAGTACCCAAATCACCCTTTCTCTTTATTATTTCGTACATTCAATTGCTTTAATAACCGTTCGCATAACCAGTACAATTCTATCGCATTAACCTTGCTACCATGTACTTACGTCCACAACGTGGGACTGGTTTTGACCATTGTCCATATTGGTCGCCGTTGTTATCGTCCACGCATGTTGACGACGGGCTTCCGAGAAGTTGGTATCCTCGTTCGCAAGTGAAACTATAATAAAAAGGAGTGAATATTAATTAATATATTGTGAATTGAAAATGAGCAAAAAATGCCAAATCTAGTGGACAAACCGTCACGGACGCGCAGTAAAAATCGCCATTTTCAGTTATTTTAAGTATTTACGGGAATCTTTCCATCTATCTACCTAATCAGAAATTATAAACTAAGTCAAGTATGGCCCATAGCTGTACCGCGTTCCGAACCCGCAATTTGATCCAATTCAGTGTGTGTCAACCAGAACTGGTTGTAGTTGGGGCAGAGCAAAACTGAATATTTTCCAATTCAAATCGGAATTTTTTCGAATCGAATTCGGATCGAATCGCTAATTTTAATTAAAATACCAAATATCCCATTTTACTATTACCGTTATTGTCTTTACTATGTTAATTAAAAAATTATAGTTACGAATCACAAATATCAGCATAAACAGACTTAAAAGCAGTGTATTTTTGATTACACACCAATCTGAAAGCGAAAATTTTTCTTTTAACGACAAAATTTGGCTAAAATCGATACATTTGTAGTTAAAAAAAATTTTTCACTCCATTTAGCAAATTTTTGTTTCCATGGCCGATTCACTATTGATTCAAATAATCTGTACTTCGAATCGATTCAAATCATCGAATCGCCCAGCCCTAGTTGCAGTATATTCATTATCCCGACTTATGTTAAAAAGAAAACATGCGCATGCTCGATTTGGTGATTTAACAAAAGAAAAAATACCTGCAGACACTACCGCCGTTGTTGAAATCAGAACAAACGACTCTCCCGAATGTTGGTGGAATCATAGGTGGTGGACAAGTGATTCTGATACAACGTGGTGGTTGGTTGTCCCAGTTCTCGGATGGCGCTGAATTAAAGTGAATAGTAATGGATGATGATGACGCGTGATGAGGGAGGGGTGGGATAAAACTTAAAAAAGATGGAGTTTTGGGGAACAAATTAAGCAGTGAATGACTAGGGAGAAATGAGAAAGAAAGCCGCAAGACGTAGTAGATGGTTTTGCAATCAACCAGAGTTGATACGCGAACTGTATTATCACTTAGCTGTTCAGTTCTGTTTTAACGTTGGTTTTCTGTCTATCTTTGTTCTGTTAGTTGCTTTGTATATATAGGTGCTGATTTAACCTTGTCAAGTCAAATTGCATCAGTGACTCATGTTTATCGCAAAACGTTGAATAATATTTTTTCTTATCAAAGAATGACTCTTGAGTAACCAATTTTCTTACCGCATGTTGCTTTTGTGTGTCCTTCTAATCTGTATCCAGATTTACATTTGAAAGTACATGTACTACCAACCCAGTTTCTTCTGGTACATTGAACGCTTCCGTCGACAAGTGAGTTATATTCTGGCTTACATTTCTTTGCTGTGTACGAAAAATAAAACAGAAGTCACTCACAGTGTTTTGTACTGTCACGCTATACTGTGAAAAAATACAGTAAATTTAGCGTTCATTTACAGTAATTGTATATTCATAAAACTCGAAACTGCCTTGTTGATGTGATTTATGCTAATACGGACTATTGTGGAACAGTGAAGAGCGCCTTAGTCGGTACGTTGCATCAACCCTGCATATTAATTTACAATCTTGTTGTAACGACACGCTGTGCTGTGACGAAGGTGGAGTAATTTGACCGTTTTTTGCATCAATTGTATTTTCGTATAAGCGTAGTCTATGGTTTTAATTTAATATCATGCGATATCACCAAGTATATTTATTGTCAAAAACTGTAATTTTACTACATTTTTGTTTCACTGTATTTAAAAATTGTTTTAGCATTCACATAAAATATTCTTAGTAAAATATGTCATCCTTTTTCTACCACAGATTCAATGTTGCAACCACAAAAAACCTATTTCGCAATGTCACATTCCTTCTAAAATGCTTATGAGACAAATTTGATCGAGTTTTCGCGTCTCTACCAGTTCTACAGCCTGGATGAGGTAGGTTCTACGTAGACTTTTTCTATTGGATAACGTGCCTCACGTTACAATGTTTACGCTGGTGGTACATAACGATTTTGTTACTAAACCAGTGCGTGCAACGCCTTAGGCATATGAGAGATGTAACAAGTAAGCTTCACACGAAAGTATGTTAAGCTAAGCCTTGTCTGGAAGAGTTGTTGTCTTCTCATAGGTGGTTTGGAATTTTGTTTTGCTAATCTTTGGCCACATATGACCGGAGTATGGTGGTTAGATGCATCAGCGGCTCATACTTAAGAAATAAATTGAAGAAAATTCCATACCAAGTAGAAAATTTTTATTTCATCGTGCTTTATTATGTATGTGCCAGAGATGGATGACGCCTACTAGGCGCGATCCATCTGTGGCTCATACTTGACGAAATAACATTTCTGATTGGTATAAACCATGCGTTGGCACAATTTGCTATTTCGTAATGTTGGTAAAACTGGTCTAACCCGATTATAAACTTTCTGCCAAACGCGTTTTGTTAAGTATGGTCAATGATGGAACGCACCGAGTAGGTTTATGGCGTGAATTGGTGAAGAGATTGGGGGATAGATTTATAAAATTATTTTATGTTGTCTAAGCAAAACTTGGGCAGATATAATATTTTTTCGATTGTTCGATCGATTATAAGACGTCTTAAGCATGGCATTTAAAAAAAAACTATCCCATGTTAACTGGTGACTTTTGCACTGAGGAGGGGTCGATAATTGATAAAATGAAAATACTGATGGCGAAGTGTTTGTTAATATTCAATATTGTGTTGTTTTTGAGTTGTTTTCGACCTTATATTATACTGTAATAAAAAAACAGTAAAATCGTTGCTTCTTACAGTAATTTTGATTGTTGACATTCAATACAATTTTTTAAATAGCTTTGTCATCAACTTTGTTGGCGTGTTCCATCAACAGTCCATAATTGGCATAAATCTAACAAAAAACGTGAACGTGTCACAATGTAGAATGCAATCAAGCAACTGAAAAAATATACTAAAAAATATAAAAAGTTACTTACGTTTACAAGTTGGCTCTCTGTGGTCCCAGACCGATCTCCGTTGGTTCTTTGCCATACATACGAGGACTGGGCTTCCCACCATTTCAAATCCTGTAACGAACATAAAATAAAGGTTAAGTCATGTTAAAATAATCTGAGTAACGCACAATAATAGATAACAGAATAACCATCGTTTATGTTGTGAAATTTGCAGAAAAGCATTTGCTTTATGTCACTCGCGAGTAGGAAATTTTGGGGATGATCACATCTGCATTTGGCGGTGCGAAGTGCTCGAGGAGTAGATTTGGCATAATTTTGCTGCACCTCAGCTTTTCTTCGAGGAGTTAATAGACGTGGCGAAACTGCTGCGCATAGGGTAGTATTTATGCGCATCGTATCATGACTGGTATGATAGCTTCCCGGAAATTCAAACACGTGATCTTGAAAGTAGAAGCTGAAAGTGCTGTGATAGTTTTTTTCATGCCTACGAAAACTTTGTCAAAAACACGCGCTTATCCATGGTTGGTTTCTTTTAGAAATTCAGGCTTCTTGGAGTGACTTTTAATTAGAAATTCATTGAAATTAATTACTTTTTTACGAGAATCGCACTTACCTTGTTTGCATGTGAATGTACAAGTTTCGCCGATGGATGGTGAATCATACTTGCAGTCCATTGCTCCATTTCTTGGAACTTTCAATACTCGACAATCTGGATAAGCTGTGAAAGAAGAAGATAAAAAATGTATAAATCAATAAAATTTGTTGATAATGCAAGCAATCACGTTAAAATTTTTCTCAACAAATTTTAACTGACATATTGTGAAGTTGATCAATAAGTCGCACATTTCTGATATAGAATAAATGTCAAAATATTAACACGTCTTAAATAAATAATTTTTGTTTTGTTAAATATATACATAGATGACGAAAGAGACCTTTTTTCAAAAAAATTTCACATTCGATGAAAGATGAACAGGACTGTCAGGATGCCATTTGCTCTATTATCCAGACACCTGAAGAAATTTGTTGCCTTCAGAAAAGAATTTACACAGAAAAGCAATATTTTACAATCCTGAGTGAAGGTAAAAATTGAAACGTCAGTTTTGAGCGTCTGACAAGAGTAAAATTATGCAAACGACTTCATAATCATCAAAGCTGCTTTGTGATAGATAATGAAGTCTTTTAATATTGTTGAATAAAATAACGGTTCAAGTTGAGACAACCGAAGCTGTAAACCTTAATTTATGGATATTTACAAGTAATACAATCAAGATCTGGTTTTGATTAACCCGAATCAAACGATGAGACAATTTTAGGCACTCGAGAAGAACGAGATTCTTCCAAACTAAGGATACTTACAAGGAAGACAACCAAGATCTTCTTTGTTACAATCTTCTGAATCACAGCAACATCTGCAGATTGATTCTGGAATTTTAGGATTGCACTGGAATGGATGATTTCCTTTGTCGTTCTGTGAACGGAATTATTTTGACAAAATAATTATTATACAGCATACTGTGAAAAAGTGCAGCAAATTTACTGTTCATTTGCAGTAATTGTATATTTCCCAAATTTGAATCTATCTTGATGACAAGATTTAAGTCTATAATTGTCCGATAAGAAAGAAAGCGCATAATATAAATGCTTGGAATGCGTTGACTAAGCTGTATTTCTAACAATAAGAAAGATATTAATTTTCAATTTTTTCTAGCAAAAATTCCAAGATACGAACATGTGCAAGTTGTTTGGTTGGTTGTTGGCGTAAATACACTATTAATTTCATTTTTTTTCAAAATTCCAAATTTTCTCATCTTTGCGTGTTGTCGTGTAAAATTTGTAATGTGACTATGTTATAAAACCTTTAATATATAGCGCAGACTTTCTAAAATAACAAGTAATAGAGTAACCGAATATGCCATAGAATGAGATAGAAACTAGATATCTGGAGAATGCAAATACGATCCCAAAGGTCGATTAATATGCGGTTATGAAACATTTACAGATAATCTGGGGATCCACAAAGTACATTAATGTACACTAGAACTGGGCAATGCCAAATTCTTTGTACTCGAATGACATTTAGAATGACATCGAATGTCATATTGCAAAAATAACTTTCAATAAAAAAAAAAAAACCTACCCGTTTTTACTTTACGTTTTGCGTGCGCATTAAATAGACATTTAAAAAAATGTTCGTAGTGGAGCATGAAATGAATAAATACTTCTCCATAAAAAACAGTATATTGGTCATCCCTATCCTGTTTCTGGAGTCAAAATATACCCGAGCAGATTTGACAGCAAGTTAGTCAGATTTGATGGTGGATAAATCAGGATATATTTCAAACACCGGTCAACCATCGCGAAAATATCGGTAATATTACTCCTACTCTGCCTTTTGAAAAACCGTCATTGGGAACCCAAGCTTAATTTTCACAAATTAAAAACTGCTACCTACAAATGTTTTTTTTGGGTAAAAATACTGAACAACCTTTTTTAAAAGGGTGTTCAACTTTGTATTGCACATTTGTGACTTCACCATACTTGACGTCAGTCGCAAGAATATTTCTGCCTAGCTTGTTTTATCAAGCATGGGTCACTGATAGATCACGCCCTTGGGCGTGGTCTATCTGTGGCTCATGCTTGAAAACATTTCATCTTTTAATTAGGCATTCCACTTACTTGAAATTCGTTGTTATCACAAGCAAGACCTTGTTTGCATCTCTTTGTGATTCTGATTGGTGGAATCAAACCCACGTGATATCTGATTTCAGCGAAACACCCGCCCTGTCAGAGAAAAATGATTGAATAAGTTGTTGAGGATTGAACATTCTTAATGCATATATTTGAATTAGGATTTTATATTTCGAACAGACTTTTCAATTCCAACACTTTTTTTTTCTAAAAATTGTTCCTCCTGTATGGTCACTAAATATTAAGGCTAGATGAAGTTAATGATATGATTTAATTTTTCAAATTTGGAACGAATCATTTTAATTTGAATATATTAATGCATACAAATAAACTAAAAAAAATTGTCAAATATATTATCATTAAAAAAAACTATCTTGAAATATTTATAAATTTTTTTTCTGTACGTTTTGAATTATTACAATTATCGAATGAATAGTTTTTATTTGCGAATCACAAATCGATACGGATTTTTTTTACTCGATCAAAAAATAGAATTTCTGATTTAACATATCGCGTCTGCGAAATAATAAAAAACATCCGTTCGGTTATCATTTGATCATACCATCTATTATTAATGCGGATAATGCGGATGCGGATATAGTTATAAAATTAACAAAAAACATGTGGCCAGACGGTGGAGAGGGTTGGCAATTAATTGCACGTTCAGATTACCAAAATCAAAACTACTTAATGTTGGACTATAAAATTGACTAGTCATTTTGGTAAAAGTTGCTAATCTCTAATCTATCGCAAAAAATGCGGGATTTCGCTGCAAAAACTTAGTGTTATTGTTGCAAGATAATTACTACATATTTTGACCGAAATTGCGAAATGCGGTTCTCGCTAATAAAAGAACAATAGATGTAACTCATACGGTACCTGAACTCTTAAACACAGTAATTATGACAAAAATAACTTAGAAGAATGGAAAAATAGAACACGCTGAGCACCAAATTTGGTGATGTTTCAAAATAGCTTTAATTACCAAATTTAAAAGCAACGCGGAGAGAAGATTGAGAGGTATTTATACATTTTTATATTAATTGCTACTTAGTGTGCAGAAGGAGGATAACAGAATTTTGCCGCTAATTCTGATTCTAACATACGCACACGTTTTATTTTTTGTTTTGAACTACAACATTCATTTTCTCACTCACCACACACTGTAGAAAAATTGCAGCAAAATCACTGGTAATTCCAATTAAATATAATGAAACAAAATTACAAAATTGACTTTTTTTGGCTAATTATGGGCTGTTGATGGAACGCACCGGCGAGGTGCGGTTCTATCAACAGTCCATACTTGGCATAAATCTCATCGACAAGGCAATTTCGATTTTTTAAAAATATGCAATTACTGCAAATCAACAGTAAATTTACTGTAATTTTGTCCTCTTGTACTTCATGACTTATCAGTTGCCCCATGATCTTATAAAAACTCAATATTGATCTTGCAGAATTTGATACATTGAAAATATTTATTTTTTTATTGATCGCATTTATTGATTCAGTTTAAAAATTTGTGTTTTTGTAATGTGCTTTGTCATGCCGTTTATTGATGATAAACCATCTCAACTTTTAGATAAGATAAGATCAGGTGAAAATATGATACCAAAAAAGAATAAAAAATTGGGTAATATGAATTTCGGTTTGGATATAATCACGATCAGACAATCAAAAATAAATATTTTTATTTCACAAAACTGACTTTACGTAAATTTGAAAAATTGGAATTTGTAGCGGGCGCCATAGCATACATTTATTATCTCGATAAGGAACATTAAAAAATCTATCCTTTTTGTACCTTATTAGTCATAGTTTATACTGTCTAAAAAATCTGGTATTTCAGGTTTGAAGGTGCTTTAAAAAATGTCTCCGGGCTCAAATAAGATTATATCTCAAAACCATGTTGAGGAAACACAAAGGTCTTCTTTATTTCCTATCATTTTTTTATATTTATGAAAATATCAAACCGCCGAGAACCCTCAGGCCAGTACATGAAAACGGAGATGGCGCGCATTTGTCTGACACCGCGCCCTGACATATATGCTGTTCGAAAACCGATTTTGTTAATATCCAAGGTTATTATCAAAGGCAATATTCTATCTAAGCTTCATTTTGCGATATTTTAACAATATTGAATTGCCCTCATAGAATGGATGGATGAATAAGAAGCTGCCCTCGTATCAGATTTTGTGTTTTGTTAAGCATGAGTCACAGATGGACGCGCCTCGCCGGCGCGATCCATCGGTGACCCACACTTGACAAAAGATGTATGGGCAGAAATAGCTTGTTCAAAGAAGCAAAATCAATGTCGCATTTGAATTCAAATTCAAATCAAATTTATTTTTTAAAAATTGTCATCGAGTTACAAGATTTACGAGTCTGACAATTCAGATCATAATAATTGTGATTTAATTGCCTTAATTACAGGAAATCCATACTTAACAATTTAGTGACGTCTTCAAATAATTGTGCCAGTAATAGCTTGTGATTCAATATGATCAGTAGTACCACGAACGTATCAATAAAGCGGTTAACAAATTCAGGAATTCGTATTTCTTAGCTTAACCTGGGTGGTTTTTATTGAAGTAAAAATAACATCATATTTTCATCGCAATGAATTTTTCAATTCCATGGTGTTGAATTGAGTTATTTACCTTAAGGAGCAGTTTTACGTATAAAAATCAAGTTCGTGCCATTTTGATTCCAACTCATAACGATGAGTTTATCCCCATTTGATTGAAGCGCTAATTTTATACTCGATTTCCTACGGCCAAACCTCACTAAAATCGGTGTTTTAAAAATATTTATTACGTCTCTGCTGCTTGGATGCGTTGTGAGTGTTTTTAGAACCTTCTCGAATCCTAATTTAAAAAGTTAAATTTTCCATAGACATAACATTCTATTTCCAAATTCGGGCCATGAGTGCGGTCCGATTTCATAACCAAAGTCTCACAAAATCACTCACTCCACCTCTCACATAAGGTGTGAGTGTTTCAACAAACTCCTCAAAGCGAAAGTAAAAGAGTGAAATCACTCAGAGACACAAAATTTTATTTCCAAATTCAAGCCACCAATTTGATGTGATTGACACGAATTTAATACATGTTTACTCAAGTATGGATCACTGATGGATAGCGACATTGAGGCGCGGTCCATCAGTGGCAGATAATCGACAAATAAACTTAAATATTTTTATTCGACTTACGTGTTCGCCGGCACATTCAACGCTCTCTCCCCTGTTTATACAATCATCATTAGTTAAACCGTTGTCGCATTTCCAACATCGAACGGCTGAAAAATAAAAATGTATGTAATATAAACATATATAACCAACATCGCAAAAAACCTGGAAAACTACTTTTTGTATCACCAACCAAATACAACTTAAACAGAATCGTTTGCGTTTAATTGGCGACTGATTAATTAAGAGATTTATTCCAGCAATCCTGAAATCGATTTATAAGTACAAAAAGTAAACAGAACAAAAGAATTTCAGTCGTGAAAAAGTGATAATATTGATTTGCGTCTTTAGAGAACAAAATATTTGATTAAACGAGACATATCGGATATTTGTCATCTGTCAAGCATGAGTCACAGATGTATCGCGCCTCAGCGGCGCAATCCATCAGTGACTCATGCTTAACAAAATATGCTTTATCAATTAAAATACGATGCAATTTAATATCTTTAGAGAAAAAATATTTTCTCAAACAAAGTGAATCATTTTAATAATACGTCATTATGTAAATGTCGAACAAGTTATAATCCAAGTGCAAACTGTGAATGGAGTTAAGTGCGATCCGCTTACGTGTCCTGTTATGTAATCGAATTGACCTATTCGATAATTTCTTAGAAAAGTTTCTCGCAAAATATTTTGTTTTGCAAAGATTTTGAAGTTAAATATTATTTTGCATGTAGTGATTGTAATTATATAAATATTAGCGATGATGAAAAATAAAACTGAAAGACTGAAAGAACAACACCGGACGTTTATTTAATTCTCGAAATATCACAATGTATTTATCAATCATATTTTTGACCAAACAGTGTCCGTAACGTCAAAACGCCGCCTGTTCGACATGAAAAAAGTTACATTTCGAACCGGTATACGGAGTAGAGCAATATTCGTCGCAAAAAATTGCCGCACACAAAATGCAAACTTGTTTTGCCAGATTGTAGTATGTTTTATGTCATTTGGTTTTTAGTAAAGTTATCTGATTCAAATCTGCCAAACGTGAAATTTCCAACGTAAAGTAAACATTTAACGTATATGGTAATGTCGAACCAGTTTTAGAAAGGAACAATACCTTTTTTGTGCATCTGTTTGAAAAATTCAAAGGAATTAAGCATATCACTTCATCGTATGCGATGTTTTGCAGTTCAATTCCTCGTAATAATAATCATTTACTGACTCAAACATATTTATTTTGCCAAACGTTTGCAACTCTTGTAATGCACCAAGGCGGTGCGATCGATCGGGAACTTTCAACAAGATATTACTCACTTAGATCGCATTAATGCAGACCTAGCGGTGCAAAATTCCTCGAATAATTTTAACATAGAACAATAAAGAAAATACTAAAGAAAATCTTACCTTCCGATATTTCAATGCTTAATATAGCGAGCGCAAAAAGCGCTAAAATTGATTTCCACATCTTGAGTAGACTACACTGCGAAGCAGGTATTCCAACGGAGTCGGGAGTATCGATGTGGCTTCTCGAAAAGCCGACAAATCACGGACGGATATGCAATACTTTACTACCTTAACTGTTAGGGGGAGCACTGGTAGTGAACTGATTCGCAATGTGCACCCTGATTTTATACGGGTAAGAAGATACCAAAATTAAATAATAAGAAGTATTTAATAAATAAAATAAATAAAAAGAAAAAATGATCAAATCATCCGGTTGAGGGGGTGTTAAACGAAAAACGAGACGAACGGCAAGTTCCGAAAAAAAACGAGAGAAAAATTGGAACTATGTATCATTTATGCCAATTATCCTTTGATTTTATCGACAATTTTTCTATCATCAGTGCCTTGGGCAGGATTTGCTTTCACTCTATTACATACCTTGAATCAAGCATGGTGAGTTAAAAAATTGTGTTTTGTATGTTGTTATTCTATGATTCATACATAGAGATCAACGTCACCAAAAATTAAACTAACGCACTCACAAGAAAAAAGTTTAACCTGTTTCACCAGTCGTGAAAGAATCCAAAATGTCGTTTTTCAACTTTTTACACAATCACGTGACTTTTTTTTTCCTTTTTTTCTTTTTCAATACCAATGGAATGAAATAATGTTACGTTTAATATAATATAAATTACACTGTCCGTGCCTAAAACCATGCCGAAAGGCAATACTTTGTATGTAACGCACGATAAAACGCAGAGATAAGTATAGCTGATACTATTCAACAACATGCTGCGAAATAATTGGCCTGTTATTGTAATGTAGTTCATTCAAGTTACTATCGATTTGCCACGTAGCTTTATTTCATTGAAATTCACTCTGAGCAATGGACGGAGTAGTGCCAAACGTAACTAAATAACAATCACCCAATGACAATAAGCCACTAGATGAGTACCTGTATAATTTAAATGTAAAACATCCCAGGCGGAACTGAACCCTCATTTCATGGAAAATGCACTTGATGGTATCTGCCCCGTGCGACGGTAAAATCATTTACCACTTCTTTGTTTACTTTCAGTCGCGCCTCTTACTACTTGCAGGAAATAGGTTAGGACTATAATAGGAAGGAAGGGCGTTCAGATGGTTATATAAGAATAATTAGCATGTGTCAATGTGTCACACCGTCTGTAACGAATGCTTGAAAAAATAAAATTTGTGTTTGGAAAAGACTCGCCTATCTTCAGTCCACATTTTTAAAGAAAATTTAAAATCTAATATACTTCATGCCAGTTGGAGATATTTTCCCAGAAAAATGCTTTGATAAGTATGGGTCACGGATGAATTGCGCCACCATGGCGCAATCCATCAGTGACACGTGCTTGACAAAATGAAATTATTTGAATTTGAAGAGATAATCTTCATTCTTCTAAACATAACACTTAATTGTATTAGAGCTATTAAATTGAGCTAAGCCCATTTAGCTCTCTTAAGCTGTGACATCCGCGCGTACAAAGTATCAATTTTCCCTAATTTTGACAAGGCTTTGCATGAGATTGTTGTTAAGCTATTCGATAAATGGCAACGTCCGGTTTTCATACAAATTATATAACAATTAACAACACGATCTTTATCTACCAAAGGCTGTTACCCTGGTATATGAGCATTTCATACATGCGGCAAAAAGTGACTTAAAAATCAGAACGGGAAATAAATGGTATTTGTAAAACACAGGGCAGATATCACTCAAGTCAATGCACTCTTTCATAGCGTTTCAATTCTGTTTCTGTCTCTACTTAGAGGGGACTTGTTAGCGCTATATTTTGCAGGAGCTTCCTGCCATATAAATTGCCTTTAATCGGTCATTTTCGAACACTACATCCGACTTTGTCCGGTGTAAACTTTGATAATATTAGTAGTAGTGATCCTTCCTAGCCCCATGCTCAAAACGCAAAATTTCTGATGAATAATTGGATTTAAAGAGTGAAAAACTAACCGTTAATTCATGCTCATTCAAAATTGTGTCAAATATGTAGTTACAAGCTAATAATAGTCTTTAAATTGAATCTTAAAATACCGACTTTGTGTGTAACATGCTATTGCGAAATGACATACAAATATTCTAAGTTTGATAAAATAGATTTGAGATACAGTAAATAAGTGAATCATCAACGCAGGTGAAATAAAACTCTATTTCAAGCTTTCGTTTGATAAAAATAACTTTTCTAATCTTTAATGTAAACTATCAGAATACATCACATATTTGTCACTTCCTCACAGTACAAATTCCTGGAGATATAAAGCCATTCAACTGCTTCAGTTTCGGCCGAATTATAGCAGTTTAAACCAGATAATCCAAAACAAAATCACGTATTATCCAGAAAATATTTTGGTGCAAGCATTGGCATGTCACCGTGCACTAAAAGAAAAGGAAAGCTTTGTAATGGTACAACAGTCTGCCATCTCAAAGAACATAATATCACAATCAGAAATTTTAATTTGTGAAGCATGAGTCACAGATGACCTTGTCTCATCGACGCGATACATCAGTGGCACATACTTAATAAAACATGCACTCAACCATACCAGTTCAATTATGTATGAAGTGTTTTCTGCCCAGGGTGCAGTTGCTGGTATTTCAGTTTAGATCTTTGCATGCACCAGTTACTTCTTTCAGATCCTTCTTCTAATATTGTTCTAACTGGAAGACTGAAATTCATCATAAGATGTACCTATACATATATCTCCAAAACTTAGTTGAAAAATCTGTAAATTTCAGCAAATTTAAACACAATTAAAACATTTTTTCATCAAAATTAAATGTTAGAACTGTATTTTTTCACGTTTAAAACAGGCATTGTCAAAGTGCTATTTTGCACTATACTTTATGTTTTTAGGAAGTTGCCAATTTCTCTTTTCTGCCATAAATACTTTTTCAAAATTACAGCGAAATTCAAGTGAAATTTGTACAACTTTATGTTCTCCATATTCCCATATATACACGTATGGATTTTTATTCGACTATATTTTAGAAAATAAAATTTCATTGTTCCGATATTAACAAAAATCGTGTATGATTGTTTAATTAAATCACCTCTAGTTACAAAACATTACTTTTGATTTGTGGACGTTCTTCCGATAGTTTTCTGAACAATAAAACTTATATGTCACAAAACTTACACTTCAGGGCAATTCAAAAATTTCAAGCAAACGTTGGATCGGTTGATTTCGGTGAAAAATACGAAACCGGAGTTGCGGTTTGTGGTTATCGAAAACATGTTTATTTTTTACCAATGTCTCAACTTTTCAAAAAAAAAAAAAATAATAATTCTGCCACAAATTATCTAATGAAGAACTTTCAACAAGGAGGAATCTTTATCACAATTACAATTAAGGAATAGTCAAGTGTCCGAATATCCCGATTAACGTAATTTCCTTATTCGATTATTCTTAAATTGATTCATTTTGCAGCGAAATCATGATTTATGCCAAAGTTCACGTCATAAAATTTTGACATAAATCCTGACTTTCCTGCAAAACAAGCAAAATAACTGCAATTTCGCCTATCTAAAATGTTGAACGAATATTCTATTTATATAAAGAATTTCGAATATCGTTAAAAGTGAACTATATGGACAATCTAATACGCTGTATTAGGCTAATCACGCCAGTCGTGTTAAGCTAAATTCAGTTTTGTAGTTTAATGTCTATGAATTATGTACTGATTACGTGGCAGTGTGTTTTTATAATTTTGATTTGTGCATCTAATTCATCTTGCAGCAAAATCATGATATATGTCAAATTTTACGTCGTAAAATTTGACATAAATCATGATATTGCTGCAAAACGGCCAAAGTATGGTCAAATTTCAGCAATTTTGTTTATCTGAAATGTTCAAATATTGTATTATTTATATAACGAATTTCAAATACCGTTCAAGCTAATCTATAGCAACAGCCAAATTGCAACACACAAACTGTATTGTGCCCTTTACCGTTTTTAAGTGAAGTATCTCACGAGTGGTTAGAAGATTTTGGACATTTCTTTGAAAATCCATAAATCTTACGCGTTCCACATTTGGCCGCAAAATACTTTTCTTCATCAATTTGCTTCGTGTTAGAATACGAAACTCACGAGTTCAAGTAAGTTAGAACTCGATGACTTTAATGTATCAAGTGATGTTGACTACAATTGATTTTCAACCGCGCCTTGTTCTTACACGACCATGATGCCTACCTATATTGTTGTGGTATCTTCAAAAGGTTTGCTGAGGAGATGACAATTAAATTTGGTACCGCCAGTGTGTTATGGATGGATTAAAATGAAAATGAAGGAGCTTAAAAAATCTTAAATTGCGCGCCGCAGTCACGCGCCCAAATTTTTGTGCTTGTTTTGGGGTGCAATGAATATGAAGAATCTGCGAATATTTTGCCGATTTTGAAGATATTGCGATGAATGAGGGTAAAGAGTCTGTCCATTCTTCTCAAGATAGAGTGCGGCATGACCCTCCCCGCCACCCCACTCCCCCCACCAGTGATTGCAGGTTATGCAGGTTAGTGGAAATATTCCAACATGCTTATATTGATGTGTAGCATTCATTTTCCCCTTATTTCAAGAATATCATTTATCGGTAAACGTGCTTTTCCCAACTAACGAGCACTATTATATGCACGTGCTGCAATGGTTCAAACCCAGCAACTAAATAGCAAGCGATGACACTCCGCAAACTAACTTAACCCGGCATTTTCTTGTTCAAATATTCTCTGCTGGAATAAATTAACCAATTAGATCAGTCGGATTTGTCAAATATTCAAGTACATAATTATTGTGTTTTTTGAGTGCAAATGACTACTTGGGTTTGGTTAGTTCGGTAGGTTTATTGAAAACACTTATAAACTAATGACCTCTGTATTGAATATAGTATTTTTATAGCCACTCATTAGAGTCGATCACCCTAACCAAGGCGCTGTACCAGCGGCCGCTTCTACATAGACAGTTTTTTGTAGAAAACGGATAGGATTTTTTCGGTTCGGTTTAGCTCATACAGGTATCTACACCCTGGGTTGAATGTAGTGTTGGCAATTCTAGATAAAAGTACCGAATTTACCTAGTATACCTAATTTAGCGATTTTATGTTCAAAGTACTTTTACCTAGATACACGAATATCGAATTTACCTACTTTAACTTTTACCGAGACTTTTCTTTGAAGTTTTAGCTCGTTGATTTACTAGGTAAAATAGGTAAATTTACCTAATTTTTAACTAGGTATCTGTCTTTACCTAGTTTTCTGATAAATTCGTTTTACTTTACCTAGTTTAGGGGAAAATTAGGTCGACATCACTAGTCGAGCGGTGGGCATGGATTAACGAGCCGGGTCTCTCGTGATCTTCAGTCTACCATGCCCACACGATAGCCACTAGGCCATATCGCGCACGAAAATACGAAACACCTCAATATAGTAACTGGCATGCATGTGTCACTGTTGGATCGCGCCGCCTAGGCGCGGTCCGTCTGTGACTCATGCTTGACAAATAGAGATTCTCATTGAGTAAAAACATCGAATTAGGAATAATACGAACAATGAAATAGACTCTATAATATAGAATATAAAATGTTAAATTTGTACACAAGAGTTATAACCCAGGCGGGCAAAGTATTATTAATATGATATTCGTTGCAGGAATAGACCCAAACTACGTGGAATACATTTAATAAATAAACCTGCGTCGGAGACGTAAAATAAATATTTTTACATAGACACTTCTTGCTACCCAAGGCACTGTACTGATGGCCACTTATAGACGGACGGTGCCAGAATTGCTGAAAAAATATGGTCTTTTCATTTTCGGCTCACAAGCCTACTCAAGTTATTACACAATTACACCCTGGGTTGATGTCTAGGCCGGACTCATCGAGATACTGCGATGCCAACATGATTAACTACTAGGCCATCGCCATTAACGTTTTAAACGGCTTTAAAAACGCCATTTGCCTTCCAGAGCACGGTATGTTTTTCAGTTATAAAATACGCAATGCACGTTTGGGTGGCTTACGTGTGTTTTCTGGGTTGTTTTACTTTAACATTACATTACGTTTTACGCTAGCGCAACAGTGCGTGTGCATTTATTTACGTTTTTCAAATCTACCAAACGGTTGACTATGCGAAGCTGACCGAGAGTACTCGTTTCGTTGTGTGTATGATTTGTTCAAACAAGTTCAAACAAACGAAACGAGCAGGCTTTGTAGACATGTGGAATGTCCTTTTGAAAGGTGGGAGCGCAAATGTACTACTGTCTTGACTTTGTTGCCTGCATTGGTGAGACAACTTCGCGTGTATGTTGGGGCCCATTTGGTTATGAAAGCACCGCACTAGCAATACAACCCAATGCTGGCAAATGCTCTTCGTGTTGATAAAAAATGAGGTTACAATGCTACCTTGCTTTCAGCGTTCGATAAAAAAATCGATTTGAAAACCTGTTTGGTAACATGATATGTTGATATGGTAAAACCACGTTGAAGGTTTAAATGTATGTTTACAAACATCGCTCAACTAGCCTCCGATTAAGATGAATAAATAATAATTTGCCGGAGATATGAATCAATCGAAAACTATCGAAACGTCATAATACGGTTTAAGTGTGATATTTATTTATCAATATTCAATTATAAGGCACAATTTACGAATAGGTCGACAATGTTTTCGATGCTAAAGCTTTTAAATTGAGCTATAATGATGTCGATTAAATTGACTTATAGGGGGTCGACATTTTACCACACTGTAACAAAAGTATAGTAAGTTTACTGGTCATTTGCATAACTGCATATTTCCAAAGTTACAGGCGCCATTTTGATGAGATTTATGCCAATTATGGACTGTTGTTGGAACGCACCCCATATTCGGCAAAAAAGTGAATTTTGAATTTTTTTAAAAACGGCAAGTAAAATACTGTCAAAGATTTGTTGCATTTTTTTTTTTTTTGTTACAGTGCAAACGCGATCCATAATTTAACGTATACTCAGCCCTTCTGTGTGTATCAGCCTGGGCAAAGTCCAGCACCACATATAAGTGCATATTGTTAGTGTTGTTGGAAAGATATGAACCTTCCTGTTTGACCGAGCCTTCCTAAGTCATTACAGACCGGATTAGGCAATGAGCCTGGACTAGTGACCCGGACTTGTCGGGAATCGAACTCTAGATCTTCAACCTGCGATGTTAACATGATTACCTCCAGACGCACACTGTACAAATTTTAATTTCTGTTAGGTTGTCGATGTCGTTAGATCTAGGTATTCGTTATATGTCCCACTGATCGGGATTCGCACCCTAGATATTCATTCTGCGGTACCAACAGATTTAAAACCACATATTTTGAAACACTGCAAGAAAAATGCACCAGAATCGTCGTTCTTTTTCAGTGCTCAGTGATTTTCTCGGCGTTATCGGAATAAAAATATAATATCTAGATCTTCGACCAAGTATGTACTGTTTTCTGTACTGTTTTTGGAGAGTCATTTTTCTATAATTGGTATAAATCTCAGAAACAAATCGATTTCAAATTTCGTAAATATAAAATTTATTTTCCTTTTTTCACAGCGCATCAAGTTTTTAAAATTTATTCCACATATAAGTTTGATATGGTTTAGATGTTCAGTATTATGAATATCAATTTGAAAATAAAAATATATATAATATGATTTACTGAACTGCAGACCCAGGTACATATAAAAATGATTTTGCATTTTTTAAGTTAATTAAACTGACATAACGTGTTTTAAAGATTCCGAAAGAAGTATGTTTCGTGTCTTCGGGCGTTTGCATCATACCACAGTCAGCATGACTTAAATTAACCTGATAAAAAATTCCATCCGGCTTGGGATTAAAAAATTAATACAAATTAATAAAGCAGTCTTTTTGGTCTTTATTGAGTGCATTTTATAAAAAAAAAAATAAAGGTACAGTTATAAACGAAGGCAAAAAGTAACTGATGCAATTTCCTGACTTTACATCCTCGAAAAGTCTGTGAAATTACATCGAATCCTTTAAAATTTGGACAGTTTTTTTCGAATCGGATCGAATCCTTAATTCCACATAAATAACAAATATCTCATTTTAACTCTTACAACTTGTCTCCATGTATACCCAGAAGTTTAAAGGAACAATCTACTAATATTTTGTTTTTTCACACTCCATCTCTGAGAGCTGAAATTTTCATTTTTAACAATAAAAACCAATCGATTTTGGTTAAATTTGACCAACAATGCGGCAAAATCCAAGTTCGAAATATCGGAACAATACTATAAAATGGCCTTTTCTGCCAATTATGGGCTTTGGACGGTATGCACCGCCCATAGTTGGCATGCATTTCATCATAAGGCTGTTTCAAATTTTGGAAATACAATATTTTTGCAAATAATCAAAGGTAAATATACTGTACTTCCTTTTTTGCGGTGTTATACAATTCTTCACCAAATGTTATTGTGTTTAGTAACTTTGGATAATCTGCTATTGAATTATGCAACATTTATATTTTGTCTATTGCCAATTTGCAATTCAGCTAGTGTCTTGATTTAACGTGGTGACTCACTAACCTATAAATACAGGATTAAACAGGATTAGATTTTTTTCCGATTAGCCTGATTTAATCTGACCATATTCTTAATTCACCAAAAAAATGAAAATTGAATGAGAACGAGCTTGTCCACAAAAATTCTACGCAAAAATCGCTTACTTAGCAGGAAGGAATTCTTTTTCATTACATTTGAACGTGATTAGGCGTCTCATGACTGCAAAATGTGAGACGGTTTAACAGAATATTGAATGTCAATGCCATTTTAACAGGTTGTACTATCAAAACAAAAATCGTTAAACATGTTGGTCATATTCACTAAGCCATTATTAAACTGTTAAATCCACTGCATGCTACGTATCAACATTGGCGAGGTAATTTTTTTCTCATTCAAAAATTTACATTTTATTAGGTATGAGCCGCTGGTGGTTAGAGCCGTGCCGGGTCAAATCTGATTATAATCGATTATACTTTGTCGTTAAAATATGAAAATTGTTGCTCTTAGACATCTTGTGTGAATTGGAAATACACTGCAACTATAAATTTATAATGGAGTTGTAATAGTAAAAATGATATATTTGTTATTTATATGCTGGAATTTATGATTCGATCCGATTCGAATAAAAATTATTCGAAACAGATTCGAACTCTAAATGATTCGGTTTTGCCCGGCCCTAATCGCAAATCGGGAAGATATTTTAACAGGGTTGTTTACGGGACTTAAAATTTTCATGACGTCTTCCAGTCGTATTGTAAGAGGCGACTAAAAAAAACAAAAAAGGTGGCAGATACCACTCAGATCACTGCACCTTAGGGTGGCGGTTCAGTTATGTTGGGATGTTTTCAGCGCTTCTAATAGAATGCGGTTGGGCATATATTTTATTTTGCTGAAGTAGTCTCTACGCAAAATCTGAAATCAGCGCTTAAAAGTCAGCTAATCTCTTTTAAAACGACAGAGATCTATTCACGATGTATATACATCGTGAATAGATATTTGTCAGATTTCGTGTAGAAACTACTTCAGCAAAATGAAAAAATATGCTTCACGTCATCGACATCTGCGAAAATAGATATTTGATTCAATACTTTGTTTCAGCAATATACGGATGGAGAGAAATGATGCGAAGATGTAAGTTTTCAAATATGCGATATTATTCATCGAGCGCAAAGTATTCTTCCCCACCAGTCTCAACCTATGCGGTATGCGATATTGCGCACCCTGTAGATGAATTCTTGTGACTCTAAAAATGTTTTGTAAGAATTATGCGTTGAAAGTGGCGGAGAAAAATTGAAAATTGTTAGAATTGGATATAGGTATTGTACGTTATAACAAAAAATAGAGAAGGTCCTGACTGCAAAATTGTTTTGAGCTTTAACAACTGCGCATCAGTGATGACAACCAACCATTTTATCCAACTAGGTAAAGCCTTACTAGGTAAGCTAGTTTCACCTCCATGTTGTTATTCATACCTCATATCTAATTTCAGTTGCAGGATACCTACTTGCTTGAACCCTGAACCTAGTAGAATTTTCTTACTAGTTTTTTTAACCAGGTATAAGAGAACCTAGTCTAAGATTGGGTAAGTTTAACTATTGTAGCTAGTAAATTTAGTGGGTAAAACATTAGGCAGACAACTCAATAAAAGTTAAACGAGGTAAATTTGATATCTAAAGAAATAGATGTTATAAGTATTTTGAAAATAATTTCCGTAAACTATAGTTCAACTAAGTAATTTTAACCAAAAATCGTCAACACATGTGCAATATAAATCAGGGTATAAGTCAAGTATTATGATAGTTTTATTTTTTATAGAAATTCATTTGAGTGGATCATCCTTATCAAGGCTTTGTACCGGTGTGATTGAAGACTAGTTTCGCGACAAAGCGACAAAGCTATTACCAAATTATCACTCATGCACTGTGTTAAATTCGTGTCACACACACTGTAACAAAAATGCAACAAATTACGGTCTTTGACAGTAATTTTACTTGGCGGTATTGAGAAAATTCAAAAGTGACTTTTTTGGCCAAATATGGGGTGTAGATGGAACGCACCGCAAGGGTGCGGTCCATCAACTGCCCATAATTGGCACAAATCTCATCAACGTGGCGTTTTTTATAACTTTAGAAATGTGCAATTACTGCAAATGAAATGTAAATTTACTGTACTTTTGTCACAGTGCACGTATCGAGCACGAAATATAAATTGTGATGCACTGTTTATATAATAAGGAAAAATGCCCTTAAACCGCATTGACACGACGTGCAATAATAATAAATAAAAATGTCAAAATTAATAAATCGTTTTGACAACAGTATAATTTTCATAAATCGTGGTGCCTCCGGTCGATATATCACAGACGACAATCTTGTAAATCAAAATTATGACTTTACTATTAAAAATAGGAGTTAAACTTTTTGGAATACGCAAGTCATTGTTGAAATTGAAATTAGTTTATTCAGGATATTATAACTCGTTATCTGACAAGATAAATGAAAACTTTAACGTTTTCATACTAAAATGACTTTAATAAGTAAGTATACTTTGTTATATTGATACTGATATTATTATTTTTGGCAGTTGAGTGAAAAATGATAATTTCAAAAAATGGGCTTTTCGATGTGGTTACATGCTGTCTTGTTAATGTATAAGACTACGCGTTGACAACTCGCTTTTTGCTTTATGTCTTCTCAAAAAATGTTCAAAACAAAAAATCAAACTATATTGAAAAAATAAATAAAGATCGCTTCATAACTCGAGCTTTATCATTATTTTGAAATAAAGTCTGAGCTTATAATTTGAAGAAATAAATTATTCACTGATGTCATTTGACATCAACGAAAACTCTTTTATGTCTATGTGGTAAAAAGACGATGTGTTGTGCGAATATCAACGCAAGTGCATTGGATTGGCTGATCGTTTCAAGATAAACTGAATATGCAAAACAAAGAATGAAAACATTTACATATACACGTACATAATTGACGAAAGGACAATTTAAGTAACGCCCAAGCAGATTGGGAAGGTGTAAGATTTTTTTTTGTGGGGGGAGGAGGCGTAAATGTTTTCAACTTAAAGTTGCACGCGGCGGTTGCGCGCATATTTTTGGACTTTTTGCGTTGAAATATACCATTCTGAGGACAAAAGGTATAGAAATAAATGAAATATGCTAATGCACCGGAGACGTGCGAAAATTTGACCTATTTCTGGAAAATTCCAAATCTCTTGGAGTGATTATCCCTCTTTCTTAAAACTTGTGACGGACATGTCTCAGTGTCTACTTCCCCACAACCAGAAGTTACAGTTTACCATGCATAAATTTGGAAATGAGATTTCTAGATCTGAATGGCATCAAAATTGATTGAGGGAATTTATTAAATGGATGTTTTTCAATATAGTAGCAGAGATTTTGGAAATTTATGCGAAATGGTAACATGTGAGATGAGTTTTTTTTACTAAAAACGATTCCGACCTTTCGAATTGGATATGAAATCGAATTTAGAATTTTTTAAAGTTACATACACTGTAACAAAAGTACAGCAAATTTACTGGTCATTTGCAGTAATTGCATATTTCCAAAGTTTAAAAAACGACATGTTGATGAGATTTATGCCAATTATGGGATGTTGATGGACCGCTACTTCGCGGTGCGTTACATTAACACCACATATTTGGCCAAAAAAGGTTAATTTGGAATTTTTTCAATGTCGCCAAGTAAAATTACTGTTGAATGCCAGTGATTTTGTTGCCTTTCTGGTACAGTGTAACTAATTTTCATTTCGGGAACGATATACCAATAAACAAACCTCGTTCTTCAGAAACATTCATTTTGTGTCTTTCTCGTTGTCACTGCGAAAATCTAAGTGCATTTGCCTCTCTTTATGCGATTGACTTACGTCTGTAATCTTTTTTTCGGTTTCGAAATAAATTCTTCAAACACACAATGTTAAACATTGCCTTGTAATTGCGTAATGTTAGTTATTCACATTATTTCGCGAATTTCAGATTAAATTGGCATTAAAAGTTACGATTTCGAATACGACTATAGAAATTTTAGATAAAAAACTGGTTGGTTTTAGAATTGAAGCGTTTTGGTAAAGAAGTTTTTGACTCGTGTGTTTGTGAGAATCCAAACAATTTTTCTCTCTGGCAAGTCAGTAATGTTTTTGGACTGCATTGTCAGATCGGAATATAAAGTTGAAAAAAAGCAATATAACTATACTCTAGAATTTCAATTTGAAACACACAACGAAAATGCAAATTCGTGTGTTTAAGATAAATCAATTATAATTGAATGTCATGGAAATGAACCGGTATATTTCTATAATTTTAATTACAACAGCCATCTTTTTATCGATGAGTTTCACAACAAAAAACCAATTAGTCTTAATACGTGGTTTATTTCAAATTATGATTTCTGAACATATAAAAATAGTAAAGCCATTGTCTAACAACGGACTCGATTTTTTATATATTTATTTTTTCCATATATTTGCACCATTTTTTGCTTGCACTTTAATATGCGTTTGAAATCAATATCGCTATTATGAACAATTCTGCATTACTAGTGCAGGCATCGGGCGTAACGGCAAGTTTGGCTACAGTTTGTATCGCTTTTCATTTAGAAGCTACTAAAACACAAGTCGGTATATTTATTTATTTATACCGTATTCATACCGCAAAATAAGGAAGTCAGTAGACTACCAATTTGGAAAATCCTTTTCAATTCCGCAATCAAAAATGTGTTTTAATTCGGTATCAAAAATACACGACCATTCTGAATATTAGCAATCCTTAGTTTCACATATTTTGAGAGAATCAGTATCGGCATGACATTCAGTGTGACATAAGTACATCTCGGTTGACCGCTACTGCCAACACTAAATCGTAGAAATATATGTTTGACAACTATTCAAATGTTAACGTTGTGCAACAGGTTCGTCAAAGATTGTATCGCATTTGTATTCGTCGTTCTTTTGCTGTATCTCCACGTCATTTCATTACCAATGTTTGAAGATATCAAACGGAGACAATGTCTCACAGCGTCGAGGATTTTGCGATTCTATCGCGAACACGTATCTGAATATATACAATTGAGACTCCAGGCACCCTGAAGGGTGGTCTTACGGTAAGGTACGAAATGTTTTCCGTACTTGGAACACGCATAATAATTTCGTACCGAACTTTGTACCGCACCTTTCAAAACTTTTTCGTAACATACTGCACGATATTATTATTTTTGTGCATCATACAGAACTTCGTACTAGTTTTAAAATAGGTTTGATTATTTTTTCGTTTGTTATACTAAATTTCATATCTGTAAGAAAACAGGTACAATTAGCAATGCAACAATTACCAATGTCCTCCACAAAGAGCGAGCTTTGTAAAACCTAAAGCACCCATATTATGTCAATGACACAGATGTTAAATTAAATTTATTTTCATATTGTAATATGAGAAGAACCTTGTGTAATGTGAAGGTACGAAAAAATATGGTACGGTACGAAATTGAACTTTATACCTTCAAAGTACGAAAAAATAAAAATGAATCGTACCGTACTTTTGCTCCGGAAAATCCAAGCGTACCATACCGAACTTCGTACGTACCGTAAGTCAGTCTTGGACACCTAAACTGCTGGTTTTCATATTCGCGGCCGCGCAAACTAGAGCTTCATCACGTACCACTCCAATTCCTTGTTCCAATTTGTTGTTTCGAATCGACCGAAGTAAGAATCATTGGAATTTGTCGTGAATAGATCATGATAGGTGAAAAAACTGGAAACAAATGGGAGCATCATATTCTCATATCATATTTTTTTTCGATTTTAGTCAGATTAATTGGTGCTCTGACAGTCGAATCTTGAATTGAAAATATATTGCCTCTGATAATTGTTTGAATTACTAGCAAATTTGTACCTACATATATTTATGGATTTGTTTAACGAGATCAAATCGCAATGCTTAAAAAGGACATTTGTGGAATAAAGATTGATGACTCAATCCAAATTAAAAAGCATTCGAATCAGAGTCGAACTTTAAATTATTTCGATTTTGTCCAATTGTGTTCTATTGCCCAATCAGTTACTAAAAGTTAATTACTAAAAGGGCACTCGGAAACGGTCCTTTTGCGAACGGTAGAGGTCCGTATCGGCATCGGAAGCATATTGACATACATATTGGACCCGTAGTAGATTCCCAGATCCTCAGTCCAGTCTTTTAACAGTTACAAAGATTTAACATCTATACACACACGCTCTGTGGCTGATTACTCATTTAAAAACTGTCTAATTCAATATTTTCCTATAAATCAGCTGGTGAGTCGAGATGAAATTGGTAGATGTGATTCATCGAAGGTGACGAAAATCGACTTTTCGGAATCGATGAGAAACGGCGTTTTATTTTCTCTCTGTTATAAGTTTTGAACTGCATTTGAACCATCTTGACCCGACTTGATGATATGCTAAGAGTAAAAGATCTAAGAAAGGTCATGAGTTCAACGAGCAGATGGACTTTCTAAGTCCTTCAATTTGAGCAGAGATGGAGTAGAGATAAAATTTTCATTCATTCATTTTATCGCCACTTCTTGTAGTGCTGGATCACCCTGACCAAGACCACGTATCGGCAGCCACTTATAGACGGACAGGGTTAGAGTTGCTGGAAAGATATAATCTTTCCCTTCCCTGCTTAGCATACCCAACTTATTACACCTTGGTTTGAGTGGTGAGCATGGATTAACGAGCACGACTCGACAACATGCGATGCTAACATGTATAACCACTAGGCCATCGCGTTTCAAAAATATGCCTTTAGAGTTTCTGGTATCGCAATGCATATTCATTGAATGACTATAGGCATTACATACCTTTAGCGTCTATTGGATTCTGGTCAATTTAGAACAATTTTGAGATATTTTAAACTTATGAAGCCAATTATAGGTTTTATCATAGTCAATGAAAACTTTTTTCCAATCCAATCAAGTTATTTCGTTTTCTTACATGGTTTTGAAAAATCTTTAAATAAACGACACTCAATCATAAATTTTATTTTGTTAAGCATGCGCTACAGATGGATCGCGTCTCATCGACGCGATCCATCAGTAACCCATACTTAACAAAACATTCTTTGACAAACTTTTCCTTAAGCGTCGCGAAAATCAGGTACATCTGTGGCTCATATTTAACAAAAGTATTTTTTTCATTAGGAATTTACCGCGAATATAACCAATCATCTTTATGAATTTTAATTACCTGTAGACTCCATAGTTTCGTTGAACTCGTGACCTTACTAAATTGTTTTGCTCATATATTGTTAGGTCTGAACAAGGTAGTTCGAAGACAAGGTCAAAGCAGATTACAAAAAAAGGAAGATGAGGATATTTCTCATCTTCTCGCATTTTTTTTTTTTTTTTGGATCAAGGCTCTTATTTGCCACAACTAACATTGTACATGTTCAATGGTTTGCAAAGATTGTTGAACTCGTGACCTTACTTAGGTCTGGTTAAGATGTCTCAAACACGTTTCACAGTAATTTGAGAAAAGAGAATAAAGAACCCTTTCTCATGAAATTAAAACAAAACAGTTCCTCATGATTCATAATTATCGATTTCATCTATGGTATCGCCGGTTGGTTAATAGAAAATATTTAGAATATCCTCGAATTGGACAGCTTTGGTAGTGAGTAATCAACCACAAATACTCTCATATGAACTGAAAACTCTAGTCTGGGAATCAGGGAGTCCACTGTATAGTTCAACAAATATCGATGATTTATCGCGTAGATGACGGCATACGAATGCACTAGTGGCAGATAGAAAATTTTTTAAACAAAATTATTCTGCATAAAACATTAAAAAGTATTCTGTTGATTAATCTTTACAATATTAGTATGCTTCAGCCATAAAATATCGCCATAAAAACGATTTCAACGGGACCAGTGTCGATAATTCTGAAATATCCAAGTATAATTTCCAATAATATTCAAAAATTTTATTAAAATTGTTTGTGAAGTTTTCGATGTATTTAAGTAGAGCACGATGGTGCAATATTAAACTGAAGTAATTTTTGATTTGTCACAAATAACACCAAATATATATGTTCTAATTTACGAAATTATGAAGTTCA
The DNA here is from genome assembly GCA_963675895.2 of Styela plicata. Classification (NCBI taxonomy): domain Eukaryota; kingdom Metazoa; phylum Chordata; class Ascidiacea; order Stolidobranchia; family Styelidae; genus Styela; species Styela plicata. The sequence goes on along the minus strand of OZ023142.1, from coordinate 14,901,877 downwards.
CATGTTCGTTGAAATCGCGGCTAGTGTTGGGCAATTCCTTCCGATGGCTCGAATCGATTCGAAGCACAAATTATTCGAATCACTCACACCCAATCGAAAATTCATTTTCCCAAGCATAAGCCAAAGATGGCCCGCGCTTTAACGGCGCGATCCATCAGTGCCTCATGCTTTCAGTGTCTCAAAACATATTTTACATCTGATTGGGAAGGAACAAAAACTATCAAAATAAATTGAAACTTTCACTTCAATTTTTTCCGTTTGAAAAAGTGCAAACTGTAGATTTCAATATTTGGATTATAGAGCAAATATTAAAATTACAAACGGGGCATTCGTTAATAATCGATCCGATTCGAAAAATTTTCTACCAACCTCGAATGATCCGCTTCTTCCCTGCCCTCCTTGTGATCTTACTTATGTGTTTTACTCGAAGATCGTGAGGTCTAGTTATGAAAGCTCATATACAAGTCACAGCATCTTTAATAAAGGAATAATTTTTTGCCCTGTAGGTACGGGCTTCAGAATAGTCCAAAGAAGTTGTAGATGGTTCTACCACCTCACTCACTGCACTTTATCATGGCGGTTTAGTTCCGTTTGGAATGTGCAGTTGAGTGCAGTTGCTGGTACTACATCTTTTAGTAGCTCTGTGCAAATGAGTGGCCGGGGTTTGGTTCTTTGTGGACGCTGCTTATGGCCTTGCTCAGAGTCAATTTCAATAAAAAATGGAAAATAAAAAATGGAAAGTCAATTCTCATTGATTTTGAAATGAATTCTCGCCACCATGAATCACATCGACCGATATTATTTCGTTTAACCAGCTGGTTTATATAAACTACTTGGTATATCACTGTATTAAACAGCTTTAACAATGAGTAATCAACCACGACATTGCGTGTACAGATACGAAGACTTTGTATTCGAAAAACATCAGTTTGGAACATTGGAATGTTCAATTAAAAGCAATAGTTCATGACGCCGATAAGGAGCACCAGAAATTCAAAATATATAAATGGTAAAATACTTTATTAAAAAAATTATTTTTTTGCCCAAAACGGGAAATTTACCCTAAGAAATGCATTGTAACAAAGTATAGTAAATTTACTGGTTATTTGCAGTAATTGCTTATTTCTAATGACATCTATGCCAAGTATGGGCTGTTGATGGACCGCACCTCGGCGGTGCTCTCCATCAACAGCCCATAATTGGCGAATGAGCGATTTTATAGCTTCACTTCAATACCAGCAAGAAAAATTACTGAAAAATCAAAAACAAGCGATTTTACTGCATTTTTGTTATAGTGATAGTAACGTACCGATATCATTCTGTTTGGCGATAGCAATATTACATTATTACCGAACTCAAAGGGGTCGATACCGATATACTCTCGGAATGCCCACTCCCTGCATTCGAGTGTCGTCTTCCAATCTTTTATTCAAATGTTGTGTTTTTTTATAATTTCATCACTCATCTCCCGTAGGGCTAGACAGAACCGAACCATTTAGAATTCGCGTGAGATTAGAATAATTTTTTCGAATCCCTAAATCCATGTACAAAACAAACGTCCCATTTTCACTATTTTAATTTGTCTTCATTTTAAATTAAGAAATGTATAGTTGCTAGCGTATATTTTCAAATCACACTCAAATTAGACCAAAATGACTGCATTTTCCCATTAAAAATTAAAAATTCTACTTTATTTAGCAGATTTTTGTTCGTATTAACGATTCACGATTGATTCGAATAAATTGTGGCTTCGAATCGATTCGAATCACCGAATTGCCCAGCCCTAATCTCATGTCAAAAAATGAAAGCTAAAATATTACTATTACAGGCAAACACGAGTAACAGCAAGATCACATAACAAAGAGTCGACATAGCAGTGGCGTCTGTGCCCTATATCAATATTTTACAGATTTCATCATCCTTTTAGACTTCTCATTAAATGAACAGATTTGCATGATTTTAATCCTAATCCACAAAAAACCAACTTGTATTTATTTTGCAAACATATATTGCCTTTAAACTGCCTAGGGCAAGAGAGGTTGAATAGTGCGTCCCACAAAAATTTTAGATGAATTTAGACAAAAAACATTTGACATCCGCTTCTGTCTGTTGAAAAACCCACGAACAAACAGGTATTTTCCCACCGATTTCGTAATACGGAGATTTTCTATCTTCGATTGTGACTCTGAATGCCGTTCTGTTATTTTCAAAATTGCAATGGTACAATTCAGCCATGCTAAATTTCTTTTTCTTCAATTATTTCCAGTTCATTACTCAATAGTTTTGAGCATAACGACAAAGTGACAAAAGTAAACAGGTACGGTACTTAGGAAAATTCCAACGTATTTTCTGCGTGTCGTGAAAGGGAATTTAAAAGAAACAAAGAAGTGGTAGAGATATTCAACATAGTCCAGAGCAGATACCACACATTGCACTTTACCGTTGTGGTTCAGTTCTGAACTGGATGTTTTTCCATAGCCGCTTTTTGGAGTGGATCGCACTGATCAAGGCCCCTGACCGGCAGACGGTGCTCGTTGTCATTAGAGTGACCGTTAATTGACCCGTTCAGGCACTTTTCGAACTTGTTTAAAAAGAACTTCTGTAAAAACGAAAATCTAAACAAGCACGGCCCTCAATAAAAAATGGTTCATGAGTATTTCGAATCTTCCTATAATCTATTTTAAAACATGTATCTCGTGAATATAAATGAGAACAGCCTTAAAAATATTAAAACACATTCTGCAAACGTACGTCTTCCCCGTATCTGAACGAAATCAATTTCATAAGATGTCTACTCACGACAAGGGTTGGGCAATTTGAATCGATTCGAAGCACAGAACATTCGAATAAATCTTGAATTGGTCATAGGAACAAAAATTTACCAAATGTAGTGGAATTTTTCATTTTTAACTACAAAATACGATCGATTTGGGTCAAATTTGACCAAAATCGATTGCATTTTGTCGTTAAAATGAAGATTTTCGCTCTTGGACTGGAGTGTAATTGAAAATACAGCGCTTTAAGTCTGTTAAAACTAATATTAATATTCCGTGAATATTTCATAGTGGAGAGGATAATATTAAGAGTAAAAAGGGATATTTGTTATTTTGTAGAGTCAGTGAACTATTCGAATTCCAAATGATTCGGTTTTTCCCAGCCCCTACTCACGAAGAGAGCAGGCAGGAAGGTGATCTAAAAAATATTATCACAATTGATGTTATCACAACAACAAGTACTCCTATTGAAATAGCGATTGAAATGCTCTGGGACAAGCGTATACATGTGATTGTTGTCATCTATATTGTATAATACTCTCAATTTATACACAAAAGAAAATTTCAATAGACATTTACGAAATATTTTAATTTGATTTTGAACAAAGACATAATACGCTTGTTTAGTAAAACCGAGAAATCATTTGCCAATTATAGATGTATGAATGAAAGACTATTTCTTAGAACTGAAATTTAGTTTTGTTGTTATTTCACCGGAGGCGTCGAATTAAACGCACTTGACGTGACATAATCGACATTGTGGGCGTAAAAATACCATGAATGACTGGTATTTTCCTCAATTTGCAAGAGAATTTGAAAATAAAAAACAGAGTATTTGAGATATTTAGGCGTTTCATTCCACCCTGTAATTAATGAAACATAAGTAATTGTCAAGCATAGATCATATTTGGTTTGCTTTTTGTTGGCGACATCCATTTGTGTTCCATATTCAAACAGTGTGGAGTTACACCGAGATAAATTCTTTATTTTCTCATGTATGAGTCACAGATAGATCGCGCCTCGGCTGCGCGCTTTATCAATGGCCCATGCTTAACAAAACATGCTTGATCGCCCTTATTCTGATCGGGGGCTTCTTACCAGCTAGTATTTTGTGTTCAATGTGAAATTAAACCTAGAAATCCGTGACGTATGTAACTATTGACAAGAAAAATGTAGGGCGCAGCACGTTTCAAATTACACGGGACTTATTTCAAATGACATATTATTAAAGAAAGCTCGGTCAAAAAGTCTTGCAAATTTAAGTGCATAAATATGTTAATTATCGAAATTAAGAGGAGGAAGTATGAAGAGAATCCGCACGTGCAAAGAAAATAAGTACCAATTTTTAAAGTTTTCAAGAACCTCAAGCTACTCTGATCAATTTTGTTTTCTTGAATATGATCCCAGACATGAAATAAAAATGTTGCAAAGCTTCGTCACGAGAAATCTTCTTGCTAGGTTAAGAATCTAATTTAAAGTGTCATGTGGGGTTTGATCATCGCTCAGGGCAGATGCCACTAACTGTGTTGTTGCAATGGACCTGTTTTTCAGCTGTTTGGGTTATTTTTATTAAAATTCACTCTGAGCAAGACCGGAAGCAGTGCCGAAAAGGAACAAACTAACGGCCACTTAATAGCACAGAGCTGCTACAGGATGTAGTACCAGCACTGCATCCTAGGAGGAAAATATCCCAAACGGAACCGAACCGACATGTAATGCAGTGAGTGCTATCTGCCCTGGGTGTTGGTAAAACCAGGTACTGCTTCGCTTCCTTTTAGCAGCCTTTTACGATACGCAGCACTGTAAGAAAGGTATAGCAAATTAACTGGTCTTTGCAGTGATTGCATATTTCCTGAGTTTAGGAAACGCCATGTTGATGCGATATAAGCAAATTATGAGCTGTTGATGGAACCGCCATCAACACCCCATAAATGGCCAAAAAACAATTTTGAATTTTTACAATACTTTTCCCTCTCTTCCCGCCAGATCACCTTTTAACAATTCAAAATACATATAGTTGCTTCAGAAAGCATCCCTAGAAACAAGCGGGTTTGACGTACAAACTTGTACAAAGGTTCCACATATTTAGCTACCCAAAAGGCAAATTTACTTATACCTCTCTAGCGACCACGCACGGAGGGTATACGTAGTAAGGGAAAGCAATCCGATGAAATCACGTACGTTGAACATCCACGGAGACGAGCAATCCGTTCTCCAGATTACTTCAACACCCTCATTTCAACGAATAAGCGAGAAACACCACATCAACCCAAGTTGCCTTAGTCGGAGAGGGTGAAGTTTCCTTTTATAATACTATTTTCAAAACTCGCTCGACGAAAGCGCACCAAATGAAGTTTTTCCACCTCACATTCCATCACAGCCAGAACACGAGTCATTGGGTGACGGCACCGATGAAACACGGTCTGATGCTGGACACAAAATTTCTGATAGGGGGTGAACATGTCCCCCCTTGCCTATGATTAGACCACACAAAATTTGTATATATGCAACCTATGTTTTCAGAATAATATTCAGGAATATGGCAATAATCTTTTCAATTTCTCGATGGCCAAATGCAGAAACAGAGATTGGAAAATGGTAGAGGGAGATTATTCATAAACGCACACAAAAAAAGGTTACTCGATAGTGGAAGTCATAAAAATATAACCTGATATTTGCATTCTAGCTTTCAACATATTAAAACGGGAACAAATGAAATGCTGACATAATTCGGGGCTTGTAAAATTTCGGATAAAAGAAGAAAAATGGAAGTGCAGCACATTTACTTCTCATTTGCTGTAATAGCATATTATCGGAACTTGAAACAGTTTTGTTAAAAAAACTCATGCCCAACCAAGTTTGGGATGCTGATCGTAGCGCTTCGGCTCAAGTTCCATCAACATCCCACAATCATTAATATAGTTTCATTTCAATATCACGAAAAAAATTAATGTCAAGAAACGGCTTATTGTTACAGTGTATGTATGTATCATAGGGCCGGGCAAAACCGAATCTGATTCGGATAATTTTTTCGAATCGGAACGGATCACAATTTCAAATGTCCCAATACAACTGGTCTCCATTATGATATCACGAAATTTACAGTTACGAATTACTGATGTTAGCATAAACGACTTAAAGGCAATATATTTGTCAATTCACACACCATGTCTAAGTACAAGAGCGAAAATTTTCATTTTTTAAAGACACATAGAATCATGTTGTGGTTAAGAATGAAAATTCTACCTCATTTAGCAAGCTTTCGTTCCTATGAACGTTCCCGCGATTAATTCGAAAATATAAATTTGTGCTTCGGATTGATTCGAATCCCCGAACCGTATTGCCCAGCCCTATACGTATGTCAAGCCCAAGTTATCGATGAAACAAGTACTAAAATCTGATATATCTAATAACCATTGTAGATAAAACAAAGCGTGATTGATAAAAGGTTGTTGTGTTTTTAAAACCAAATAAAATTGGTAAAAGTTGATGATTTAAAACGTTTTAAAATCCGGTACAGTATATATTAGTTAGCATGAGAATACATCGCGACCACAAACGTCTTGCGGAGGCCTGAAGTTATTGCAAAGGCATGGAGATTCTTTTTCACTTCCCATGTGGAGTTCTCTGAAATGCTGCAGCTGAAGGTAAATTGTAGATTAGTTATGATTTTTTTATTGAAAAAAATTCTAATCTAACAAAGGCCGAAAGCGGTGCTGAAAAGGAAACACCCAACGCCCACTTAATAGGAAAGAGTTACTACAACAAGATGCATCAAATCACCTTAGGTGTAAAAAATGCCGAACAGAACTGAACCGCTATGTAGGTTTGGCTTCGGCACGGATTTCGATAAATTTTTAAAATCTCTTTGATAATTCGAATTTTATTAATAATATCTGGCAAAATATAACGGAACATCCCAAATCTCAGATTCGAATTGCTGGAATTGTCGTAGTTGTAAAGCGGACGTTCTTCTAGTAGTAGGCCTATGTGCATTCTAAAGGGCTCTTGGCACAATTATTCCATTTCGAAAAATTTATTTTGCCGCGAATGAGTTACTGAAGAGCGCGCAGCTTAGCTATCATTTTATCATTGACATTATATATTAGAAAATACAAGAAAATGGGATGAAAATGCTGAATGCTGTTATAAAATAATACCACTAAAATATTGTGCGAATAGCAATCTTGATGACAAATTGAAAAGGATTTGAGGAAATTGAAATTCAAGAATGACAAGACACTTGTTAACGTTGGATTACAGTACCTGGCTCTCGGATAGATGAACCGGTGTCTTGAACACAACCCATTGGACACATTCATTCAATGGTGGTGTGGTGAGGGATCCTCCATAATGGAAATAACTTCTTATATCTGTGATGAAAAACATATTCAAATTCATGCATTCTTTACTGCTTAGTGTAAACGATATTCGAAACCACCAAGAGTAAAAATATGCTTCGTTATTTCAGATATAAGAAGAAAATTGCAGACGTGTGCTCTTGTTCACTACACTGTAACAGAATGAATCTCCTATGCGTATGATGACGAAGTGCGATTGCAAAAATTTGGATAATATCAGCAGATATAAGCTCTTATCCACTTAAGGTTTGTACCAAACGGAAAAGCAAATATTCCTGGAAAATGTATTAAAGGCTATACCGGTAGGTGTTTTGTGTTTATGCAAATGTATTCGTGTACGGTAATATCGTAATAAAACTCATGCGAGATGCAAATTCTTGTATATTATCTCATTCATTAACTGAGAGGTTTAGAGTCTTGCTTAACACTTAACACATTTGTTTCTGTAACGTAACGCCCCGTGACAATAAGAAATTTACATGCAATATTGCATTGCAATACCGCATGCAAATTTCTTGAAGTCACATTTTTTTTCAAATTAAAATGCTCGTCTGAAAAAGTCGAACTTTTTGTTCGGCGAAACGTCACAGAAATAAATTTGTGTATGTGTGAAGAAAAACTCTGGAACTTCTCTAGTTGGTCATAGTTACTCAGCAAACACAAAGGCACAGAGGGAGTTTGAGTAGTTAGTCAACGTCCCCCAGACCAATAGCATTATTTTACTACATTTGCGTTTACGATGAATTGGTAGCCAAAGACAGTAATAAAGCGACCGTCTAGTAAACGGAGCCAAACAACAAGGGGACTCGACGATTCGTGCCATTGCGTCGCATCACTATGTAGCTAGATCAAAACCTGCGTCACGAAGTCGAACGTAAGCTTGGCGCGACGCATCGTATTCACGCACAGAGCTTGAAGCCTCCTAGAGGAAACCAAACGATATAGGAAAGTGCTGTGAGTGGAACCTTCCCCGAGCGATGGTAATACCGTGCGCACTTCTTCGTCTACTCCTAAGTCGACTCTCACGATACGCAGAAACACGTAACGTAATTCTAAAGCAAAATCATACTTACTTTCTGGTAATAAAATTCTTGGATCAAACTTCTGCTCGACATCTTTGTTATCGCCCTGAAAATAATCCATAGTTACACGAATGATTTGACTACAGTAACAGTTACGGCAAATATATATACCTGGTCGATGAAGCAAACGATCGCAGTTTGCTGACGGACTACAAGCCGCCGCCAAACACAATCTTAACATTCAATTTATCAAGCATGAGTCACAGATGAACCGCGCCATATATGACGCGGTCCATATGTGACTCACATTTGGAGAAAGGGGATAAGAGAAATATTTCTGATTGGGAGACGGTGGAGAATTGAATGAGCTACCAAATGATTAAATTTAGCTATTTGTGCAAAACTCATCTAACGTGATTTTAAAACGTCTCGAGATTCTCGAAGTTGCATCAACCAAGCTCCGAGAGAACAATTTGCGCAACAAGTTTAGCCAAATTTAATCAAAATTTTAATTCCATTTTTGATCTTGAAGTTCAATAAAGCGCGGCTCCAGCCAGATGACCTTGATCAAGATTTTTTAGGCTGGTAAAAATAACTTCGTAACAAAACTTCATTTTATTCTTAATGGTCGTTAGTAGTGATGCAAGTTTCGAATAAATGTTTTCGAATTGAATTCGAATCTCTAATGAAATAATTTCGAGCGATCGATTATCGTTCTATTTAAAACAAAAACTCGTCCCCGATTGTTTGAGACATCGTACTACATTAGTTATTCGAATTCGAGCAACAATGAAAAACAATAAAATAATTTTTATTTTCATTTTACGACGACGTAAATTGATAAAAAGTTATACAAAAAAATCACCAACTAAATAATTCCAAATTAATTGGAATTCCTAAAGTAATCAATTGCTTGATTTCAAGGTACGGAAACGGCAGAAATTCACATACGTCATGCAACGGGGGTCTATTAGAATCGCAACAAATTCTCAAAATTATTAGAATCGATTCTAATTAACGTTGATTCGAATCTATTCGAAATTACAAAACTTGCATCCCTAGTTGTTCGTATACCCGAATATAAAAATCCTCGTGACTAAACGTTGGTAAACAGTGTGGTAAATAGAAATAAATGTTCCAATCACTCACCTTCAATGGAACTTTTTTGATCCCGGAAAACAGATCTTTGTAATGAGAATTTTCTGTTTCAGATGCCTGCAACATAAAGTCTCATGTTGTCCAAACATTACATAAAACCCAGCAGTAAAACAATATACACAGAAAAAAACGTAGTCATGGCTTGTTTTAGGGCATTCGCCGAATACGCGAGAAAGACGCATTTTTAGCAAATTTTATTGAAAGCTCAGTTGACTTCCCACTAGAACTACAGAATCAAAAGCTGTCAAAAGCTCAAATATAGTTATAGAACTCAGTGGGGATGGTGATATTTCTGTCAAACGCGCAGCGTAACCTGAACTAGCCAAAATTCAAAATCGATCTAAAGTATTTGGAAATTACCATATATATATATATATATATGCTATAACAAAATAAGACTCCAGCTTCCAAACTGATGAAACCACGATAAAACAATTTGACAGTGATGCCAATACTAATTCAATTTAAAACATGCCAACCTGTAAAAACGCTCCCAGGACACAGAGACCGTCTGGATGTTCAAGAGACTCAGCGAAGGATTTGTATTTTTCCGAGTTCCAATGCACGAGATGGAGCTGCAAAACAATAATATACTTTTATTGAATAAGTTCAGTTTTGCCCGGCACGCTGACTCAGTCGGTTAAGCGCGATCGTATTGTCCGGTAAGCCGCTGGTTCGATGCTTGAACAAAAATAAGCCAAGTTTTGCTTGAGATTCCTACCTAATCTTTCATTAACAACAAACAAAAAAACAAACAAATTGTTTTTTTTTCACTTGGTGACAAAGAAATGAAAATACAAAATCGAATTTTTCATCCAATTATGCGCCTAAATACTAGGCCCACAATATTATATTCCACCTTTGCGAGATTAACCGGAAAGATCTTACCGTTAAGAGGGTTATTCGAGACAAATCCAACAAAATTTCCAAAAAGTGCTTTAATCAAATGAAAAACAAATCTGATCCTCTATTAAAATTAAGCTTTCGACGTTTAAGAATGCATAGTTTCAGAAGGAATAGAGCGATTAACGGATACTTTCACATTTCATAAAGTAGCACAGTAGTTCGTCTGTTCTACTGTAGTTTTGCACTGACGTCACCGACAGCTATGCTTTTGGACAAATCTGACTATTCGAAGAGAGAAATTCAGATCAAATTTATTTCGTCTATGGGTTATTCCGAAATGAATTCTTGTTCCAAATTGAACTTCTAATATCGTTTGGGAGCAAATTCTCTTCACATACTTGTGCCACCAAAATGGGGACCGATTGAAGGTGACCTGAGTAAATGGCGACAGGGTAACCAGCAGAGGGGGGGGGGGGCAAATGAATAGTTTTTGGCTTTAGTATAGAATAGAATATTCGAACAAGAAGTCATATAATCATAAGTTTTTTTTCTAAAAAATTCAAAATCGAATTTTTATCGATTTCGAATTGTTGCAGGAATCGAATTGAATAATATATGATTCGGGCAAATTCGGATTTTGGACAACCAATATTGAGCCCTAGTAACAATTAGATGTCACTTTTGCAATCGAAATTAATATCCATTCGGATAAATATCAGAATTCAATAGTTATTTCTACGGTTTTGTTGAAAGTTGATGAATATTAAAGTGGAAACTTTACTAATGACCATTTTCGAAATAAATATATATATTATAAATATTGAAAACGTTGAACTTTTTTCTATTATTGAATTTTACTCTAGAGCAAGGCCAGAAGCAGTGCCCAGAAGGAACCAACTACCGCCCACTTAATAGCAAAGAGCTACCTACTAAAACTGCAAGGGCGCTCTGAACGAAAAACATTCCAAAGGGAACTGAACCGTCATGGTAAAGTGCAGTGAGTGGTATCTGCTTTAGGCGATAGTAAATACGTTAGGAATATTCTAAACCCTGTACTTACAAGAATTAGAAAGGAAAATTTGTTAAATGAAGCATGATGCAAAAAGACTGGATTGGAACAAGATAATTCGAGCTCTATTTGGGAATAAAATCTCAATCACGTGTTACAAGCTCAACTGTTAATTAAAATATCAATGCCAATTTGTTCAAATATTTAAATGCACCTCCGCTGCATAACTCTTTCCGTCGACTAAGTGCTCAGATCCACATTCAGAATTGCTTCCCCAATGAAAATGGAATTGTTCCAGTGTGTATTTACTTTTCAATGGTCCACCAGACAATCCTGTGTAAGTAAAATAGGAAAAAAGTTTGTTCGGTGAAAAGTTTTTTAACAGATGGAATTTAAAACTGAAGATATATTTTTCGGGCATGAATAGGGCAAGTTTTTTTTCAAGCTTTCTTGAAACACATTCTATTTCCGAAAATAAATTCAGCAAACTCTATCAAATATTTCTACATTCACCCAATAATAATTTCAATTTCTACATCACCCAAGAACACGCACGAATATATAAATTGTTAATCATGGAACGCTCGTGATGATGTGCTAACCTTCTTAACAGTGGAGTAGAAAGAGATTAACACGAGCATTAAGGCAAAGGAGAATATCCATCCATATATCGCTTCAGGTATATGGTACTGAATAAATCAATATTTAGAACCAAGAACTTTATTTTCGATCAATGACCAAAAACGAAAATAAATTGAAATTTTAAATATAAACATACCGGAGGTTCCACCACTTGCATGAAATGTCACAGAATGTCCGTTGTTCGTAACATTCTTCAGATCAGACGATTTGTATGAAAGTTCGAATCCAGGAAATTCTTTTGCCTGTTCATAATTATGGGAGATTTCAATAAAGTAAATAAAGCACTGCTTTCGTTAATCAGATTTTCAAAGACTCTATTCCGAGATTCGCTTCGAAACAGAAATGAAATTCCGTGTTCCATATTACGATATTAAGTGAGTTACCGGTAACCATTACTAGCTGTCTGTGCACAAAAATGCAATTTTAGATATCAAATCAAACCTTATCGGAAACACGCGTTCACACGTGCCAATAATTCACCACAATCAAAGTCCACATAAAAACGGTCGTATGGCGATATGTGTGAAATGCAGAGAATGTTCAAAGAGACACGGCCAATCACTTTACTGAAATTCCAAGTGAAACATTCGCGAAAATAATGAATGAATACTGGTTTATCAGGCGCTGTTCGGTAAAATTTTCAGTCGCGACGATGAACAAGCGAGCATGACGAGATGCAGCCAAGCACAACTCGTACAGGGCTTGCACAAGTATTGAACGAAGAATTGATGAAAGCTATAATATAGACTGGACTAGAGCAAGTTTGTATGATATTCAAGGATTTAAAGGCTTGATATTATCCAACACGGACAAAAAAGCTCAGTGTATTTGACTGAATAAACTACTCGAGTACCTTATAAATATGAGAAGAAAATTATACTTTCAAGACAAAAAGTAAGTTTAATAATTTCCAAACCTTGGCTGCACATGTGATGATATCTATCGGGGACTGGTTCTTCCCATTTGCAATCGGGTATTGTTCATGCCATTTTTGTGGCGCTAAAACATAGAATAAGACATAAATTTAAGCCTACATCTTGAAATCTGCCACTGCCTCTGTTGATATATAAAATTATACTCACGCAGCTGTGAACAGGCATATCCCCAAGCGTGTGACATTTTCGCAGCGGACTTTGTGTGTATCTGAGCAATACAGCGACTTGCTAGCCTGTTAACTAAAGATCTCATTGTTATATTTCTGTCTTTATGACAAATACACTCGCGGTTCTCGCTTTCACCTTTGTAGGCGCCAAGAAACTATTGACACTGCGCTGTAGTGATTATTATTCAATACTGAGCTCAGTCAAGCAAAACGTTGGTTGATCGATATGCCGCGTGCTTGTTCTCAACGATCGCTGCATGGTGTGTACAGCTAATGCGGCGGCCAGACCGCCAGGGGCGAAATAGCGCGGTAAGGAAAGAAGAAATCTATAGCCAACTATGTGAACGAACATGGACTTGAGCTATTAGATGACATGAAGCCATGATATTTGTGGAAAGAACTCTCCATGATTGGGTAAGAGTGAGACAATATTTTATCGAAAGAAAGCCTTTTCATTGGGATCCACGAGTGGCTTTTGAAACGCTGTGGGACTTGCCTGGCAAATATAGCGTTTCTGACGAGAGTTTGGTATGCAAACAGATCTCGACGGCGCGTTTCATTGGTGTTTTATGCTTGAAAACACACGCTTTGACTAAATCATTCCGAGCGGGTTAAGCATCAAGTATGAGCCACTTCAATGGCTTCAATGCAATGGCAATGGAAATCATCAATGGCTCACACTTAAAAAATACCATACAAATTCTGGTTTGTAGTTGAAATTTGTCGAAAAGATATCTAAAATCGCTACAAATTTGACGAAAACTTTTGCTCAGAGCTTTTCGAATCACAGGAATGTGTATTGGAATTGTCTGAATCGGAGGCGTGTTCCAATCGATTCGAATTTTGACTCCAAAAGTGGCATCGACGTGAAGGACGACTCTACTTTTGACTGATAAATATTTAAAAGACTTTCATCAAAAATCGATTAACACCAACTAATTACAATATTCCTGGCGGCGGTCTGGAGCGACACCCTGAAGTCAATTCAATCGATTGCCGCGTCCAAGGTGAGTTAGTTCACGAATGCGCTATTGAAGTTATTCGGTGAAGCGTGACCAGACCCATGAGGCACGAAGAGGTAACTCTCTGGGAATGAACATTAAACATTCGTCCGTATTTAAACATGTTATACGGAACCGCCGATTCGTTTGTTTTGAATGTGTATTACAAAACCAACGATGCGATTCCAACGTTGGTTATAAACAATTCACTAACCGAAGAAAATTAATATGAACGCCTGTTTATAATAATTCATGTTTAATATGAGGTAATTTTGCCAAAAGCGGCAAATTGATCGGACGATTTCAATAAATTCAAGTTGGTGACCGAAAATTTTTCAGAATGGCCCTTAGTCATCAAGTCGATTTATTTTTGTTTTTGTGCAATTGACGCGTTTTGCAAATGCACGATAGAATGACCGTATGAATCGCTTAGGTTTTTGGCGTATTTTTCCGATGAAGTCCAGAAGCTTGATTAGATATAATGGCAAACGAAACAGACAAAATAAAAATGAATTCCAACTGAATTATAATTTTTGCGGCAATATCTTTTGGAATATGTCGCCATCGGGAAGTCGTTGTAAAAATTAGTAACAAAGCGCAACGGAAGCATTCCATATTAACGTTATAAACAATGCTACTTAGCTGATATCGAACGTTTCACCGAGGTACTTATACGATAGCCTACCCTATACAACACTTTAGGAGGAACCACGGGTGGACCGCGCCGACATCAGTGACTCGTACTTAACAGAACACACGTTTGGACACAAATTTTCTGAGTATTCCATATTAATGTTCTAAACAATTCTTATTAGCTTTTATCGAATGTTTTACTGTCGTACTTATACGATAGCCTACCCCACATAGAAATTTGACAAGCATGAGCCACAGATGGTCGGCACTTTGTCGGTGCGATCCATCAGTGACTCATTCTCTAATAAATATTTTTCGTAGCAAAATTCATCAGATGATTTCCCGGAAGTCGTCATCAGTATTGGTAGCTATGTGCTACAGATTAAATTTTTGTATCGCGGAAACGGGATATTAGCTTCATAAAAATGTTAAAATTAAGCGGCGAAATTAGGATGACGTTTTGTGGTAATTGTCACAGGAAATACGTACGAAATGTTCAAAAGCTGTAATATTCAGCACCTGTACTGGTTCAGAGGATTTAAACACCAAATTCCATTCTTAAAGCTACAATCATCATGAATCGATCAGAATCGCGATTTGCAAAGATGTTAAAAATTAATTAAATTCACTCTGAGCAAGGTCGGAAGGAACCAACTAACGGTCACTTAATAGCGAAGAGCTACTACAAGATGTAGTACCGGCAACTGCACTATAAGCGGAAAACATCTCAAACGGAGCGCTGCAATAAAGTGCAGTGAGTGGTATCTACCCCGGGCGATGGAAAACCCGAAATTGGAATCTGAATATATAGTACACGAACATCTGATTTCTATGGTTGTTATCTCGTTCAATATCATGTTTGTGCCTTATATTTAACAAATGATATTTTGTCGTGGCTTCAATAATTTTATGGACTGAGCGCAAATAACTAAACTGAAGATACAAAAATACAAAGTTTCAATTTACCTAGGTGCATCACATTTCAATTTGGTGCTTTTCATTTCGAAATCATTGGATCTCTACGAACGCCAAACGTTCCTCAATATCCCAATTCATTCAAACACGGAAAGCATTTGTAGCGGAATGCAGTTATGGTACCATTTGGTTTGGTAAATTTTCTGCAAGATTTAAGATTAGGGTCTCATGAAGTTTAGTACCATATATCCGACTATCATAAAATTTCCTACGCTATAAGAGACTCGTCCCAACCCGGGAGACAATGCCAGATGAATGCAGCATTGGCGCCCCAGTTAGGATGAGAATATTCTGCCATTTTTTATTTGGTTGACATTAAGGAATATGGTACTAAACTTCACTAAGATTATATTCAAGAATATTGTACAAATCGCCTCTGGATCCGAAATATTATTCTCATACTGAATGTTTTGATTTTAAACGTTGAATCTACACACCATTACAACAAGTTGATGTGGTTGTGCGGGAACGGCATTGCATGTTTCGTTGCAAGGCATTGCGGCTTTGGTGTAGACTTTGCGTTTCAACTTTAGTTAAGATCAATTATCCGGCGTCTTGTAGTAAGGTTGAACAGAAAACGTGTACAGGAATCGGGCTATCTTACTGTTCAGTAAATGGAGCGGTTTTGTTTTTTGGTAATCATGGCCAATCGATAAAAATAATTATGTTTATTTTTGAAATTATTGCTGTTGATGACAACCATTCTTCAAACGCCGGTTGAAGATATTGATTTCAAGTAGTGCAGCGCGATCACCCATTGTAAATATCGTTTATGATTGGGATGGATCTTGGTTCACAAACGTTCTCCAATTTGTAAATATTAGCCGGAAGAAAAAAAATAACGAGAAATCGATTAATTTAATACCCTAAACTTTGATCCTGTAGGTATGGACTTTAGAATAGTCCTAACGTATTTCTCGCGTGTCGTAAGAGGCGACTAAAAGGAAGCATGAAAGTGGTAGGTGGTTTTGCCGCCGTACAGGGCAGATACCACTCACTGCACTTTATCCTGGCGGTTCAGTTCCGTTCGGAATGTTTTTTCGTTTAGAGAGCGGTTGTTGATCTAAATCTTTTTGTAGCTCTTTGCTATCGAGTGGCCTCCTTCTGGGCGCTGCTTCTGGCCTTGAGTGAATTTCAGTGAAAAAATTCCAGCTATACGGTCTACGTACCCGTACATTTAATCGCGTTTATAAGTCCTGATTGTTTTGCACATTTATTGAAAAATAATACTTGTTAAGCCAAGTCATAGGAACGTCTAGTGTGAAAGAATTCATACCTGATAAAATATTGATGATTTTTCCCGTGGGTCAACAAAAGATCGGAGATTCGAATTTATTAAGATTAAGTTAAATTGCTGAAATGCAAACAAATGATTACTGATGGCATAGCATAATCAAGAAAAATTATTTCCGTAAACTCGGCTAATTTATTCTCAATCTCCGCTGAAAACTTGAATCAAATAAAAAAATTAATTCGTCTATTCTCAACGGTATCCATTAAAACTTGTTTGAAAAGGATGAAATAAAATTATGACCAAATTCGAATAACTCTTGATTTCAGTATCAAATCGAATAATTTTTGTAAATCGATTCGAAGAATAAATTTGTTTATTAAAGAAACAAAGAAATCTATCCAGAAAATGGTAAAATACGTCAAAATTACCATATTTTCGAAAAAGTTATACATTTCTGATTTCGTTGATTTCGGATCGATTCAGAAATTGGGACGAATAATCTACAAATTTGCGAAACACGAGTTGAATCGAATATTTTGGAGATCCCTTGATACAAATAGACTTAACATCATTTTATTTATTCTACATATATTTCATCTGATACGACGCAACTTTTCTCTCTTTTCCAGACAAAAAATAAAACAACTTTAAGCTGACAAATCTCCTGGTGACTAACTTACTAGGATATTATCGTTAAGTCTGCATGTTTTAGTTTTCGTGAACATATTTAAATATTCTGGATTCGAACTATCAGTGACCAATGCACGAAGAACCTGATTTTCACCGCATAATTTTATTGGAGCGAATTCCACCGACGAACTGCACAGATAAGCTTTCTCTGCCTGCCCCAATACGGCGTATTTGTGGCTGAACAAATATTTATCGATTCCATTTCTAACTCTCTCTCTCGAATCGAGTAGATAACACACCATTAGTATGTTTTGCACACATGTCTAAAAAAGGTGGTAAACAATATTTTTAACCTGATTCAGTTTTATGAATAATAGTTTTGCAAACATTGGGAATTCCCGACTTCGACATGAGTTTCGCTCGTAAATACTGATTTGATTTGAAAGTCGATTCCGATAGAATTAAATATAACAAAATTGTGCTCAATTGAAAAAAAACCGTCTGTTTTTCGTTCCTGCTACGATGATCAACTCCGAATAAATATTATTTAAATAGGTTTGGTTAAGTATGGACCACACATAGATCGCGTCAGCATATCGCGGTCCATCTGGTTCCTATATTATTTAGAATAAAAGCTCTAATCTGGAAATTTCAGAAAGCAGCATACCCAAACTAATACACACATAATCACATAGCACGTTTACCGCAGATTTTCTGGAAATCATGACATGAGATCATCTGGTATTAAAATCTCTTTCAGAATTTCGAAACAAATTTTGAGTGGTAAACAATCGCTCGCTATCCTGCCCATCACAATTTCCTGGTATAGCCAGATAAATTCATATAATAAAATAATTCATTCATAAAAAATGTTTAATTAATACCAATAATTTCATTTTATTTGGCGAGCATTTCTGATATACGGTATAGTGACTCCAATTCAACTTAAACAGCTGCTCATATCGATTCCAAGCTTTAGCTGTAATTGGATATCATTTTTCTATTATTTTGTTTATTCTATTGGGACCACCTTCTATTGGGTAAGTTTTATATTCGTGAAAATAACTTTCTAGATGCAAAACGAATCCGAATCCAAAAAAACACCGGGATTCGAAACGAGTTCGGACGCGAATTCGAATATGAACCACTCATAAACGCTACTCATAATACGCCCTCAACTACTATATAATACAAATAAAACGGAATGCTATCAATAATACATACACACTCTTTGTAGCTTTTAACTCTCTGCTGTGGAAATTTAAGTTTCATGAAATACCGTGTTGATTATTAATCATTTTGTCCTTCCCTTCATATCCGAATTCGAAATTTTATTTTGTAGAACACGAGCCGCAGTTGGACCTCTCCTCGACAGCGTGTTCCAACAGTAAATCGCGCTTAACAAAACGCTTAGCGAATTTTTTCTACGCAGGCTATTCAGTTGTTTTGATCAAGCATGTGCCGTACATGGCGACGCTGTTTATGATCGAGCCATGTTAGCGAACAAAATAGCAAAGACGCATTTACGAATAAAATTGATATTTGATCCGACGTTTTTGTTCAGTGATATTACTGACTGACTGACTCATTGTAAGCCGTTCTGTAGAAAAATTTGTCCAATCATACTTAGTAAGAAGTTATGATCAACAATGTTTTATTAAAATCACTTACGCTCAAAACATGGGCCGCCGACGATTCACTGGCGGTTAAATTATCGCCCGCGTACACGTATAAAAACACGTTTTATTTTCAGATATCAACGTTTGGAGAACGCGAAGTCTAATGTGGTAGGTGGGTCACGAATAATTTCATAGAACTACTAAATGATGGATTTTAAACTAATAGCCTGTGTCCAGATTACAAATCTTTCGGTGGTGATTTCAATTTTATACGCCTCATTAAACAGCTGATATTTTATACAAGTTAGTGGAGCCCAAATGTGTGGGGAGCCTCTGTGCTAATACTACTGCGCATAAATCTGGCGCTCATACAATATTGTTTCGTCCGATCCCATATTTGTGTAACAACGAGTTTAATTTTTATTCGTATGCCGTTTCTAACAAAAATGTGATATTCGCATCATATCGCATGAAACCCGAAAGATATATTTCATAAATGTTTAGGGCGGGGTGGTGTTAAATCGATTTTCTGCACACCATTCGAATAGTCGGTTTAAACCATTCTCAACTGATTCGAAATCATTGACTCGAATCCAAATCCTGACTTGAATTTTTGCATCACATCCTCAGTTAAAAGCTACATGATTACATCCGCTGCTTATTCCTTCTCAAATAAAATTTCTTATAAAGTAGTACAGACGAAACTGGACGAGTCTGTCCCAAATCGAAAAAGGTCAATGAATCCGATGACAATAGAGGGCACATTCAGTTGAAGGTAAGTTCGTATCGTAAGTTAATATTTAACCTTTATTTGCCCAATTTATAAAACTACACGTGTTGTGTCTTAGTATTTATTAAGATAATGCGGTTATTGTGGGATGATGTCCCTTTGATAATTTTACCCTTGGGCCGAGATTTTTTACGAGTTGCCCATCCCTCGTCACACCCCTTCTCCAATACCGTGAACCTTCCTATTGCCATTATAGCTGAACCCATTCAAAAAGTTGTGTTGAAGTAGGTGTTGAAAAGTATGAGTCACTGATGGATCGCGCCGCCGAGGCGCGGACTATCAGTGACTCACGCTTGACAAAATATAATTATTCATTGGTGTCATTGGTGCATGAGTTCTATGTCAGGCAAATAGCACTCAAGTAAGCCTACTTTATCATATAACGAACAGTTATTCTCTATGGTTCACAAGTGCAGTTCTAATATATAGAGTCATTAATATATCACATGGTCTATCCCAGTGTACCTGAGGCTTATCCTTTGCAAATTTGGTAGTTTCCATTGCGCCAAAATGACTACTTTTAGGGGGATTTCGCTCTGAGAGTTGGAGCATCATAAAGAGAACCAACTAACGATCGCTAAAATGTAAAAAAAAACATACAAATATAACAACGTCACCACTCATAAGAAGAAAAACAACAAACAGAATAGAAGCGCTGTAATAAAATTAAGTGAGTGGTATCTGCCCTGGACGACCACTTCTTGTTCCCTGCCACTTCTTAGTTTCTTTTTAGTCGTCGCCCTCTAGAACACGCAAGAGGTGCGTTTTGTCAATTTCGAGTCCCGCTCCAATTAGTCATAAATTTGAGTAGTCGTGCGCAAACCTAAGGAAAGGGTCACAGAATGCTCTGGAATAGAGGTCATTTAGATGATTCCATTGCTCAGAAAATGTAAAATATGTTTCATTATCTGAAGTTAATATTTAACCGTTATTTGCCTAATTTATCACTACGACTAATGGTGCTAGTATGAGCATTTAAGATAATGCGGCTTTGTGGTCTGATATTCAATTAATAACTCTAAAACTTATTACACAGTTGGTCATAATTAATCTGAATATTTGCACAAGTAATACTATGGTGGTAAGGAGTAAATATAGATATTACTATTTCAAGTATGGATACCTGATGGCCGTGCTGCAGGTAGGGTTTATATATGGCCCCAGCTTGACAAAATTGACATTCAATTAATAACTCGATTGTCTCAGGCGGAATAAAGCAAAAATAATAAAGCATAGCCATGTTAAAGTATTAAAAAGAATATTCTGTGAACTCGGGGCGAATTCGAACTTCGACTTGTTATAAAACTAGATATCATAGTTATGCTTAAGCAATATTCTCGACTTTCCTCCCCCACAATATAAACTCATACCCTCTGTCTATAAGTGCTCAAAAAATAGCGTTAACTTATATCTATACTGTATATCTGCTGAATATCTCGTCCAAAACTGACAGTCACAATCCTTTTAACTCTCTACATATAAACAATAATATCATAATCTTCAGCAAAACGCCTCACGTGAAATCTGTTGAATGTTCAGCACATTTTTGTGTCTAATTTGAACACTATCATGAATGACATGTCCCAAACAGACATTTTATTTCTCAAGCACGAGCCATTGATGGCCCGCGTCTGGTCGACGCGACTCATACTTAACAAAAGATACTTCGTCGAAGATATTCTGATTGGGAGGATAATGACTTATAAGTAACCTGGATATGTCTCACGAACACGTGTGCTATATTGCCCGATCGATCAGTGGCAACACTGAAGAAATATCGCAATGTGAACTTCACAATTTCAATAGCAGTTTCAATAATATAAATTTGAATATAGTTATTTCGTGTCGCGTGGTGGAAATGGGTCTTTTGAAATTCGAACCCTATTCGGGTAATTCGTATGACAGATTGACGACTGATGCGAATCGAATTCACAAATCAATTTGCTCAGCCCTATTCCATGGGCTACTACAACATGTTGGCTTATATGGTTTCAGTGCAATTCATTGTATGCTTCCACATTGAAGCTCATGTAATTTGAAAGCGTATTATATTTTTATACTTCATAGTTTATACATATTTATCTCGCGCCTGTGTTATGGTTTATGCAATGAATCATTCATGGTTTGAACGGCGGTGGATTTGCATATCTCGGAACGCATTGGGTTTATTTCCTCAATGTACGGAAATGGCCATTACTGAAGAAAAACCGAAAGTATTTGTTTATAAAAAAAATATCATGTTCTCATTCCACAGAAATATAAGTTTTTTGTAAGCTTTCGTTAGAACATAGTCTAACTTCTTCAGACAAGATTAACTTTAATCTTGTCTGAAGAAGTTAGACTATGTTCTAACGAACGCTTACAAAAAACTTATATTTCTGTGGAATGAGAACATGATATTTTTTTTATATTAGCTTGTTATTATCTCATTCGTGTATCCTTGTGAATTCTCTCACACACGGATCCAGGATTGTAAGGAAACAAGGAGGAGGGATAGGTAGTTCATTGCAAGATATCAACGAATCACGTATATTTGTTTATAAATAGTTCTTCTAACATTGCCCAGTACTGGCGGTAACGTGGGGGGGGGGGGTGTGATCCTGGAGGTGTGCTGTTTGGGCAGCACACTTCCTTGGTTTAAAGGGCTCCTCGCACACATGCACCAATTAATTTTTGTAACTCTTGGATCTCGAATCAAAGACTTGTTTGATACTAGTTTTAACTGAAAATGATTCATTTGGACCTGAATCTCGCATATTCTTCATTCGTCACAATTTTACTAGCACGGACCCGTATATACAAAGAGAAATAAATACACATCATGCATGAACAATAATGTGCCCGTATTCTGCTAAACCCCTTGGGCAATATCTAGGTATTCACTATAACAGTAATGAAAATTATTTCGTCAAAACCTATTATACCAAGTATGGGTCATTGATGGATAGCGCCGTCGATGCGCGGTTCATCAGTGACTCTAGTGCTCGAAAAATGAAGTATCCAATTGGGATTGGTTCGATGTAGCAAATACATACATAGGCAATCGAAGTTTATTACCACGCACGTACGATTTCCTGACCGCATCGACTGGAGCTATTTTGACAAGTGTTGTTGTAAATCGTATTTTGACAAGTATATGCTGTATGAGGACGGGGAAATCATCAACGACTCACGCTAAACCTAACTTATTCGTGCGAGAAAAAAAAACCTTGCACTTGAATGAATATAGAGGGTCGATAAAATCGTTCAAATTGGTTTTGCACGTCACGTGCTTCTTGGAGTTGAAGTGTGTTAAAAGGTGAAGGATAAAGCTTCCCTTCACCGGAAGTTGTTAAACTTAAAAATTATGGTTCTATCTACATCTCATAACTAAACACAATATAAGACCAAATTTTTTGTGACAGTGGATAGCGTCTTTCTGATAGTATTCCTATCCACTGTGTTCTGTGAGAGGCGTCTAAAAGAAATCAGCGATGCTGTAATTGGTTTTATACCTAGGGCACATATAACTTATTGTCGTTTGTTTGCTTTGGGGTTCTGCTTTTTTTACTGTTGCTTAGAATGGATTTCAAGGCGTTAAAACGTCACTTTCCGTATCTCTCAAAGGGCCAGATCGTTGTTTACTCACCTATAAACAAATTTTCTTTTTTGTAAAATCAAGTATACCCAGTAAATCCTCCTACTGGAAAAAATTATTGTAACAGCCCCATATATTGTTTTTCTCTTCGTTGATGATTTAGACAAAATTATTACTAAAGCATCAGCAGATATAGAGGGTTCAAGGGCGGTCGATTGTTTACATGGGGTGCATATTTTAATAAATATTGCACATTCTTACATTAATTTTTTATTCAAGTGTAGTAACTTTTATAAATCCTTATTTTCGAAGGGTATTTTGAAGAGATAGAATCTTTCATTCTGATATATCCTTTCCCAAGTGATACGTTGCAACCCATTTATCCCATAATTGTATGGACTCCTGAACATCCTTTAATACATCACTACATTGCACTCGACTCAAACGTCTAAGATCAAAATGTGTGTGGCTCCGTGGCTTGTCCTCTCGATTATGTTGTTTTTCATCTGTCCTAAATCTCGCTGAAACGTGCACTGATTTTATATAGAATACCAACACTCTTGTCTGGTGGTTTCTGGAATAAGAATAGAGTACTTTCATGGGCAGTAAAAGTGGATTAAATCTCTACACATATGTACAAATATTAACAGAAGAACAAATATGTTCTTTTCACTACTCGATGTAAGAACTGGGTTAAATATAGATTCACTTTGTCTCTCTATTTGTGACTATGTGCGAATAAATTACGCATTTTTATGACACTAACCTCGTTAAATTCAATTGCATTTGTGTAATGAACCTCAATTACCAGTTTAACGACTTCGGGATATTTGTGAATGTGTTGTGATGCGTTTTTAATTTATTTATGTTTTTTTTTCGTCAGACCAAGGTCAGACTTCAAGTGTTTAGTACCGGTACTACATCTTGTAGTAGCTCTTTGCTGTTAAGTGGCCGTTAGTTGGTTGCTTATAGGCAAAAACCATATCTGCTTGCGATAAATTCTTAAAACATTTGCTCAATTCTGCAGTATAATTGCTCTCTTTTGGAACTGCCTGTCACTAAAGCCTTTAACACACTACTTTGCAAAGCAATAATATGATAATCCTCACTGAAACGCCTCGTTTGAGTCTGCTTGGCAGATTGTTACATCCCATTCGAACACTGTAAGGACTTATAAATTGAGATGATCGCGTTTCCATTTGCTCAGAGTTTGTTCGTCTCGCGTAAACACGGGCTATATAAATCAATCGACCAGTGAACACACTTGAAACAAAATCACAAAATGAACTTCGCAGATTGGCGACTTTGAGAATACTTCGAATAAATAATTTGAATCTGAAATTTAGTGTAGTGTTGGCAGAACCGAGTCATTTGAAATTCGAATTCTATTCGGAAAAAATATTCAATTCGAATTATTAATTTCATAATTACCTTCAATTCACTCTTCATTTCCATGAAGCCGAATAAATTTGGCAAAAACATGTTTTGATTATTATATTGTCATGAATGAAATTTTACTACGGCGCTCGAAAGCATATAAAATTTTTTATGTTATTTCTGATAGCTTTATCTCGCGCAAGAAGTTATATTATGGTGCATATAATAAGTCATTCATGGTTTAAAATGCCATCAACTTGCATAACTCAGTGGTATACGTTTATTTCCACCATGCAAGAAAACTACTCGCACAAAAGAAAAAAACTTTTTAAATATGGGTCCCCATTCTGGATGCCCTCACCAGATATCAGAAAAATCAAATGTTGAGGCATAAATTAATCCTCGCTTAGCAGTCTCCGCAGTAGAACTAACACGGAATACGGACATATATTCCAGTACATCAATCATACAAAAAAAATCCGCCTATATTTGGCTAAAGCTTAGACAATTTACAAACCCAAAATTTCAACCATTATTGATGACACTCGGGAACATTTCGTCACCACAGTCCATGTTAAATAGGGGTCATCGATGAACACCTCTCGAGGCACCATCGAGGTCCATCTGTGACTCATGTTTGGTGTAATAAATATTTTAATGCGGATTATGTAATTCAATGCATTTAAGGCTTAGGCGATCACACCAAGTATATTGCCACGAAAGCGATCATATGGCCGCACCGACCGTAGTTATTTTGACAACTACGCGCCATAGGCCACGGAAATTAACAAGCGTTGATGAAATCTGCTTTATTGATGTTGTTGAAATTAGCTTTGCACGTCACGTGACTCTAAAATGTTTTTAAAATTTGAGGTTTTTGAGTTGCGTGAGGGAAAGACCGCTATCTTACAGTTAAATGAGTTCTAATCAATTATCAATTGTGTGTGATGTGCATTGGAAACTGATTAAACGATTCATTAACTTTGTCATGAAATAAATGTGTGAGTTATCATTCAGAATTAGGCGAATAATTCGAGCTACTGATGCGGATCGCATCGTACCAGGCGAGGTCTACCAGTGATTCACGATTGACAAGATTGATATTTTGGTACGGATTATTCAATTCGATGCATCAAACACAGTTAGGCTTATGTTTTCACGCACGTACGATTCTATGACCACATCGGCCGGAGTTGTTTTGAAAAGTATTCCCACAGCAAGGCGTATTTTGTCAAGTATGGGCTACATACGATCTGCAGAGATAATCAACGGCGCACAATAAAACAAATTGTATTTGACAGGATTCTTGCACTTAAATCAGAATGGAGGGTTGACATAGTCTAGTAGTCAATTGGTTTTGTCAAGTAACTTTGAGAGAATATGGTTAAAACTGTGGATTTGTGCCCTGATTTGTAACAACCCCACTTCAGAAGACGGTCGAAATCAACGAATCGAAAGTAAATTCGATTTCTTTCGTGCTCTGTTTCCTGTAACTGCATTCGAATATAAAAACATCCCAATCAGAACTTGAGCGCTTTATTGAAGTACTGTGCTGGGTTTCCCCACTGAACGTCGTGGACAATTGGTTGGACACGCATGTACATTATAGATGCATACACAAAAAAATTCTTTACGTTGTATTTGAACATAGGAAAATCTGCAATGAGATATCATGCGTGCCACGACAACTGTTCTACCGCGTTGGCGAGAGAGAGAAATTTTGTTTTGCACTCAGTTCAAGTGTCATTAAGATCAGCTCGCTCTTTTATATTTGAGTAGCCTAAACACGCGTCAGCTTGAACTTGCAACCCTTAATGTCTGGCGTTTTTTATGTGAAGAATGCGGATATGGGGAATGATTCAATTAAACTTTTCGCATTGTCATACTTCTCACTCGCACTACACTAATACAAATCGTTTTCCCCAATAATTTTTTGACAATGGCTCAATGAATCACGCCTCATTTATAACACTGAACTCCATATGAAATTAATTTGTGCCGGCCGCATTGTAATAAACCCTAATAAATACTCAGATAAGTTCAAACCAATTATATATAGTGCGTGATGTGTACTGTAAACAGATTCATTGCAAACCAGTCATTAAACTTAATATAAAGTCATACGAGGACATGAGGTATCAGAACATTTGGAATGAGTAATGAACTACATTTTATATGATTTGAACCTTTTCCTTCCTTATCTTCGAATATCAAAGACACCGATCGCTTCGAATTATGCCTATGAAGTCCTAGATTTGATATGATTTCTCCCACTGGTTTGTAAAGGACTATAATACACAAGGATTATTTTAAATCAAAGTATAATAACTATTATACAATATATGCTTTAAAAAAGAATATTTCTTTATGTGTCAAGAATAAGTGGATAGCGCCTACCAATTGGTAGGCCGACATTTATTTTGTCAAACATGAGATACCAAAGGACTGCACAACGGCGCCGCCAAATAAATCAACAATGCACTATGTTGTGAGATACTATTTTGATTGATGCGATTCCTAGAAATATCGCCAAGTTCGGATAAATTTAAATCTTGTTCATTCTGACAACATCTTCATCGTGTTTGTAACCATTATTGTCGTATGGTCATCTGGACCTTCCGACTAAACTTGATCTGTAGTTAATCTGCTTCATCAAGTTCTACGGGCGGCTAAGACATGTTTTGTAGATAGATGTATAAACGAATAGGTAGCGTGATTTCTCAACGACTTGCCATGAACCCGAATAATTACCATGCACTTTGTTCACTATACTTTTTCTTTGAATAGTAATTCGAGGTGAGGAAGGTCGCTTAAAAGGAGTCTACAAAGGGCCATTCAAATGGCAAAGGAAGTGGTATCTGCTCTGGGCGATGATAAAGCTATCTAACACTTCCTTGTTTCCATTAAGTAGCCTTCAACGACACGCAGGAAATACGTTAGGGCTATTCTACAGGCCCGTACCTACCTAAATTTAGTAATGATGCTAAATTTTATTGCTTATTGACTAGAAAATTTATTATGATAAAATAATCAGTATGGCAGATTAAATATGCTCTGTTTTATGCATAGTTTTCAATTTCTCACTCAAAGTTTTGATTTGAAATGTGTATATAACCGCAGACACAAGGACATCTTTTAATTCTTAGTTTATCTATTGCGACTTAAGACAGGCTATACAGGCCAAAAGGGCCCGTGCTTGTCGAGTCCAAGAGCCCTGATTGCCATTCCCATCCCTATTAGATTATTTATTTATCGTATTAATTAATATACTCACAAATGTAGTGTATAATGTACAGACGAGGCCACAAGATATGATGCTTGGCCAAATATTCAATCCAGAAACTGAAAGTGAATGAAACATGAAAAATTGTTAATATTTATTGATAATTAAGAGAAAGCAAACCTGTGATTGTCCGGCGAACAATTTATGCAAGTTACAATTCAAGCATGAGTTTTATTTTGAATCGAGTTAAATCGTTATTATATTATTGGGACATTCGTATAAAGAAAACGATAAAAACAATTTCCAACATAAAAATTTATGAAAACATTAAGAAAATTACTGTGCTGCCAAAACTTCTAAAACGAACGCAAAATTAAAAAAAAAATTACAATCAAGAATTTGGTGGTTGAATAATGCTAGATGGCTTTATCATCGCCCAGGAAAGATACCACTCAGTGCTGGTCATTATCGCGGCTCAGTTCCTCATTAAGGGTTCGTTTTATACTTTTCGATCGTACTTTAAATGAATTTCAATAAAAATAATGATTAATATACCTGCTTCAAATGCAAGTGCCGGGCCATACATTGTTACTCCAGAATATACAAGTGCTCCTGACATGTAAGTTATAGTGCCCATTACTTGTATGACTTGATTGAATCTGTTTATATGTTAGCAAAGAGTAAAATAGCTTAAAATGAATGACGTGAAAATATTTTTTTTATAAAAATCACAGTAAATAAATACATACATCAGGAAACTACGGTCATCCACAACCCATACTGGACATAATACATGTTAATGAGACGGTTTCGAATTTCGGGAATATAAAAAATGCTAATAATGAAAGCTAAATTTACCCTTCTTCTGCCACAGTGTACATACCTCGTAAACACTTGTTATTCCTGCAGCATGATAAGTTGGTAGAAAAATTTGTAACGTAAATATTGGTGCAAGGACGGTTGCAACCAATGCCCTGAAGTGAAAAAAGAAGTAACGTATTTATATTTAGGTAACATGACCTTCATACCACATATTTGAAATAAAGGGAAAAAAAACCTTATGGAGCAAAAAAATTAACCTCAAAACGTGCGAAAAAATATTGTATAAAAAACCTCAATGCGCGTCGTAGCATGGCAAACAAGGGTTGGATTTGGATAAAAATTACTGCGAAATAATACTGGTAATTTTGAAACCAAAATTGATTTTATTTTGTCGTTAAAATGGAAATTTTTGCTTTTGAATCGGAGTGTAATTGAAAATGCATCGCTTTAAGTCTGTTTAAGCTAATATTACTAATTCATAACTTTTTTTAATTGTTACGAAAGAGACACTAATAGTAACAGTAAAAATGGCAAATTTGTTATTTTTTATGGAATCAGCGATTCGATCTGATTCGAATAAATTATCCGAATCAGATTCGAATTTCAAATGATTCGAATTTGCCCAGCCCTATCTATGAGTAATAATCAAAAATATTGTATTGTTGAGGAATTCGTATTTTTACTGGCATCGAATCAAATATTTTATTTTGTCATTTGGCTCTTCTGCGCGATCCATCAGTGACGCACGCTTATCAAAACTCGCTTGGTCAATATTTTCTGACTGTTCATGTAGCTTTACACTTCAATCATTTCTATATCAGACAAAACGTTTTGAAACGCGGAACAAAAATAAAGATGGTTCATCGTTGTCTGTTGAAAATTGATTGAGTTTAATACTCATTGATTTATCGTTTCGACGTACAGCAATCAAACGTCATAATTACACAAAATATTAATCTCACATTTTTTTTTCGATTCCTAGTTTGATTGACCGCTATTTTCTTTCAACTCTTTTGCAAAATACTTACCAGGAGACCATAGATTCATAGAGATAAATTTCAGCGGGTACGGAAAGCAGATTCAACGAAGATTCATACGTCACACATAATTATATGGCAACTGGCAGCATTGACATTGATCTGTTAATAAATGCTATTAAATACGTGATTGCACCATGCGGCGTAACATTCTAAGCAAGGACATGGGAAACGTAAAAGAATTAACAAACGTCACCTGAAACGCCAAGTTATTGAGATTTATGCCAATTATAGGCTGGTGATTTTTTTCAAGATACATTTAATATCTCTCACTATATATAAAAAATATGTAAAAAAATGAGAACAAATTAAAAGTACTTGCTAAAAATAAATTCCCCTTCCGTTCCTTCCAAGCATAAAATATTCCAATATCAAAAGTAAGAGCAAGCATCAAACCAAAGACCACATAATCCACAACAGAAAATAAAAATGTAGTGGCCGCCATTTTTGCTGTAAAAACTGAAAAAAATTAAACCGCTATCAGTAACTTTTCAATTATCAAGCATAAGTTACAAATGTCACTAATCCAAACCATCTATGGCTCATGCTCAACTGAATGGTAACTAAATAGTTTCTGGTAACGGCCATTTGAATAACAAATACAAATTCATCAACTACACATTAAATAGACAACACCACAAGGAAGTTTGAACCACTATATTGAAGTGCATTGATTTGTATCTACCCTGAACGAAGTCACCAACGGTCAACGATTTTTTTATATTTTTTTTACTCGCTTGAGTCGTCCTAGTACCTCGACAACTCCTACAAAATTATAGGCAAAAAGTATCTGAAACCACATTCTTATTTCGGAACAATTTTCACCGTAGCAAACAACTCACAACACATAAATTCAATAGCAAATTTTTGTAATATTTGGTCAGTTTATTCTAATGAAATATATTCTTCAGAACGCAAAAAAGATTAAACCAAAAAAAAAGACTAAAATTTTTGAGTAAAAATAATCTAGAGTTTGTGGGCGTAAAACTTTTTCGAGTTTCATTCATTTTCAAGTCAAGGTTAATTGTTTTTATCCGGGTTATAAGATACACTAATGACGTCAGAAAAAATTTTTGCTATAATTATTAACCCTCTAATTTTCGTGTTTACGTGCGACTTATCCTTCTTGTGAAAGTGGATCCCTAATCTCTACTCAAGGATGCTATAAAGTTTACCGATCTAAAGACAGATTCAGTGCTCAGGATTCACAGTGTGCATAAATTAAATAAATAATTAAAATAAGAAAACCTAGCCTATCCGAATTATTTGCGTGCGTATGCAAGTGAACGTGAACGTTTCATAAATTTGATTCATTCCTGAATTGTAAATATTAGTCATTAAATACTGCTCCACAGGACCGTTGAAATATAGTCTGTGGGGGAAAATTCACAAAAGAATTTTGAAATTTAATTTTGTCCATATTTGAAATTTGACCTCAAACTTCATTGTTAAATATCCCGCGATCGTAAAAGTAAACATATTAATTGAAAGGTGTTCTATTTACCCAATTTTTATGTCTAATATTTTTGGTCACGGACATTCGTAGTTTTTAAGTTTTATTTCGTCAAAGTAAATATCATAAAAGTATTCCATTTATCCAATTTGATCGAGATTTGAAATTCTATTTTGTCTTACACGGGCCACAGATAGATAGGCGGTCCACAGATCTTTTATTGAAATTCACTCTGAACAAGACTGGAAGCAAATCCTGAATAAAACTAACTAACGGTCATATAATCACGAAGAGCTATACTGTAACAAAAGTACAGTAAATTTACTGGTCATTTGCAGTTATTGCATATTTCCAAAGTTAAGTTTTCAATACCGCCGAGCACAATTACTATCAAAGACCAGTGATTTTTTGCATTTTTGTTACAGTGTACTAGAGTGTACTCTAAGCGGAAAACAACCCAAACGAAACCGAACCATTATGGTAAAGGGCAGTGGGTGGTGTCTGGCCCTGGGCTATGGTAAAACCACCTAACCCAGTTCTTGACCCACTTGACAAAATATGTTTTTCAAAATGACTTGCTTTAATTTTTGATTCAAAAAAGATTTCACTATCAATTTATTAAATCTATTTTCTACAAATCCAAGCATTCCAAGCGAACATTGCCCAACCATAAATTTTATTTTGCCAAGCCTGAGCCACTGACTCATACTTGAATTGATGAACCCTTGCCGGTAATAGGTTCCCTGCTTATGTCATTATATGTGAATTCTTAGCTATAGACTTCTTAATTTGACGATGGAGCAAAATGGTGAGGTTAAAAAGAGCGAATTTGCTATTTGTTTGTCTGGAAATCGCGATTCAATCCGATTCGAGTAATTATTCGAATTCAATATTCTATTTTCTACAATTCCAAGCATTCCAAGCGAACATTGCCCAAACATAAATTTTATTTTGTCAAGCCTGAGCCACTGATTGAACGCGCCTAATCGGCGCGATCCGTCAGTGACTCATACTTAACAAAACATGTTCGAGCAACGTTTTTCAGACCTGGTGGACGCTTGAGTCATGGTGGGACCCTGCGTGATCCATACATATGAGCGACTATAAAGATAAAGTTTTTATTAGAAGTATCCGGTTAGAACGTTACAAATTTTGAAAAACAAATACTACATAAGTCTGACATAAAAATATTGTTGACATGTACTTGTTTGGAACCATCACAATCCTGACACATATAAATAACATTTTTCCCCAGTTTTCCCAAATGCGAAATTTTATTTTATCAAGCACGAGCCACAGATGGGCTGTGTCTTATCGACGCGATCTATTAGTGACACATACTTAGCAAAAGATGTTTTGGCAAAAATTGTCCGATTGGGTTACACTGGCATAATTAAGTAGAATCACGCATCTGAAAATTTCTCATGATTGAATCATTCGCAGAGCTCCATGCCAGAGACTTTATTTTTTTGTCGTGAAAAACTTAAAAAGACGCCTGTTGATGGAATCTATGCTAAGTATGATTTTCCAACGGACCTCATTTTAGCGCGCGTGTTTCATCAGCAGCACATGAGCAACAGCAAAATCGATGTCATAGTATTATTTCAATACCACTCAGGTTTAGGGCTGGGAAATTCAATTTGTTGAATCGAATCGATTCGAAGCACAGAATATTTGAATAAGTCGTAAATCATCTAAAGACTTTAATACTTCTAAAATGAGAAAAAATTATCATATTTTAACGTTAAATTTTTTGTCAAATTTTTCGTTTCTTGAAAGAGAAAGTGTGAATTGATAAGCCATTGCTGGTAATGGTGATTATGTCAAAATATGTGAATAGGGTTGGGCGAAACCGAAGCACTGATTCGTATATTTTTTCGAAGTGTCTCCATTGTGAAAATCATGAAATTTATAGTTTATTGTTTATTTTCAAATCCTACCCCATACCTAAGAGCAACAATTTTCATTTTCAAAAATGAAAATTTTAATCTATTTACCAAGTTTTTGTTTCTATAAACGATTCACTATTGATTCGAATAAATTGTGTTTGTTTCGAATCGATTCGAATCTCCGAATTGACCATCCCGCTACGTGAATTCGTAGCTGTAGACTCCTTGATTTTGAAGACATAGCAAAATAGTGAAGGTTAAAAATGGCGAATTTGCTATCTATGTGGAATTCGCGATTCGATCCAATTCAAAAAAACATTCAAATCAGATTCGAATTTATTATGATTCGGTTTCCCCAGCCCTACACTGTAAAGACAAGGTGTTGTATGAGACCTTTTGTTTTGTTGAAAACGATCTATCGGTGACCTTGCGTTGAACAAGGATACTTGAGTATCTTTTTCAACTGGAGGATATATTAAGTAAAACTACATGGCAAAGGCCATAATTTCTTCTGTAATAAATCTGATTCTCCACCGGGAAAAATTTCAAATATTTCAAATATATTTCGGACTCGACTTGTGCGTCTGTGTCAATTCTAGATATAGCCATTTTCTATTCCAGAAATTTTAGACAATATATTTTCACATTTATTAACATATATATTATGAAATGTTATTAATATTTCAGTTTCAGTGGATTCACAGTGACGTTTGTATTAATTTTATATCAATTTTAAATTTTGCAACAAGACTGGAATCTCTTTGTTACATATCATATTGCAAAGGTTTATATGACGCATTCATGACTTTAATAAATAAAAATATTCGTTCCGTTGTGTATTAATTTGTTTGAAATTTACTGCGGTGCATTTTTTGTGCCAATAATTGGAAGCTTTTTATTATTATATAACGCATAATAAAATTTCTCGGTGCTTTTGAACTCACTAAATCAAATATCAACTATATTCCGTGATAAAAAAAAAAAAAAAAAAACTGCCAGAGATTAACGGTAAGAATGTAGATGAACACATCAGTTTACAAAAGCATATTTTGTTAAGTATGGGACACTGATGGATCGCGTCGACGAGACGCGGTCCATCTGTGGCACATGATAAACAAAATAAAATTTCTGATTGGGCTAATGCAGTAAAATGACTTTACAGTCATCATAGTTGTAATGATAAATATATATATATATACTGTATATGAATATAAATGGGCTTTAATATAGGTTTAGCTTATGAACTAAGTTAAAAATGAAAACTAATTGAATGCAGAATCACAATATGGCCTATAGAATGTCATAAATATGACTTGTTTAATCGAAAACCACGGGAGTCGTAACAATGGAATAGATGTTTCATTTGCACAAAATTGAACTCAGAAAATATTTTGTGAACTTGTCTGTATTTGAGCAGCTTGTATATAAATTTCATAAACAATTTCACGGACCGTGCATATTATATAAAGAGTAAACAGGAGCGACAGCAACGTGTAAGGCAGTTGAAAAGATTGAGAGTTAGCTATCTCTTTCGAACCAAATACGCAGCAATGCGAAAAAATACTATAAATTTTGATAAATAGTTTTAATTTTTGCCTGGAAAAAGTCTGGACTTGTAAATGGACTAGTTATTTTCTATTTTTAAATATTTTAATGAACGGTGTCTTTACATGCGAATCAGCTTGCAAAGATGTGTTGTGGGTACGCGCTTAACAATAATCCTAACGTATTTCCTGCGTGTCAAAAGAGACGACTAAAAGAAAGCAAAGAAGTGGTAGATGGTTTTACCATCGCCCAGGGCAAATACCACTCACTGCACTTTGCCACGACGGTTCAGTTTTCCGTTTAGAGTGCAGTTGCTGTTACTACCTCTTTTAGTAGCTCTTTGTTATCGAATGGCCGCTGATTGGTTCTCTTTGTGGGAGCTGCTTCCGGCCTTACTTATTGTGAATTTCACTAAAAATAAGAAAAAAATAAACTAAGTACTTATTCCCACATAAATAACTTGGGTAACGTTAGCCGAACTGAAGGGATCTCATCTTTCCAACTACTCTAAGTCTGTCCGTCTCCAAGTAGCCGCTTGTGAAGTGACATTGTTCAGGGTGATCCATTCCAAGAGTGCCTATGAAAGAAAAAAAAAAACTCGGACAAAAATGTAAACTTAAGCGGACTTTGCTTGTTGCGTTCTATTTGCCAAAATGAAGAAGAATCGTCAAGCTAGAATGCCATTTTAGGATTTTTAAGCTTTGTAGTAAGGGCTTTATAATAGTCCTAACGAGTGTTAGATGATTTTACTATAGCCCGGCGAAGATGCCACTCACTACACTTTCCCATTGTGGGTCAGTTCCCTTTGGGATCTTATCCGCTTAGCGTCCAGTTGCTGGCACTATATCTTGTGGTGGTATTTGCGATTAAATGGTCTTAGTTTGGTTCCTTTTAGATACTGATTCCAGCCTTGCTCAGAGTAAATGAATTTCAATGAAAAAAAAAACAAGAGAGGATTCAATTCTCCACCTGTAAAACAAAATATTCTGTCACATTTATAACAGAGTGGGGAAAGCAAAAAAAACAAAAAAAATCGTTTTGAGGATACAAATGTTTCAGAATTTATCCGAATTCAATTGAAAATTTGCGAATATACTCGCCAAATCTAACTCGAGACTCACATTTAATTCGGTGATTCGAACCGATCCGAAGCATAAATTACTAGAACTAATCGTTTATCGTCCATAGGAGCAAAAACCTTTACTGGGAGAACTTTCATTTTTAACGACAAAATACAAGTCAATTCTGGTCAAATTTGACCAAAACCGATTGTTGCTAAAAATGAAACCTTTTGATTTTAGCAATGGGCTGACAAAAATTGCTCTAAATGCTAATATTAATATTTCGATTTTCATGATTTTCATAATGAAGTATATTTGTAATAGTAGAAATGGGATATGTGATGTTTATCTGGAATTAATGATTTGATCTGATTCGGAAAAATTATTCGAATCAGATTGAAATCCCAAATGATTCGGGTCGCAACTTGTCCAAATTACAATCCATAAGTAGTAGACTGAATCTTCAAAAAAAAAAATCTTTTAATATAAGAACGCAGCACGACTTGTCATTCTATATGTACTTCATTGAGCTATATTATCCATCTTCTGTGATTGATATTTCGACAATTGTCATTCACTGATCACGCTGTGGCCACTTTTTTATCATTACTCACAAAACTCAATTATTATTTTGATATTTTTAGTTTTTACAGCAAAAATGGCGGCCGCTACATTTTTATTCTCCGTTGTGGATTATGTGGTCTTTGGTTTGATGCTGGCTTTATCTTTTGGTATTGGAATATTTACTGCTTGGAAAGAACGCAAGGGGAATTCTGCAAATAATTATTTAAATGCTACCAAGTAATGTGCATTAATATTTTATCTTCTTCTTTGCTTTAGTCAGCACTTATGAAAATGTGTATAGTTTATGACCAATTCCAAGTTGATGTTTCTGGGCTAAGGGACGCAGACTGTTTTCAAAAAGTGCGCTATAGTTAATTTTTGGTATATTAGACGTTATGTTTGTGAAAGAATTTAACAAGTATTAATGTGTTAAGAAGCCGTGCGAGAATTTAGGGAGGTTGTGGTTTAGTAATTCCTATTTTGGATGTACATTTCCAGACTTGTTAGGGCATACGATGTCTCATCGACCCAACCGGAATTCCATATTTCCTAACACTAACCCTGTTCGTACACTAGTACTGGGTCATGCTTGGGTGATCCAGTCAAATGAGTTGCTATAAAGAATATTTTCAAAAAATGTTTGTTTAGCCTGATCATTGATTCTTTATAAATTTAACAAAAAGAATTTCAACCAAAATTTGTCACTCCATTTCATTATTTATAGATCAATGTCAATGCTACCAGTTGCAATATCACTCTGTGTTACGTATGAATCTTCGTTGAATGTGCTTTCCGTTCCCGCTGAGATTTATATGTTCGGATCTATGGTCTCCTGGTAAGTATGTTCAAGAAGAGTAATGATCGTGGTCAGAATTAAAATTTCCAGTCGAGGGCTAAGCTGAAGCTAATCATTCAGAATTTGTAAAAAATCGAATAAGTAATTAGAATTGGATCAGGGTCACTAATCCGATATAAATAGCAAGTCTCTTGTTTTTGACATTTCATTTTACCTCCAATGAAAGTCATATCTACTAATTTACTAATGATAAACAAACAAACCATAGGAGAGTTTGTATGTTCAATTTTCACTTTATTTCTAAAGGCAAAAATAAATTTGACCAAATAATGCCAGATTATTGAATTGGGTTGCATTTCATCGTTAAAATATAAGAATAAATCACTTTTTGAAAAAGTGATAAGAGTGACAATAGTACAATTATCTACAACTAATTCCAAAAATTCTGCTTGCCAGATTCTGATTTACATTCCCATATATGAGGTAGTTTTATTTTCTTTATCAATAATCATAATTCTGCGTTTTTGCGCATCCACGTGCTCAATGATGTCGTTAATTCCCTTTTTCCCTTGTTACTGTCTGTTTTGCTTTCTAGATTATATTCAAAAAGATGATTTTATTATACATAACTCTATCGTTCCGTTCCAGGACGTTGGTTGGTACCGTTCTGGCGCCAATCATTGCATCACAAATCTTTTTACCGACTTATCATGCTGCCGGTATTATAACTGTTTACGAGGTATGGAATTTTATAGGAAAATATCATAAGATTATGGGACAATATTCACCGATTTTGAGCGATAGAACAAAAAACAATATATCCTTCACGTTCGATAACTATATATTTTAAAGACGTAGAAAATATCTGATCGCGCTGCATAGGTCCGACCCATCTGTGGCTCATGCTTGGAAAAAAACTTTCAATTTTTAATAGAATCAAATCAGTTTTGTACTTACCTTACTGCTCTCTTGCATTAGTTATGGCAATTTTAGCTTACCTAGTTTACTTAGTTTAATTTTAAAATATTCCTAACATTCGTTGATATCTTGCAATAAACTACCTAACCCTCCTCCTTGTTTCCTTACAATCCTGGATCCGTGTGTGAGAGAATTCACAAGGATACACGAATGAGATAATATCAAGCTAATATACAAAAATATCATGTTCTCATTCCACAGAAATATAAGTTTATTGTAAGCTTTCATTAGAACATAGTCTAACTTCTTCAGACAAGATTAAAGTGACTTTAATCTTGTCTGAAGAAGTTAGACTATGTTCTAACGAAAGCTTACAATAAACTTATATTTCTGTGGAATGAGAACATGATATTTTTGTATACTGCTAACATAGTTTCAATTATATCTGATTTACCTGGTTTTATGGCTTTTACCGAGTTTGAAGTTTTACCCAGTAAATTACTAGGCCTATTTCAAAATACTTGGTATCTCGTTTAAAGAACTAGGTAAATTATAGTTCTGTTATAGAAAATCCTTCAAAATAGACTATTTAAAATTTTGTGCTTTAAATGGATTAAAAATGTCTCAAATACAGTCAATTAACAATT
Organism: Styela plicata; assembly: GCA_963675895.2. Lineage (NCBI taxonomy): Eukaryota > Metazoa > Chordata > Ascidiacea > Stolidobranchia > Styelidae > Styela > Styela plicata. The sequence continues at coordinate 14,863,172 of OZ023142.1, read as the reverse complement.
ACCAGGTATACCTGCTTTAAAAATAGTTTTGTAAGTTAGACTAGGCCCCTAGTTATATTTTACCTGGTCTTGTGATAAATTTGTTTTACTTTTCATGGACACTTGAATATTAGCCAAGTCGCTAGTTTTTTATTCTGGTGCTTCAGTAATCAGCCACATTCCCAAAAAGAATCTTCCAAAAATACGACCTTTTTTCAAACAATAAACTGTTTTATTTTATTTTTCAGTATTTGAGGCTACGGTTTAACAAAATTATCCAAGTAATGGGAGCAATCACGTACATGCTAGGGTCACTCATGTATTCTGGGGTTGTAATGTATGCTCCAGCACTGGCATTTGAAGCAGGTTTTTCCTTTTTATTTTCTTCTATGTATGTTTTCTCATTTTTTATCAGTTAATTTGAGATTATTGAAACTTTCCCATCAAAGCGATGCGATCTCCATGAACCGTATTTACAAAACTCGATTTGAAAAAAATTCTTAGGGCTATCCAAAGCCGGATTATTTTAAATTCGAATTTTGTTCGAATCGTATCGAATCCCTAATTCGTATAAATACCAAATATCCCATTTTTATTATTACAACTTGTCCCCATTGTGAAAATCAAGAAATTTATAGTTCATATTGTATTTTCAATTCATACTCCATGTCTAAGAACAACAATTTTCATATTTTAGCAACAAGATATAATCGAATTTTACCAAAATCGATTGCATTTTGTCGTTAAAATAAAAATCCTAGCTCATTGAACAAGTTTTGATTCTATGAATGATTCACAATTGATTCAAATATATTGTACTTTGCATCGATTCGAAGTGCCCAACCATGTCGGTAGCCGCTATGTACAATACCATTTTCCAATGTCAATTCAAAGATGTGGTCGCTATATTTCTGCGATAAAAACAATTTTATAAGACTGGACATCAATACGTTTCTTTTTCACACTGGTTTCATGCGTCGATATTTTCTTTTTGGTCTTACAGTCATTGAAGCCTTCCTTCCTCAAAAGACCATTGCTTCATTGAATTCTCAAATTTTTTCAATTTATTCTTGTGCAGTTCTTTGTTTATTTTATATTTTTAAATTAAAATGAGTAGGGCAGATTGTAAAACATAATGACTGGGTGGAAGTGTGGAAAATATCAGAAATATCATGGTATTGTTGATGTTATATTGCTATGACCAAGTGTTACACGAAAGGTGGTCTGGGCTTCATATATGAAACTATTATTATTTGTACTAAGATAGTTTTATCTTCGCATCCATTAATTTGAATTATTTTTTTTTAAATATTTCAGTTTCTGGATTCAGTATTTGGGGAAGTATTATATCATGTGGTCTCGTCTGTACACTATACACAACACTTGTAAGTATGTGATGATCTTCCTACCCAAGATGAGTCACTTCAAACATGAATATTTTTATCATAATCAGCTTATATATACTAAACTGCATGAAACCGGAAAATGTCTAGCTGAATGAGGAATATGCTTTTTTCATTTTTGTATATAAGCAACAAACAAGAAAGAAACTGCCACTTGATAGCAATGAGCGGCTACGAGTTGTAGTGTCAGTAACGGAACTCTAAGTGGAAAATATCACACAGGGAACTGAACTGCCATGATATTTTTTAATATTTTTTAATGAGTGGTATCTATACGCTCTGGGCGATGGTACAACAATCTACCACTTTTTTGTTTCCTTTTAGTTGACACTTACACACGCTGAAAATGCGCAAGGACTATTTGAAAGTCCGGAGCTAAAAAAGGAAAAAGTCATGATTGTTCAGAGTATCTGACCAACGTATTCAGATATTTGAAAATAAGCAAGAATCGTAGGATCTCAGAACGTAAATTCTTAGATATGAAAACGATATGTGAGATTTGATTGGTAATCAACGTCTTATGACAAAGTCGATCTGAGGCATCATTTGTTTTTAATTCACTCTTGGCCAAGGCTGGAAGCAGTTCGTAAAAGGAACCAACTAACGACCACTTAATAGCAAAGACATACTAAAAGATGTAGTACCAGCAACATCACTCTGAATTGAAAACATCCACAATGGAACTGAAGCGCCATGGTAAAGTGCAGTGAATGGAATCTGCCCTGGGCGATGGAAAAACGATTCACCAATTCATTTCATCGAATTTCCCTGTAATGGTTATAAATAACCAATTAAGTGAAATTAACCTTTAGATGGAAGTTTTGTTTTATAAAGCAAAGCTCTGTGTTTCCACTCAATTTCTCTGTGCGTAAAATGCATATAAATATATTTTCCGTTTTATAGGCATGTTTTCAAATCATTTTTCGAGATATTTGTGCCCAAATGATTCCTATTTGTAAATCATCCACCAATTAAATCATTATATACAATTTACTCTCAAGGGCGGTTTCAAAGGCATAGTATGGACTGATGTATTTCAATCACTTGTTATCGTAGCAGGAATATCAGCTGTTTTAATCAGAGGAATAATGCTAAGTGGAGGAATTACTCAAGTATGGAATGATGCACAGGAAGGTGGAAGGATCGATTTTGTCCAGTAACTATCTTGTTAATAATATTTAAGTAATAAACCAAATATCGTTACTAATAAGTGTCACTTGTGTTTGTGACTTCGATCAAAAATGAATAGTCGTCACATCTTTTGTGAAGAATGAGTAAATATTGAATAGCGACGACCATTCATTCGACCCTGGTTTACGGGGTTGAGCACGGAAATGATGACAAATCCTCAAAAAAAGGGAGGGAGAAGAAAAAAAAATATGAAAGCCGAGCCAAAAGTCTATAGAGCGTCTGTCCCTCAAGATTTTTTGTGTCTCCAATACAATTAGGGTTGGGCAAAACCGAATCACTTGGAATTCGACTCTGATTCGAATAATTTTTTCGAATCGTATCTCACAGTTCTTTTAAATGAAATATCCCATTTTACTAAAAATTGTGAAAATAAAGTTTGTAGTTTGTAGTGCATTCTCAATTCACACTAAGAGCAACAATTTTCATATTTTGACTACGAAATCTATATTCCGTCGTTAAAATATGAAAATTGTTGCTCTTGGCGTGAATTGAGAATACAATATATTTCGTCATGTTAAAAAAGTCTTTTCTTTCCTTTATCTTAGTCCACTAAATACTAATTTTGATCAAATTTTATTTCTGAACGATTCACGAGTCTGATTCGAATAAACATAAAGAAATGTGCTTCGAGAGGAATCAGTAAAAATCGATTAAAATTATGTCCCAGTGCCCTAAATACATGATCAATAATGGGGCTATGGGGCAAAAGAAATTCAAAACAAACTTCCTAAAGTGATCAATGTCAATTGAAAATTGTAGTCTTTTCTTTCCTTTATTTTTTTCCATTTTGCATTTTGCGTACAATGTTACATCCTACATAGTAATGTGCTTCTTTAGCGATAAATATTTTCCCTAAAAAGTTTCTCTATCTGACAAAAAGTCTACTTCATACAATAAAGGGGTGCCTGCGTTAGCTCTTAATGGGTGGTTAGCTCAAATAAAGCGTTGGGAATACGCTTCGAGCTACGCATTTCTGATCCACCTGAGGTTCGATTCCTGTGAGGGGTGATGATTATATGTGAGAGGTCTGCTGGATGCCTCGCCGCTGCACGGTGGTTCACGTAAGCGCTGCTTACGGCTTCCTCCAGCAACCGGGTCCCTGCACAGGAAAAATAAGAAATACGATAATCCAAAAACCTTCTCCCTGATTCGGAACTGGTATCTGCTCAAGAGGTCGTTGTTCGCCATATGGTTAAGTTGTATTCTCGGCTTTCCTCCTCTCCCGCAGGTTAAAAAATGATATCCTATCCTATCCTATAGCTACCTTTCGTAAAATACGACAAAAAGGGTCTAAATTAGCAATAGAAAGTTGTACGTATGCCCAATGCTCTACCACACTCTTATTGATGCTCAAGATATATATGAAATCTTTATTTTTAACTTAGTGTGAAGATGCTGGTTTAAATATTAAATGTGTACAATATTAGTCATCGTTGGTTGGCTACTTTCTGAGTGAACTGAACCTCCAGCAAAAAAAAAAATAACTGAATATAAAAATAAAAAGGGTTATAGATTAAAATAAATAATAATAAGTTATGATTACTTTTTATTTTTTACAGTTTTGAAACCGATGTTCGTATTCGTCATACATTTTGGTCGGTGGTTATAAGCCAAATTATTTTAAGCACTTCAGCATATGGTTGTGCACAGTCATCTGTGCAGAGATTCCTTAGTTGCAAAAACTTGAAAGATGCAAAAAGGTGAGTTTGCCTTGTTTGTACACATATTTGGGCAATTTGATTCGGTGATTCAAATCAATTCGAAGCACAAATTATTCGAATTAATTGTTGAACAATCATAAAAACAAAAACCTGCAGATGAAGAGTTATTTTCATTTTTAACGACAAAATACAATCGATTTTGGTCAAGTTTGACCAAAATCGATCGTATGTTTTCGTTAAAAAGTAAAAAATTTCCGTTCTTGGATATGGAATGTGAATTGAAATTACGTTGCCTCTGTTTCTGTTTATACTAATATTAATAATTCGTTACTATATATTCCTTGAGACGAGCACGATAGAGATATATTGAAATGCTAAGGTGGGATATCCGCTATTTATACGGAATTAGTGATTCAATCTGATTCGAAAAAATGTTTCGAATTCCGAGTGATTCGATTTTACCCAGTCCTATTTGTAGATGATTTCTCAGTAACTGTTCACTCTAATAAAAATACAGTAAAATAGGAGTTATTTAACAGTAATTTTATCCTGAAAATATTGGATTTAAACTATAAAATAGACTTTTTCGCCGATCACCAATTGCTAACGAAATAAATACGCAGGTCAATGTAAATACCACCACAAGTCAAATACCCACCAAAGGGGCCAAAACAAAATGCTGTGCCCACTTTTGTGATTTTATCGCCCATTTGAAAATTTCCTCGAACTGTTTTGAGACAGAATCAGAAACGAAGTAATTTGATTTGAAAAGAATCATTCTATATTAGATTTACGAATTATTGCGTCTGTGTGCGGCTATACTCCCATCGTGATAGATACATTTTGAATCTTCGAATAGAACGTTCCTTCCAGGGAGAAAATGGCATGTTTTATGTTTATTTTTATCGCTTTGTCATATGTTTGTAAATTCTAATGGTGAGCGTGGACCATATTTAGAAGTTCAAGAGCTAGGCAAACAAATCAAAATATTAGCATTGTTTTATGACGTATCTCAGTCGTACAAAAGTTGGCCAGAAAATCTGTTGGTAAGTATGAGTCACTGATGGACCATACCATATATGGTACATAGGTGTATTTGCTATCTTGTTCAATGAGTAGGAAACAAGATACCTAAACGAATTATGAACTTGTTTTTTTACAGATCCGCGATTATAAATATAATCGGCCACTTCATTTTATATTCAATGGCGTTTCTACCGAGGTTGTGATCCGTTAGAACAAGGATGTATTGAAAAGATAGATCAGGTTTGTTTATTAATTATACGACTTTTACTTATCAAAAATATGTTTTTCAAAAACAGTTTAGTCAAAATTATAGCTTGAGCATGATAATTTCTAACTGGCTATAGGGAGTAATATGCGGCCTTTTTATAAGTAGTGATAGGTAATTTGAAGCCACCGATAGAAGATCTACCCATTACAACCTATATATCTCGCAAATTATATAAAAACAATGGGAGAACAACACCTCGACGTTGTTAGGACTTTTTTTCATAAAATGGTTTGGTTGTTGAAATCACGACTATTAAATCACCAAATTGTCTATTTCAAAAGCAATATGTTAAATAATATACTAATATAATTTCGTTTGCTAGTTACCTTGTATCCTTTACTTCTTGATTATTCGCAATTTCATGCGTCTTTGTGTTTCGATTAAAATTCTTACATGTTACAGGTTGTTCCATACTTGGTCATGGATTTATATCATGAATATCCTGGAATACCTGGGTTGTTTCTGGCATGTATATTTGCCGCAACATTAAGGTATGGGATGCCTAAATCAAAATTAAATAGACTTCAATGTTATTTTGGACATTCAACAAGTCACTCATTTGATCTCATCAAACCTTAGAAACTCCATACGTTAGAAGTTAATGATTTTTAAGTTTGGCTGATGCTATCCGAGATCTTCTTAGATTGAGTGTTGGGATCGAATTTATATTCTTGACTTGCCTGGAATCGATTACAAAACTAGAAATGGCCACTGCAAAACAAGTAAATATTCAACAAACTTCCCAAGAAAGCTTTTTCAAATTGAAAATCTTGGCATACCTGGAACCGATTAATAGACTTAGACTAGATTAGGTCATTGGAACTGCAAAACATATGAATATAATAAAAAGTTGTCAAGGCAAAATTGTTATCTATTCATTTAAGTTTATTCAAAATTACTTTAATTTGTTAATCTCCATGTCCATTTTCATGATGTTCTTTAGAAATCAAAACAGGGTATATACAGAGATTAGGTGATTTATGAAGAAAACGTCAATATTTAGATGGAATTGACTGCTAAATATCCTTTCTCTTCGCAGTTAGATTTTTCTGTAGTCCTAAAAACATTTTCGTTTATGTAAATCAACATCTGATTAAATCCATAGTTTTATTGGTTACAACCTGTAAAATACAAACGATGTATTCGTAAATTACATCGTTTGTTTTCTATCGGTTTAGCATATTATGCAACCTATCTATGAGTCTGCCTCATGTGGCAACCACAAGATAATTAAAAACATATTTTTCAGCACGATATCATCCACAATTAATTCACTTGCGTCAGCCACTGTGGACAATGTTATAACTCCATACACGAAGTTCAGCGAAAACACATATTTCTATATTTCAAAAGGTATTTAAACATTTGTTTACAACTAGTTTTATCTGCAAAATAAAGTGTTAATACCTGTCCGACAAAGCATATATATGGATTTAATTGCCAATACAGGATGAAAACACAATAAAAACATAAAATAATGCTCAAAGAAAATTGCCGGTCAATATTTTTAGTACTTTGTGACTCACGAAGTTAAAGCTGCCGCAAAAAACCTTGGAAAAAGAAAGCAAAAAAGAAAAGCAAAAATAGAAAATATTGCAGTTATAAGCAAAGATGAGAGGCAAATTAATTAAAAAATGTCAGCCTGCGTTCAACACGCATTCGCTTAGATATTGAAGTTATGTTGTTAGGACAACGTACTCGTCAAGGAAAAGCATTTTGACAATGCTTATAAAAGTAATTTGTTGAGTCTTGTAGTTATGATAGTATTTATGATTCCTACGTTTATGTAGCTTTTTTGCACTCCAGTTTCAGACTCTTGATGTATGATATGTCGTTTGCAGGCTCATTCGGATGAGCGAAATGAGACAAAAAACCTGCAATATACGTAAGATCTTTCTCGTTTCAGCAATGGTGTTCTTCTGCGGTCTTCTCTGTATGGGAATTGCATCACTTATGACAAATGCTGCTGAATTATACGAAGCATCGTCAAGCCTGACGACAATCACAATGGGGCCTTTGTTAGCATTGTTTACATTAGGAGTGCAATTTCCATTCGCGAATTGGAAGGTAGGGCTGGTCACAACCGAATCATATGAACTTCGAATACGATTCGAATAGCTTGTTCCAATCGAATCAAAAATGTCTTTTAGAATTTCTTCCCTCATTCAAAATCAAGACATCTGTAACTATATATGAGCTTAAAAATAAATATACAAAAAGTTATTAGAGACCGTCTATTATATATTCACTTATTCTTTCCGAAACTTATTCTTTCTTTTCCTACCCGAAAATTTATTGTTAAACAATGAGTATTTACTTCGGATTTTTTTCCATAAATAGTTCAAACAATACTGCCTGGTTGCCTATCAATAGAACAAGGCAGTTCGATTCGGTGATTCGAAACACGAATTAGTCGAAAAAGTCGCCCAACGGCGATCGCCCAGCAGAGAAAAATTTAAAGTGAAACTCTCATAATTTAACAATGAACTTTCGGGTAAAATTTATTCGTGCTCTGAAAGCATAAGCGTGAATTTAAAGTGAAAAGGTTCAATTCTGTGTGAATGTGTATAGCTAAAAGTGCAATTCCCATTTTTCATCCTTTATTTATCTAGCTTATTAACATACTTGAGATTAGGAATCGGTTTATTTTGAGAGCTAATTCTTAACTTTGAACGAATTTCTAATAAAGAAAATTCGCTAACATTTACATAAATCCAGTCTACTATACTTTCTTTACCGCAGGATTTCATTGCACTAATTTCACTTTTTTTTTAAAATATTTTGTTTAGTCGGACTTATTAGTGAAATTTTATCGAAAACCAAAAAACGTTAGTTTTTGTTGAAGTTCTCCTGAAAGTATGAACAAGAAGTTTTTTTTTATACAGGGGGCTTTTGGTGGCTTAGTATGTGGCATTGGATCTGCTGTTTGGCTTTATCTTGGAAGACAAACGATACAACAATCAAACGAATTCATCAGACGTTTACCACTCACTGCAGATCAATGTCAATTTAGATGTGATGGAGAAGGAATATTCAACAATTGCACAACAACGATGCATCCTATGATGACAGAGAATCCTGAACAAAATGATGACGATGTTCCGTTCTATACAATGTCATACAGATACATTGGAATCGTTGGTTTCACTTTTTGTTTGGTAATCGGTTGCTTGATTAGCTTATTGACAGGTAAACTCTGTGAGGAAGTGCAGCTTACATGCCCCATTCTGGGTCAGCGACATCATTGTTGAACATCTCATATACATATAGACATATAGATAGACTAATGTTTTTTTTGTAAATGGGATGGGTTGAATGATTATATAATTAGTAAAAAGTTGGATTACTAATACCGGAAGTTCATTAAAGTTGGATTACTAATTACCGGAAGTTAATTCCATATAAATTATTTAAATTAAGTTTAAACATACGATGTGACTTTTATAACTTTAAGTACATACATGGAATGCAATTTTTTTCAAGTTTGTTTGTATATGTTCGAAAGGATGTGATTCTGATAATGTTTTTTGGTGACGATACAGTTTCTCTGTCATTCTCCATTTTCGTTGATTTTAGTTACTCGCTGTGGAATATTAATTAAGGCTTGTACCATTTCTTTCATGCGGCCGTCTATTATAAAACGTATACGATTTGGATATTGTGGAGTCCACTGGTATACGAAGAAATGCTATGCCTCTATAAGAAATTTAATTTTGTCAAGCATGGGTCACAGATAGAGCTGGGCAAAACCGAATCAAAACTTTGTTTTTAAAACTTGTCTTCGCTGTTAAAATCAAAAAATTTATACTTTATTGTGTACATTCTATTCACACTCTATGTCTAAATTCAATAATTTTCAAATTTGACCAAAATCGATTGCATTTTGTCAATAAAACTGAAAATTCGTGTCTATTTGATAAGTATTTGTTCTTATGAACAATGCACAATTGATTCGAATATATTGTGCTTCGAATCACCGAATCGAATTGCCCAGTCCTAGTCACAGAGGGACCGCGTCTCATTGACGCGATCCATCAGTGACACATGCTCCACAAAAGATGCTTCGAGGCCATTTTCTAACTGCGATTACATAGATCCTATTCAGAGAACATACTGAGCTAATTTAGATCTGGCAATATTAGACTTGATTTAATTTCTAAAAAAATCTGTTCTGCGCTTCTCAAGCGCTTTTTTATTTATTACTGCCAGGTGGATGGAGCGAACGTCACAACGTAAATCCCAAATTATTGAGACCGTTGTTTGATCTTTGGTTTTTCCGAGCTTGGATTCCAGAAAAAGTTCGAAAGTTTCTTCGATTTGGAATCGTATGGAATGAAGACGATGTTGATAATGACAGGAATGAATTGGAAATAAAAACCGAGAAATATGAAACGGTAAGACCTTTTTTCAAATTTATATTAGACAATCTTATGGAAATTGAGCCAATTCATCTTGTAATGCCGTCATTTTTTGTTTACGGTTAAAATATTATGTTAAAACAGATCTTAACAGCTTTGGGTAAATGACTCTGTAACTCGTGCTTGAAAAGTTAAAATTTTTTATTTCCATTTTCACTCTTCCGTTAGTTGTACTTAAATTTGGTGATGTTGAAATAAAACTATAAGATGTAATTTTTCAGTGTATTGGTAAGACCAATCTAACATCATTGCTAATTGACTGTAAATTCATTGTACTTTTGTCACAGTTGTATAGGGAATACAGTATGAGCATTCACTTCGGATTTTATTTTACGAATTTTCATAATTCAATCCGAGTTCCTTTCGTCGCTGCTATTTCACTTCAACTTTTACCTATAGCTGGGTGCGGTCTGCCTACCGAATCAGGAAGGTCATATCTTGACTGCTGGTTCATGTCAAGGCTGCCGGTACAGTGACGAGCTCAAATATTTTTTATCAAAATTCGGTCAGAGCAAGGGTGCACATATCACTCTCATGAAATTTTACATAATATACTTCTTGGAAAAAAATTTCTTGCCTAAAACTGTTTGTAACACTGTGAAACCTCCACAGTGAATAGATATGAATTGGTAGCCAATCGAGTAGAATATTTTGTTCGGAGGAACGAGAGCAGAAAGCTCCGTTGAACAAAGACCACAATCATATTAATCACACACCCTTGAATACAGCCACACATGTTGACAACAGTAAAAGTAACAATCAAATGAGCGTGAAAAAGGAACAAGGCCATTGGTTCTTTTTTATATTTAGGAGGAATCTAAAGGAATATATTCCGTAAAAGTTGGGAACGAATACGTCAATGGTGGATACCAACAGGATAACGACGTCATTAAAATGAGCGATATGTAGAACTTTATTCTATGTGTAGACAGAAAAAAAAAGATTTTCTATGCACAAATAATGACTGATATTTTATTTACATTTAAATTTTACACTTCTGCAAATGACACCATTTGATATTGAACTAGTTGACACTTCATACCTTCTTACCATTTGAATTTAATCAATATAATATATGCTACGAAAATTCGTTGTTTCTGGGTTCTAGTGATTCGTGTATGAATGAGTGAAAGGTGCAATATACGCCAAACAAAAAAATGATATATTCCTGAAAAAGTTAGTCAAAGCATGATTTGTCAAGTGCGGATCATCTGTGATACATGCTTGATAAAATAATATTGTTGAAAGGGATAGTAGTTTCAGTGCTGACATAAGGGCGAGACGTCAAAGCTTGTACTTCAAAAGATAAAATATTTGTTTGAGTAACTCAACCCGTTTTCAGAAAGAGTATTCGCATTTATCGAGCGCCTGCTGAATTTACAATTCATAGCTCTCGGCATTTTGCATTGATAGCAGTTAGTCAGTTCTCTTGTGGTGTTAGAAGCAAAAAGTTGAACTGCAACCACGTTCTGAGAAGCTATGAAAATTATAGATTTAAACTGCAATCAGAAACATTTAAATATTTTGGGGGTTTCAATACACCAAGGAACTACTCGTTATTAGCACAAACATCGGTTTCTAACCCCGCCGACTCCGGCTCGGTTATCCATGCTCAACACTCAACCCATGGTGCAATAACTTGGGTAGGCATAGACCACCGGAAAGACCTTATTTTCTAACAACTCTAGACCTATCCATCTGCAAGTGGCTGTTGGTATAAGCCTCGGTCAGAATGATCCACCTTAAGGAGTGGCTAGAAAACACCCCATGGGTCATTCTTGAAAAAAAAAATTTCTTTACTATACTACTTCTATAAAAATAATTTATTAATAATAATTTTAAAATTTTGCAAACAATATTAAAAAGCATATTTTTTGACTATATATTACTTCTATATCAAGTTTCCTTCTAAAAAACGTTCCTTAAGTTTGTGTTTTTTTTTTTTTTTGTTTAAGTTAATGCGCATGAATGCTCGAGTATGTTCGGGATATTATTGTTTGGCTTGGCTTCTGCATCAGTGAAAAATCCTGTTAGCTAACGGCAAAATCTAAGGCCGTCGAATGAAAAAAACCTGCTTATTTGTCATAAGCGTGACACCCACTTTTTTCACCACAAACAAAAATGATAAAAAATGCGGCCACAACAAGAAAATACCAAGCGCTCCTAAAACAATAGAGACTTTGCTCTTACAGACTTCGGCAACCTTGATGTAAAATTTTTATTTAATTAAGATAAGTATGAGGCGAATAAAACGCATCCAATATGATATATTTACCCAGAACCACACCAAATTAATTTCAAGCCAGATATACAATTTCAAATTGACATGTCAAAGCACTTTCGAAAAATATATTTACAAAATTATTCCGTCTACGTCAATGCATTTTAATAAACTGCAAGATTCGTTTTAATATTTTTTTTATGACCTGAAGTCACAGTCATTATAAAATTTGACGAAATATATTAAATGGAGGCACAAGAGAAGTTGAAATTGCGTTTTTTACTGCGTAATTTCTATTTTCATAACCTACTCTTTTTGGAAATTCATCGCTAAAATTTTACGAGATTTATGTAATGGTATGGATAAGGCTGTGGTTGTATGCAAAACGATAGGTGGGCGACCAAGGATATGGATAAAAGGTTTCGAGTTGTCATCCCAATTTCTCCCCTTATTTTGTTGGGAATGAGTCACTGATGGATCGCTTCGATCAGCCGCGGGGCATTTGTGGCCCATTCTTTGAAAACGAAATTGGTGATTGGACAGTCGCAAGCAAATGCCGCAATAATTCTCACTTACTCTCTGAACAAAACGACATATACTTACTGTTTGTCTCTAAAATATTCAAATATTGGAATTGATTTTTATTTGAAAAGTGTAAAAGGAACTAGTGAATTTTTTTGCTGTTAGTTTTGCATAAAACAATTTGAATTTGTCGCAATCGCAAAAACCGCAAACTGAATGCGGGATATAGGAATAACATCTATCAATTTTGTCTATGAAATTGCGCAAACATATGAAGTGTTTGAAACCTATAAGATATTAAAGAGAAATATTTTTTTTTAGTTTAGATGGAGAAAAACTGATTTATCTCAGAAAACTTTAGCCAAGTATTTATATTTAGTTAACTCAATCGCCAGCAAAAAATATATACCGGTGAAAGGACTGGATAATTCAATTTTTGGCAATTAATATCGATTCTGAGAACAATTTATATGAATTAATTGGGAAACGGTCATTGGGATAATTGCATATGAAATGAAGTAATGTTATCTTATTTTATTTTATCATATTTATCATGAGAAGTGAAATGAAAGTATATTCCCTCTAGCCTGTTCAAAACAGTATTAGTGATTTCGTATCTGTATATTTCTAGGTTTATCAATCGGGAGTTTTAAAAAAAGGACACTATCTATTTGAAATAAATATTTTAATGCGATTTAAAAAATTGTCCGGTTTGAATTACAATGCTTTCAGTTTGTCCAGTCATAGCCATCGATGCTTTGCTCCTGTGAAGCTTGATCCATCTAGGGTTTACATAAGACAAATAGTTTCTTCCTGGGTTGGAATTCATATACTGTGACAAAAATGCAGTAAATTAACCGTTCATTTGCAGTAATTTTATTTTTCAAAGCGTCGTTGACTGCGTTGAGATTTATGCCAAGTATGAGCTGTCGATAGACCGCACTTTGGCGGTGCGTTCCGCCATTACTACTATTATTATTTTTATCTATTTTTTTGACTTAAAATCGGTTGCAGTTGATTTCTTTTTTGTCGCTACGTCCAATCTTGCTTAAAGTGAATTTTGATATAAAAAATCGAATAATCGTGACAGTGTTCACTTTATAAATTCAATATCACATCTTTTTTCAGACCGAAACGAATGGAAGTTATTCTGTAAAAATGGAACAAGGAAGTGACCGCGTTAACATAGGTTATGAACAAGACAATGACACCATCAAATCGAGCGATTTTTAGGGATAATTTTGTGCAATCATATAATATGTTGGTTGGGGACAAGATCTCAATTTTGAGAGAAGGGGGAACAGTCCGTCCACCAATATTTTATGTTTTATTCTAATATTTCACCCTCAAAACGGAAAATTCGATCTTGATTTTATTCATGCCACCTCCCACATCGAGATTTGAAATCTTCTGCCTCCACAGAATATAATATATAATAAGTAAAACTATAATATTTATAAGACTTATATATTACATTCTATATATATACAAGTGAATATCTAAACTGTAATTCACATTGAACAAGGTTAGAACCAGAAGCTCAAATGACCAATGACAACACCACAATAACTGCATTGAAAGAAGAAAACTTCTTAAAAAAAACTAAACCGCTATAGTAAAGTGCAGTGGGTAGAGTCTGACTTGGAACAATGATTACACCACACTCATATATACAGTGACTGATGCTTAACAAACATGTTTTGACAGAATCTCCCGGTAGGGAGAGCTAGGCATTATACACTGCAACAAAAATGCAAAAAATCACTGGTCAATGACTGTAATTTTCCTAGGTGGTATTGAAAAACAATCAAAATTGACATTTTTGGCCAAATATGGGGTGTTGATGGAACGCACCGCGAAGGTGCAGTCCATCAACAGCTCATAATTACCACGAATCTCATCATCATGGCTACTACAATGAAGTGATAGGCGACTACTACAATGAAGTAATAGATGATTTTATCATCACCCAGGGCAGATACAACAACGGCTTGGCAAAACCGAATTATATGGAATTCTCATCTGACACGGAAAATTTTTTCGAATCGGATTGAATCATCAATTTAATTTCAATAACAAATATGTCATTTTTTACTATTACAAATTGCCTCCATCTTGAAACTCAAGAAAGTTATAATTACGAAGAAATAATATAGCATAACCAGTCTTAAATACAATGTCTTTTCAATTCATACTCCATGTTTGAGAGCGGAAAATTTCATATTTTAGCGAAGTAATACAATCGATTTTGGTCCAATTTGTATTTCGTCAAAAGTGAAAATTCCACTTGATTTTGCAAGTTTTGTTCAACGTTTTTGCTGATTCACGATTGATTCGAAGCAATTAAGCTTCGAAGCGATTCGAATTGTCCACCCCTGGATACAACTCACTGTAGTGTAGTTTCAGGCGCTACGTCTTTTCGCAGCTTTTTGCCTTGCAGGGGGCCATAGTTGTTTTCTTTGAGACGCTGCTTTCATCCTTGATGACGTGCTAGGAACAAACTTTGAGTAAAAAAATAACTGATTTTAATACCGTAAGAGAATTGACTCCCATGTAGTAAACCTCATATTCATTTTCAGTGTATATTAATAACATTGTATTATTTTGATCAATATAAATATATTTATCATTTTCATGAGCCTTTTGTATTGTATGAAGAGCAGGTATTTTAATTTTCGAGAATATGCCTTGGATGGAACTGTAAAATTACGTTCTGTATTTTGTAACGTAAAAGATATTTCATAAAAAGTGCATGGAATAAATCCGAAAAAAATATTTTTACAGATATTAATGTTTGATAATATCAGAATTAGATACTATATAGTATATGTGCCATATCAAAAACTCTATTTTGTCAAGCAGGCATCAAAGATGGCCCGCGCTATGACTAGACAAATACTGCCTACAAATGGTGCCTACAGCACGGTAACAAGAATGATTGAGCCACAAATTAGGAAATGCAGAGCATTTTAGCTTTAAACAATTTTCAAATTTTCGGGCTCTGACCCAAATCTGATACCTTAACTAAGTCAAAACTTAGGTTACTAACTTTTAGCACTAAATCTTTCACACATATTTAAGTTACTGGTGAAAGATCAGAAAAACTACACTACTATTTAAAAATAAAAACAGGCGGTTAAAGTTTTGGAGTGATGATAATATCGATTCTTTCGAAATAGCGCTAAGAAGTATGAAATAGCAATCGAGGAAAGGCAAAATGATTTAACACAAAACAAGGTAAAATATTAGGAAACCTAGTTTGGTATAAACGAGGAATATAGAATCAGTATGAGTCCTTTATCGGCACAACGTTTCGACCAACGATAACTTTCATATTTGTCGAACTCATCCTCGGGTATTAACTTAGTCAAACATAAGAAAAAGATTCAAACCAAACTTTTAAATTGAAATGATGGAAATTAGAAAGCTAATTGTCTATAAATATATATACACCATAAAATCAGATCGTTTGGCCAAATAGAGATGGTTGATTGAGCGCACCGCCATTAGATTAGATTAGATTATATTGAATCGTAAAATTGAGTAGTTGTTTGCAGTAAAGGATCAATAAATGGTCAGTACAAGATAGTTTACTTTGGTAGATTTATAACGTAATGCATTATTTGACTGTGAAATAATGAACATCATAAGACAAATTGCGCCGAAGGCGATGCATTTTTGGAAGAAAAAAGCTAATTGTTGAGGAAGAAATAAAAGTGAAAATGAATTGAAATGAATGAACTAGAATCTAGGCGATAACACAAGAGCCTCCCATGTGGTGGCGTCGATTTCTTTTGTTGTCCATTTCAAAAATTCTACGTTTCCAGGACCAACAGAAATATATTTATCCAATGCACGGGCGTCTTTACATTGTAATTTAAATCCACTTCCCGAAGAAATCGGCTTAATGTGTGCCCTGTGATAAAAGGGTATATCGGATATATAACGAATTTTGGATATATAAGGCGTGTATTTTGGCCTAAATAAAAGCTAATATCATTAATTTTGATGAAGTTAAAGCTAAAAAATAGGTAAAATAAAGTTATTTCAGTTAATCATTGAATTGAATCACTCAGCCCTGATGGTGTAATCGAAGTATCATTTATTAGGAATGAGTCTTTGATGGATCGCTTAACAAAATTTTCTGATAAGGGTCCTCTGTGCTAATATATATATATATTGGTTAATATTAAATTACAAAGCTTACTAATTACTAAGCTTTACTTACGACTCAATGCTATCTATGTTACCAACGCACAGATCACTTGTAAGAGGCAATTTGTTTGCTGAAAATTTCCAATAAGTTATTGTTTCATCTGCTGTGATCGTCAACGTCCATTTTTCTGTGGCACTGGTCTGTATTTGTTCTACGTGGTTTCCCACCAAAAGCCCGACCGATCGCCATTTTTTTGATGTGAAATTGTTATCAATTTCAACATCGTGTGAATTGGGTTGTGAACTGAATATCAATAAATACCTCGGTATTAGTAACGGAAAAGCAATAATGATAATATTCAATGTCGTGATGAAAGGAATACTTGTTCTGGCTACTTTTATTTCAACAGGACTCAATTTTTTGGCTAAAACATAACTTAGAAACATTTATTACTGTGTTGTATAGGCCAGAAGATGTAAAAGTTGAGTTTTATTTGAAATTATTATTATACGTATAAGGATTTTAAACAGATTACTAGGATTTCGATCTAAGTTTCGGTGGCGTTAAGATTAGAGGTAAGAGCGCCTAAAAAGAATCAACTACAGGTCTTTGAAAGCAATTTTACCTGGCGGTATTTAAAAAAATTCAAAATCGACTTTTTTGTCCAAATATGGGGTTTTGATGGAACGCAACGCAAACAGCACATAATTGGCATAAATCTCATCAATATGGCTTTAAAAATATGCAAATGCAAATTACTGCAAATGGCCAGTAAATTTACTGTACTTTTCTTACACTTGAATGGCCATTGTGTGGTATCTATTCTTGACCACATCGAAGCAAATACGCTAGGGCGAATCTAAAGCTCCCTTCAACGAAGCAGAAAACTTGCTGTGTAAGCTTAGCAGATATTTTATGATCAGCTATCAGTCAATCGATATATAATAAAATTAAACATAATTTTATAGAGTAAATACAATCAGGAATTAGTGCAAATAAACCTTAGTTCAAAGGACTTCGTGATCAACCATCCCATGTCCTGAGTTGGATTCTTCTTTGTCATCATTGCCAATTTCCCTTCATCTGTTTGTACGAGATAACGATTGAGTTTAGAATCATCAGCTCGAAACATTATTTTTCCGTCTACTTGTAATAGCAAGGTAAACAATCTAAAAAAAAAAAACTTTTAATGTCATTAAAACTTAGATTTAATTTTTGCATAAGGAAATATTGAGGGCATACATAATTACCAATTTGTGGAATCAATTTAGTAAAAAAATAAATACAATAAGACTATACTGGAGGTTTGGTTCTGGGTGGGACCGGGCAATTCGTTTCTGTGATTCGAGTCGGGAATCTTTCATAGAATAAAAAAACTTATTAAGTGAACTAGGATTTTTATTTTTAACGACGAAATGTATTTTCAATTAACAGTAAAAGCAACAATTTTCATATTTTTGACTAAAATCGATTATATGTCGTAGCTAAAATATGAAGATTGTTGCTCTTAGTGTGAATTGAAAATACACTACAAACTATCAATTTCTTTATTTTCACAATGGGGACGAGGCATAATAGTAAAAATGGGAGATTTGTTATTTACAAAGAACTAGTGATTCGATCCGATTCGAAAAAATGTTCGAATCGGATTCGAATTCTAAGTGATTCGGTTTTGCCCAACCCTAGTTCTAGGTATCGTATATATTAGTATACTCAAATTTATCAAGTATGAAAGGTAGTAAACTATATAAAAATATTGTATGTGAACGGCAAATCCAAACTGAAACGATACTCTACAGAGAGGCAGTAAATTGATTAATGCAGAAACGAACCACTACAAAATAGTGCATACTGCGACATGCAAATGATATCTGCTCTGGGCAATGACAAAATCGCTAACCAATTTATATATTAATAGTTATATATTTTAGAGAGGAAGCATTTTCAAACAGATCGCAAATTTGAAAACTAAGCAGATTTTTTAAATGGTTTGTTAAATCTAGCTCTTTCTTACATGTAATTTTTGTGGGCGTGATGGCCTAGTGGTCAACATATTGGCATCGCAGGTTGAATATCACGGATAATCCGCGGAATAACCCATGCCAACCACTCAATCTAGATTATAATAACTTGGGTAGGCTAAGCAAAAAATTGTAGGTCTATGGAATTGATGAAAATGCATTTTTATTTTAATTTACATAAGCTACCTCTTTTTTTCATCTTCAGTATCATCTCTCTGTTCCAATTTAACTTGATCATCGTTTAGATTGTAAGTAACAAATAGCATCTTGTCTCCTGACATCACACTGAAGCTCCATAGTGGTTCATCACTGCATCTTTCTACTCTCCACAAGTGTTGTTTTGTTGGATCAATGTTTAGAGTTACTGGATGATTCTCTTGAATAAATTCATCCGAACTCATCCACTTGTTTCCATTTTGATCTCCGATTTCAAAATCTCCACTCAACTTTTCTGCTTCTTCATCGTTTCCTTCTATACTCTGACAATCTTCCGTTGATTCGAGACTTGATTGTTGTTCCATTGTAGTTTTTCTTTTGAAAAGATCAACTAAGCGCTGCATTGTTGTCTTTTATTATATAATCTAATTCAAGTGATAATATTAATGAATATTATTAATAATCGATACATTATTAAGGTATCTATGCACTAGCGCATTTAGATGGCAAAGTCACACACCTTCTTCTTATTCAAAACAAATATTTACATACACCCGTTTCGCGCTTAGACAATTAGCTGATCTTAGAATGGTGTTATCCACCTTCCTCAACGACCAAACCAATTGCACAATGTCCTCTAACGCTTAAAACGTTGTGCTTAGGGCTGAGCAAAACCCAATCCTATGAAATTTGAATCTGGTTCGGATAATTTTTTCGAATCGGATCGAATCGCTGCTTCCATAGGAATAAAAAATATCTCATTTTTTCTATCGCTATTATTGTTTCCATTACGATAAGTAAGAAATTTATAGTGACGGATCACAAGTATGAGAATAACTTTAAAGCGACGTATTTTTAATCTAATATCAACACATAGGCACTAGACACTAATACTTGACCATTTAGTCCCGGCCTATCTGTGGCGCATGCTTGATGAAATTTAATATTATATTGAAACAAATATTTTTTAATTCCTCATTTATCCTTCCAAAAAGGAGTGTTGGTATGGTCAATGACGTCAAAGGTCATTTCTAACTTAAAATCTGAACTCCAGCAAGCAATATATTCGAGTATTCTAATTCAAATAACAAAAAGTTTTGCTGAATAATGTCAAGCCTTATATAGGATTGTACACACGGCTAAATCGTCTGAGTTGCGTCATGAGGGTCTCGCGGCTGAATTATTTCAGGGAATTTTTCAATCAGGCATTACCAAAATCATTGATGCAAATAAAATATGTGCAATATTGCGTATGTCTGAATTTTCTAGCGCTATGAATTTTAAGTGTTGCGAGCTTTGTCAATGCTTGCCTGGACGTCATTGATGACGTTACACCGTTTCTGGTATGTATTTTTCGGTATCGTCTAACTATTTTCAGGATATTCACCAAGTTACAATGAGATTCAATGGTTTTCAGCAATGATTCGAGTTTCCTGACGTCAAAAAGGCAAACGCAAAAATCTCGCCCGCTGGATGCTTAACTCGCTTACCTGGTTGGTTTTTAATATTAAAATAAAGCGAAGAAACATTTGGAATTAAAAAGCATCATTTTTACTGACGGTAATTGAAAATTTAAGTGCTGGAGATAAGGATTGCATATAGTTAGAAGTTTTATTTTGTCAAGCATGCGCCACAGATGGACCGCGTCTCATCGACGCGATCCATCAGTGACACATACTTAACAAAAAATGCTCTGAACACAATTATTGCAATTGGGCGGAACCACAAATTCCGAGACTTTCGTTTATTCATGGTCTCGAACACTAATAATTTTATTCATCTGTCAAACTCATCTCAGATATTATTCCGTAAAACGGGAAAAAAAGATTTAAACCAAAGTTAAAGCAAAATGTTTAAAGTCAATATTTTCTATAAATGCATCTAACTAACTCACATGCCAACATTCTAATTGCAATATTCCTAGATCAAAAAGACATTAAAACCAATGAATAATAAGATTATATTGAAACGCCAACGCGTAGAAAGGTACGTCATCATCGAACGGAAATGTGCTTCTTTCATATTTCTTGAGTTTTGCGAGAAAAGCGGAGAGAATTGTTGTTGTTGCAAAATCACGCTGTTGCTTTTTAAACAAGTCGTCACCTATTGCATATTAAAAATTATTTTTTTGTATTTTTTGTCTAGAAATTAAAACTTTATGCCTATCCGTAAAATATTTATATATGTATATGTGCGACTTTTATGCATATGCATGTGTATGCATTTCGGTCAGATGTATTAAATAAAATGGTCGTGGGATTCTTAGTTCGTCAAGTATGACTCACTGATGGATCGCACCGCAAAGGCGCGGTCTTTCAGGAGCTCATGCTTGACATAATTTCTGTTCGATAAAAGCTGAACAGTAATTGTTATGACAGCGACTTCACCCTAGTGAAAATGGAATAGACGTAAACAAAACACATATCTACCGTGTATATCAGGGTGATACGAAAATCATGTATCACAATGGGTGTGACGTCATTAAGGACGCCATTCGCCAGATAGCTATTCTAGCTACTTTACAACTCGTATTAAAGTCACTATGCAAACAGAGGCAAACTCATCAAGTATAAGAAAAAGCTCTCGAAAATCAAAATACCTAGCATTCGAAAATTCAGGCATGCGGAACGTTGCAAACATCTTTGGTTAAAATTCTCTTTTCGGGGTTTTTTCAAGCAGGCGTATATATCAGGCTAAGCATGCCAGATTATCACAAGCAGATGTTTTATCTTGTCAAGCATGTGTCACAGATGAACCGTGTCTCATCGACTCCGCTCATCAGTGGCTATACTTAACAAAGGATATATAAGCAAAAATTTTTCGATTAGGAAACTACGACATGCTTTCTGCCCACTAGGTTTCTATTTATCAACACGATTGCGAAAACATTTGAAAGAAGTATTCGTGTGGGTGTATGGTGACTGAGCTTATAATTAACAAAAGATGAGATAAATAATTGAAAGCTTAGATTCCAGGATAAATTAGTTTGTCAAAACGTTGTAGGTCTGGATTGTGCACATAATGAGATTTTGGTTTTTTCAATTTTTGTGAACAAAATTTCATATTGTATCGGCGCCGTGGGCAAAAATATTTTCTTAAAACTCACATTTTTATGTTGAATCAAGGTGAAAAATACCGTCCACAATTTTTTTGTTGTTGATTTTTTACGTTTTTAAGCGCTAGTGATCATCGTTCGATTTGTTTGGTCGGCGAAGTAATGGGATATGACAACATAAAATTAGCTCAATAACCAAAGTGCGTCGAGTAAGCGTGGAAAATATTATCTACATTATTTTTTGCTTGGTAACTATTCATAGAATTTACACAAATTAGATTCTATAATACAAATCCACAATGCAGCGCGTAATTGATTTTTTTAAAAGAATAACTACAACAGAGGATCAACAATCCAGTCTCGAATCAACAGAGGAATGTCAGAGCAATGAAGGAAACGATGTTGAACAAGAAAAGTTGAGTGGGGATTTCGAAATCGGAGATCAAGATGGAAACAAGTGGATGAGTTCGGATGAATTTATTCAAGAGAATCATCCAGTAACGGTAAACATTGATCCAACAAAACAACACTTGTGGAGAGTAGAAAGATGCAGTGATGAACCACTATGGAGCTTCAGTGTGATGTCAGGAGACAAGATGCTATTTGTTACTTACAATCTAAACGATGATCAAGTTAAATTGGAACAAAATGATGAGACTGGTCCAAAAGATGGAAAAAAGAGGTAGTTTTGAATTACTTTCTTATTAATTCTTTAGATTCCTCCCTGTGTGCAGTGAACTAGATTCAAAGTGCATCTCGAAAATATTCAAGAGCATGCGTCTAGAATTTGTGATTGAGTTTCCCTCCTTACAATATTTAAATTTGCGACCTCCTTGAAGATGTTTCCGTACAAATATATTTTTTAATCTATGGTTTTCCCTAGTCAGAAATTTTATTTCGTCAAGCATGAGACACAGATAGACCGCGCCTCATCGGCGCGAACCATCAGTGACACATGCATGATAAAACGTAATCGGATAAAAGCCTTCTGACCGAGGTTGTAGCGAACCGTTTCTGTATTAAGTTTTTTACTTCTATGGTATTTTTGGTGGCTTTTTATTTCATGCAGCAAGTCATGGTCATATTTGTGATCGTTAGATGGTTATTCTAAAAATAACGCCTAAAATGTTGTCTAGAGTAAAGCTAAATTAAAAGAGTGAATAATAAGTTTGCGATAAACGGGATCTGCGTAAATGACATTTCCTTCACTAAATAATCTTTTTTTTGCGAGTAGAATGAATATCCTTCACAAGACCCTATAACGGCGGCCACTTATGATTAAACCACAGTCTTTAATACTTACCTCGTGTTTGAATAAAATTTTGGGTTTGAAATATACGCGCGATAATTATGTGTTGTGATCTTCTCTTAATAATAAACACTGTAATAAAAATGCAATAAAATTATTGTTTTTGGCAGTAATTTTATTTTGCGGTATTGACGGAAAACTATGAAATCTCCTTTTATTGCCAATTGTGGGCAGTTGATGGAACGCACCGCCAAGGTGCGGTCCGTCAACCGCACACAATTGGAAAAAATCTTATCAACAATGTGGTATTAAACTTTGAAAATAAGCAATCAAAGGCACTCTTAAATTTTGTCACGATTTCTGGAAAGTATATATCTGATATATCTAAATATCATAAAAATTTAATATTTGGAAACCGTTTTATGACTTTTTTTTTTAAATTGTTTTTGTGCATTACTATATTGATGTCGTGCATGCACATTCTGATTTTTTCTTGTTGATAACACCTCTAAGCGAGGTATTGATCAGAGGCTGAAAGGAATCGAACGCCAGCCCCTCATAACAAGAAACAACTATAAACTGTACTAGCCACTCCACACAAACATACCTAAAACCGTGTAATAAAGTGCAATGAGTGGTAATTGCCTTGGGCGATGGTAAGGCCTACCATCTACTATTTCCCTATTTCTCTTTAGTAACCTCTGACACGCAGGAAATACCTTAGGTCAATTCTAAAGCTCTCACTCACAAGGCATGAAGGTAATTTTTAAATGACAATTTTTTTTTCAGATTGTTTACCTTGTTATTACAAGTAGACGGAAAAATAATGTTTCGAGCTGATGATTCTAAACATAATCGTTATCTCGTACAAACAGATGAAGGGAAATTGGCAATGATGACAAAGAAGAATCCAACTCAGGATATGGGATGGTTTATCAAGCACTCGTTTGAATTGATGTTTGTACTTGTCACTGATTGTATAAGGCTATTTTCAACAATTGCCTGTCAAGATCATCGAAACAAGATTTCTGTTTTGTTTACAGGAAAAATTAATATTTTGGCAAATTTGTCCGGTAATATGTACCTAGGGCTGGGCAAAACCGAATTATTTGGATTTCCAATCCGATTCGAATAATTTTTTCGAATCGAATCGTTTATTTCATAAAAACAACGAATTTTTCTATTACTATTATAGTCTCCATTATGGTAATAAGGAAATATAAAGCTACGAATTACAAATATTAGCATAAATTGACCTAAAAGCGATTTATTTTCACTTTAACGTCGAAATACAATCGATTTTGGTCAAATTTGAATTCCATCTATATAATAAATATCTCATTTTTACTATTACAGCTTCTCTCCAATTGTAAAAATCAAGGAGACTTCTTTTTATAGTGAATTTTCAATTCACACTCCATGTCTAAGAGCAACAACTTTCCGATTTCAACGATAAAATGCAATCGATTTTGGTCCAATTTGACTAAAAACAATTAAATTCAGTTGTTAAAAATAAAAATTCTAGTTTATTTAGTAACCTTTTGTTTCTATTAACAATTCACGATTGATTCGACGAATCGAATTGCCAAGCCCTGGTTATAATGACCCAATCCTCTCTTTGATGCTTTCCACTTGAAGTACATGGTATTGGTACAACATTGTACTCCACTCCACTCAAAAGGGGCTACTTCC
Organism: Styela plicata; assembly: GCA_963675895.2. Taxonomy (NCBI): domain Eukaryota; kingdom Metazoa; phylum Chordata; class Ascidiacea; order Stolidobranchia; family Styelidae; genus Styela; species Styela plicata. Next base: position 14,838,154 of record OZ023142.1, on the reverse strand, counting down.
GTATCCCTGACCGTACCTGTCTCAGCATCAAAGTTTAGATAAAAAAAAACAGCTATCTATCAAGATAGATATCTAGAGATATCTTAGATATCTATTCTATATCATATAGAATATATCAGCTAAAACAATTAGTTCATTCATTATAAAATGACATAATATCATTGTTGTTTTTCTATTACTAATACCGAGGTATTTATTGATTTTCAGTTCACAATCGAGTTCACACGATGTTGAAATTCATAACAATTTCTCATCAAAAAAATGGCGATCGGTCGCGCTTTTTGCGGGAAACGATATAGAACAAATACAAACCAGCACCAAACAAAAATGGACGTTGATTATCTCAGCAGAAAATACAATAACTTACTGGCAATTTGCAGCAAACTTATGTCCTCTTACAAGTTATCTGTGCGCTGGTATCCAAGGTAGCAACGAGTTGTAAGTAAATACTTTTAAATTCACCAAATAAATTACTATAAGACAACTGATTTTCCCAAGCATGAGTCACAGGTAGACCTCACTTCTGAAGTGAAATTCTAATTCGATTCGGATAATGTTATGAATCGAATCGAATAACCAACTCGATAAGTAGTTAATTCCCCATTTTTCCCATCTTTTCCCATTTTTCTAATTTTTGTTTCTGTAACCGAATTACGACTGATTCGAATAATTCGAGCTTCGAATCACAGAATCTATTTAACCAGCCGTATGGTTGCAGATGGACATAGTGGGTAGGTAGGTACAATTATTGCTATTCAAGCAAGTCATGATTTGATGTCGATGCGCAGGCTTAAGAATCCCCCAAATATGTTTCCAGTATATAGGAAGAGGCGATGAAATCACAAAGAAGTGATAGAGAGTTTTACAACACTCAGGAAAGCTTCTACATAAAACATTTGGTTACAACAAACAGTTTGTAGTTCATATAATTTGCATTCACTAGTTGTACTACAGTTCTAGTAGTTTTTGTCATATAAGCGACAATTTTTTTTTGTTTCATTGAAATCGGCCCCGACCAAGGCCGGAATTAGTGAATAAAAGAAACCAGCTGACAGTTCTTCGTTTTGCTCTAGGAACCGCTTCAAAACTATTTGAAATATGCTTCAGCAGTAGATGTATACGTTGAATAAAACCGGCCATATATTCAACCTATTTTTTTTTTTTTTTTTACTGCAGTGCAACATTTCAGCCAATTTCTTCGGGATGTGGATTTAAATTGCAATGCAAAAACCTTCGTGTATTGGATAAATATATTTATGTCGGTCCTGGAAACGAGGAACTATTGGCATGGATAACAAATGGAATTGAGGCGACTACATGGGAGGCTGTTCTGTTATCGACTAGATTCTAATTCAATTATCCCAAATAAACTTTCAATTTTGCTTCTTCTGAACAATTATTATTGTTTCAAAAATGAAGCCTTCCGCGCAATTTTTCACATGACTTTGTTTACTAAGGGGTTCAAACTTATTTTATGCTACTTCAATTTTGCTTCTCCTGAACAATTATCATTGTTTCAAAAATGAAGCCGTCGGCGCAACTTTTCATATGACTTTTGTTATTCTACAGCACAATAATGCCATATGTAATAAACTTAACAAATCAAATGCTCTTTCAATGAAAACTTACCAAGGGGTTCAAACTTGTTATATGCTACAGCTGCCCATGAAGTGACTGGCTGAAAGGTACGCTCCCAATTCGCTTGATCAGCGCATAAATGATTTGTTCTTCTAATCGATTCGAATAAAAATAAATCTCAGCGGGAGTTGCTAGTAAACTCAAAGCAGATTCATATTCTATATTTATAATCTCAACGCAAATAAAAAGAGCTTCAAAATTGGATAACAAATATGCAAAGTATGGGTTATTTTCACGTAAACGGTATTCATAGTCACAGACTGTTGGCATTGTTGTCTTTATCAAGATTGGTATTTCTAAAAAGTTGAAAAAAAGAATAATTGGTTGATATTATTAAACTTACTCGAAAATCCACATTTCAGCCACATTCATGTTAACATCTCAGGCTGAAGACCCCGGGTTTCAGTTCCGACGGATCCGCTGATTAAGCCTGGCCCACCACTCAACTTTTTTTATAGCCACTTCTGAGTGTGGATCACCCTGTCCAAGGCCCTGTAACAGTGGCCACTTAAAGACGGGCAGGGTTACAATTACTGGAAAGATATGATCTTTTTCTGTTCGGATTAGCCTACCCAGGTTATTACACCCTGCTCTGAGTGGAGGCATGGATAAGCAAGCCGAACTCGCCGGGGCTCGAACCTGAGATCTTCAACCTGCGATGCCAACATGTTTAACCACTAGGCCAACGCGCCCACACTTCGTGTGTTATAACTTGGGAAGGCCCGAGCCGAACCGGAAAGATCTTATCTTCCCAACAACTCTAACCCCATCCGTTTGTAAGTGACCGCTAGTACAGAGGTCAGGGTGATCCATTCCAGGAGTGGCTATAAAAATAGGCTTTTTTTATTTTACTCTGTTAGCAACAGATGGTGGTGGAACATATCTTGGTGGAAGGAGATATGAAAACAAAAGTTAAAGATTTAGACAGAAGGCTGGCAACCAAAATTTGCATAGTCTAAAGATATTTTTGAATGGATTGAGAAAATCGTAATAGAATTTTGCTAGCATTTCCAAAAAAATATTTTCTTGGAGGAATTGTCCTCTAAATTTGTAATTGCGATGAGGCCCAAAAGATCTTAAATTATATACACATATGAAGAATAACATGATCCAGATTTATTTATTGTGTCCAAAAGAATTTTCGAGTTCACTCACTGCTTGGGATAGATTAATCCTGCTTCAAATATCAACTTTACTTACCTTGTATCGCTTCAACATTTTTTAGTAGAAATCTTTGTGTTACGTTCCCTCCAAGAATAAAACAATCCAATGCTAAGTGATATGCAAAGCATCAAAGCAAACACTATGTAGTCGAATGCGGAAAATATGTAACTAGCGACTTTGCTCCAGCTATCTCGCGATCGGTGTTGCAGTAGTAAAAATATTATTATATTATATTAAAACGTGCACGAAGGTGCGTGCGGTAGCAGCCCATATAGAGCATATTTTAGCTCAAACAGAAGGGGGGGTTTTTTGTAATTCAATATGATTCGACCAATGCATCTTTATCAAAATCTTCATTTTGTTAGCAGCCTCGGTGTAATTTCAAAATTTTTTGGTTATTTTGTGATAAAACAAAAGCGAAACAATAACTAAAAAATATAACAAAAAACGGTGTCACACACGATGCCGTTGGTAATGCTAAGCAACTCGTGTCAAATGCTTTATATTATAAAAAAAACTAATGTGCTTGCTTCGGAATATTAACAATCTAATCCAGAGAGAAAAAACTAACAAAACATGCTTTGTCAAGAATGAGCCACAGATGGTTCGTGTTTTCAGAGCGCGATCCATCTATGGCTTATGTTGGGCAAAGTATAATTTTTGATAATGGAGAGTGTAAAAAAATTTAAAAAGAGTGGGCATCTGAACTGCGAATCCATTAAGCTGTGCATTGAGATACATTGAGTGGTATCTGCCCTGAGCGAATGGAAAGCTTCTGAAAGAGCCTGTTCGTACAGTGTTAATCTTTATGGTATGACTTAAGGGATACAATGAATTGGAATAGACATTATACAAAGACGGCATGTATATGAGAAAAAAATGTAACCAACACAAAATGAAACCTAATATTCGAGGGTTTGTTAATTGTTTCGTAAACCCCCCTCCCCCCCTCCATCCCACGGGATTTTAAATCAACTCCAGGCCATAGACAAAACTTACGTGATTACCCACATTTTTCTAGGACCAGTCTTATCAAGCATCCGAACCAAAATTTTAGATTTACAAATTTACTGAAAACATTCTGATGGACAAAATTCTTTAAAAACACCAAAGTAGATAACCAATATTCCATAGTAACACGAGTAAGTTATGGTGATATCGTTACAAGAGTAATGTCTAAACCAGCTTTGTTTTTGTCAAGAATGGAACAATGATAAATGGGATCGTTTTGTACTCCAAAATACAAGATAAAATTAATATCACTTTTTTCTTTTTCTTTGTTGCATTGTGATAAATATGTTAAGGATATTTATTCATATAGTTTTATGTCTTCTACAGAGTTCTCCATTGTTATAAGTTCTGTTGTTTTCCTTTGTTTTTTTCAATTGGGTATTTTCTTTGTGGTCTTCAAGCTATATAAAAACATGCTCGGCCTCACGTAGTGAATTTTTGTTATTCTTTATCAGGATCAGCGAACTGGACACTCAGAACAGGTTTATGTGGTGCTTTTCCTGGTATTGGGTTACACTGTTTGGTCGTAGATGAAAGCCTTATATAGTGAGACTTCTCGACCGCTTTCCTATTCTTTGGAAAGTTGTTTCTCATTTTAGACAAAAATTTGACCTAATCAAACTACAGTGAAATAACGCATTAGATATAGGTAATTTAGTGTTTGAGAGATATCAATATTGTACTACATTGATAGGGCTTTAGAATTACCCGCATTTCCGTGTATGCCCCTGAGTAAGTTTTAGGACAAGCCGCAGCAGAAAAATCGAAAAAAAACAACTACAGTTGTGACCCTATATGGGTATGGCTGATGATCCATACCCAGTTTACACCATCGGAAGATATTTTAACCCAAGTATAATCTTGACGACCAGCTGAAGCTAGGACTCTCGTGTTTTTCCGATTAAAATAATGCTGTATGGCCTAGTGGTTATCATTTTAGCAAGGCTTTCGAGTTCGAGTCCCGGCTAGTCCGTCTCGTTAATCCATGACTACCTCTCAACCCAATGTGTAGTAACTTGGCAATAGGCTAAGCTGAACCGAAAGAATATTTTCTTTCCCACAATTAACTCCGTCAATATAAGTGGATGCTGAGACAGGATCTCGGTCAGGGTGGACCATTGCAAGAAGCTACAATAAAAATAAGACTGTTAGGTATGCATCAGTTTTTTTTTTTAACTTGATTTGATTTTTCATTTTAACAACATTTACACCGATCTGTCAAAGATTTATTCAACTCAACTTTTAAAAATAAACTGGATCAAAATGACGACCACAGTGAACGCTGCTGGCGGAATTGGATTTATTTTGTCGATTTGTACCGCGGGAATGCTGGGTGCAAGCATGGCTGCAGCTCACTGGAGATCCCCACAACTGTCCAACGAAGAATTATATTTACCTTTTGTTATTGTGACTAGCGGATTGTTTCATAACTGCCACCGTGGGGGATGCATCGATATTGGTAAGACTCGTCGAGAGAAAACATGATTAAATATATTTTGTAAAGCCAAGAGTCATAGATAGAACGCGCGGCGAGGCGCGGTCTATCTGTGGCGCAAGCTTGAAAAAATAAAATTTTTGATTGGAAATGATAGTTCTAACCATAATTTTGTCACAGCGGAAAAGCAGCGCTATTACTACATCGAATATCCCCAGACGGTAAAACGATCCATGCTCTCCAAAAAAAAAAAAACAGGAAAATAATTTAAACTGATATTAAAAAATAGAATGAAAAGCAATGAACTCTGAACGGCATTATACAAAAAGCAATAGAAGATAGATGTGTTACTCTGAAAGAACTTCAAGGATGAATGACTTGCTAGAAAAAATATTGTTTTTTCATCGAATTCTGTAGTACCAGCAACAGCACTCGATACGGAAAACATCCCAAACGGAACTGAACCGCCAAGATAAAGTGCCGTAAGTGGTGTCCTGGGCCATGGGGAAACCATCTACCACTTTTTTGATACGCAGGTAGGGCTGGGCAAATCGATTCGGTGATTCGAATCGATTCGAAGCACATTTCCTTCTAATGAATTGTGAATCGTTCATAGGTACAAAGAACAAAAACTTGCTCAATGGACTAGAATTTGCATTTTTAACGACAAAATACAATCGATTTTGGTCAAATTTGAGACTATTTTATCGTTAAAATACAAAAAATGTGGCTCTTGGTGTGAACTAAAAATACGCTATGACTATAAATTTGTTGTTTTTTATAATGGCGACAAGTTGTTATAGTAAAAATAGGTTATTTGCTATTTACATGGAATTCATGATTCAATTCGATTCGAAAAAATTATTCGAACCAAATTCGAATTCCAAATGATTCGGTTTCCCAGGCCTAAAATCATGAAATACGTTAGGACTATTCTAAAGCCGGGACCCACAATACACATATAATGCATACTTGTAACAAGGTTCAAGATGTTTGATCAAGTTGTAGATCCTATTTTAGTTCCATTCATGCAGCACTGACGAACGTGCTTGGAGACTTGCTGCTTTGTTTATTCATTGAAGGCCCTTGCATACAATTCTTCTATTTGGAAATACGTACTCTTAATACAATTCAATATAAGCTGTACCTGAAAGGAACGAACTAAATGTTCTTGATAGTAAAGAAAATTCCCGCTTGTTCGTACTTATTTCATACTTTTTCTTTTTCAAGGTTGGAACGCAGAAGCTGGAGTTACAATTTTAACAACAAGAGCAGTGTTATTGCTTGCATGCTTTTTGATTGCGATTGGTCTTATCATAGGAACTGCTGCATTGTGTGGTAAAGGCGACATCACGTCGAAGGGTGCATTGGATATAGTAGCAGGTACAGTGTTTTCGATTATCATTTTTTGTTTTGTGGTAAAAAACTAGCGTGGACAAAAATCGGATATATTTTATTTCGCGACCAAAAAAAATATGCGAATCGCAATTAAGTTACAAGAACGTTTTTATGAAAATATTTTCTTACTTCAATTCCTTTTTTGGTTTTCAAAAATTGTGTAATTTAATTCTGCTGACTTAAGTAGCATTGCATGAAGATATTGAACATGACTAGCCTAGTTGTAAGTAGGCCTGGGTAGTTCGATTCGGTGATGGGATTCGAAGTACAGATTATTCGAATCAATTGTGAATCGGCCATAGAAACAAAAAAACGCTAAATTAAGTTAATTTTGTTCATTTTAACGACAAAATACAATCGATTTGGGTCAAACTTGACCCAAATCGATTGTATTTCGACGTTAAAATGAAAATACGTCGGTTTAAAGTCAGTTTATGCTAATATTTGTAATTCGTATCTGTATATTTCCTAATTACTATATTGGAGACTATAATAGTAATAGAAAAATTCTGTTATTTTTTACGAAATCAACAATTCGATCCCAATCGAAAAAAATATTCGGAATGGATTCGAATTCCAAATGATTCTGTTTTGCCCAGAACTAGTTGTAAGTAAGGTATAGACAAAACAAATTACAAAATTATTATTCAATCACTAACGGTAAAAATATTCGCTCAAATTTGCTTATCAAGCTTCTGAACATATTTTCCTTTTTTTAGGCATTATTATCCTGGCTGGATGTGGAGCGTACACAGGGATGAGTATAGGGATTGATAACTACCAAGGTGAAAATCTCGCCCCGAGTGACTTTGACTGGGGTTTCTATATCTGCTGGGCATCGGCTGCGGTATCGATAATCGCTGGAGCGTTTGAAGTAAACGGGAAAGAAAAACCAGAGCAGCAAGGACAGGTATATATTTCAGCAAATATGAGATTTTTTCAAGAGAGGGAACATATGTCGTGTGGTAATATATTTTTATATCCACTCTTTTGAGAATGGATCACAAGGGCCAAGGGTCTGCGTACCTCCAGCAACTTATAGACGGGCGTGGATAGTGTTGCTGGTAGGGTTGGGGAATTCGATTCGGTGATTCGAATCGATTTGAAGTACAGGTTATTCGAATCAATTGTATATCGGTGATGGAATCAAAAACCTTTTAAAAGAAGTGGAATTTTTCATTTTCAACGATAAAATGCAATTGATTTTGGTCGAATTTGTATTTTGTCGTTAAAATGAAAATTTCCACCCCTGGAGTGGACTGTAGTTGGAAATACATCGCTTTTGAGTTTGTTTGCGTTAACATTTGTAATTTTTAACTGTAAATTTCCTAATTATCATAATGGGCACAGTAATAGTAATAGTAAAAATCAAAACAGCGATTTGATCCGATTCGAAAACATTATCCGAATCAGATTCGAATTTCAAACGATTCTGCTTTGCCCAGCCCTAATTGCTGGACTATTGAAATATCGGTTAACATTTTTTCAATGAATAGAGCCAAGATTAAAGAGTTTGAGTTGGGTTCCAATATTTTCTTAATGCGGGAAATGTATACAAGTCAGAAACCGATTTAAAAATTAAATTCACCGACATTCTGCTTCAGCTCCAAACTAAAATATTGTAACCGTAATATCATTTCCTAATCGGGTAAAATATTGCTCAAAATTTTTAAAAGTAAAATATATTTCCTCTAGATCCATCCAGCCAATATTCAACAACAAATGATCTGGGCAACAAATACGCAACAATCCAACGGTGCAGTAGTTCAACGTCAATCCCAGCAACTACCAGCACAACATCACGTTATCAGACTGCAATAAAAAGAAAGAGACTTCCACACCAGCCAAAGCAAAGCTAGATTAAACTATTTTGTAGTATAAATGAATGAAAAAAGATATTTTACCAATTTAGTCTTTTTGTAAAGAGAAGCTGTCAAAGTCTAATACTAATAAATGAAACTCTGTAAATATATTTAAAATTAGGGACTTATCTTTAATATGACGTCTTATAGCCTTGGCGCACAAAGCTCTTGGCGCAAAGATTGAATTCATAAACATGTAAAATGAAGAACGAAAATGGTGGTCACTTCTCTGACAATTTTCTATATTCAATGTAGCCGCATAGCTTTATGTTTCTCCGTAATTCAATTATCTTTCCCAGTTCAGCATAATTCTCATGACGTTTGATTTATTATTGAACTGAATGGAACAGTTTTTAAGTAGATTACTGTAGAGATTATAAAAGTATAAAAGTTGTGAAAGTAATTCATAACCTAAATCCTCATGCAACTGTCATTGAATGACGCTGAGATATTATTTTTGTTGTAAAACAAACATTTTTACATTTCCACTGTATAGCAAATTTCAATTACCGTTATACCAGCTAAATTTCTGTGACATCGAGGTTAAGTTAATCTTTAACCCGCACATAAGATGCGGTATTCTGTCCCAAAATAATTTGAGAGTGTGATGCCTAGGAAGTACAGGTATGAGTCGTCTCCGAACTAGTGATTAGTTTTTGTTGGGAATAAGTCGAACATTACCTTGGAGGCAATCTATCGGTTTCTCGCACTTTTTCAAGCCAGCCACGAGCAAGGCCGAAAGGAACCTAAAGGTGCCTAAAAAGAGATAACAAAGAGTCTCAAATGTCAAAAAGCTAAGGGCCAGGAACTGCCCTCTAAGTGGAAAACATATCATACAGAACAAAACCACCATGCTAAAGTGCAGTGAGTGGTATCTGCCCCGGACAATGACAAAACCACCTACCAGTTCTTCTGGCTACTTTGACCAGATCCCGCAATAGCTGAGATCGTGAAATAAATGTCAAAAAAGTTATATTTATGAAGTTGAATAATGAAATAAAGAAGATCTATGTAGCTGTAGCACACATTCACACTTTTCATTTTTATGTTTTCTTTTGTTGTGTAAATACCTGATGCAATAAATATCACACCATAGAAGATATTTACCAGTCTGTAGTGCAGTTTCTGCAAAAAAAGTATTTTAAAACACTTTTGTCTGGCTTGAGATTTTTTCTGTTCGATGATGGGATATAGGTTTTACCAAATCAACCAATATATCGTTAAGCTCATTTAGTATTTTGCGGACTTTAGTGTTAAAGGCGAAGACGAGAAAAAAAAGAATATTTCGTGAAGAGCTTACTTCCGCTGATGACATATGATAATTCATATTTCTAATTTTCGGATCAAAGATTGCAACATTGCAATTTGTGCAATGTTTAATAGCAAATTCCTAGACAGAAAAGTTGTAAAATAATCTTTTGACAAGTACGAGTTACTGATGGATCTCGCCGCAAAGGCGCGATCCATCTGTGGCTCATGCTTGACAGAATTAAATTTGACTGGGTAAAAGAAAATCCAATGGTAAGCATAAGCACTGAAATAGAAATCTCGATTAGATCAAAATTCCCCATTTTTGAAGTGAATGCCATTCTAACCAGATTATTGCCAGTTTGAAAAAGTTGTGAAAAAAATGCATTTTCAAATCGTAGGATTAGTTCTCCCTGAGACGAGGCAGGTCTGTTGCTTAAGCTCGCCATCTTTAAAATAGTTTTCCTATCTGTTCATTATGTGTTGTACAAGGTAATGACATCAACAGAAGGTATGTTTAAATAAAAATTCGATTCAAAAAACATTTTGCGTAAATTAAAGCTTTTGATAGGAAATTATCAGAAAACCACCATACTAAAGTTCAGATGACAAGAACACGATATTTAAAAGCATTCTTTGTCCTGAATTTAATATCAAATCCATTCAATCTGGTTAATGTCTATGCCGGGGAAATAGATTTGATTGTCAATTTCCGTTTTGTATTGAAATCCCTTTTCGGTCTACTTTTCGATGATCGAATCATCTTGTGATGAAATGTGTTGCAATAAAAACATAGAACCTTAACAAAGATATTATATTTCAGCTCTTTGTAAAATGATGTACACTGTGATAAACTACAGTAAAGTTACAGTTCATAAGCAGTAATTGTAAGTTCTAAAAATTTAAAATTGCTCTGTATTGATGAGATTTGTGCCAGGTAAGGATTGTTGATTGTCCGTGCGGCGGAATATTCGACACGTTCCATCAACAGCCTATAATCGGCAAAAATTTATTGTTTTGGTATTGTAGAAACACGGCGATTTTACTGGTTTTTGTTGCAGTGTATTATTATAATCTCAAAAAGAGGGCATCAAACATATTCTTCAGCAAAAGCACCTCATCCTCAACAATATGCGCAACATCAAAATAACTGTATTCACAAGCCAATCTTTTATAGTCGCTGAAAATGAAAAACTTCTGTTCGGGAAGAACTTTACAAACCTAAGTCATGCGCCTCGATTTATGCGAAAGACTGATACTGTGAACTACTATGTACTGAAGTATTCGGTACGAGAAACTGGACCAATACAGACGAAATAACACTCAGGCAGTGAGGTAGGTCGAGTCCAGAATAATTCGATTGAAATCATAGTCAATTCATATTTTGTCTTGCTTGTCCAGTGCCTGACCGTTTAGTTGAATTAAGGTTGCCATTGAGTTTATAGTAAGCGTTAGCTCTGATAGCTATGCGTGGATATTACATATACCCGATTACGAAAGACCTATTGTGATAGAAAGACGACAACATGGGCATAGTACAGTCTGTAACGAACGCAAAATGAAATTTGATATGCAGTGTGTACATCGTTCATTATCTTGTAAACCCGGACCCTTCACCTAGTATTGGAAATCAAGACTAGGCCGGAGAAAAACTGGTGATAAATGTCACGTTTTCGTTGTTCCATGTTTGATCAAACCCAACCTCCATTACAGGTGAGAGATACCCACGCAAAGAAAAATTAGGAATTTCTCAAAAAGCAAAATACTTTTAAAAATATACACACAAGTAACTAATATTTCAATGCGCATATTGGATTTGATGTATGTCATTTTTTCACAAAATTACCCAATCCGAAACTTTTTATTAAAACATCCGTTGTTAAGTATGTGTCACTGATGGATCGCGTCGACGAGGCGCGATCCATCTGTGGCGCATGCTTGACAAGATAAAATTTCAGATTGTATATGAGTCACCACGCTAAATTGAAATGCGCAATGGCCAAACTAAAATGCTACACAATTCTAGTTAATTTTACTTTTACAATTGTTTTGTGATTAATATGTTGAGGCTATTTTTGTACACCATTGTTCTACATTCTAAAGAATCTTTTTCTGTGTTGCCTATTTGATGTTAATCAACGGGATGCTTAATACCGAGATAAAGGGGATGCGACAGAGGGGGTAGGGCTTTATACGCGTTATCAGCTTGAAAATTTTGAGAAATATCAGAAAATCCGTAATTTGTTGTTGCTTTGTTAACGTTTAATCGAGGGGTGGGGTATTCGGCATTATAATAAGGGCGGGGAGTATTAAAAATCGAAAAAAAAACAAGACGCCATAAATAGTCGCAAAGGAAAAAATATTAATTGGAACTTGTATTTTTACGGAAGATCAGAGAAAAGCAAATAAAAAATGGGGCAATGGTGTGAAAAAATGATATTTTTTTTTCATTTTTCCTAAGTCAGATTAAATCAAGAGAAAAATTTGTTAGAAAAAATTTAGTGCCTGGAAGCTGATGGAATAAGACACTGATCTCCAAAGTATAGGGAAAAGTTGTGTAACATTTCCTGCTTTTTAGAGTACTCAGAAAGTCCAAATTGTAGAAATACTTATGGCTAATGCTCTGAGGTATTAGAGATTGTGATATTTCGGTTAAATTAAGTAGTAGGCCAACTTTTCGACGGTTTGAAGACACAACTGAATGAGGAATCATTTATCGTTTAAGATTTTTAAAATATTTTTTCTCTTCAGATTACTCAGATTACTACCTAATTTTGAATATAACAGATAAAATGGCAAGTACCGTAAATGTGGCCGGGGCGATCGGATTTATTTTTTCAATTGTTGCTGCATTAATGTTGGCTGCCAGTATGGCAGCTGTTTATTGGAAATCTCCTGATTTTGACATCACAGAAATTATCTATCCCATCACTGAGGTCAACACTGGTTTGTTTCAAAAATGTTATTTTGATGGATGCATTGATATCGGTGAGTTGTATTATGTTGGAGTTTTCAAGTAGGGACAAGTCTTTTCGCGTGGTTGGAGTTGTAGATTATGTGAGTTGTGAGGATTCAATTATTACCCATTATTTGTTTATTTATATATCTATTTTGTATGAGATCGATATCTTTACAACATCAATATATTTCAGACTTCTATCAAATACTCCGTACTCCCGGTCTGTTTTAGGCGATTGCTTCAGAGTACGGTCGTTTTTGTATATTTAAACAATCTTCAACAAAATATTTTTTTTGGAATGGCAATATCATGAGCTTTGATAATTAAGAGAAGAATATTGCCCTGTAAATGACAAAAAAATTGCAAAAAAGCTACAGTATTGTGATCGAGTACATCAACACGGGTTGTATGGCAAAAATCGTATGTCTAACGGGTGTTTGCCTTGTTGCAGCAAGCCGTTGAAAATTTCAAAAAAGTTCGAATGCGTTTATCTCAAAACAGCAAAAAAGGACATATACGGTTATTGCTTTAAACCCTCATAACAATCTTCAGAACGTCGAAGTTACAATTTCAGGGTGAAAAGGTAATTTTTGCGACGCAGGCGTATCTTTTTCTTGCGTAAGTCCAAGATTGTGATAATATCTTTACTGTTCCTCCTCGTGAGATATAAAGGAGTATTCTTTCTTTTTCAGGATGGAGCACAGATGTTGGAATCACAATCTTAACAACTCGAGCTATCCTGCTAATTGCATGTATCCTGATCGGTATCGGCCTGATAATCGGAATAGTTGCTTTGTGTGGAAAGGGTGACATCATACCGAAAGGTGCTCTGGACATAGTTGCAGGTATAGTCCGTATAGTTTTAAGTCTTAAATTATGTAGAAAGGGTAGAAATGAATACTTTTATCTATCTCTGCACTGCAACAAAAATACAGTAAAATCGCTGCTCTTTAGCAGTAATTTAAGTTAACGATATTGCAATAAAACTATAAAATCCTCTCGTTGGGTCAATTATGGGCTGTTGATGGAACGCACCGGCGAGGTGCGGTCCATCAACAGACCACACTTGGCACGAATATTTTGGGATGTTTACCTTTAGATTGCAGTGGTTGGTACTAGATCTTTTAGTAGCTGTTTGCTAGTCTTTTAGGCACTGCTTCCTTCTACTCATAGTGATTTGAATAAAAACAAAAATCTCTCATTTATAAATGGATGTATATGGGGCTTGAGCCTCGAATTCATGGGAACGACGTAATTTTTGCGTGGTAAGATATTGAAACAAAAATGCATTGTGGTGTGACTTTAAATTCTGACATTTTAGGAACAAAGATCTTTTTTATTCATCACCGATATATGTACGCTTACTAGAACTTTTTAATAAACATAGTTTCGATGAGTATAACGAGCAGATTGAAAGTAAAATTCATAACATACCCTTCAGAGCTATCTTGCTCCCAAAAGACAGTTATCTTATGTCAACGTCTACGAACAACGCCGATATCATGGCAGCAATAAAAAAAAGCAATGAAGTCTTGAATCAAGGACGGTCAACCTTAAAGAAGAGCTAATATACCCATTTAGCAACTCATATTTTGATTTAATTCAACACGTTTAGGACTTCTTGTTTTGGCCGCATGTGGAGCTTACACTGGAATGACAATCGGAATAGACAATTACCGAAAAGGACAACCAACCATTCGTGATTTCAACTGGTGTTTCTACCTTTGCTGGGCGTCATCTGCAGTCTTTATCATTGCTGGTTCTTTTGAAGTTAACGGAAAAAAAAAAACCGGCACGACAAACACAGGTATGGTGAATTATTGACTGTTATAGTCAATCCTTGAGTAGAATCACCCAGACCAAGGCCCTTTTACCGGCGACCACTTATATACGGACAGGGGTAGAGTTGCTGAAAATACATGATATTTCATGTGGTATTTCAGCCACTGGTTTGAGTGGGGGGATATTAATGAGTCGTACTGGCCGGGAGTCGAATCAGAGGATTTCAACGTACTTGGTTTGTACATCAATGGGGGAGGCATTAAAATTCAACCAGTTTTTAAGGACATTTATGTCGGCCTGAACAAAAAATTTCAGAAGAAAACTTGATTTCCTGTACTCAAAATTCTACTACGTTTTAGCATAAGACAAAAAATGGAACAACAATACGACAGTGCTATCTATGCAATGCATGTTGTAAGAGGCAACTGAAAGGAAACAAAGACGTGGTGGGTGGTTTTACCATCAGCCAGCGCAGAAATAACTCTTCCTTATGAAGTGGTCATTGATTAGTTTTTAGGCACTGCTTTCGATCATGCTTGAAGTTAATTAAAAAAATATTTACTTTTCAAAATAATATGTTCAATGAAATCTTGTTGTCATTGCACTACTTGAAGTACAAACAAACGTTGGCCATTCTAGGTAAAAGCACCTATTTTACCTAATACACTCAGTTTACCGAGTTCATTTTCAAAGTACTTTTACCTATAGTTTCAAGAACACATAGCTTATCTAGTATAACTTTAATCGAGTTTTTATGTTTGATATGTTACCTAGTAAATTTACCAGGTAAAGTAGAGGAAATTACCTATTTTTCAACTAGATACCTGGTTGAAAAACTGGGGACCCAGCATAAAAAAACAGGTTAATCGTATTTTGATAATAAAAAAGCTTTTGAAACAGTCAATTTAAAGATTTAAATTTTAAATCCAATAAAAATGCCAAATTTTTACCTACTTTTTAATCTAGATGCTACCTAGTTTAAAAAGTGAAACTAGATTACCAAGTGATGTGGTAATTCCGTTTTACTTTACCTAGTTTAGGACATAACTAGGTCGCCATCACTAGTACATACCACTACAAGTCGCGTCAGAATTACGTATTTGAAAAATCACATCTCTTTTCAGATCCATCCCACCAACTTTCAACAACAGATGGTCTGGGCCACGAACATGCCCCAAAGTAAAAGAAACAACATTACTCAACAACAATCTAAACAAATGCAACAGCAACGAATGATTCAGCAACAACAGCAGCAACAAATGTATCAGCAGCAACAAATCCGACAACTTCAACAACAGCAGCAGCAGCAGCAGTCATCGTCACAGTCTCAACACCAAGTTATTAGGCTGGTATAGAAAGAAGAAGAATATAAGAACTAAATTGAACGGTTCTGTGTAATATATCATATTGTGAATAACTTTCAACGTTTTCCTTATAATAATTATTTTTTAGTTTAAGTCCACACTAAGTAAAACGGAAGCAACGCCTCGAAGGAAGCACGTATATGGGAAGAACTGCTATAAAATTTAATCACGTAAGCAGCTTTAAAGTCGAAAAATTCCCAGTCAGAAAAATATTGCTAACGTGACGTTTGTCCAGTATGTTATTATTATTTAAGTATGAGTCACTGATGGATCGCGCTGTCAAGGCGCGGTCCATCAGTGACTCATATTTAACAAAATAAATTTCTGATTGGGTTATCAAACAGAACAGAACCGTTAAAATAGGTAAAAAGTGAGTGGTATCTTTCCTGGGCGATGGTAACTATGACCGATGATTTGAATTAATAGCATGACGTCATCTGACACGCATACATTGAGGTTCTATCGATTCCGGATCAATATTTCATCTCCAATTTTCATAGTAAATTTTAGTCATTGGAGACTATTTAAATTCTAATGACGTTTAAATGATATTTAACCGAAGGAACTTGTTTCATGTTTGTTCATTATAAGTGTGAATCCCATTTAGCGCACACTGCGGTTTTTGAAAACAGAAAGAACACAAAAATGGTTTTACTGTGAATATTTTATATATACCGAAATAAATATTTTTTCAAAGAAATACATATCAGTGTATATATTTATATCAAGAATTGATTGTTTTACTAAGTTTTTTTAGTTCATAAAATTTAAGAAATAAAAAGTTGGTTACGAGAAGTCCGCGACCGTATTTCTGAACTTGCGATAAAGATAAGGTTCGAATAATCACCGACGAATAGACGAGAAGGAAGATAATTTTTTTGGGGTTGAAAATTTCTGTCAGACTAGTTTAGAATAGAAAGCCAAAGAGCACATCGTCTCCTCCTATTTATCAACCATATATAGAGCAAAAATATTATCAATTCAAACACATATCGCCATGTACATTGGTAGCGTATAATTAGCGAGAACATCGGCTGAGTGGTAGAAAAATGTTCTTTTTAACCAAGCAGGGTATATAAAAAGTATAGTGTTGTATATTGTTATTGTCACTTCCAAGAGGAGATCGCTTCTGCAAAGGCAGTTAAATTTGGGTTTTGATTTTAATTGAAAAAAGTTTTTGAACAATAGTTTTAGAAATATTCAAAGAAAGTGCCAGAGGCATACTCTTTTTATCATATTTTTGTATTAACACGGAAACAAAATGTAAAATCTTTCAAGGGCGTTCAGGGAACAAAATTTATAGTAATTTTGAGTCTTCGTCTTCGAAACAGATAAAAAGGTTTTTGACAAATGCACATGAAAGAGTTTTGGTCTAATGTTCCAATTTGTCCCTCCATGTTTGAAGTTTTTGGGTCCTGGTTGGAAAGGATTCACGAAGAATGCGTATTGAAGATAAAGAGAATAAATAAATATAATACACAACTTTTGTTTTGGGAGAGGAATAATGATAATAGACTATAACATATGTTAGATTTAAAAGCAAAAATTACTCAAGCGAGCATACTATGGCTCCATGTTGATATTTTTTGAAGGGAGGCACACTGTAACAAGAGTACAGTAAATTCACTGGTCACTTGGAGTAATTGCATATTTCAAAATTTAAAAAAACGTCATGTTAATGAGATTTTATCCAATTATGGGCTGTTGATGGAACGCACCTTCGCGGTGCGTTCCATCAACACCCCATATTTGGCCAAAAAGTCAATTTAGAACGTTTTTCATAACCACCAAGGAAAATGACTGTCAAAATCTGTCAGGGATTTTGTTGAATTTTTTGTTACAGTGCAGTAAAAATTGATTAAGCATGCAATATTTGACAAAAATCTCCACTGCGTGCGCAACATCAAATATTTGATAAATGCTCTCTATAACTTAATTTTCTTTGTCTAATATGTAATATTGACGCTTCTTGTAAACCGTGTTCAAGTTCTTTCAGAAAATTATTGTAAAATAATACAATTATGGTGGTTCTGCAAGATGCAACTTTTTTTATGCTCTGGTATTTATAGGCAGTCATAATATCGCAGATAATCCTTCTCCAGCATGCACTTACAGAAAAGACTGCCCAATATCGTTTTCGTGATATTTTCCTAACCAAGTACAACAGAACCTCATATCACTTTGTTTACATAAGCTTTTTCATTGGATCAGTCAATGTTAAAGAATATTCTAGGTCTAATAATTCTGAATAAGGTTGTTGAGGTCTGGCAACAGTCCTTTGAACAGCTGGATAAGAACCAGGCACATCAGGAGGTGTTCCGGTGATAATTATCAATCGATCTTCAAGTTCCATCTCAGGTGTCTGAACAAATACAGAGATCGTAAATAAGGGATCTGACGAAGAAGGATAACTGGTAGTACTAACCACTTGTTCCATCTTGGACAATGCAGCAATCAATTTTTGCAAATTTTAATTACACTATAACAAAAGTATAGTAAATTCACTGAATATTTGGAGTAATTGCATATTTCCAAAGTTAAAAAAACACCATGTTGATGAGATTTATGCCATATATGGGCTGTTGATGGATCAAACTTTCGCACAGTGCACTGTGACAAAAGTGCAGGAAATATATTTTTCATTAGCGTACTTTATATTCGAATTTTTATATTAGAATTCAATGGCTATTTAAATTCGTGATTTATGTCAAGCATGGAATGTTGATATATCACACCTCGGCGCTGCTTTACATCAGCAATACATAATTGAATGTAAAAATGATGACTTCACGTTTAAACCAATATCGCTCAGTGAAATCAACGTAAAAAAACTGCGATTTTACTATTATTATTGTTATTTGTTTTCACTGCTTGCGCTACAGTGTGACGTATCACTAACAACCCAGGGTGTAATATTTTGGGTAGCCTAAGCCGAATAGGAAAAGATCATATCTTTTCAGCATTTGTAACCCTGTCCGTCTATAAGTGGCCGCTGTTACAGGGCCTTGGCCAGGATAATCCACTCTGAGAAGTGGCTATAAAATAAAATCGGGCTAGTTTTGAGATTTTTCCGAAATTTGATATTTTTTATTGATGCACTCGATAAATTGGTGATCGAATTGCAGCACGAGTAGCACGCCGAACCCATTTTTTCAGCGTTTTATGAGCACTTTTTTTCCGTAAAGGCAAAATGTTAATGCAACAAGAGACCTCTAACAATCTAACTGTTGTATTTTTACATCATACTTTTCCTTAAAAATCATACAGCGACTTCTTTAACTCTCGAATACCCGATATTCTTGCTGCTTGTAAATTTAACGTTCATTAGGAGTAGTTTTCAATATTTGAAATATCAATTGGGCGCAAAATATAGATTGTGTAAATCTAATCGAATAGATAAGAGAAAAATTACTGACAAAAAGCAAAAAAAAAATATATTCCAGTCTTGTGAGAAATTTTCTTTACCAAATAATTCAGTGTTCCATTGAGTAACTCACGGATTCCGTCTTCAATTTCAGCATCACTCATAATTTCCAATTCTGAAGGAAATCTATTACGTAACAATGCAATCCATTTTACTTTTCTCACTATTAAAGGAACATGCTCTAAATCCCACTTGACATCACAACCTAAAAGAAACGGGGGTAGAGTTGAAAACTCCTTTCCAAACATTCTCAAGATTAGGCATTAAAGGATTCTACGAAACTTAAGAATATTTCTTTCGAATCGGATCGAATCACTAATTCCATGAAAATAACAAATATCCAATTTTTACAATCACAACTTGTCTTCATCATGGTTATCGAGAAATTTATAGTTTGTAGTGCATTTTCAATTCACACTACATTGTCTAACCCCTACATTGTCCCCTATTTTAACGGCAAAATGCTATCGATTTTGGTCAAATTTGACCAAAATTGATAGAATTTTGTCGTTAAAAATGAAAATTTTAGTTTATCCAGCAAGTTTTCTGTTCCTGTGAACGATTCATGACCGATTAGGAAAAATTGTGCCTCGAATTGATTGGAATCACTTAATTTCCCAGCCCTACCCACAGGTTCTAAATCGATACGTGATTATTAAATTAATTCATCACTAATCATGTACGCCACCATTCATCCAAATAAATGGATAAAAACGAAGTATTTTCCCAATAACTCACAATGACATTAAAATACATACCTGTTCTTTGCAGTGCAGTAATAATTTTCATGAATGGAATTTCTATGTTACCGAGAATTTCTTTTGCTTTATTAAAATAAGGAAGGGTAGTTATTGACGTTGGTCGATGAAGTATCATAATCTGAAACATGAGTAATGAAGTCCAGCTCAATTAAATTATAACTAGTAATGACAAAAATCAAATATATTTTGATTTCGAATTCGAAACGAATAGTTTTGCGAATCGAATCGAATATTCGAAAAACCTTATGAAGAAGAAAAGAATAGTCCAAGAATAGTCCAATAAAAAGGTGATATGCGTTAATACATACATTTTCGATTCTGGTGTTTTCAAATCACTGGGGAAAATCAATTGGAATGGTTTATCCATTCGTGTTCGCGAATAATGAATCGAAGCGAACATTTTCTGACAGCTCTAACTTTTGTGGTGGATATATATTATCAGTTAGGGATAGGGCTGGGCAATCCGATTCTTCGATTCGAAGTACAGATTATTCGAATCGATTGTGATTTGGTCATGGGTGCAGAAACGCGCTAAATGAAGATAATTCTTTAAATTTTTAACAACAAAATGCAGACCAAAATCGATTGTATTTCGACGTTAAAATGAAAATACATCGCTTTTAAGTCAGTTTATGCTAATATTTGTAATTCGTAACTGTATATTTCCTGATTCTCATAATGAAGACTTTAATTGGGATAGTGAAAATGGGATATTTGGTATTTTTTTGAAATCCGATTCGAAAAAATTATTCGAATCAGATTCGAATTCCAAATGATTCGGTTTTGCCCAGACCTAGTTGGGGATAATAAATAAATTAGTTTAACGTTACCACCCAACTATGCATTTTCTGATTATTTGTATCCGAAAATAATAATCTGACAATCCTGCGATCTTGATAGGCGCGATGGTTCAGTCCCGTTTGGGATGTTTTCCGTTCATAGTGCAATTGCTGGTACTACATCATTTAGCAGCTCCTTGCTATTAGGTGGTCGTTAGTTGGTTTCTTTTGGGCATTGCTCCTGGCCTTGCTCAGATTGAACTTCAATAAAAGCAAAAAAAAGCAATAAGAAGCTTTCCAATCCCAATCAGGAAAGGGGTAAATTTGAAACTCATCTTATGTTAAGCATGAGTCACTGTTGGATCGCGCCGCCGAGGCCCCGAGTAACTTTTGCGTAAAAATAACTTTCTGGTGGTGGTATACCATCAAGTTGTGCCAGCGATAAAAAAATCGCAGTAATATTTAATGATGAAATTATCAAAGCTTCGCAATTTTAGGAAGAATTTTTTTCGGAGAAATGCGAAGAATTTGTGTCTCATGCTTGACAAAATAAAATTTCTGATTGGGATGTACAATGCACTGCAATGCACTGCATTGTACTACGATCGTTAATTTTTATAAAAAAAATGTTTTTTATTATGGACCAAGTGCTAAATTTACTGTTCTTTTTTCATTTATTATCCTATCGCGACGTTGTTGCCAGCCCTTCCTTGATGAATTCGCATTAAATAAGCAAAAATAAAAATGCCCACTGCATAGAAAACAGCTATATAAACAACTGTACACAACTAACAAGATACTACTTACAAGATATTATTAGTAGAATTTTTTTTTTAAATTACTCTAAGCGAGGCCGAAAGCAGCTCACAAAGAAAACTAACCAACAGCCATTCAATAGCAAAGAGCTACTACAAGATGTAGTACCAGCAATTGCATTCTAAACGGAAAACATCCCAAACGGAACTCAACAATAATGATAAAGTGTAGTGAGTGGTTTCTGCCCTGGGCGATGACAGAACCATCCACCACTTCTTTGCCTCGTTTTAGTCGCCTCTTACGACACGCAGGAAATACGTACGGACTCTTTAAGGAATTGAGAATGTACCCATATCTTACCTTCCCACATTCATTCAAACATTTTCTCATACGCATAAGTGTTTTTTCAAAGTCACCAATATTTTGCACAGAGTTGTTTATAAATATTCGATCGAATTTTCTTCTGTGTTCTGGTACATTTCCCGAAGCCTGCAAAATCACAATATTTCGATTATTTTTTTTTATTTCTTTTTTATCAAAAAAGGGGATTCATAACGACATTTCCCCTAGTGCACATGCTAATCAAAATAGTTCGCCTAGACATATTCGACATCAACATTTGACATATTTTTGCGAATCGAATCGAATATTCGAAAAGCCTTAGCCATTAGCCTTTCCTGTGAAGCAAATCTACACAGATCTACTTGCAATCCAATCACCCATCCTTGTGTACATGTAAGATTGATCATAAATAGATTGCACTGGTTGATAAAGACGATAATATATGCGAAATATGTACCGACCTGTAGAAAGAACTCTTCCGCCGGTGTCTGCGATAATTTGAATGCAAGTCTTCTTGAATTTTCAGTGATATCCATGTATGTTACTCCTCCTGTATAGAAATTGATTTGATAAAGATATAAAGGATAGGGTTTGATTGGAAATTGATTGTAATTCATTTGCATTGAACTAAACATACATTTTATACTCCGGGAGCATGCAAGCTCAGGATATTGATCCATCCATCAACGACGTTGTGAATGGTTTGGTCTTATAACTCATGGCTCCCTGATATAGCGGTTTAGCTTTATATGCAACGTTTACCGATAAGGATATAGTTTCTAGTTATTCTTTATATGTCGTTCTTTGCTATATAAGTGCTTTCTAATCATTCTTTTTAGATTTTGCAAACAGTCTTGCTCAGAATAAATTTGAATAAAGAGAAAAAAAATGTATGTTGATCAAGTCGGTTATTTCACTTTATTTTCGACCGACATAATATTATAAACTCGACAGCTATGATGAAAACGTTAAAGAGAATCATACCCGGGAATAATACAGTGATTGGTGTAAGCAAACAAAAATGCTTTTCAATTTTTTCAACCAAATTTCCTTTCATGTGTCCAATGTAAGCAACAGAATGATGAGCATCGACTTCCAAGTGCGAATGAATCAACTGAAAACGATCGCAGTTATTAGTGAATGATATAAATCTGTCCAAATCAGAAATTTTATTTTGTCAATCATGGGCCACCAATTGACCGCGTCTAATCGACGTAATCCATCAGTGATCCACACTTAGCAAAATATGTTTGAACAATTTTTGACAATATAGGATTCAAATCAGAAAAACTTTTCTGCATTTTTTTTTCGTAAATTTACTGGGCTAGTAGCGGAATAAATGGGGAGTCAAAAGTCAAAACAACCGTGTTTTATTAATTTGATCCTTTTGTACTTGGTACCATAATAAAAATTCTGATTTTGTGTAAAAATATGCTGGGCAGTTCACAATGTGGACTCAACACTCAAAAAGTAAAATCCTCGTCAGCTTCGAGTTTCATTAAAGAAGGTGATAAATACTAAGATAAAATCGGGAGCAATTTGAATTTATAATACAATCTCCAATCCTCCGTCTATCATAGTCTACCAGAATCAGATATACCAGAATCTATTATATTCAGAAGGAAGGATTCTGTTGGAATACTTTGGCAGGTTCACTCCTACTTATAATGTTCCAACTTATGGCTTTAAATAAGACATCTTGAACTTTATTAACTGTCGGACTAAAAATGGACGGTCCATTTTAAAAAACATATATATATATTTTTTTCTCGACTTCAACGCTCGCTCCATACTACGCTACTAACTTGCAAAATATTTTCATCATAATCATCCCCGAATGTTGTGAGTTCCTGTCTTGAATATCTTGGTGTTGTAGGTCTTGGTGAAGACTCTGATATCACACTACATGGCGCAGTAACAACGGAAGTAAGTCTTGGTTCTCGAATAGCTAGCATTTTATTTATTGCTTTTATTGCCTCTATGTTATTGGTAATTGTTTATAAATAAAATTAAAAATTACTGAAAAAAATATGGTTTTGGAATATCAGTAAAAGCGAGGCCGATGCAGCACCCAAACGGAAATAACTAATAGCAAATTAGTGGCAAAATATAGTAGAAAATGTAGCACCAACAGTTGGAATCTAAATAAAAAGCATCCTAGAGAGGAATGAGCATCTATTAAAAGGCAAGTGGTATCTGCCATAGGCGATGATAAGATTTTTCAAATTTTTTTTGTTTCCCGTTAGTGGCCTCTTACGACACGCAGGAAATGCGTTAGGGCAATTTTGATGCTCAGAGTTACAATACTTGAAATTGAATGTCCAACAATATCTCGGTAAAAGTACTTTGAAAACAAACTCAGTAAACTGAGTAAAATTGGGTACTTTTGCTTAGGATCACTAACACATAGTCGAAATATAGACAGCCGCAAATATTACTAATACTACACCCGCGATGTTATTTCAGTATTTTATACAATTTGTACTAAATCTGTCGCATCGTTCTATCACTGCTAGATCAATTTGGCCATACTTTGAACTAAATGCTTGCCACTACGAATTCGGTTTTTTAGGCATGTTTTAAAATGTACAGCTGTAGTACCCAATTTATATTGGTTCAGTTCGGCGTGAAATGCTTTCTACCTAGAGCGCAGTTACTTAAGTTGCTTCACTTTGTTGTAGTGCGACAAAGTGCTATCGATTTTGGTCGAATTTGACCAAAATCGATTATATTTTGTTGGTAGAATACGAAAATTGTTGCTCTTAGGGTAAATAGTGTGAACGCTATAAAGTATAAATTTCTTGATTTTCACTATGGAGACAAGTTTTAATAGTAATATTGGGATATTTGTTATTTACACGAAATTGATGATTCGATCCAATTCGAAAAAAATATTCGAATCAGATTCGAATTCCGAATAGTTTTGGCCAATTCACCCCCTTTTCAACCCGAACCTCAATTCCATATTTGCATATTTCACAGCATACTTAACCTTTCTCTATGTTTTAATGTTCTGTTAAAGCTACTGTGATAAAAAGCGACAAAATTGCACTAATCTCACTCAGATATATTAAACAAAGCCATATAATCGACCTTCCAACCCGATCAAGGAGATTTCAAAATTTTGAAATATACCCTTACTGCAAATGAACGATTATCATCGTTCTTGAGTTGCATTTCGATCCACTGTACGCAGGATTTTAACATGGTACCGTGATCGGCAAACTTTAATAGTTGTTCTAACATTGGAAGAATGAAACTTGTCACGTTGCGCAAACACAGCCAGGATTTATAATAAAGTGATTTATGAAGAAGATACAAGTCTATGCCTGCTGAGTAATGTGTTTGCCTTTGTCTGAAGTTTGTCTGTGTTTGACTGGAAGTTTGTCAATGTAATAAATGTGGCAAAATTTCCTGTAAGATTTTTTTATAGAAGTTGGCTGGCTCTAAGCAAGGCCGAAAACGGTGCCTAAAAGGCGCTGACTCGCGGCTAGGGCTGGGGAATTCAATTCGGTGATTCGAAGCACAATTTATTCGAATCAATCGTGAATCGATTTTGGTCAATTAAATCGATTTTGGTCAAATTTGACCAAAATCGATTATATTTTGTCGTTAAGATATGTAAATTATTGCTCTTAGACATGGAGTGTGAATTGAAAATACACTATAAACTATAGATTTCTTGATTTTAACAATGGAGACAAGTTGTAACAGTAGATTATTTTACGTGAAATTTATGATTCGATCCGATTCGAATTCGAAATGATTCGGTTTTGCCCAGCCCTACTCACAGCCACTCAAATATCTCAGCCATAAATCTAAATATCTCAGGTATTTTTATCTTTAACGCCCACTTCTTTTGCTACTCAAGTTTTTTATCCCATTTCACAGATCTATTTATATATTTTCGATTATTCTCATGATAACTGACGCATCGCATATGGATTTGTACTCACACTGTTATCCTTTTAATCAAGTAAATCAAACATAAAACTGTGGAAACATCTTAATGTATTTAATCTTGCTACATATCTCATGTTTTAATTTAAATTTGCTATTCGCAAGATTACAGATACATATTAAGTCAGCAACTGCACCCAAAGTCGATCAAATTCTGCGCAGAACTGAACCGCAATATTAGGATCGCAGTTGGTGCTGTCTGCACGGCGCGTTTGTAAAAAGCACGATATTAATGATTTGATTAGTTAGTGGCCTTTACCGAACTGCAGAAAATACTCTAGAAGGGCGATTCTGAAGCCCGGAACTATATACAAGGCCAGTAATGATTTCCGCTTTCCATCAATAATGTTAGTTTGATGGGTATAGATCACGGATCAACCGCGCTTCAACAGCTCGATCCATCAGTGACTCATACAGCACAAGATTCAGATCAGAAAACTTCTTTACGGAGATCCGCACTAGCAATTTCTCAACCCCTCATATCCGTTAAATTCCAAAAACAAATGTTGATTTTCCTTTTAATTAAGGCCTAAATACCCGCTTGTGTTGCTGTCTTGTTTTTATGATCGTTTTAGTATATATCTTACGTTAAATTGCATTGCGTAAACCGCACGAACAAAACAAACAGCACAAATATAGGTAACCCACGTAATCATATATTGTGGCCTTAATTATTTCCGAAGTTCTACTCATGATTTACTCTCTCTAATATCTAAACAACCTCAGAACCACTCAGCTGTCATAATCTCAGTTCACCTAAGCTACGTCGTGGGAGATTTTGCCTAAATATGCTTTAGTAAACATGGGTAAACGATGAATCGATCTATCTAGGGTTTATGCTTGACACAAAGATAATTCCATGCGTGTTTTAGCGCGTTTTGTAAAGGTTTCATTAAGTTGAAGAAAACCAGTAAAATATTTGGAACTGTACAGTGAATACCACCTTGAGAGCCTTATCTTTGCAGCATATTGTATACCTTTGTCCTTACACGGCCATTGGATAAAACACTTTGACCAAGCTTGGCCAACTTGTATACGGCACTAACTACCTCGTTCTATGAATAAGACCACAACGATGAAATTCACGTGATTTTTACATTAATTCTTACAGTGGTATTAATTTTTCCATAAACACATTGCATTGTTTTATCTTTGGAAGGTTAATAATGTCACTTGAAATGGATATGGACAAATAATGGCTGCCAAGACAAAAGAACAAAATGAATATCTTACTGACTTGTTGACTTTGTAAACAAATGTGTCAATACTTCTCATTTCTCAATGGTAACAAAATACCTAGACAGAAATACTTTGCACAAACATGTTTCGTTTAAGTATGAGTCACTGATGGATCGCGCCGCCTAGGCACGGTCCATCTGTGGCTCATGCTTGAAGAAACTGAATTTTCAATTTGGTGTAAGGGGAATCGTAGCATTCATAGGTACATCATATACATCGGAAGCAGGTCTGGGCAAAATCGAATCATTTGGAATTCAAATCTGATTCGAATAATTTTTTCCAATCGGATCGAATCACTAATTCTATGTAAATACCAAATTTCCCATGTCTAGTATTACTACTTGTCTCCAATGTAAAAATCAAGAAATTTATAGTTAATAGTGTATATTTTTTATTCATATTCCATATCTAAGAACAACAATTTTCATATTTTAACGACAAAATATAATCGATATTGGTCAAATTTGACCAAAATCGGTTGCATTTTATCGTTAAAAATAAAAATTCTAGTATAATAAGAACGTTTTGTTCCTATGAACGATTCATAATTGATTCGAATAAATTGTGTTTCGAATCGATTCGAATCACCGAATCAAATTGTCCAGCCCTAATCTGAAGCACAAAGGAATCGTGAATGATGCCCAGACAAATGTCAGTGAAAGGCGCGGGATTGATCCCTGTAAAAAATAAAATCACTGGAAAAGGCATCAATTAACAATACATGGGAGGTGCCTCTTAATGAGTCGCTATTATCCGCATATTTGATGTAATATTCGATAATCGTATTGGTCCCATAAGGCGCAAGGTAAGCCTGTGTTTTGTAAATGTACCATAAGATGCTATCCAAATAATCTACCACACGATCATTTCGATATCGTTGTATTTTATTTATTTTTTGAAACGAAATTGACCGAATTGAATTGACTAACGAAATGTATCCAGTGTCGGATGCTGAAAATATTTCAAAACGAAACCTTTTAA
This sequence comes from Styela plicata, assembly GCA_963675895.2. Classification (NCBI taxonomy): domain Eukaryota; kingdom Metazoa; phylum Chordata; class Ascidiacea; order Stolidobranchia; family Styelidae; genus Styela; species Styela plicata. The sequence continues at coordinate 14,810,051 of OZ023142.1, read as the reverse complement.
ACTTCACATTCAAGCAAGGCCTAAGCTACAGCAGGAAATTGCAGGAAAAGCAGAATAGTTAAAAATACACTAACACATTCAGGACGGGAGCGACCCCTCTCCACACTTCGCCGATCGAATAAAACAGAATGTCTTTTTGAGATTCTAAGCCCTGAAAACCCATTCATTAAAAAAATTTTAGAATTTTGGAATTTTTTTGAGATAAGCAATGAAAACACTATCTTTTAGAAAAATGGTCTGCGGGGACTATATAACGTCATTAATTTATTACTTTTACTGTAATTTTGGTAATTTTACTGTAATTTTCACGTTTCGAAATACACTGCTGGCTGGATGGATTTACTATTTTCCCAGAGTAGATATTACCCTCAGCAAGCTGTTGTAGGTATGTTCTATGCAAAATATTTTTCGCTCTTGCTTTATTAAAATACCTGGCTGTACTGATAAAAAAATTCTCTTACCCGAATGACGAATAAACACAATCTCAATTAAATCTCCATTGAACACACACGGGTTTTATTCAGAAAAAAAACACAACTTATGATAAATTGCTCCCGATTCCGCACAACAGCGGACGTGCTGTTTGTTACTCGGCGTTCGTAGAAAGAAGACCAACGATTGAAATATACATCTTCTATATAGAGAGTTGTCATTTTCAGAAAAATTAATTTATGAATTGGAACTGATTTGATCCAAAAAAAATGGATTATCAAATTTACAAAGCGATCAAATTATTCTTATCCGATTAAAGAACATGTCTCGTTAAGCATAAATCGCATGTTTTTGTTAAGCTTGAGTCACTGATGGATCGCGCCGCCGAGGCGCCGTCCATCTGTGTCTCGTGCTTGACAAAGCAAACTTTTTGATTGGGATGTACCATGTTGTTGATGTCGTTAATTTCTATAAAAAAAATTTTTTTGTCATAGAACAAGTGCTAAATTCCCGTTTTTTTTATTTATTTATTTATTATCTTCTCGCGATGTTGTTGCGTATAGTTAGGTGGTGCTGTTGCCAACCCTTCCTCGATGAATTCGCATCAAATAAACAAGAAATAAAAAATACTCACTGCATAGAAAAACAGCGATATAAACATATATACACAACAACAAAAAAAGATTGCATGAAAAATATAAATAAAGAAATTTTATGAAAGTATAAGATTAGTGAATTTGGGCGACATGAAAAGGCAGAAAATTTACAAAATCATTTCTTTGTGATAGTTTCATTTATATATTTCATGAATAATATCAGAGATTTTAATTTTGATTATTTTTTGGTATTTTCAAAAAAAAATGATTTATTTATTAGAAATACTTGAATCCGAATTTAATATTAAATTAATTTGATGAAAATGATTTTAATATTTAAAAAACATCAATATAAATGGTGGTCCATGTTTTGTAGAACCCCAAATAAAAATCATAACTTTGGTTGATGTATTTAAATTGCATAATTTCACTCCACTATCGAGTATTTATAAAACCATGACGATCGCCAATGGTGAACTACATTTGTGTATCGTATTTGCTCATTCGAAACAAAATTGTCAAAACATCATTTGTTAAGCATATATTACTGATGGATCGCGTCGAGACGCGGTCCATCTGTACGACATGCTTGACAAAAGATATTTTTAATTGGATGGTAGCCCAAAACTGTGGGGGGGGGGGGGATTTTTTGTATTTCCTATGGAATAATCGTGATCCTGTTGGGGGTTTATAATCCGATCTGTGTATTTGTTTTGTGTAACAGCTGTTTGGGCAGGGAGGGAGGGGGCTATTTTGTTAGTAAACAAAACGGAGGGCTTATACTCGACAGCGCCAGACACTGATCTTTGTAGCGGCTGTTAGTGTGTATTACAGCTACCCGCTTGGTGACTTGTTGAAGGGTAATCTCGTTGTTAAAAAGGCCAAACATTGGCTTTATCGAATGAGTCACAGGGCCGCCTCACTGTTACACCTGCACAAAGTCGATCTTTGGAATATTTTTAATGGCGACATCCCGCGTTCAACCTCGTTATTGAAAGTATGATATATGAAGCCTCATTCCCATCATATTCTTTGAAATGAACCAACATTTTCGTACGTACCATCATATGGAGGTGCTGTTGGTGGTTGACTCATACCTAACGGCTGAAAAGAAAATTTATTGTTTTTTTGTTAAAATTTTCTTGAATTCAGATCAAACTTAATGCTAAAGAACGTGGTATCAGCAACTGCATAATGAGCAACTGCATTATTCCAAACAGAATTGAACCACAATGATGAAGTTTAGCAATTGATAACTTACCTGGGCGATTATAGAATCATCTTCCCCTTTTTGTTAACTTTTAGTCACCTATACCTGGCTAATAATTCTGGGATAAGTACATTACGAATGGGGACACTATATATGATTTATAGACAAGCGGTGATTTATACACACTTAGCAATGTTTGGACACATGGCAAGATTACAATGAATGTGATGTGATATGTTTTACATTTATATATCTGCCGGGTTGAATATTGTGGTTGAGGATATTTTTTAAGGCTGATTTAGGTTTTGATCTCAGCTTTATATATCTGGCAACGCGTTAGCGCCTTTCTGACACCCACACCTACAAAGCTACTGGCTTGAATGATCAAATACCCGCAGTTATGAATAATTTGCATTGTACGAGTTTTCACACTACCCAAAAGCCTTGTTACGGTTCTTTGTGAAAAGCACCGCAGCCCATAATTGGCCTGCGAGTTCGATTTTGTAGATTTACTGCGCTATCACGAAATAAAATTACTGTTAAAAACTACGATTTTACAACATTTTTTCACAGTTATACATACCTCGACATAGTCTCCATTTCTCGGGTTTCCACTCCCTGTAGTCGTTGGTGGTGGCGAGGTCATCGGTATAGGCTGCAAATTTCAATTAGATGTAGCGTGTTAACAAAACATATCTATCATTTTTATTAAAACTTGACCGTTAAAAATCGTATAGTTCTTCCCTTATCATCAAGTATGGGCCACTGTTTGAACGCGCCGTCGAGGCGCGGACCATCACTGGCTCGTGCTTGACAAAATTTCTAATTGGGCCAGCAATATCATATCGTTCTTCCCCTGATAAAAAAGGTGTCAATGATTCTTAGGTTTTGTTGGATATTGATTTGAGGCATTGTAGTAGATTTTGATGTTAAAATTTTCGAATAGTTTATTTTGAATACTTATTCCCCCACGAAAATCTAATTTAATTAGTTTTGTTATACCAAATATCTAAAAATTACCTATTTGAAAAATAGGAAATTTATACATTTTACGCAGTTATTTAGATGGGTAAAACTTCAAATAGGAAACTCGTTAAAAGTTAAAAGTTAAAAATTTGTAAATCATATGTGAGCAAAACTAGATAAAAATATTTTGAAAATAAACTCGGTAAATTTGTATACTCGGTAAACTCATTAGTTTTACCTAAAATTGCCAACAGTAATCCAAATATTTCCAATATCGTTCAATAATTACCTTAATGTATTGTGGTTCGTTCCCCGTGTTTGGTGTTGGAGGCAGTGGCTGTAATTTGATATTTAATATAATTAATACATTAGTGTCTTTGTGGAATAAAAGTTTTCAGAACACAAACTTACATATATACTGTAACAAGAATGCTGTAAAATCACCGCTATTTGGCAGTAATTTTACTTGGTTACATCAAAATAGGGTGCCAATAATAGGCTGTTGGTGGAACGCACCTGTGAGGTGCGGTCCATCAATAGCCTATAATTGTCATAAGTCTTTACAACATGACGTTTTCAAATTGCTGAAATATGGAATTACTGTAAAAAAACTGCAAATTAACTGCACTTTTCTCTCAGTGTGATTTTGTTAGAGTGCAAATGTTGTGATTAAGTCGCCGAATTAACTACTAAACTGCTTAAAAGTTCACTTAACCGAATATACGGCTTTGAGAAACTGCAAAACAGGGCATAAACTAAACATAACATAATATATTAGAAAATATTACTCCTGGGGTACTGATAACCTAGCGAACCCTGATGCTATGCCCAGACTAGAACCAGAAACCTTCGTATCGACAAACCAACAGACCATGATTAGCCCTACTATACTCAGTGATTGCATGGCTGAGAGCAATAACATCATAATAATGATAGATGGCGATGGGCTGTGACGCAATGTTCTGCTTGGCTAAACCTAATTAACGAAGCGTATTTTTTTGGTTTTTCAAAACTTCTTTATAAGCGTTTCTGCAAACTTATGGGTGAAGTTTTCAGTATTCAACATACGTTAAAGAATTTAGATGAAACCCAAATTTCATAGACTATTCTGTTTCCATTTGTGTGGTAATTTTGCTTCACGGATTATATATTCACTGCATTTCATCATGTAGACTTTTCCCCAGCATACCATACTTGCCGCGATTCAAACCCAAGATCATCAACCTGAGATGCAAACATGATGACCACTATTCGATGTGTATGAGGGCCCAGTGGTCATCATGTTTGCATCTGATGTTGATGATCTCGACTTCAAATCGCGGCAAATAGGCCCTTTGGTCTGTCATCACAAGCAAACCAGTGTGTGAAAGTTTTGGCATGATAGACCGAGCCGAAAAGTCAATAATCTAATACTGTCTATGAATTAATGGATACTAAAACCGCTCATAAATTGGTAAAAAAAGGACAGTAAAAATACAAAAATCAGACGCAATACATACCTCAGTTCGTATGCTCGAAGCTCGTCTATTTTTGTTTGAATTCTGAAAAAATATCTCAAAATCTTAAAAGTGTGTTACGATGTAGATAAAATTGAGTTCAGCTATCCTTATCTAAATAATCCGATATTATGTATTTCTAGCTACAAATGAGTGGATAAATTCTGATTTCGATGTAAAAAGGCTAAATATGATATAATAACAAAGACTACGTTTATATGATGTTAATCCAGCTTTCTGATACATGCCCGTCATCAACTCAGGATCTAATAACCTAGGTGGACACTAGCTGGCCTATTCACTGGGTCTTGTTCAATGTCTTCCATTGGAATAAGTGTCTTTAAAAAGACCTATCAAAGTAAAAGAAAAAGGTATTTTGCCAATCATGGGTCACTAATGGACCGCGCCTGGACGGCGCGTTCCATTAGTGGATCGTGTTTGGCAAAACATGTTTAAATGGAGCTTTTTGATTAAACTTACCTTTTTATATCCAAACTTATATACCAGAGCGATGATGACTATCAATACAATGATACCAGCCACACACGCTCCTATTATTGTTCCTGAAAATGAGTTTTAGAAATAAATAGGAACCGACATGCCAACTGCCATTGGGTCAGGTAATTCCGAATGATGGTAAGGATCTTATTAATTCTGACTTTAAATAAAAGTGAATAAATAGCAACCCGGTTTATTTGTTGACTGATTGAACGAGATACGCAATAAAATTTTTTTTCAATTTTTTTCCCAGGCTGCGGCGTCGAGCATGACGTCAAAATATCACCACAAAAATTTTTCGTTTTTTGCACTTTTCAAAAAGTTACAAATATGTCACTGACAGTAGGATAAATAATGTTTATTTCTGAAAATATAGGGATAATTTGCATTCAATAAAACCCGAACCCGAAAGTTGAAAATAAACATCCTTTTCTTTCCCTGGCTTATTTATTTTTATCAGTATGCTATTTAATTATCATCTAATTTGTATTAATATTGTGTTTAATTGTGTTGTTTGAAACGACAAAATATGATCGAAATATCATACATGAGCAGTTCCATGAAGTATGTTGCATGCCAGTTTTTGCATATTTTTTTTATTGAATTAACGGTTATAAGTCTGTTATTGGGATAAATTTACTGCAGAAAATAGTTAATTTACTATTTATCTTGAGTCTAAGATTCAATATATTCCCCAGCGCATATTCCAGTCGAGTTCGATTCGAAATCAATCGGTTCGCCAAGCCACGAGCACAGTAAAAAATGGCGACTTATAATCTGTTTCGAACCAGTGTTTAAGGTCTATACAAATCCACCTATACTAGGACCACTTGTTCCAGTTGAATGTGATGGGAAGGATTGTAAAAGATATTATAATGGTCTTTGTTCGAGGGAGCTTTTTGCTCTCGTTCCTTCGGACAAAGTTTTTAATCGGTCAACACGATTGGCTACCAATTCCATCTATTCACTGTGGAGGTTCCACAATGTCACAAACAGTTTTATGCAAGAAGCTTTTTTTCAAGAATATCAAAACTTTGGAATTCCTTGCCTTCTTGCTGCTTTCCTGATCGTGTTGATCTACAAGGCTTTAAGACTCGCGTTAATAGACATCTATCAGGGATGGGGGTTCCTTAGTTCCTATCCCTGCATTTCATGAAGCTCTTTGCACTTTAGTGGCTTCAGGAGAATTTCCAAGTTTTATTCTTCTCCTGTGGCCTTGCTCTGAGCGAATTTCAATAAAATAAAAAAAGCCACGAGTACAAAAACGACTTATACTCTGTTTCGAACCAGTATATGTTAGCTATATAACTATGCAAACCCACCTATACTTCGGCAATCTTTACAGTTGAATTTGATAGGGAGAATGGTAAATAGTACATTGAGGTAAATGACCGACGTGACATATAAATGTTTGTAGAAATTGAAAGTATTTGATTTGGCTATCGCCTTTGGCGATATGTATTGGACAATATCCATAACCTGTATCTGTTGGCATAAACAAGTTTTGTTAAGTATAAGTCACTGATGGATCGCGCCGCCTTTGATCCAGAATTTAATAGTTATACAAACTCACCTATACTAGGGCCATCAGCTACCGGTGGTGAGGTTGGCGAAGGAGGACTGTAAATAGTACATTGAGGTAAAGAACCGACGTGATATTCATTTTTACCCAACTCCATTAGGGGTTTTGGTGATGGCGTACAAGCTCTTGGAACGGATTTTGTCCTGAAAATACAAAAAAAAAAAAAAACTATAACTACTACTTGATTATTTACTTTTATAACGTTGACATCGCAAGTTGAAGTCTTGCTGTTCAAATCCAGGCATATATGTTAATGTGCTGATCTATGCCCAGCAAACAACTTATATTTTAATTACTTTCGCAAGTTTGGCCGCCAAAAGGAATATATTATGGAAAAGGAATATATTATGGAAAAATGAAAAGAAAAAATGAGCCACAGTGTTTTCTGATATTCTTTTTGTTCGATTCGATTCGACAAAAATTTTGAACAAAAAATTCCTCAGATATAAAAGTTGAATGTCTATTTTGCCAATATATTTAAAAAATCCATTTATTCAAATTACTACAATAAGTTAGGGAAGTTTTCATTGGAGAGGATATGGAACGAAATTCGAATAAAAAATATATAAAAATGGAAGTAGTAACTGGATGCTGATTCAAAAGCGAAAAATAACGACATTTATTACCCCGTTGACTTAAATGTATTTGTGCAAGTATTGAAATCTTCATATAGCTTTGTACAAGGACATTCACACGATGCCGACCCTTGAGAAACACATCCACGACTCTGAAAACAAGAAAAATATTGATCATTTTTTTCGCTTTTTTAAAGTATCGTAATAAAATCCATTAAATCTACAGTTTATTCGCGGTAATTGTATATTTGCAAAATTAGAAAGCGCACGAGGATGGGGTGTATACCAAGTACATGGATGGTTGTATTTGGATTTTATGACATTTCGTCCGACTTCTCAGTACATCTCCTATCTTAGAATTCTTGGGTGATGCCGGTTCTTTGGTAGTCTCACAAAAATCTGAATTTATCTAATGCGAATAATTTGTCCTCAAATTCGATTTGAATCACAGAATCGAGTTTTCCAAGTCTGCTCACATATCATGTGTTAGAATCCTGAATAACTTGTTCTGCTGTTCATATTTTTAAATTATTGTAAATAGCGGTAGTGCAAGAACAATATGTTGCAACAAAAAATCAAGTTTTTTCCACAGTACTTACATTTTACTTGGTGATATTAAAAAGAAACTATGAAATGGCCATTCTCGATCATTAATGGACTGTTGATGAAACGCAAAAGTAGGCCTGCACAATTTATATCTGGTGTTAATCTCATCAGGAAAACTATTTCATATTTTTATAAATTACTGGGAATAAATATTTAGTGATTCCGCATCCCCCAACGACGCTTTCTTAGAAAGTTACCTTCGAAAAAAATCCAGAACAGACGCAAGATGATTGGCTTGTCCCACAAGAACTTTGACTTTCTCGTACTATCATATAAACATTAGTTCTGGGTATAGGTATGAATTCATATTTGAAACATCTTCCACTCGCTTCTCCAGCAAATGCTTCTGCTCTTTGTATCTAAAAAAAGAAAATTTAATCAATTGCACAATTATATAAATACACCCGTGCCATTGGTAGGGTTAGTCGCTTTCACAATCAGAAAATTTCCGCCCGCATATCTTTTGTTAAGCATGAGTCAGCCACTGATGGATCGCGCCGCCGAGGCGCGGTCATCTGTGGCTCATGCTTGAGAAAAGTAAAATTCAGATTGATAATTGAGATAATTGAGAATATTAGCCGATAACTATACTGACATTCGAAAACCAAACTTTGGACATTACTTATGTATAACGCGCATGACTTTAACGGGCTACTTAACTATCTTAGATATCGGATTTCATGTAAACTAATTCTCATCGATTAACGGCAACTTTCGAAGCCCTATTCATGAGCATCCCGGGCAATTTCCCACACCTTCAGGGCGTAGCGTATACTGACTCGTAGCGTAAGGAAATTTTTTTCAAGGAGGTTGTAATATCAACTACATTTTGAGTTAATTTCTCTGTAATAATTTCAAATTTTAAATAGAAGAGTATATAACGGATAGCATGTTAAGGTATTTATTTTATTTGTGTCAAGCATGGCCCACAGCTAAACTGCGCCTGGGGTATCTTTAATAGACTCACACCCTAGAAAGCATAGTGTTTTTCAGTGACATAGGCTCTGTCATTAACTGAATAATAAGGAGTATAGCCGTATTTCACTGACCCTAAACAATGCCATCGTATCCCAGGATACAATGTCATTGTCGGGGGTTATTAAAATATTAGATATTACTTTGTAGGTTCGTTGTACAGTTGTCTCTTCCATAATCATACATTCGGCGTGACTCATAATGTCATTATCGATGAGAGATTCAGCAACCAAGGGTTCTTTCTGTGTGATATGTTCTGGGATAACCGCGTTATAATTAACGTAACTTCCATACATTACAAAACCAGCAGAGTCGATCAATATGCATCTGCAGATAGTAAAAATATGGTAATAAACGCAGATATTGACTATTCGAATCACAAGTAGATAGGTCACTAAAAAAACTTCATTATTTTTAAATTTTAATTCAATTTGAATGGTAAAATATACAGTTTAGAGCATAGAACAAAATTTGTCTGAAGTAGTTTTCGACTTATACTCTCTATATTTTTCTTATGGAAAGGTTGTTTTAATATGCCGGAAGCTTATCGTCCAACTTTCGTCCACTTAAATCTCTGCAACTATACTCTAAGGAGGAAACATTCTACTACAGCTGGACCGTTATAAAAAAATTGTCTGTGTGGTATCCACCCTAAGCAATAGAAAATAACATTTTTTTTCCATTTTGTCGCCCCTTTTCGCACCCTGGAAGTACGTGTCGCGCAGCCAACAGATACAGAATGCCGTAGGGCTTTATAGAATCATGTTAAACAATAAATTACGTATCAAATACCTGTAATCATCTTCACTGAAACAAATCGGAAATGTTGTTTCAAGCAATGTTTGAAAAACCGGAGCCAAAACATCGACTCCCATCACAGCTACTATTTCATCTTTAAGATAATTTCGATCACCATTTGACCTTCAAGATGGAAAATATATTTAGATTTGTGTAGCTTCAAAATTGAGAAAAAACGAGGTATACCGGAACAAAAATGCAGTGAAATCCACGTTGGCATACGGTAAATTTACTTAGCGATGGAAAGCAGTTGATGGAACGCAGCGGAGGTGTGGTCCATCATCAGCTCATATTTGGCATGGATCTTATAAACTAAACAGGATAGTATAGGATACCATTTTTAACCTGCGGGAGAGGGAAGTCGAGAATACTGCTTGACCAAATGGCGAACCACGACCTCTCGTGCAAATACGAGTTCCGAATCGGGGTGAAGGGGTTTGGATTATCGTATTTTTTGTGCTTGGACCTATGGTTGTTGGAGGAGGCCGTGAGCCGCGCTTACGTGAACCACCGTACACCGGCGTCCAGCAGACCTCTCGCATATAATTATCATCCCTCACTGGATTCGGACCTGCGTCATGCCGATCAGAGATGCGTAGCTCGAAGCGTATTTCCAACGCGTTGCAGTTTCAAAGCTTGGGAATATGTAATTACTGCTAATGGACGGTAACTTTACTGTACCTTTGTCACAGTTTATGTTAAAAAACAAATCATTTTTAGGCAATCTATATAAAATGTTTCGAAAGCCAAAATTGCATTGCGATGAGCACGGTTCAACCACGGTTGTTTTCATGTTGATTCCGTATTTGCAATTTGAAAAAAGTACACAAAGACGAGTAATATTGTTTTTAGTCCATCTTCCTTCAGCAAAACGATATCACAATCAAATAAATTGCCAAAGCATATTATTATGTTAAACACTGATCGCGTCGATGAGAAAATCGATTTTATTATGCTTCAATTAAAAATCAAGCCGACCACAATTACTTTATATTAGACATCTATCAGGGATAGGTGTTTCTTAGTTCCTATTCCTGCATTTCATGTAGCTTTTTGCACTTTAGTGGCTACAAAAAATTTTCAAGTTTTATTCGTCTCCTGTGGCTTTGCTCTGAGCGAATTTCAATAAATATATATATATATAAAATATCATACTTTGCCTCATAAACCACTTTAGTAAACGACACAACAAACTCTCCGCTCGCAGCATCATTATATGGAAGAGTAAATGTTGTCTTTCCTCTGTTTGCCATAGAATTACGGTACCTGGATCAAAAAGATCGTGATTATACTTATGCACTAAGAAGAAAAATCGATTTTATTATTGCTAGCAGACGGAATAGCATTACCCAAATAATCAAGGTGCATTAACCGATCGGAAATTTGATTTATTTTTTAACAGACATTTGCTCCTGCCGGAATCAACACTGAAAAGGAGTCAAGTAACGGTTCTTCTAATGACAAATAAAAATAATACAAGATGTGTATATATATATATATATATATATATATATATATATATATATATATATATATATATATATATATATATATATATATAAATAGTACCTGCAACTGCATTCCATACATCTCATGCAGAATTGAAGCACTATGGTAAAGTGAAGTTAGCGATGTCTGTCGTGGACAGACGATTTTTGTATTCCTGTAGTCGCCTCTTGCGACACGCATAAAATTCGTTTAATTTGCCAAGCGCGAACCCCAGATGGACCTTGCCCGCACGACACGATCCATCGGTAGTTCATACTTAGAATAACACGTGTCACTTAAAATCTCTCATTTAGACAATTTCTGTTTTTTTACGGGTAAAAACGAACACTGTGAAGAAAGTGAAGTAAATTCACAGTTCTTTTATAGTAACTGCATATTTCCAAAATTGCCAAGTATAGGTTGTTGATGAGCCGTTTCATATCGGTGCGTTCCATTAACAGCTTATTATTAACGGAAAAGACGATTTTATCGTTTATTTTTTGCTTAATCGATCAAAATTCCTGTTAGAGGCGATTTTTCTGTAATATTATTACAGAGTATATTACAACAATCAGCGAATTACCATAGAAACCTGCATCAAAATACTAAAAAAACTCGCAAACCTGCAAATCAATAATATCTTACCACGGCCGAACCATCGGATCAAAGTCCTTTGGAAGCTGAGTACCAGGATATAGTCTTATGATTCCTCCGTTTGTTGCAACATATTTCCACATTACGAATCTCTCCAGTTTATTTTCAGCGTTTCCTTTCCAATATCGTTCAGCTTCTTGAGTTGCCCAAACAGCATTACGAATTCCGTTCTGAGACAGAAATAGAAGATTATATCGAAGCAAATGATTGATCTGCTCCTACATTTTGAACGTAGTTTCATATTTGAGAATGAAGTATATTATATTCAACTAAAAACTAAAATGAAATATTCGTCAACTATATCTGATTCGAATAATTTCACTTCATTTGGCAAGTTTTTGTTCCTATGAACGATTCGGGATTGATTTGAATAATGTGTGCTTCGAATAGCTTCGGATCACCGACTCGAATTGCTCATTCCTAGCTATATAGTACAACTTTTTTCCGATACCATAATGTTTTGAGCAACATGGACTATATTTATTTTATTTTTTCTATTTATTAAAATTTGTTTTGTGCAGGGCAGTAAGCAGTGTTCAGCAGAAACTAATGCACAGACTTTTAAAAAGTAGACAGTTACTGAAGAAAGTAATACAAAAACCTGCAGTCTAAGTGGGAAATATCCCAGAACGCTGAACTGCTATAATTAAGCGTAATCAGTTGCATCTGCTCTGGGCTATTATAGAATGTTCAACACCTCTTGCCGGGTGTATATTTTGGGAAGAGTGACAGCCGTGTTTGGTGTTAATGCGAACCGGAGATGTTTACCATCTCATATAGAAAAAAAATATTTGTGACTATGATATCTAATAAAATGAGCTGCGTTAATAGCGTTACACAGCACAAGATTTCTGAACAAATAATTTCTTTATTCTGTCGTGCCTTATAACGAAGTACTGTTAAATAATTTACCGTTATCAAGCTTCCTCCTCGTCCCGTAACCATAAAATTTTTTATAGAATTAATTCCATCAACTGTTTCCTTGCCAACAAGGTATGCATCCGCATCAACAAATCCTCGTGGCCCGATGGAAACTACGGATTGATCTAGAAAACAAAAAGAAAAGAAGTTGTACATCATCCTAATATTTTCCAGGGAGAAACCACTCTTCATACAAGAATAATCTCTTGGCAACAATTCTCTCAAATGAAACCATTGATGCAGTCTCAGCTATAAGTGGATTGATCAAACTTGAATGAATTCATTAAAAATAAATCTAATGTTAAATCTAGTGTTTAAAAGCAAAATAGATTTTCAAAATATCAGATAATAAACATTGCATTTAGGGCAGGGCACTTCGATTGGGTGGGCGATTGGTCACGTTTGACAAAAATCGATTATATTGTGTCCTTAAAATACGAAAATTATCGCTTTTTGACATGCAGTGTGAATCGAAAATCCAACTTTCAACTTCTTCATTTTCAAAATGGAATTAGCGCTTCGATCCGATTCGAAATAATTATTTGAATCAGATTGGAATCCAAATTGATTCGGTTTTGCCCAGCCCTAATTGCATTTCATGTTTATTCAGCGACACAAAAACAAGGACACGATAAAAAGTTAGGGGCAAGGCAAATTTGGCTGAAGAATTTTTCCGTTTGAATACTTATTAACGATTCACAGAAAATTTTTTCAATTTTAATCATATAAAACTCTTCATAATGAAAAGCATCGTACAAATTAAGAAAAAATCGTTGCTCTATCAAAGGCATAAATTTAAATACACCCTTGTGCTATTGTACAACAAAAGACCTCTTAATAATAGGTCCATATAAAAGATTCAAAGTGAGTGCCAGACATTAACTATACAAGCTATGCTGAAGAAACTTACTTCTTGCGCAAAAGTTGGAATAATGTTGACAGGGATTTTTAGGTGGAAGGATATCAAGTCTGTGATATAAGAATTCATCCCCGTCTCTTGGCTGAACAGTTTGTAAAGTCGATTCCATGTCGCCTTTTGCAAGTAATATGCAAAGAGAGAAGTCCGTGTGAGGAATCTAAAACACAAGACGTTGAGTTTTTAATAAATATTTTTCCTTCCTGAGCTAATATTTAATGCTATGAATAGGAAAAGGGGAATAGAAAGGAACACTGAAAAAAAGCTAACAAAATCAATGGTCTTCGACAGTAATTTTACTGTTTACTTTTTGGCCAAATATGGGGTGTTGATGAAACGCACCGCGAAGGTGCGGTCCATCAACAGACCATAATTGGCATAAATCATATCACCATGGTGTTTTGTTACTTTTGAAATATGCTATTACTAGTTCTTTTTAATAGAAATCAAATTGCACTGCATGATCATTTCATGGGACTCGTCTATTCGTTCGATAAACACATAATTCCAGATTTATAAATGTTAATTTCACGCCAGATCAGAGAGTTCTCCATGCTGTGAATTTTATTCTTACTGTGACAAAAGTACAGTAAATTTAACATTCATTTAGCAGTAATTGAAAATCAAAAACCTCGTCGTTGATGATACTTGTGACAGGTATGAAATTTTGATGGGCGCGCCTCGACGTGTGACTGATAAAAGTCCATTTTATTTCAATATCACCAAGTAATATTACTGTCGAAGAGCAGTTAGTTTACTGAGTTTTAATGCAGTGCATTCTTTTCTGTACCATATGATGACTTGTCTCACAAATTATCTCATCGATTCATTGTACCGAGATAAAAAAAATTATAATTATCTCGGGTGCTGGGGTGCTTTTTCCAGTACACGATATTTTCAATTACTCCATAACTAAAATATAATATGAGTTTTTATAAAATCAAAATATACCTGTTTCCAATACGCCTCTGTTGTTGTAGAGAAAGTTTTGACTCCGTAAAACTTATCACTACCTCCAGGAGATACTCTTTGTGCAAAAAATGTTTTGGAACCAGATCCACCGCTGATAAAAATTAAAGATAGCATTATTCGAGTTTTGATGCTTTTACTTTGGCTTCATTTTAATTGGGAACTTTGTCGCGACTCAGTGGTTTATGACTTATTGAATAAAGAAAGCATCATTGCAATCGATAGTCTCATAAAACTCGAAAAAGGTTTGATTCTTCCAGACTGAAATGCAGGGCAGCAACACACAAAATGTTTATTATTATGCGACAAAATTTGTTGATATCAATATACTTCAAAATATTGAACTTTAAATTGTGATAAAAATTGTGATCGTCAATATTACCTTTTCATGTCTTCGATGACACTCTCCATACTCTTATCAGTTTCAAATGCCTGAATATCAATATATTTCACTTCCCCATCTTCAGGATATTTGAAAAGTGGATGATAAATAACGTAACCTGTAAACAAACACAGTAAATGGGGATTAAATTTGACAAAACGGGAATAAAACGGGAACTTTAAGAAAACACCAAAAAGGTTATTTTGTGATTGTACTTTGACACAATACTTGATAAAGCACATTTTGAAACACTTTTTGACTGATGTTATTTTGCAAACGAAAAGGAAATGTCAAGACACAAAAAAAAATTTATTCCATTACGTCATTCACTTTTTCCGTTGACATCTCAAATTGATGGATATATAACGATCAGAAAAGTTTAGAAATTTGTAAGGATTTAGGTAACTTTGATATTAAGGTTAATAAAAACGTGGCAGTAACGTAAATTTATCGTGTATGTGCAGTTGATTGCAAAATCAAAATTCGAAACTGCCTTGTTGAAACTAGCGCCACGTATAGGCTGTTGACGAAACGCGCCTTAAGGACGCGTTCCACCGACAATTCAGATTTGGCAGAAAAGGTCAATTTATAGATTTGTTACAATATAATCAATAAACTTAAAGCCAAAAAGCGATTAAATATTACTCCTTATTGTAGTGAATGGAATGAAAATATATTACAATTTTACCAAATGAATCAATGATGAAAATATAAGATAATTCTGAAGGTCTGAAATAAACTGCATCAGATAATAGATCATCCAATGTCAAGTCTGTTCCGACTACACCAACTATATCGTCATTTAAATCATGGATGGGTAGAGCAACACTCATCAGAAGACCTGAAAATGAAAAATATATAAATCAAAATGTTGATA
Source organism: Styela plicata (assembly GCA_963675895.2). NCBI lineage: Eukaryota > Metazoa > Chordata > Ascidiacea > Stolidobranchia > Styelidae > Styela > Styela plicata. The sequence goes on along the minus strand of OZ023142.1, from coordinate 14,794,110 downwards.
CAACAATTAGTTTTTCTTCACGTAAAAACTTTAAGAATAAGAAATATTTTCTAAACCATCTCGAGTGATAAAACAATGATGTCACGTTGAAAAACCCTAAATATTTCTTAATCAGAAAAGTCTAAAGATGTTTTGTGAAGTACGGGTCACTGATGCAAGGCGCTGACCAGACGCGATCCATCCGTGGCTCATTCTTGATCCCTGATTGGAATATACAGTAGAATTGTCAACAGATACTCGCCATCAATAGCTTCCACTTTTACGTTTTACTCACCCATGCCCCAAGCGTCTTTGTACGGTAAGGACCAACTTTCTTTATCGACTGTAGTCACTGTCGTTCGCTTCGAAAAGAATCTATAGTACGATGCCATTTCTTGCCGTAAATTTCTGGGGTTCTTTACTTGCGTGAAGTTACCGACCTATACAATAGAATAATATAAGTTACTCTCGTTATCTTAGTATATTGTCCCGTACTATATATAGGTCTTGACGATTTAATTCGAAAATTGAAATCGATTTGAATCAAAAATTATTCGAGTTAATAGTGAATCGCTCATAAGGAGGAAAATATTCAAAATTCAGTTTAATCCTAATTTTTGACGACAAGATGCCGCCGAATTTAGTCAAATTTGACCAAAATCGATTGTATTTTATCTATAAAATGTGAGATTTTTTTCTCTTAGATTTGGAGTATTAATTGTAGCAAATACATTATCATACATTGATGTAAAATTTAAAATGGTGATTAGAATCGATCCGAACCAAGAATTATGTAAATCAGTATTGGAATAGCCATAGAGAAAAAAACAGCAAAATATTGGAGAGGAATTCTGCGATCACAACGTTCTAAATTTTAGTCCAATTTATTTAAAGATAAAAAGATAAAGATAAAAAGTGAATTGTATACACATAGTTCTTGATTTTGCCAACGAGTGCAAATTATGATGCTAATAGAACCTTGACTTTAGCTATTCATATGGAATTAATATGTAAAAATTCGATTCTAAAAATGATTCGAATCAGATTCGAATTTTAAAACATTTCAGCTCTATAGCCTGCCCCCTGACGTAATTGCAATGTTTCATGTATTCGAAGCCAATTTAATTAATATCCAATACCTCTAAAATTTCGTTTCAATATCATTGTAATCAAGTAAAGAAATAAAGTAAAGAAGTAATAATATATAACTAAGTACAATATAATAACTCACTTTTATAGATTCAGAAGAATCAATAGGAACGCCATATTGCGATCCATCCTGATCAGCCATTGCTCGCAGGATACTGAAATCTAAATAAAGAATATTACCGAGACGAAATATAAGAAAATTTTGCATGAAATCAAAAAGTCACAGACATAAAACAGTGTGTATAAAAAAATATTTTAATTTGAATTACAATCTACCACAAAATTTCTAAGATTGCACTAAAAACGCAATACTCTTTTTGCTTTAGAAAGGAGATCTTCTCGAAAAAAATTTCCTGAGTTAAGGATGAGTAATAGATAGATGAATTGCGCCTCTTCAGCGCGATCCACCGCTAACTCATACTTGTCGTTGATTGAAAAATAAGATTTCTGAATGGTTTAAACTGAAAATAAAACAAAAAACAATTTAAGATCTTTGCTTCTTAAAAAAATTCTGATTAATAATTTTTCAGCTAATTGAAGAATCTTGATATAATATGATTTTACTGCAAATGATTCAAAGTATATAATAATCGAAATTCATTTTATCCAGGATTATAGATTAGCTAATTATTCGGGTATAGTTGTCCCGACATTTTTTTTCAGATTGAAAATTTTCGACCATGCTCATTCACATAAAACAAGGTATAAAAAGATTATTTTGCTGGTGTAAATTATTATATCGCTTACCTTCGTTTCCAAGTCCGTACGTCATTAAAATGACAGAATTATTAAGCTTTTGGTTTCTTTCTTTCAACGTTGTAAAAATATAATTTCCACTGTCGAATTGTGTGGTTTTGTCAGTTGGTTTTCCGTCCGATAGAAACAGTATAACACGCTCTACTTGAAAATAAAATAGGAGGGTATTAATTTTTTTTTTTTTTTTTTTGTAGATTTTTTGAAAAATATAAATAGGCCAAAAGATATAAATGAGCAAAAAAAACAAGAAGATAGTTCAGTGAGTTGAGTTGAGTTCGGGCTATTTGAATTTTTTTATAGTTACTCCGTAACGGTATATATTCCGATCTTAAAACTGATTCATATATCCTCGGTGAATTCAGGCAATTCGGTAATATCTAGGTATAAACTACATATTCCTTCTCCCCGTTTCCTTACAATCCTGGGTCCTTGTGTAAGAGAATTTCCAGGGATACACAAATCATATAAACATATATATGAAAATATCATGTTCTCCATAGAAATACAAGTTTATTCATGGAATCTTTCATTGGAACAAAGACAAGTGCAATAGATCCTAATACAACCGAAAACTACAATGATTTGAGTATTTAGTTGTATTAAGATTATCTTTATATTATTCTCTGAAGAAGTTAGACTATGTTTTGACGAAAGCTCACGATAAACTCATATTTCAGTGGAACGAGAACATAATAATTTTGTATCTTACGTAGTTTTTGTTTGAATAAAACATTTAGCAAATACATATTGCACTCACCTCGTTTATGAATCATCGGAGTATTCTCGAAAAAGTCAAAAGCCTTAGATAATGCTAGGCCATATAGAGTTTGACCTGTAATATAAATAAGAGTTTACACCTTTATTTTTTTTCTTACCGGAAATTCACTCCAATCAAGGTTGCAAGCAGCACAATATTGTCACAATCATTTTATTTATTTATTTCGTTTTTATTTCAAACCTTTCAAAACAGCATAAGTTATGGAGAACGGGGTCATGTCCAACAAGAAAAAAATACAAAACAGATAAACTAAAAAAATATGTTACTAAAAAAACACAATTGTATATATTGTTGAAATGCGTTATGAATCCCGAGTCAAACTATAGCGATCTCTAACATAGCAAAGATAATTGAAACTACCAACTGCACCCTACACAGACACTTTTTTTACAGGATGGAACAAAACAGGGATGGTAGAATGCAGCGAATAGTATCTGCCAATTTTTTCCATCATAGCGTTATCTGAAGCTGCAATTATATTGCATTCGTAAATTACTTTACTCAACTTCAGTTAAATTAAATATTCGTGCTTTGACGAATAGTAAAGTTCTTAGTTTGCTTCCAACAAACCATGTTTACATATAAGTGGCCGCTGGTACAGGGCCTTGCTCATTGTGACCCTTAAATAAGTGACAGAAAGTTGCAAAACTTACTTATACCTGAATAAAAAAGAAAGAAATACATTACTACTTTTTGTTATAAAGTAATATTTACAATCATCTTACCACCATTGCGAATTTCGCTGATGAATTGATTAATGATTTGAATATTATCATTAGTTGCTCTCGCAAGTTCTTCTCCGAAACATGATTCGCTTGGATTGTTACTCCCCATCGCCACAATTGTGTCTGAAAAACCTATCACAGCAACCTGTTTAAAAGGGGTGAAAAAGATATTCAGAATTAACCATTCCGAGCCTTCACTTAAATTTTGATATCACTATCATCTTTGTATTTTTTTTACAAATGGCTTCTGAAAGCAAGACTTTAGGTGGAAAGGAAAACATTTCATACAGAACTGAATTACCATGGTAAAGTGGAATGTGAATTATAAACCATCTACAAGATTTTAACCTTTGGGAATCATAGACGCATTTAGGTTTTTGTTTTTCTATTATTAGAGTTTTAATCAATTGGAAAAACATACGATTTGATTTTGAAATTCAAAGGGTTCTGATCAAAATATTTACCGAAAATTCCAGTAGGATATACTTACCCGATCATGTGGATTCAAAGTACTAACGACTGTTTTGGCAGCTTCTTTAGCAGTTTCCATGAATTTAACTCCAGAATTCATGTCTATTGAGCTCATCGATCCACTTTTATCAATTACTATAACTATATCTTTTGCTTCAGGAACGTTTGTTTGAACGTAGAATGGCCTGCAATTTTTAAAATGTAAATAGTTAAATCAAGACAGAATCATTGTTTCATTTAGAATTTGGAGAGAAGCTTAATTTTTTTTTTTTGCAAAATTCTCTCAAAGTTTTGAAAACACTCTAAACGGAATGTTAAACATGTTAAAACGAAAGCTTCTGCATCCTTTTTATGCAAACAAGATCAATGACTTAAGCTGTGTACTATCTGTCCTGCGGGATGATGGAACTATTTATCACCTATTTACTTATTTTTAGTCGTATTTTACGACTCATAACAACGTTAGAGCAGGTTTAATAGATTTACCTACACCCCTGTCAAAAATTCACATTTGCTACAGACGGACCGCGGCTCAGCGGCGCGATCCACCAGTGACTCATACTTGACAGACGATGCTTTGACAATATTTTCTGGCTGGGACCGGGTTCTTGACGAATCCTGTTTTGAAAAAAAATCGATGAAGATTTATTGTACCTGTATCTGGCATCATACGACCCACAATCTTCAACATTGATTCCCGGGTATAAGGACGTAATGCCCGATTCGCTAGCAAAATATTGCCAGGCTAAGAACGGCATTCTTAGCAAATTCTCTGCACTTGCTTCTTCAAATCTCTTCGACAAATAACCAAATGATCTTTCGGCAGTATCAGATATACGTTGACATCCTCCTTGGCCAATCTGGAATTTACAAAAAGCGTGAATGAGTAGTCTACACGAAAGCTTTTTGAGGTGTAAAACCCATTGAACTAAAACGCTTTGATGCAATTTCGTATTAGAGGGTTGTTCCAAGTCAGAAAGGTGTTGCTTAATCTTATTTCGTTTGGTGTGAAGCACTGATGGATCGCGCAATTGGAGCGCGATTTATTGATGGCTCATGCCAAACAAAATGAAAAGTTGGGATCGGGTGGTAGTTATGTTATTAAATTGATGTCACAAGAAGGTCCACGTGCATATAAGCTCAGGAAACTCAAGAAATTCTAGCTGAATCGACAACGACTCTGAAGTGTCGTCAGTCTATATTGTCCATGTTTAAGGAAAAAACATGTTTCAGGATTCTGGACGTTAATTTTTTGATGTTTTGTCACAAACAAGTCACGATTAAACAATGACTCATATTTAATTGTATGATTAAATAAAAATTTGCCGGGTTGCGCATGATAACTTCCTACCGGTTGTTTAAAGCGGTCATCCCATTCCAGGTTAGTTTCATCCAGGTTGCAACATTCTTCAAAGTAACTTGACATCGTGAGACTCTCTTCTACAATTTCCTTCAAATGCTTAATTGCATTGTTCCGGTCAAAGAACTTCTTTCCAAAATTATTTGACATCTGAGTTTAATGATGAACAGAAGTAAATTTAATATATCTTGCCTCCTATATTTGAGCAAAATTGAAATTTGTCATAATATTTCATCGATTCTTTTGCGGTAGAAGAATAGAAGTCGTTGTATATTGCTATTGAGATTAAAACAGTTTGATAGCGAAGATAGTAGGCACAATCTTTCACTTCTTCAAATAGTTTTGTTAGAATAATAAATAATAATTGCAGTTATAAAACTAACCTATCGATGGCAACTGGCGATAGCTAGCAAAGTATCGTATTTAAGTATAAGTTGATAAAAGTTCAGACATTCAACACTGCTGTTTGGTTAAAGGATATTACTAGATTTGCAAGTTTGAGGTGCAGAAATAAATGCGGCGAGCTTACCAACCTCGGTACTTTTACTACGTAAATATTGTGTAAATTTGCCACTCCCCCTAGGCCATCACGGGACGCGTTACGTATTGCGAGAAACGATAAATACAAAATGTCAAATTCTTGAAATTTTTCATCTGAAGAATTTGATCACCAGGAATATGTTTTAAAAAAGTACCAAATTTACATAACATAGCTGATTTACTAAGTTTCGTTATTACTGAATACGAGTTCTTTTTATATAACACATTTACTTGGTTTATTTTTAAGCTTCACTAAGCAAGTATACTGAGTAGAATTCAATGATCCATTTAGAAAATTTATTTTGTAAAGCATTGGCCTTGCGGTACGATCCATCAGCGACGCATACTTGACAAAACATGTTCATCAGAATTACTTCAAAAATAGGTGTCCATCACTATCTATTACGTATTTAGTAGCCTATTCACCTTCTCCAGTATATCACCTCCATCAAGTTCCCTCTGATTGAATGCCAACGTGTTGTAGTAATCCTGAATAAGAGAGTTTTTATTATAGAGCAATCAATCGCCTATCTTGATCATGATTTCATCGTGTATTTTCCCTGAATGATGCTTCATTCATTGGACTACTATGAAACCGTAAAAAAAAAGAATTGGTGACTATAGCATATACAAAATTTGTATAGTGACTGTTTTTGATGGCATTTCAATAAAGAAAACGCATAGAATTACTGATATGGATCATTGTAATTTACCTAAACATTAGGCGGGCTTGGTTACAAGATGTGTCCGGTAGGCAATTATTATTCTAGAAGAAAGTATAAAAATTTACTAAAATATTAATATCCCAAAATCGTTCGTCAATTTTGAATTTTAATATCCCATCCTTGTTCGCTTCAGGATATATTAGAGAAAACGTTTCATGTACATTTGCAGGAAGTGAAGTGAGTTGCTAATAAATAATCCGTTCAATTATAAAAAAAAATAGCTTTTCCCACGTTATTTTCACCTTAAAAGGTTCAGAAAATTGCCATATAGTGGTCAGCCCGTGTTCAAGCAAGTCTTTATAACAAGTAGAGCTAGGCAAAACCGAATCATTGGGAATTCGAATCTGATTCGGAATATTTTTTCGAATCGGATCGAATCGTTATTATTATAAAAATACCAAATATCCCATTTTAATCATTACTATTATAATCTCCATTATGATGATTAGAAAATATACGGCTGCAAATTACAAAAATTAGCATAAACTGACTTAAAAGCGATGTATTTTTATTTTAACGAAAAAATACAAATGATTTTGGTCAAATTTGACAAAAACGATTGCATTTTGCCGTTAAAAATGAAAGCACCTAGCATGCTTTTGTTCATATGACTAATTCACAATTGATTCGAATAATCTGTACTTCGAATCGATTGGGATCACCGAATGCCATTGCCAAGCCTTAATAACAAGACAAGAGGTTCAAGAGAGTCCTTTTACACACATATACAAACTTAATTCTGTAGCCTTCCGTCTAACAAAGGGCAGACTTCCTCAAGCAAAAAATGGTTGCTGGGAGAGTGTGACTTTGCTCAGACGAAACATTACAGAAATAAATGTATATATGTTTGTAGAAAGACTCTTGAACTTCTTGTCTTTTGGTAGTTCATATTCCTTACATATAACACCCATTCACGAGGCATACGGATCCACTCTCACAAAGACATAGAAGACGGATAAGTATGTAGTCCCACGTTAACCATTTGTATTCGAACTCACCTGAAAATTCTTGTATCCCAATAAATCGTCCATAATTTCATCCACATTATCACCCAATCTTTCAGCGCTCTTTATCGCTTCATTTCCCCAGTCTACTATTGTTGAACAGTCTGCATAATACAGAAGGAAAAGTACCATCCATATAACCTTTGAGACTGAGAAATACATATTCTCCAGATTCCTAGTTTTCTTTTTCATTTAACTTTACTGTAGAATATTTAGTTCATTTATAAAAACCTGAAAAATTAAAAATCAATAAACGTAACAAAATGACTCCGTTCGGACAATATTTCGATGAATGAGAGCTAAAAAGTCTGAATTTCATAAATATTACTTAATAAAAAATGTTATTTTGTCAAGCATGAGCCACAGATGGACCGTGTCTTCACGACACGGTCCACCAGTGACTTATGCTTAACAAAATACATCGTTTGTTCAAAATATTTCTAACTGGGTACTTTCAATCAGGTGTAAGCATAAATTGATCTGTTTCGTTTACAAGCTTATTCTCGAACTCATGCCCACTTAACATAAAATTTCAGCTAAACGATATGACAATGCTAAATTGCAAAGGTGATTACGCAAAACATAACTTTCTCTTTTTGTTTTTGTCTAATTATGCCGCAAATTACCAAATTTCACTGCAAATAAATGTGTTCCTTTCAACAGTCGATAACTAAATTCTAAAATTACTATTTGTGACTCAAAAAATGAGGCAGTTACAATCAGACTTAGTAATATAAGATATGTAGACCAAGCCTCTCGCCTGAGGCCATTACGTTGAATTGTCTATCTTGAAATAGATTTTTAATTCAAACAAACAAATTATACACTAGAACGGAATTCGATCACACACTTACTGTTTTACTGTTAATCAACTTTGGTCAGGTACGCTGTAATAAAAATCAAGTAAATTCACTGTTGCTCGACAGTAATTTTACTCCCCAACTCTGAAATAAAACTTAATAAAATTGCATTTTCTGAAAATAATCAACTTATTGATATACTCACTGACTGAGGCGCGGTTCAACCATATTTAAATAACCACTTAAATATTTGAATAAACAACGCAGTGGCTTCAATATTTTGAAATATATTTTCAATGCCACGTACGTTGCGTGTGTCGTACTGTAACAGCGTTGTAACAAAAATGCAACGAAAGCACTGGTCTTTGACAGTAATTTTACTTGACGATATTGAAGAAAAATTCAAAATTGACTTTTTTTAGCCAAATATTGGGTGTTGATGGAACGCACCGCGAAGGTGCGGTCCATCAATAGCCAATAATTGGCATAAATCTCATCAACATGGCTTTTTTAACTTTGGAAATATGCAATTACTGCAAATGACAAGTAAATTTACTGTACTTTTGTTACAGTACACATTATCACAACACATTATCCCAGCAAGTGCGTAATATAAGAAAATATTTTGCATTCCAGCCTAATACGCTTTTCGTACGCACAACGAACGGTCAGGATCATTGGCAGCTACAAAGATATTGTAAAATTTTCGTTTTTCGAGAGTAATTCTTACTCGGCGATATTAAATAAAACGATTGAATTAAAATTGACTTTTCTTTCAATTATGAGGTGTTGATTGAGCGCGCCAATTGAGGCGCGGTTCATAAACAGCCCATATTTGTCTTACATGACATATAAAGTAAGGTTATCCACATTACAATAAATACTCTGAGCACAAAAGTCACACTAAACGAGGGAATAAAAGAGGGAATAGCTCACATACTCACAGAAACGTATTTGTTCTGTAACAAGATAGATAGCTCGTTACAGAAGAAATACGTTCATGTGAGGGGTTTCACTCTGAAAGCACCCTCTGTAGCCTTAATTCCAGATAATGATCTCGTCAGCTATTAAAGTTTCAAAGGTCCTGTATTTAATGTCCTTATTTTGCTAATTATCGATTTTTTCTGCTTAATTCTAAATAAATTTTGCCGCATAATATTAGAAATCCCCAGAAGGATAACCAGCGAATCAAAATTTGTGGACTGTGGTATCGTAATTGATGCAAGGTGTATTTTTGATTCGAGATAAATTTCTCTCTATTTTAATTAATTCGTTTAAAGGTCGTGAAACAGGCAAAGGTTTTAAATCATAAATTCAAAAAGAACGGATCTCGACTAGGGTTGTGCGAAATCAAAGCATTCGGAATTCTAATCCGAAGAGGATAATTTTTTTCGAATCGGATCGAATCGTTGATTCCATAAAAATAAGGAGTATGACATTTTTACTATTACTATTATTTTCTCCCTCATGATAATAAAAAATTTCACAGTTACGAATTACAAATATTAGCTGAAAGAAAGAGACTCAAAAGCGATGTGTTTTCAGTCACGCTTCGGTTTAAAAGCGAAAATTTTCATTTTAACGACAACATGCAATCGATTTTGGTGAAATTTGACCCAAATCGATTTCATTTTGTCGTTAAAAAAAGATAAATCCCACTCCATTATAGGCGATTTTTTGTTCCTATGACGGATTCTCGGTTGATTCGAATTGTCCATTCTTCACAAGACATACATAAGATGGTAAACAAATTTTGTCCTTTTTGTGTACACACCTGCCATCCATCAGTGGCTCATACATGATAGAAAACAAAGTTTGATTGACTTTTTTATTGGTTTTCAATGATTGATCTTTCACGATTGACGATGCCCATCACTGATCATTTTGTATCAACTCTTTGCTATTAAAGTGACCCTCATAGTTAAGTCATTCTGGGCTCTCCTTCCGGTCTTACTGAGAGTATATATTCCAAAAAAAAAAATCGAGTTATTTAAACTAATGTAAAAAAAAACACATACATAACAGTGTTAAATGGTTAAACACATAAAAATTCCACACATTCGACTATTTTACGCACATGTTTCTTGAAATGACGCGTTCAAAAAACGTGTCGCATAAAACACCAATTGTCGTGCACAACAATGTTAAATTTTCCATCAATCACTCTAAAATTAGACTAAAACCAACTTTTAATTATTCAATTACTATACCACTGCATAGTTTCACCTCGCTCACTCACAAGTGGGAAAATGGTATCGGTTTTTTTTTTTTGAATTGTCATATCCCTTCAGGGCACAATTTTGAAATCTTAAATCAAATAAAATCTTTATCACAGACTCTTGCAATCAGAATTTTAATTTTTTCAAGTATGAGCCACAGATGGATCGCGCCACAGCGGCGCGATCCATCAGTGACTTATACTTAACAAAATCATGTTCAGATATAATTTTGTAACTTATACAGTGAGTACTTTTTACCTTAAAAGGTCGTTATTAACAGAAAACTGGACTGAAAATGTAACGAATTGTGTTCATTGAACCGTTATTTTTAGTCAACAATTCCCAAAATTAAATGTCAAGTTGAAGCATTCTAAATTCAAGTATGTTCAAATATATCCAGTGAAACTTTAAGCTTTTTTATTTCAAAATTAATATTCGAGATAAACATCAATTGCGTGATCGCGTAAAACAGCGACACGCGGTAAGATTTAAGAAAACACTTTTGGGTTATTTTGTTTAACAAAAGTTTAACATATTTGCCCTCTGCTCACCGCTAACTGCACCGAGTTTATACGGAAAAAATCAGCGTAAAATGAACCCAAGGGATAGGTACAAGGGGTAGAGTGCATCCAGTACTACCTGCCTTGGGTGACGAAGAAGCAGAAATACTTTAAGGTAATTCCGCATGATACGTTTAGAGGGTCTTGATTGCCTTTTTTTTTATTTTTGTTACAATAAACCCTCGATGACCAGCCGAGAGCCGAGTTGAAAATGAAATAGACATTACACACATTTAAGAAAATTCTATTTACAGTATAATATATTAAAATCGAATATACGTCATATCTCGTCGACCGTATATTTTTATTTTCAGTCCATCGATACCAAGGTCCAGTTATGTGGCAAAATACGGATTATATCGAAACTGAAGTTTCGGTTTCCACTCAATGACCAACTGACCAGAGTCAATCTAGCGTGTAATATGGTTTCTGTATATCAGTAAGATTTCAGGCTTTTAAGATTATTTGATTGGATTAAATTTTGTAGGGTGAGCCAGGGTAAAACCTTCTTTTTGGGTTTTATTCTACAAGTCCATCCTGTGCGAAGCCTGAAGAACTCAGACGTAACAAGTAGTGTGTTAAGTATGCGCCATTCATGGATCGCGCTGCGAAAACGCAGCCCATCGGTGGATCATGCTTGAGAAATAAATATTTCTGATTTAGGAGAGCATTGAGCTACTACAGAATAATATCATTACTAATAATATCATTATCGCAAACATAACTAAACCGCTGAAGAACAGTACGGAAAGTGATGTTTGCCCTGAGCGATGGAAAACCCCTCACAAAACTCTGGGAAATAGTTCCATCTATTGTGGGCAATAATAGCATGCAAAAAAATTCATTTTAGCTGACATAACCAATTTCGTTTTAAGGTACTTTCAGATATCTCTACTACTTTTAGCTTGACGCAAAACGGGGTAATTCTTACACAAATTTCAGCAAGGACACATTAAAAAATGACTATATATCTGATAAAAGCGAGTTCGGGTCAGAAATATCATTTTGTCAAGCATGAGCCACTGATGGATCGCGCCCTTGCAAGTGACTAATACTTAACAAAAACTTAATATTCAACTGGGTTATGTAAACCTATTAAATAGAAAGTATATTTTATCAAAAATGGCTTTAATTATATATTTTTTAATATTTTAATTTTTAATATCACATTTTTGGTATTTACTACGACAGAGGACTTATTAATTTGATTGAATTGATCAGATTTTGTAAGTTATCCCGGGTTAGTTGCAATGGTTTTAAAAATGACGATATCCCGAGACAATTACATGAATATAATCTTATTTCAGACAATCATTGTCATCCTCACGCAGTATGCTTTTCGTTTTCTGTTATCCATAGGACCCTTAATTCGGCGTCGAGGTCAAGGGTCAAAGGGGTGTAGTGTTTTGACGGAAAAAAGTGTGCAACCATGGGTCCGATTGAATCGATTATTGATTATCGTGGGGCACAAGGTCGAATTATGGGCGCGCACAAATGCCATGTCCGACTCTAACCCCCTTCATACCCAAAAAAGTCTAAATGTAGAAAAAAAGTCCAAAATGTACAAAATACCAGAATTGCAGAACGCGCACGCATTAGTCATTTCCAATATTCATGCGGTTGAAAATCCAAAATTCTCAATTGTAATCTCTCATCCCCTTCACCTTGATAAAAATACGAGTGCTTATGTCGGCCACTATGATCATTCCCATATTCAATTTTCCTTTACCTGCACTTTAGGTGAAAAACCTTACGAAAAGGACGCTATAAAGTTCATTGAGTACTATTTGCCCTGGCCGCATCAACAATGATTTCCTCTTCCCCTGTATATTAAAAAAATCATCTGTTCTAAGTATTATAATTTCTAAAAACGGTTCCCTAAAAAAACTTTGTTTAATTGGATTTTTCTAAGTCGTCGCTCATCTTGTATATATATATATATATGACAACGACTTAAACACAGATGACGTCATAAATCAAGAGCATTCATCCGTGAATTTGCAATGTGTTTGGCATATACATGCATTTCAATACCTAACGATTGAAAGCAAGCTTGGTACACGGATAATGCGCGATTTCAAGCGCGCGTAATCCGTATATCATGCATGATCAACTTTGAAATAGTGGAATTGTTGGAATGTTGTTTTGAAGGGTGGTATTCCCCCAGTTTGATCAGCGTTCCATGACGTGACTGCACAAACGAGATACAAAATCAAAATTCTTTTAAAAACAGAACAACACACACGAGAGCGGACAATTTTGGTATTTTTGCGAGTACTGTTTTAGGCCAATGGAATAGTACACGGTGAAGTGAAATACATAATTGATGGATTGAAAATAAGGGCTGTACAACTGTTTATTGTTATTATATTTCCATAGTAATGTGAAAGTGGCAAAATAAATAAGTTATTTTTTACAATTCACTTTTTTATGATAACGTACTAATACTGTTTTGAGTATAACGTACAGTGAATGCCTTGTCAACAATATCTGACCTGTGGTGGTACATTCAATCAGTATATAATGTGATTTAAATCCTTAATTTATTTTCCAAATATCCGTGCTCATTGTTTTCCCGCAAATGAGATGCTCAAAACATTTTTTTATTTAATTTGATAGGCAAATTATTTAATAATAAAAATTATTGGTTCTTCACTATCAAATCCTGTAGAAACGGCCTTTAGAATAGTCCTAACGTAAGAGGCGACTAAAGTGTAACAAATAGGCGGTAGATAGTTTTTATCATCGTCCACGACAGATATCACTCAATGCACTTAACCATGGTGGTTTAATTCTGTATACGATGGTTCAGCTTAGAATGCTGTCACTTTATCTTGTAATAGCTCTTTGTCAATTATGTGACCGTTTTCTGGCTCCACTTAGTCACTGCTTTTGCCTTTGCTCGGAGCGAATTTCTACATAAAAAAAAAACATATTATCGTAAACTGGGGATGTCAAAGATGTCTTCGTCTTGTGATTGATGAGCTTACTAAGCGAGTCAATGAACCGTGTAAAAGTAGTTAGGCTACCTAGCCCAATCGTCGATCATACGTTGGTAGAGCTTAACGTGAATGATTGCCTGACTGTGATCTTTGCTGACTTGATCATTTCTACATAAAAAAAAACATATTATCGTAAACTGGGGATGTGAAAGATGTCTTCGTCGTGTGATTGATGAGCTTACTAAGCGAGTCGATGAACCGTGTAAAAGTAGTTAGGCTACCTAGCCCAATCGTCGATCATACGTTGGTAGAGCTTAACGTGAATGATTGCCCGACTGTGATCTTTACTGACTTGATCATAAGACCACCAGTCGAAGGAGGACGCGTGGGGTAGAACTGCAAACGTGACACCGACTGGGGAATGGGAAAAAATTATTAACTTTCTCGTACAAAGCAAACAACTAATTTTGACAATTAATCTTTATCCCTTTTTTATTTTTTAATAATTTTACGTATAGTTTCTAGCGGTTGTAGGTAAGATGGGTATGTTTACCTAATTTGCAAAGTTCTTGAAAAAAAAAATATTAAGAATTAAAACCAGTCGCCCAGTAAAGCAAGTATATGTTTTTTAAAAGTCATCGAATGATTCCGATCTCAGAATTAAATAATATTGCCTCAAGTCAGTCAAATATTATCACGATAGTTCACCTGGATTCCTACATATCAGGTACTACTTTTTTCAAAATGAAACTCAAGTTCCTACTACATCTGGTTTCATGAGAATATCGTTTACTTCATCCCCTCTAAATAAAAAACGAGTTGAGACCACTACTCGTTGTCTAAGATAAACGCAATGTAATGTATATCTCAATCAGAAGTTGTTGTTTTTTCAAGTATGAGCCACGGATGAACTGCGCGATAAATATATTTTTTGCGATATATTCCATACTTATACTTAACCTTACAGGAGCAAAGTAACTCGCAGGAGAAAACTCCAAAGGGCATTTATTTGCAATATGCGCCGAAGGCGAACAAAATAACCGCCTTTTTTAATTCACTACAGTAAAAAAACATATATTTAAATATCTAAAGGAACGACAACATTTATGGGTATAAAATGGCTGGCACCAAAAATATGCTTTTGCTTTAGCTTTAGGGCCGGGTAAAACCGAATCATTGAGAATTCAGATTTGATACGAATGATTTTTTTCCGATCAAATCGAATCAGCAATTTCATACAAATACAAAAAATACCCACTTTTATTTTTACAATTACAGGGTATCAGAATCAATACCTCATCCATTCACACTTCTTTCGGGACATGAATAAATTTGCTCACAACTTTGCCAAAAAAATGTTACGATTCCACATTAATTCTAAAGCTTTTATTCCTATTGCAGATTCGAATAATTCGATTCGAATAATTTGATCTTCGAATCATCGAATCGAATTGCCAGCCCTACCTAGATCTATAAAAAATGCATTTGTGATCAGTGAATGCTATGTAATTGGCCGAACTGTGTTACGTTTTTGTATGTCACTGTTCCATTATTTCTGTTTTTTTAATGAAAAATTTTTTGGGAAATATTTCAGCGATCTCCAAGCCGTTTTAATGCCCTTGGAAACTAGAGATCGTTTTAAGTTGATTGAAATACTAAACAACGAATTCAAAGTTTATAATTTTGCACTGATAAATGATTGGCGCATAACAGATTAACTGATGTAAGGTTTTCCGTAGAAATTGAAAGATTCTGACAAAATAGATTATCAAAAATGTAAAATTCAATATTGTTGACTGCTGAGGTGGTAAAACAAAGGAGCGAGTGGCTACTAAAAAATAAAGCTTGAAAATCAAAAAGTGTTCGCTGATATTATGAGATTTTTCTGAATAAGTTTCAGCGTTTTATCTCCATCGCTTCTCCCTCAAGAAAAACTTTCCTAATTTTTCGCAATACAATGCCGCTATGTAAATGAGATATGGATTTTGCTTCTTTACTTACGATTTAATTTACGGATGATCAGGGATGCAAGAGGGTATCATGAGCTCCCGAGAAATAAAGAGACATTCGAATATGAAGTCCAATTTTTTTGCCAAGGCATCTTTTGTTAAGTTAAGTCTCGTCGACGCGACTAATGTAACCGTTACTTGAACGTTATCATATTTAATATAGATTTCACAGGTCCTATCCAGACCAGAAAAATAGTTACCAAAAGCGTGAGTCACGCCGCCAAGACTCGGCCTATCTGTGACATATGCTTGGCAAAATAAGATTTCTGGTTCGATATCAGTTCCCTTTTAAAATTCCATTTAAAAACCAAACCAGCTGGTATGATTAATATTACTAAGTGTTAGAACATGTTTAATATGGTTTGTTATTACGTTTCATCATTTTTGACCTTCAATTCCCTAGATGGCTGGGTAATTTGGTATGACGTCATGAGAAATATTTTGTGAATTAGGTTGTCAATGACATCATAATTGAAATTGAATTTGTTATGTTGTAAGAATTTGGAGTTATCCAAGCATGAGCCAACTTAGAAGCGAGATTAATTGGGGACTTATACTTGGTGGAATAAAAATTGCTAGCATTTTTTACATCTGCGGGGTAGCTTTATGGAAACCAAGTTCATGAAGACACGAAATGGGCGGTTTACGTCGACCTGTTTTTGAAATTACGTGTAAGGTTGCAAGTTTACCCCGTGTTACCGAACTACAATATCGGTCGCCGAATTTGTATTTTGCCTCTGAGCAGCATGCAGAGGAGACGTGGTCTATGCGTGATTACTTAGATAAATGAAATCGATGGATTTATATTAATGGAGGACAGCCATTTCTTATTCTGTTTCTGTAGTAAACGGGCTTTAGAATAGTCCTAACGTAACTCCTGCGTGTCGTAATAAGCGACTAAAAGAAACACGGAAGTGTAAGTGTGCTTCACCATCGCACAGGGAAGATACCACTCACTGCACTTTACCATGACGGTTTAGTTCCGTTTGGGATGTTTTCAGTATAGAGTACAGTTGCTGGTACTACATCTTTTAGTAGCTTATTGCTATTGAGTGGCTGTTGGTCGGTTTCTTTTTGGAGCTGCATCCGGCCTTGCTTAGAGTGAGTTTCAATAAAAAAGACCCAGTCAAGAACAATAAACAATGGTAAATGGTATGTATATATACGCCCCTTGTTCTTTGGGCAGTTCTCGATAGTGCTGGAATCAAAACCAAATTATTCACTGTGCATCTAGCTGTGGGATGTTAATGAAACGCATCGACCGAACGCCTAATTAACTGCCAATACTGAGCCTAAATGTCGTCGACAAGTCGGTGTCAGAGTGTACTTTTGCTGCTTGTAGCCTTCTCTCTCAGGATTTTTATTTTGTCAAGTATGCATCACAGATGGACCGCGTCTCATCGACGCGATCCATCAGTGAGACATACTTAACAAAATTTGATTTTTTTCTGATTGGGATTCGTCCGATTTTGACCGTACCAGATTCTAGACCTCACAAGAGGTGTCGTTCACAATGTTATCTTCAATCGCTTCCGACCTGACGCCTCAGATTCGACTTGTTGACGCCACCCAATGTCATTACCAAGGTGCTAATGGATCAAAATCATCTTGGTTTTATCATTACTGATTATAATATACTATGAGGAAGTCGCAGTTAATTTTAAGTGCATAACAGTTGTTAGTCACGGATTTACGCGCTTTTGTAGATATTGTTTTCCGAGCTCTCATCGTGGCTGCAATAATAGTGCTCATTGGCTTTCAAGCTTAAGTAATTGTTGCTTTATATCCAGTTTGAAGCTTAGTTGTAACTGCAAAATTTAGTTAAATTCGCGCACTTTCTAGTACGGTAGGTCATGGCCGCGTTTCACATCGAAAAGGATTTGGACAATATTTATCTGCAGTCGTACAGTAATACTACTTCCAAACTCGTAACCAGTAAGCTTGCTAGATCCCTTAGGAATATGGTTGCGGAATAAACTTCGAGTGACGACAGTGTATAATATAATACTTTGAACAGAAATTCCATTTGACTTAGGTATTAGTTCTTCATTATTTGTCATCATGAGAGGTAGTTAACTACGACCGGTAAGCACCGGTTCTAGGTCCTTGGAACAACAAAGTCGAAAATATTGAGACTTGAGATAAGAAAATGTGATATAAGAAGAGAGTACAAAGTATTTAGGCGTATTATAGATATGCTTCTCCCAGTAAAGTTGATAAGTGTCCAGTTTGCTGACTCTGACACTTTTGAGTATATATATCTCAGTCAGACAAAATTCCTATACATTTTATTCTTGCAAGTGATAGATCTCTATTGAATGAGACTAGTTAAACGGAAATAGCTGCTGCTCTCCCTTTCCTAATATTCCTTTTTCACGCACCCTCTTTTATCTTCTTAATCATTGCTGTTCCAAGATATTACGCTTGTACAGTGCTTATGACCTCAAAATGTGGTATGACAATATTTTTACAAAAAATTTATCCATCTCAAACAAACCTTGGTAATTAATACTGGAATGACTTCTATATTGAATTTCATCAGTTAGTAATATTTCATTTAGGGGGAAATTAAAATACGAACATGGGACAGAATAACGGACATCAAAGTCGAACTTCTAATGATGCAAAGTTGGCCAAACAATATCGAGAGGAACTCAAAAACCTGATAGACGATGGAGACGGAACAGCGGCAAAACGTTGGCTCAAAGACATTTGTAGGAAAGTACGAAATCCAAAAGATAGATGGAATGTACTTGGATACGCTGTCAGAACTGTGGAATCTTGGGGTCGATATCGAATAATGTTGGAAATATCAGTGAAACAAATCGAAATAGCTCAGGATATCAAGACAAAATGTAATCAGTCTGATTTCATGGGCGGAGAATCTCTTGTTAGTATCAATACCACGCTGGCTGATTCGTATTTGAATTTAGCGAGGTATGTATGTCGAAGTTGATTATCTTCTAGGATGTACCTAAGATTGTAAGCCGCGCTTGATTGTAAGCCCGCATGTGATAGTGTTAAAATTTAATGTAAGCCGCATATACCGGTACTTATATGGGTGTATGACTGATAAAGCTGACCCATAAAGTTTAGACAGAGTATCGACATTGCAAAAAAAATGTAAGCCACCTTTGAATGTTAGCCGCCCTTGAATTCAAGCCGCAAACATGATGGAAAAAAAACTTTATAAGCCGCGGCTTACAATCGAGTAAATTCATCGCTATTTGATTATCTGTGCCAGCTTGAAATTGGAAAATCTTGTGAATTGATATTTTCTTAAAAAATGTTCCAAAGAATAGCGCAGTTGTAGAATTAACAGCTTTCGATCAAGAGACTAGATTGATATGATTTGCCACTAGGTTTGGGGCACTAGGGCAATTCGATTCGATGATTCGAAGCACCAGTATTCGAATCAATCGTTAATCGTTCATAGGAACAGAAACTTGCTAACTAAACTAAAATTTTCATTTTTAACGACAAATGCAATCGATTTTGGTCAAATTTGACCAAAATCGATATATTTTGTCATTAAAATATGAAAATTGTTTCTTTCAGACATGAAGAGTGGATTGAAAGTATACTATAAACTATAAATTTGTTGAATTTCATAATTGAGGCAAGTAGTAATAGTGAAAGTGGGATGTTTGTTATTTACATGAAATTAGTGATTCGATCCGATTTGAAAAATGATTCGAATCAAATTCGAATTCCTAATGATTCGGTTTTGTCCAGCCCTATTTGCCACACTGAAGGAGTTCCATTTTTTGAAATGACCTTTTTAAGTTCACTTTTAGCCAGTCCGGAGTCAGAACCTAAATGGAAACTGAAGGTTACATAAAAGATGGTATTGATATCAGCAACTCCACATTTAGCAAAAAAAAATCGAATAACGATGTAAAAAAAGGCAGTTAATGTTATTTTCTCTGAACTATGTTAAGTGTTCAAATTCAATTTTTGATCTTCATTTACATTGGTATTGACCTGTACTCGCTAGTTTGAGTATCGTGAAAAACTTTGGAGTATTTGTATCAATGTATGTACATAGAATAATCAACGAGCAATTTCGTTACGCAGTTTTAATTACAATAGATAACTTTTTAACTCGACTAAATCTCACTTTTATTTTGTTACAGGGCAAATTTGTGGCTTTCAGAGTTTTCAAAGTGTGTTGATTATTGCTTGAAAGGTTTGAACTTCATTGGTAAATGCAGAGGAGCTAATAGCGAAGTAACACTACGGATCACTGGGGAAATACATTTATGCAGAGGAAGTGCTCATCTGAGGTTGGGAAATCATAAGAAAGCTCTTGAAGATCTGGAGAGATCACTGAGTCTTGCCAGTTCACAACAAAACACGGATTTGGAATGCATGTCATGCTGTGCTTTGGGTCGGTTTTATGTAAATTTAAAAGACTATGAAAAGGTAAGTGCACAAACCAAAATATTAGCGGCAAACTACTTGAGCAATTTTGGAGTTTCCTTTTTTACCTTCTTGTACTTTGTACTTTAACTATCTTTTTAACATCCCCTAACTGTCGGCGGCGGAACCGGGGTTGGGGATTTTTTGGGGGAGTCTTCGGTGTTGTGTTGTTTCAAGAAAAAATTCTTTAAATCTCGCGTGAAGTAATTGCAATACGTCTCTAAAACTCGGGCGAATGTTCATTTAGCCGGAAGAAATCTCTTCCAAAACTTGGCCATATGCAAACTAGTTTTAAAAAACAGCGTACAAGAAGTAGGCACTTTTGAAAAATGTTTACATGCTGTAGATTAGGGCTGGGAAATTCAATTCGATGATTCGAATCGATTCGAAGTACAGACTATTCGAATCATTCGTGAATCGGTCATACGGACAAAAACATGCTAAATGAAGTGCATTTTTTTTCCTTTTCAACGACAAAATGTGATCGATTTCGGTCAAGTATGACCAAAATCGATTATATTTTGTCGTTAAAATATGAAAATTGTTGCATTTGTAGACGTAAGAATTGAAAATACACTATAAACTATACATTTCCTGATTTTCACCATGGAGACAAGTTGTAGTAGTAAAAATGACATATTTGTTATTTACTTTGAATTTATAATTCGATTCGATTCAAAAAATTTTTTCGAATCAGATTCGAATTCTAAATGATTCGGTTTTGCCTAGCCATAACCTTGATTGGCACCTATATTTTTAAAAAACAGAATATTTATTTCCCCCACATGTAACAAAATATTTCATTTGATTAAAAATTCGATTCAAAGTATTCGCAGATATCCGAAACTGATTATTGTATTACACAGGCCACATTCTTTCCTCTGAAAGCTGCAGAAATATTAAATGAGAAAGATAGTCCTCGTAACAGAACATTTATACAACTACATCTTGGAGAAGCTTATAGGAAAGTTGGAAAACTTGAAGAAGCAATGGCTTGTAGTGAGGTTGGTATATTTCCAATCATGACTTTTTATCAAGAATGACCTACTGAACGACAGCACCTCTTAGGTGCGCTTTGGCAATGACTTATATTTGATAACACTTGTTTGGGCAAAAAAAATTTGCCTGGGGTTTACTGATTTCTGAATATTTTTTTTTTTTTTGCAACATATTTTACAAAGGGCCTGCCTTTTAAAACAGAAAAACGGTTCTCAAATAGCGGGTCCTATCGCATTTGTGAGTCACCAAATCAGATATATGACTTTGACATATACCCCCTGAGACACTAGGAATCTCAGCCTAGAGCGAACTCTATGTGTAGACAATATTTGACAGTCCGATTTCAAAGGGGAAGAATCTTCTCTAGAAAAGAGACGCAAACTGAAAAGATCAGAACTGATATATCAAAAATCTGCTCTGAAAGATCTTTTCGAATTTACGACAGAGTAGACGCAACAGCTGAAGTCACAAATTCGTTGCTTGTTTGAAGTTACACTCTGAAGCAAATAGTTTCTTGTTTCAAACAAGCCTCTGTCAAATTTTTCAACATCGATCCGTTTTTGTTATAACATGTTTCCATCATTACCAGGAAGCTTTGAAGTTTGCAATAGAAAACGACGACCGAGGTTCACAAGCTTATTGTTTGCTGTGTTTTGCTGATATTCATCGAACAAGAAAAGATTCTGAGCGAGCATTGCCGAGATATGAATCCGCTGGTTCTATGATGAAAGAGATCGGAGATAGATATGGTGAAATCAAGGTCATGGTTGGAAAGGCAAAAGTTTATATACGGAACAAAAATTATAGCTCGGTGAGAAATATGTAGCCTTTTCAACTGATAGACAATGGTTAGATGTATCCATGCATTTATATGAGTTGATACCTATATACAAGATGGTTGGTGTTCGCAGAAACATTTATTTTGAGAAAAACAAAAATAAATTCTGCTTATACCTCATGCAGCTTGTATAATTTTGTGCCCAATCCTTGCCCCGAATCCAATGAAGAGCACCTCTGCAAGATGCTATAAAATGATGAATTGCAACAGCTATTGATTCTGTGAATCCAAATTGATAATTTAAAAGCGTTATTTGAGCATAAAATAATTATATTTTTTTTCATTCTAGGCAATCCAGTTATACGAAGAAGCTCTGCGAATATCACAATCCATCAAAGCAAACGTGAGTTTATTTCACAAATAATTTACCGGTGTTTTACTTGATTTTTTTCTCTTCTGAAGGATCTAGTCTTTTACTGGTGTTATCCTTTGGTCGCCAATTCCCACTTTTTTATCTAAGAAATTTAATAATGGTAGAAAGAATCGCATGACAAAACTTTCATGACAAGAATCTCCATCCTACCATAAATTTAAGTTTTGTTTCGTACATATCATCAACTGCATTGGTCGTTAGGGGTTGGCAAAATCAAAGCATTTGGAATTCGAATCTGATTCGAATAATTTTTCTAATCGGATCGAATCACTAATTGCGTGTAAATATCAAATATCCCAATTTTTAGTATTACAACTTGTCTCCATTTTGAAAATCAAGATACTCATAGTTTATAGGATATATTTTCAATTCCTCATCAGTGTCCAAGAGCAATACTATTCATACTTCAAAGAAAAAATGTAATCGATTTTGTTAAAATTGACCAAAATCGATTGCATATTATCTTTAAAAGTGGGAAATTTCACTTCATTTGGCAAGTTTGTGTTCCTGTGAACGATTCGCGATTGATTCGAATAATTTATGCTTCGAATCGATCAGAATGACCAAATCGAATTGCCCAGCCTTAGTCGCGCCTCCATAGCGCAATGCATCAGTGAGTGACACCTAATAAGCGTAAATTATCCAAACTTTTTCCAAACTGGAGCTTCATTAGTTCCTTCGACATAAAATTTTTAAAACTACTATATCATGTTCGACAATAGTGTTGGCAATTGTAGGTAAAACCACCTAGTTCACCTATTACACTTAATTTACCGTGTTTCGTTTCAAAGTACTTTTACCTAGTTCCAGGAATATACAACTTACCTAGTTTAACTTTTAACCGAGTTTTCTGTTTGAAATTTTAACTAGTAAATTCATTAAGTAAAATAAGTAAATTAACCTTATTTTCAACTGGGTGCCTGATCAAAAAAACTAGGTACCTCGTGTAAAAAACTAAGTAAGTCATATCTACTTTTAAATTAAGCTTTCAAATTAGACTATTTGAAGATTTTTGAACTCCAAATCTATTAAAAATGCCTTGAATGCAGCCAGACCACAACTACCTGGTTTACCTGGTAAAGCGAAACTGGATTGCCTAGTAATACTTAACTTAGTTTTTATATTACTTTTCGTTTTACTTTACCTAGTTTAAGAAATAACTGAGATGCCATCACTATTTAACACTCGTACACTTTAACGAACCCAAATTGATTTGATTATGTTCCCATCCGCTAGATGGAATGCATGAGCATATACGGAGAGCTGGCAGTAGCACAGCAGCGTCTGAATAATTTACAAGAAGCTCGTGATTGTACAGTGAAATATCATAAATTACTGGATGAAATGGAATTATACTGTGGAGCATGCGGTAAACCGATCGCAGAGAAACACGAACAACTGGAAGCATTAGCCTGTTCACACATATTCCATCTGAAGTAAGTACAAAAGCGGGCTTTAGAAGTCGTAAGAGGCGAAAGTAAAGCTGAGATAGATTCTTTAACCATATCCAAGCCAAGCTCCACTCACTATTCCTTGTTTATTGGTTCGGTTCTGGTTGATTTTCCGTTTACTAGTAGCTCTTAGGTGGTAGTAGGTGAGAATCGGTTAGTTTCTTTTAGGTTTCTATCCAAACTCGGCTTAACCAAGCTTCCATGAATAATAAAACCAAATCCGATAACTCAACAAGTCATATGTCATTCTGCTCTACTGTAGTTCATATTGTGTGTGAACACGCAAACGTGACACGTGGACTACTTAAATATGAAACCCCATGTGGGCAGAGCAAAGAATATTTTTAAATTCAGTAATGAAATTTCTATAGGTTCCGTTTACGTTTGTTTATTGACAGTTTTTTTACTTTATTTTTTTTATTATTTCAATTTAAACTTAAAAAATAAGAAAAATATCTCTCAATTTGTCAATACTCGTTATACGATTGCGACTACAGTGCCAGTAATATAGTTGAGTTCCTGCGAATATTTCCCACTTCAATATAGTTCCCGGTACTTTTTATCTCGGTAGGTCATTGTCGTGCTTTGGTCTGGTCGTCTCTAATCGACCGCGGGGTTTTTTGTTGAGTAATTTATTGCTCCCAATCAGAAATTTTATTTTTTAAGCATGCGCGTCTCATCGACGCGATCCATCGGTGACACATACTTAACAAAAGATGTTTTGATAATTTTTTTCCCGATTGGATGTCAGGCTAATTTCTGGCTTATTTAGGCAAAAGCACGAGAGGCACGAAATCCGAGTTTTATATTTCACAGGTGTGTGTCAGACATGAGCCTTGCAAATACAAGAGCATGTCCAAATTGTAGAAAAAACATGACAAAGCCTACATTTACGAAATGATGAGACACAACAGGGTATGCTGGAAGAGAAATGATGAAATTTTTCGAGATCGGAATGT
Organism: Styela plicata; assembly: GCA_963675895.2. NCBI lineage: Eukaryota > Metazoa > Chordata > Ascidiacea > Stolidobranchia > Styelidae > Styela > Styela plicata. Next base: position 14,769,051 of record OZ023142.1, on the reverse strand, counting down.
TGAGCAAACGGTGCTGTGAGCAGAATGATAGAAAAGGATGTGTAGCATTTGATATTGTGTTGGATCTCTGTGTTGAGTTTATGGACTGTCATTTTCAAAGACATTTTTGTATCTATTTTGCTTTGCCAAATTTTGAACCATTATTTCCTTGTTTCTTTAGCGTAAATTGTTTTCAACAGTCGTATACTATAAAGCATGATGATAATTTCTATTTATTGATGTTTTTGTTCCTTGGCAAAACTTTATTCTTGACTTTTATTTAATTTTATTGTGATATGTATTTTACTTTTACAATGGAGTAAATTTTCTTTGTGGTCACTATCTTGTTGTCAATCAGGTAGTATATTAGCTTATCGAATTGCTAATGATAATGTTTCTGGCTTTGCATCAGATCTACGTAATGCACTATTCTCCTTCCGAAAAGCCGACTCAATCTTCAATGAGCGACATGCCTTTACCTTTAAAACAGGGGCGCACAAGCAAATGTGGAGGCTGACAACTCGAAGGGTTAAAATTTTACTTGCGACCATTCCTACTACTGCGTTATCGAGGGCTGGGCAAACCGAATCATTTGTAATTCGATTCTGATTTAGATAATATTTCAGAATCATATCGAATCACTGATTCTATATAGTTGCCAAATATCCAATTTTTACAGTTACAACTAAGCAACATTCTGAAAATCGAGATACTTATAATTAGACTTTAAGGCAATGTACTTTCAAGTTATTACCATTTTTGACCTTAACATTTTTGTATTTCAACTGCAAAATTCAATCGATTTTGGTCAAAGTGACCAAAATCGATTGCATTTTGTCGTTTAAAATGAAAATTCCACATGATTTTCCTTTCTTTGACGGTTTCACTGGTGATTCGGACAATCTAATAACACGGAAATAAATTGCACAGTCCAGTCCTAGTTATTCAATGCTTAAATTTTGTTAATAGAGTCTGCCGGAGAATCTCAGGTACCAATATTGTAAGGCCATTTTCTTAACTCACTCAAAACTCTTATTTTCTCAAACACGAGTCAAAGACGAAGCACGCATTTGTCCTGACATTAGTGAGTACCGTCAGGCCATTTTTGGTGTTAAACTTCACAAAAAAGGCCTAAAATAGCATGTAAATAGAGAGCAAAAGCTGTTACAAACGCGCAGCACTTTATAGACTGCGAAACATATTCCAAACAGACGTCAACGTCCATAATAAAGTGTAGTGGTAGGTGATTTCATCATTGCCCAGGCCAGGTACCACTCTCTGCTTTACCATAGCGATTCAGCTCCGCTTTGAATGTTTTCCGCTTAGAAAACAATTGCTTATACTATATCTGGTAGTAACACTTTGTGATTAAGTTACTGTAGGTTGGTCCTTCTTCCGGCGATGCTCAAGAGTGAAGTTTAATAAAATAAACTAATAAATAAGTCACAGATGATGAGAGCCTAGGCGGAATGCTGATATATATAGCACAACCAATCAGAACATCTTGGCCTATTTTGGTCGCTTTTTATGACGTAGAAAATGCGTTTCAGCAATCTTGAGAACATTTACTAATGTCGTAAGATTTCCCACTGGGATGCCTATTGCCACTTTCCCAAACACTAATCAATAAAGCACAAATAAATATAATATTTGCTGTTGTGTATTGCACGACATATTGAAGCGACGTGTAGGGATAACTAATTAAAAAAAAAAATGGAAAAAAAAGTAATAATATTATTTATCATAATGTTCAAGGAAAATCAAAGCATACAAAGTACGAAACGTCGAGCGGAAATGTAGCACCTTTTGGTAATTTTAGTGCTGTAGTGATTACATCTTCGCAAGCTTAGTTTCATTTTTGCCGATCTGGCTCAAAGGTACATTTGAAGTGTCCATTTGTTGAATGGCAGTGTCAAGAATTGAATGCTGGACCGAACGTATACTAGCTGGCCAAATGCGAAACTAAAGATATATTTTGATCTCTGATAGCAGACATAAAATGAATATTCAATTCAGATCGCACCTTAATAGTACGGGAACAGATAATTGGAACGAAATCGAATATATTTTGGTGCTATTTTACAGTATAATAATAAATATTAACTTTCTTCATTTCATTTTAATTTACGCTTCCTTTTTTCGAGAATAACAATACGTGCTTGGAAGCATCAAATTGTCTTAACGAAGTTCAAGTTCAACAACGTTAGTTGTGACCTATTTCCTGTAAATAAAAACCCTCATTGATTAGGGTCGGTGACTCATTTAAAATTTGAATATTTATTAGATTTGTCTGCCAGGCCTTACCACGACGTTAATTGAATTTGTAGTAAATTATTTTTTCGGTTTCAACTCAATCGATTTGCTCTTTAAATATTTAAAGTTGAGATAGAACCACTTGTTTTCGAGATGAATAGGTCAGATGGTTGGAACCCTAACAAAATGAATAACATTTTGTCAAGCATGGGGAAGTGATAGATTGCGCCGCCCAGGCGCGATCGATCACTAGCCCATGCTTGACAAAACAATATTTCTCACTGAATCATATTTTGAATGAAAAGACATCAATCACATATTAAAATCACTGCAGGACACATTTTTTAAATAAAATTTTACAGACAATTGGGGATTTGAACACTCCTAGATTTAATTTGTTTCAAAATTTGACTTTGATTTGCCGCGTGTTCAAACATAACATTATCGAATTTTCCGCGTAAAAATTATTATCAATTTATTTTGAATTCTGTTCAAATTTTTTTTTTTACTTTCGGCCTACCTATGAACAAATATTTACTGAGAAAATAGTAGAAAAGTATATTTAACGTGTGAATTGCTTCATTACGTGCCCAATAGGGATGAGGAATTCGATTCGGTGATTCGAATCGATTCGAAGAACATATTATCAGAATCTGTCGTGAACCGGTCATAGGAACAAAAACTTGCTAAATGAGGTGGATTTTCATTTTTAACGACAAATGCAATGAATTTTGGTCAAATTTGCATTTTGTGGCTAAAAATTGAAAATTTTCGCTCTTGGTCGTGGAGTGTAATGGAAATAGATTACTTTTCGGTCTGTTTATGCTAATATTTTCAATTCGTAACTATAAATTTCTCAATTACCATAATGGAGACAATAATAGTGGTAGAAATTGGATATTTGTCATTTTTTGGAATTAATGATTCGATCCGATTCGAAAAATTATTCGAATCAGATTCGAATTTCCAAATTATTCGGTTCTGCCCAGACCTAGATTGCACCCAACCACAAGAATTCGAAAAGAATGAACGATACATTTCCAAAAAAGAACTTTGGGTAGATTCAGTCAAAATTGTTCAACAGAAGACGCTTTATTAAGCATGAGCCATGTAAAGCATGCTTGACGAAACAAGTTCCTGTCAAATTAGAAAAAGTTCAATGAAATGTAGACTCGAATTGAAACAAAATTTTGGTTATTTTAGGTGAAAAAGTAAACACGGTGTAGTATTTTAAGTGAGATTATGTATCAGATATAGATTTTTCCCATGCTGGAACGTACATTAAATTTCAGCCATTTGCGTATAATATTTAGTGTGTTTCCGGTCTTGAAAAATTTGAGCACAAAAAATTCCATCCATATAAATTGTTCACTTAGTGGATTTCCCGATGTTTAACCTTTGGAAACATCTTCAATATAATTTAAATTGAAATAAAAAGAAGGAAAAAAATATCATATCTTCATCAATCGATAAATAAAAATGAATAAAATAACTCTAGTACAATACAATGTTACGGTGCGGGATTGCTCTAGATCTTGGATTTTCTATGCCGTGATATTCCCCAATCCTTGCCTATGAGATTCTTTGAATTTTTTTAATAGTTTGAAGTATTGTGTAGTGCACATATTAGATCTACGGAAATTATTTTATTCAAGTCATCCGCGAATAGAATCCATGTAAATAATGCTGAAAAAACAACATAAAAATGGGATTTTTTTTTCATCAGTTCGTAAAGTAAAGAAAATTCCAATCGTTAACGCTATCTACAATTACCAATTTCCCAGACCAATAGTCTTTTCCACTGATTTATTCAAAGTGTGCACTACTTCAGTCGCATGAAAGAACAAAAAAATAATCTATATTTTCTGAAATATGTGAGTACACATGTCGGGAACATGTTCAAACATCTCAGAAAATAATCTTTGTTTGTGATAGAGGAAGGCATACACAGTGCTTTTGTATCATTGTAACTTTATGCCGCGTGCTACGCATTTCGCCATTTTGCCAACAGGTCTTTTCACAAAAGACCGTCAGCTTCTTAGATCTGGCGTTTGTTTTTTCTGAGTCCATTCAGTCTTTATCCGCCCAGTTATCAAACTTTAAGAATATGCCATTGTTCAACCGGTTGTCGGATTTTAGTTAACATTTCCTTCCAGTGCCGTTTCTCGAGGGCGTTGCTTTTTGTTCCCAAATATATCTGAAAAAAAAAGGCAAAAGTGTAATTACAACACCTCCTGAATTGATTTGACAACAAAAAATGTTGTGTGATATTATGGTGACAAATTCATTCTGGCAAGAATAAGTTTTATCCACATACTACCACGTATCTTCAGACTAAATTGAATTTTTTTAATTCCGGTCTATCTATATGTGTTTCTATTGCAACAACGTTTTCCATACTAAGAAATCCAATACAGCAGACAAAAGAGATAAACGACAAAAACAAGTATTTTTGTACTTTTTAAAGCACTTTGAATCAATCCAGTTACTGGCTATCACTCATAGATGAATATTGATAATCTATGTATCGATCGACATTTTCTTTCTGGTTCGGCAGAGTATACCCATAGTATACATGAGTCTAGAAGACGGGATTCACGTGGACTCGAATCCGCGATGCTTAAGCATTAACCCCTAGGTCATCGCGACCGACAGTTTTAAATATTTGAGCAAAAATAATATATGAATATGGGCTATTAAAATCCGAAACAAATCTTATTTTTATCTGTATAATGACCGTCAGGAATATTTCACAAAAATATAATTTAGTTGCGACGCGAAGTCTCATTCGCATTGACATATTTAACACATGCAGATTCGAACTTGAAGGAAATTCCGAAAGCTAATCTGATCTCACCTAATCTTCTCGAAATCAAAATTATACTCCTAGAATGACATAATCAGTGCATTTTCCCGAAATAATAAATAATTTAACAAACATCAATGAAATTCGATGCATTTGTTGACGTCAGATGACACATGCCAGAGTAAGAGTACGTTCGTGACATCAATGGAAGTGTACGATATTGTCTAGTTTTAAATGTTTTAAAATATATAGTTCTGGGATTTGTGAAACTTTGGTTTCAAAAATCATTAATACGATATATATAAAATGGAAAACACTTTCCGAGCTGATTGCTGCCTATCGGTTTGTTTAAATATGCATTCCATGTACCCGTGGTTGTCCTAAGCGACAAGCATTTCACACAAAACTCATCCTATATATTTGAAAACTATATATGTGGGATTTATCCTGAGGTTAAAATACCTACCCTAACTTATTAATTACCAATAACCCCTGATGGGTTACGTTGTTATCTTCAAACCATGTTTCCCAATACTTTTGTTCGTAATTTAAAAAATATTTAAAAAGATATTCCAACTACGCCAGTTTTGATCTTTCACTTTAACAGGTCAGTTCCCTCCGGTATGTTTTCCCCTTAGGGTGCAGTTGCTGACACTACATTTGTAATTCTTTGTAAATCAAGTAGGGCTGGGCAATTCGATTCGGTGATTCGAATCGATTCGAAGCACAAATGATTCGAATCAATTGTGAATCTGTCGTAGGAACAAAAACTTGCTAAACGAAGGGGAATTTTTCAGTTTTAACGACAAAATGCAGTCGATTTCGGTCAAATTTGACCAAAATCGATTGTATTTATCGTTAAAACTGAAAATGTTTGCTCGTTGGCATTAAGTGAAATTTAGAATATATTACGTTCAAGTCTGTTTATGCTAATAATTGTAATTCGTAACTATAAACTCCTTTTTTTCATAATGGAGACAGTTTGTTATTTTTATGAAATCAGCGATTCGATCCGATTCGAAAAAATTATCCGAATCAGATTCTAATTTTAAATGATTCGGTTCTGTTCAGCCCCAAATTCAAGTCAGATGCCGCCCCTGGCAATTCTCAATAAAATACTGAAAAGTGATCAAGAAAAACGTACCTTTCCTATTATCTCATTCCGGCCTATTTTATCTCGATCCATGACGCTGATTTCAAGTTGTGTCTCTCGCAATCGATCCATTGGTGAAGCAAAGCTGAATTTCTCGTTGAAATTTGGATTCAAATTATTTTTAATAATTGCAGTTTTTTGCTTGTCGACTCGTTTTCCACGGACTAAGAGCCATATCTTTACGTAGGGATCTGTAATAAAATTTGAATATAGTAAATGGACAGACGTTTGAAAAAGATTTACATATTCTAATCGGGAATTTATTTTGTCAAACACGAGTCTCAAATGGACGGCGCCATCCATCAGTGACACATGATTAACGAATCACGTTTTAATGAGGATTTTTCTGATTGAGATGCAACAATAAAATAAAATTGCAATAAAATTGAATGAAAATGCATTGCAACTCAATTTTTCAACACTTCAATTCCAAAAAAAAATTACTTTTCGAAAGTTGATACTTCTGCAAAAGAAAATAAAGATATGGTAGATAGGGCTGGGGAAAACCGAATCCTTTGGAATTTGAATCTGACTCGAATAATTTTTTTTTCGAATCGGATCGAATCAATAATTCCATGTAAATACCAAATATCCCATCTTTACCAGTACAACTTGTCTCCATTATGGTTATCATGAAATTGATAGTTTATAGTGTTTTTTCAATTCACACTACATTGTCTAAGAGCAACAATTTTCGTATTTTAACGGCAAAAGGCTATCGATTTCGGTCAAATTTGACCAAAATCGATAGCATTTGTTCTTATGAACGATTCAAGATTGATTCGAACAAATTGTGCTTCGAATCGATTCGAATCACCGAATCGAATACCCCAGTTCTAGTGGTAGATAGTTTCACCATAACACAGTGTAGATACAACTGTATGTGGCCTCGAGTGCCGATTAAGTTGGTATAGAATATTCTCCAAGTCTACATATGAGTTGTAAACGGAGTCCATGAAATAACGCTCCGTAAATTCCAGATCAAGTTTTTTTTCTTCTATTCAATATTTTCTTAAATATAAAAACGTCACAAAATTGTTTTTATTTTGATTTATAGTAATATTGGTGACCGTAAGTTAGTTCCTCCCTGGAGCTGCTTCCAAAGCATAGCTATACATCTATTAAATAAAACATTCGGTTAGGGCTTTGTTTCTCCCAACCAAATTTTTTACCAAAGTATTTTTGTTTAAACAAACCAATTAGATTGCAGACAGGGACGCGTTTTATTTTATAGGCTTTAATTCAGTTACATAACGTCTGTGAGTTTTAATGTAATTTTATATTTAATGCAGACTGAATTAATCCCAAAATCGCATTGAGGTTAAAACGGAACAAATATAGACTATACAGAACGTAATAAAAAGAACAAATAGACAACGATAATTCAATAATAGCTGCATTATTTCGGGAAATGAAAATAAAATTTGAATTTTATGTTTAATAAGAGTGAAAAGTGGAAAAATATAAAATCTCCTATAAATATAAAATACAAAACTCCAAAAATTTCGCTGTGGCTGGAACGCGTCGCTCCAGCTGCGGTCCATCAAGGGCCATACCATATTATTTTCATGAACAGGGCGACATTGAAAAATACACAATAACTCGGAATTAACGGTGAATTTGCTAATCTTCAACCACAGTGTCGTTTTGCAGCCTACCAGGGAAAGGGAAAGTATATTGCAACAAAAATCCAGTAAAATCACCGATTTTGGGCAATAATTCAACTTGCAGATATTCGAATAAAACTGTGAAATCGACTTATTTGGATTTCATTCATGGAATATTGATAAAATGCAACACCGAGGTGTGGTACATCAACAGCTCAATAATTAGCATAAATCACACCAATAAGGCGTTTTTGAACTTTTGATATATACAATTATTGCAAATGAACAGTTAATTTACTGCAATTTTATGACAGTGTACAATGAATCATAAAAACACATATACTGACCAGATGTTCCTCCAATATCCATAGGTTTTAGATTTCTTGCTTGTTTTATTTCAACATCAATTTTTCCTTCGACTGGATGATAACATAGTGATACAAGAAGTTCTCCACGTTTATTCTGAGTTAGAAAAAAGAAATCACGTTATTCTCGCAAAATGAGGTTGTAGATGTTATTGTTATCGCTCAGGGGAGATACCACTGCGTTTTATTATGGTCTGTACGGTATGATGTGTTTTCTCTTATAGTGCAGTTGCTGGCACTACATCTTGTAAATGGTTTTTGCTTTTTGGGCGGCAGTTACGTGGGTCGGATTCGGCCTTGCTTATAGCACAAATCTATAACAAAACAAAAAAACAGTTTTCAATCACCAAATGCGGTTAGTACCCAGCTACTTGGGATAACTGATTGAACATACAATACATGTTGTAATCCATTTCCAATAATCAATTCCAATAAATTTGCATTCGTATTCAACATAAACACGTATCACATGTAAAAGGCAATGTGAAATTGTCTCAAGTCCTAATTTCCTCAACTAATTCCAGATTGGTAAACGCTTGAACTTCAACGTTTAAACTTGTAAACTTGAAAAAGTTCCGTTTTTGGCGATATCTCATGCAGTATGTTGGACCAAGGTTAGGAATACTCGAACAGAAGCCGAACATTTTGGAGGCCGGTGTACATTTTTTTATGAGCTTAGCGGGACTAGAACAAAGAGAAATCGAACTCTCAGATTTCTGATCGTAATGACGTAGGTTCGAATCCCGTGAGATATGATTATATGCCAGAGGTCTTATGGGCGCTTAAGTAAGCGCTTTGTGGTTCACGTAAACGCCGCTTGCGGCTACCTCCATCGAACATGTCCATGCCATAAGATTAACCTGTATTATCGGCTTTACTCTCCCGCAGGATAAAAATGAAATCTTATCCTATCGCAGATTCTTAATTTTTTTAAATGTAATTTAATTGGTGATCTAGCGACTATGATCGTCAAAATTTTTGTTAATGCTGTTTATTAGACAAGCAACAACTCATTTTATACTTTTTGAAAATTACTCGCTCGTACATAAAAAATATATTATCCTCTTCGCCATCATCACACATTTATTGATTTCGTGTCAGAAGCCAAATCGCGATGATTTGAATATTTTAACACAATATACGCTTAATTAAGCATGTGCCATAGATGAATCGCGCCTTAATCGCACGATTCATCTTTGCCACATGCTTGAGACAATCCCTGGATGTAATATCTATTTTGCAGAAAAAATTAATCCGAAGATTTATTTTAAGATTTTTATGAATGAAAAATACAAATTTGCATAGTGCACCGATTTTTTGTAGCTGACATTTGAACTTTACTGGAAGGTTTAAAAAGGAGGTCTGTGACTTTCATTCAAAAGACCTTAAGTTAGAAAAATGATTTGAAGTAAAAGATTCAATGAAAGTAGTGTGAATAACTTTAGATGTATCACGAATTTCACAATGTTTTTCAGACTATTTTTCACTGACAAAAATTTTTAAATTCTATATTTTATCGGCAGTTTGGCAAATATGGATTACTTCGACAATGTGCAGTCCATGCTTGACCCAACACAATATTTATTTTGTCTTCGACAAAAATTAATGAATGCCATATTACGTATAATTCCCTGGAGTATAAGGATAATAGCTTATCTAATACACAAATGAAGTCATTAAGCATTTTTTTCTTTCTATAGGAAAGGAAGATAATGTTTTTTCCTATAGAAATTAATTACCCGAGGGCGAAAGCTGCACCTAAAAGGAACCAACGAACGGTCACTTGAAGAGCAACTGCAAGATAAAGTGCCATCAAATACACTTCAAGCTAAATAAACTGACAACCACGAGGAAGTGCAGTGAATGGTATCTGCTATGGACTGATCTCAGATAAAGAATAATCTATTTCAAATCACAAATTTCATTTCAGGGATTCATAATTAACGAAATGTGCTTTGACAAAAATTTTCAAATATGGTTTGAGTATGTATTATACTAGCTAAACGTGCAAGAAATTATTTGTATTTTCTAATTTTTTTGAAATTTCAAAAAAAGGGTGTAAAAATCGTCGGAATGATATTAAAAACATTTAAGTTTGTTTTTCTATAAACGGAACAAATTCTATGGGAAGAACTTCAATATACAATTTATACTTAACCAGGGATGACGCTTCTAAAATTAAAATTTTAATGATCCTGTTCGTATGCCTCAAGTTTTTATTTTTGTTTTGAAATCAAATGTATTTAAAAAATGACAAATCTACTCTTAACAAAGCAGAATCGTCAGATATAGCAAACGAAAAATGATGGAGTCTACCGATAATATGTTTAATCCGACCAAAATAATATTGTATTTCACTCATTCAAGGACATTAGTGTCTCCGAGGTAAAAATAGAATCGATTTTTATGACAAATTTATCTTTAATTATTAAGAATAAATTGTTTTTTTCAGACCTTGAACTGTTTGTTTAAATTTCATGAACGTTTTATAACAAATGTGAGGCGGATGTAGGAATCAATATCGAATGTTTCAATGTCACTATTATTTTAGTACCTGAATACTGAGTAATAATAATTGTGGCCTGTAATTTATTGAGTCTTAAACGCTTGCTCTAAAAATTTTATTTTATTTTATTAAGATAGATGTGATTTGTGTACAAAATACTTGTTGGTACAAATTCCTTATAAATAATTTAACCATTCGCCCATCTGAAGGCATATACTCAAATATTTTGCCAAATTTTTTTTTCGCATATGAGTTTGAGCGGATCACCCTAAACAAAGTCCTGTGTCCCTTATGGGTATTAAACATACACTTTTAGGTTAGAGTGATACTACCCATGTGGTTTCTCAATAGTCAAATGGTGGGAATTACAAATGGTGAGCTTGAATTCCCATGATTCGACGTTTCGCACCCAATATGTATAATCAGTTTACCAAACATATATTAACCATTATATAGAAGCGAAAGCGTCCTTCAAACGCGAACACATAATTGTTCGTGAATTAAGACAATATAGTGTCCCTGATATATATGATATCAGCACAATGAATTATGATTGAAAACCTATATGACGTCACTGTTATCCAATAACTGTCATTGTCATATGGTCTTGCTCGAACGAAAGAAGAACGTAAAAATATAATGAAGAATATTTTGTCTTGTGGTGACGCGTTTGGCTGCCATTTCGCATCCATTCACTGTGGAAGTTCAGAATTCACTACTTCCATACTGCTCTCCTGATTGTGTTTACCTAAATGGCTTTTAAACTCGTGTCAATAAATATCTTTTAGGGATAAATTTTAATCTTCCTTGATTCAAATACCGACGATTTTCCTTATTTTTTCAACTTGTAAGATAAAACTCACCGATCCAGTACTAGGTGTTAAATATTCACATTGTGGAGTACTGTCAGTTAGATCGATTTGATGAAGAGGAATACAGACTTCACCAATGGGATCATTCCTACTGAATCTATCCCAATCCATTACTTGCATATAGAGAACTCGTTGCTGGATCTTATCGTACGATAAACCTGAAAACATTTATAATTGTATTTATACAGTTAGTCTGTAAGCAGAACTGCTTTCGGTGCTTTAAAACGTAAGAAATCCGCAAATTGAACGCATAGGTACTCGTATTTAGCTAATTTAAGGTCTGATAAACAAGACTATACACAAATTACTCACTCTATTAAATGATTTTATAGGGAACCGTGATATTTTTCATAAATATATAAATGTCCACCACTCAATCCAGGGTGTAATAACTTGGGGATGCTACGCTGTACAGGTAAGATCATATTTTTCTAACTCTAGCCCTGTCCGTCTATAAGTGGCCTCTCGTACCGGGCCTTGGCCAGGGTGATACATAACAAGAAGTGACTATAAAAAATATGCATCAGAAAATCAATATTGCAAATGTACTGTGTTTTTCATGCTTGTTTGATGCATAATGATTTTCGAACTCATATTTTGCGGGCAAATAGATGTTTGCCCTAATTCCCGTGTATACAGTGTAGGTTAGGTACAGTGCAGGTTAACGGACAACGAATATGTCTAGATACAGGGATGATATGTCCAGTCCAGTTTTTAATGCATTTTTAATATACGATGGATTTCCGTATACGCAACAATGTAATGATTCGGCTATATATTTTATCTGAATAATGGATAAGACTATTATTCGAAAAAAACCCAATTGCTAGCAAAAACACAAATACTACACACTCTTCACACAGTAGCGCGCTGTCTATTTGTTTTAAAATGATAGTTATGTCGGGGTATGCATAATCGTTGTAATCATTGATCGACAAAATTATGTAACTAATCACAAAATATATTTTGTTGAGCTTTTTACCCGGTACATCGACCACAAACAACGAAATTATCCACCAACTAATCCTTTAAGCATAGGCAAAGCTCGATGACCTCATTTGACACGACAAACATAAAAATGCACTGCAATGTTAAAACATGAAATCCAACAACAAGAGAATGCTAATAAGCAAAGAGCTGCATATCAATCGGACAATATTTTGTCAACGCATTTTTTTAAGTTTGACTCGACACGATCCATCTGTGGCTCATACTTGACAAAATTTTTTTAAATAGGATAAAATGGAAAGCCAACAACTTCGCTCTTTTATGCCTGTTATTGGGTATGCGTATTTTCGGTTTAAATTTTCCCAATTTTAATAGTATATGACATGTACGCACACTGTAAAGAAAGTACAATAAAATTACCGCTATTTGACAGTAATTTTACTACAAAATCCACTTTTTGATCAATTATGGACTGTTGATGGAACACAACACCAAGGTGCACCCATCAACAGCCCATACGGCATTCATCTCATCAAAAAAGGCGGTTTTGAATTTTTAAAATATGCAATTTTCACAAAAGGGTTAGACTCTTCAATGCCGACCCCGGCTAAGATAACCGGCATCTGAATAGAATTTTGCAACCTCTCGAAACAATGCTTAATATATATTTTCATCAAGATAGATATGTGAAATCTTTACCATATGGCGTCACATGCATCTATCTCCGTTTATACCATTAAAATTTAATGCATCGGCGGAAAAGATAAGGAAAAATAATCGAGATATATCATTTCTCAACGCGAAAAGTATGTTAAGTTTGAAAACACATTTCTATTCGCGATGACAAAAATATGCTTTTGAGATATATTAAGATAACAAAAAAGTTTGCAGGTGGAGCATGTGTAAGACCTCAGGAGACTCCTGTGACTAATCAAAATTTTATTTAGCAAGCATGAGCCACAGATGGATCGCATCATCAGTCACTTGTACTTAACAGAATAATGTTATCCAATAATGAAATAATTGTCTTAAATCACAAAAATAAGATTCCGATCTCAGAATAATCGTAACTCGAAAATAAATCTTTTTTATATAAAAATTCACTCTGAGCAAGGCCGGAAGCAGCTCCTAGAAGGTACTAACTAATGCCCACTTAATGGCAAAGAGCTACTATAAGATGTAGTACCAGCAACTGTACTCTAAACGAAAACATTCCAAACGAAATTGAACTGCTATGGTAAAGTGCAGTGAGTTGTAACTTCCCAGGGCGATGATAAAATACTTCTCAAAAATGCAATAGTGCCTACACAATTTCGAATCTTGACTTGACAAAATCTTATTTATAAAAATCGCATTTCCAATCAAATATTATCAATAAACACTCATTATTTTGCGTTTTTCTCGAATTGTCAAATTCAGACATAGGCTATTTTTTTATTAGACTGCTGTTGCCGATGTGTTCGGTCAATATATTTTTGACTAAGAATTTTTTTCAAATCATCTTTTTGTTAAGTATGGGCCACTGATGGATCGCGTCAACGAGACGCGGTCCATCTGTGGCCCAGACTTGACGAAATAAAATAAGTGATTGTGGTTATAGTTTTTTCCCAGAAATGTCTATACTTATATCAGTACGTATTAATATTTTTATGCTAAAATATGAGATAAATTGCAATAATTTCACTTTTCAATTAAAAAAGCTTTAATTATGAAAATAGGATGCCTCAAATAAAAATATTATAAATTGCAATATACAGATCACGTGATCCAATCTTTAAAATAATTTGACGAAAAAATAAAATATTTGACCTTTCGACCACATTTATTAGCATAAATTTTATCTTAAATATTTCCCCCCGAAGTTCATTTTCAATTTCATTGAAAATATCTTAATATAATTAGGATTGAGATAATTAGTCTACGGGCATTTTTAGTCTAAATTATTCAATAATAATTAGATTGTTTTGAACTTTGGAAATAAATATATTATTTTATTAATAATTAGTATTCCAAGGAAAAAGGGTTTCTGCCGCATAATAATTAAAGGGAATGTTGCGCGAAAACAAAAGTACGTAACGGTTCACGGTCTACCACTAGGGATTTTGAAAAGTGGGAGGGGGGAGTATTGAACGTTTCTGGTATTCAAATTATAACACAACACGAAAACGGGAATGTTTGCTAAAAAAATAACTTTGGTATCTTCTATCAGGGTAAAACAACCAACTACCGTTAATTTCGGACTTTGTTACGTTGTAAAGAATTATCCGTTTTTTGGGCGGCGGGGGAGACACCAAGTGCAATAGTTTAAGTCATATACGAAATCATGACTTATTCGAAAAAGTTACCTTCAAAAAGCAGGGTTTCATTCCAACTCGGATTCAGAGTTTTTCTGCGAATCTTTGTTTCCAATTTTCTCTTCCTGTCTGGCAGGAGACAACATTTGACGAAAGGATCACTGAAACCCGATAAATCCATAGCTGGAAGATCTGTTGCCTGTAAAAAGTAAATTGAAGTGAAATTGCGAATTAATAAATTATGAAAAGGAAGTTCAGACACGGGCTGAAAAAATCATTCATTATTAGTCGAGATTTCTCAAATTATGGCGATTTTCTACCAAGATGTCACTATCACACTGAAACAATATGCAATACAAAAACGGGATGACGAACAGCTATAATACCCAAGCTGAGAACATAACCAAGGAAACTGGATTGAATTGTTCTAGCGATATGAATTGAGTATCAGCCCACCATAACATAGCCTAGCAATTGTTTTAGTCTAGTTGAAGAACTTTAGGCAACGAAGTGTCTAAAAAAAAAAAAAACTTCTAAAGTCTGGTGACGAATCGTGCATAGACTGATTCAAGTAAGTCATTACCAAACATATTCAATTGGCTATTGGAGTCAATATTTGGTCTACAGTTTTTGCTTTGTTAGTTACTCCGGAAATTTTAACTTTGTTTCTATTTCTGGAGACAGATTTTCGGTCACCGTCGATTTGCTGCATTATTTAAAGATGGAATCAATCAAATTATATTAAGTCAATGATATCAATCAGGCTTTACATAAATTATAAAGGAAGTACATCTATGTCTTTTTAGAAATCAATTATCCGATTAGAAAACAAAGATTTTATCAAGCACGAATCGCAGTCGAACAACGCCTAGACGGCAACCCATTCGGACAATTTTTGTTTATCAAAATATACTTTCCTTCCAAAATAACTTTGTCAAAATACACTTATATATGTTTTCCAGCAAAACTGTTTTTGTCAAGGTTTGCTTTCACAGAAAAAATGAAATATGCCTTCAAGGAAAAATTTTGTCAAAATATTTTGTTTCAGGAAATATGTGAACAAGAAATGGCAAGAGTAGCTTGAGAAGATAAAAAGTACCAAGTCACAACTATTCTTTGGGATCATACCGCACAAAATAGCATTTCTGATCATCTATATAAACTAAGGCATTGAAAACGTTCTCCTACACTGGTATCCCTAAAATATGCAGTAAGGTGGTAATTAATTAACTCACGTATACACAAACGAACATCACTGTCCGAAAAAAATAAACAAAAAATTTATCCTTCATAATATTGAATATTTAAATAATGAGCACACCAATTATTTATAAGGGGGGAATAAATTGTAAGTAAATTGAAGAAGCACGTTTGCCGAAGTATGTATTTGTAACGGAAGTCGAGGTACATATGAAGCTCATGCATTACAAAATTAAAATGTCTGACTAGTTCGACATATATTATGTAATACATTTTAGTACAGAATTTTAATTAGGGCATTTTCTTCATTAAAATGTTAGGACGTCAATCTATATATGTATATATATATACTACGTTGGATAGAAGTTGAGCGGATAAGGAGCCTTGAGCAAGTTCCTTTCAGAAAGGCACTTTGTGAGAAGCTAAAAACAGAATGGAGAAGCGGTCACTCCAATGGTAATTGTCCAGCACTGTTGGGTCATGCAGGCATAAATTCGTTATGTAAAGCAAAACACGCCAAAAAATTCCAAAAAACTAAGATAATTTTCTGCTTTAGCTTTGAAAAAAGTTGAACAGACTTTTTCTCACTTATTGATTGATTAGATATTGCTAATTGCCAATTTTGTGGAATATAATCGAATTGTCAACGATAAAAAGACAAAACCACAACGACTATAACTTTTTTCCGCGGAAAGAGCCGAGGTCACTTTGCTTTACCGAGCAATGCACTTGCAAAATTCGATTCAAGGACATTGGCGGTGATCTATAATTGTCAGCAAACGAATTAAAGTTCAATGCATTAGCAAATCCTTTGGGATGAAATTTGTTCTGCATTCCGACATAAATTAAGTCTTTCCAATCAGAAGGAAATTGTTTAAGAATGTTTTGCTAAGCACGAGTCACTGATGGATCGCGTCGACTAGACGCGGTCCATCTGTGACTCATGCTTGACAAAATATAATTTTTGATTCGATTGAAGCGCATAACATGGAAAAAATTTAAAATCTTATCAACTCACAATTATTTGGTTCGATCATACTTGTTAATACCGTACTCACCTGTGTATCATGCTTGGCAAAAAAAAAATAACTCGACGTCAATCGGTTCATTAGGCATAAACGGCGCAAAGCGTTGAACATAGTTGACTGAAAATACTTTCACCCTTCAGTCAGAGATATTTTTACCAAGCGTGTTTTGTTAAGTATGAGTCAACGATGGATCGTGTCGACCAAGTATGATCTATCTGTGGTTCACGCTTGACATAAGCGGAAGCATAAATCTTCTGAATGGGACGAAGTTCATTTTTCTATTACCTTAAAAGTTTTGTAAAGTGTGATGAGAAACCAATATTAACGATATTATGCCAAAAACGCGCGATACAAATTTTTTTATCCCCAAGTCAAACCACACATTTCCGGTTAAATTCATCTTAGTATATTATAATGTGACATATCAGAAATCACGATCAACGATTTTTGGTCACAAACTCCTGAACTATAAAATGTTAATGCAAAAAATATTAATTACAATCATTAGGGATGAGGACCAGGAATTAATACGTTTTTCCACTTTGAAAGTAACAGGTATGAACCTGCCATGCTGTTTTAAGAAATATGAAATATCAATGTGAGCAAAATGTCAGATCGAAGATTGCAAAAAAGGGATAGAGAGCAATTGGTTGATAGAAGTGCAAATTCAACTAGGCATCACGGATTGGTATTGTTGTACACACCTTCAAAATTTTCACAACCAATGTCATGGTATCGAATGCATATGCGACGCTAAACTCCAGTCTTCCTCTGTATTCTGTACCTTGAGGTGGTGACGTGTTGTCATCTGTTATTAACTAAAACGAGTGGAAAAAATATCAAGTAGTTGAACAAATGAAATTTGGACCAAAGAATGTAAGTTGAGCTGTATGCAACCTCATACCATTTATCGTAAAATGACTTTCGAATCAGAGAAGTAACGTTTCATATGATCACCTCCATAAAAAGCATCAGGTCGCTAAATTAGTCGCTGAAATCGGCAACCAAAAACACCGCGATACAAAATTGAGTTTTTTCTATTTTTGCATAATAAAAATACAGTAAAGGTACCGAAGATTTTGTCCTTATTTGCATTTCCATCAAAAATAAAACGGCCAAAGAAATATAAAAGTATTAAAAATATTATGTTTTGAAAATTTGATATGATGATGCGCAGTGAAACCGATGTTGCGGCGAATTGAAATAAGCAAGGTTAGAGAACAAATTTGCGCTCATCGAATCGATTAATCGATTCGCCTTTACTATCTCTTATATGTTGTCGATGCAGGCAAAGGATGATCACAAATCCGAATACTCAAATGTAGGAGGTTGTGTGACTTTTAACTCACCCATGGATCAAATGGAAGTTTGAATGAATCCGGTATAAAACTACTTCTACGTTTTCCTGGCTGGGCATTGCTTTGATTCTGTGTTCGATAATTTCCATCTTTGACTTGCGGCTGCACATACGCTGTCCTGATTTCACCGATTGGAGATTTATCATACCTATGAAGAAATAGAAGAAAAAATCCTTTAGAATGAAAGATCAGTTCAAAATGAGTCGAAACGTAATACTTCGTAATACTACGGTAAAAGCAACACAGCACGAATACTTGCATTTAGGGTTGGACAAAACCGAATCATTCGGACTCAAATCAGATTCGAATAATTTTTTCGAATCGGATCGAATCACTAGTTCCATGTAAATACCAAATATCCCATTGCTACTATTACAACTTGTTTCCATTGTAAAAATCGAGAATTTTATAGTTTATAGTGTGTTTTTTAATCTAAACTACATGTCTATGAGCACCAATTTTTATATTTTGACGACAAAATGTTATCGATTTTGGTCAAATTTGACCAAAATCGATTGCATCTTGTCGTTAAAAATGAAAATTCAGTTTATTAGCAAATTTTTATTCTTATGAACGATCCACAATTGATTTGAATGAATTGTGCTTCGAATCGATTCGAATCACCTGATTTAATTGACCAGCCCGAGTTGCATTGAGATAAAAAAGCTATAATCACTGCAAAATCGGGTGGACAAAAGTGATAGAGTAGAAAAACTCGGGTGAAGTGATCTCCAATGTTGAAAGGAGTGAAGACAAGAAGATCTATTCTGAGAATATCCATCGGTTAGAAATGGAAGTCTTTTTATCCCGAATCAAGATGCCACAGATACGCCAAATACTCCGATAAAATATCTACACTCACATGGTTTTATCATGCGTCTCCAAATTCAAATCCGAACAGAAATTTTATTTTGTTAACCTTACGCCTCATATGGGCCGAGACGTTCATCCGTGCTTAACAAAGCAACTCTGGGTTGAAATTTTGCTGTTGGGAAATACATTGTCCCCTGACAGATCATATTTGATGAAGCGTGAATAAACACGATTTCTTCCGATTAGATTCATATTGTGTCTCAATCCTTATGTCGTCAATCTTTGGAAGGTTCAAAATGTCATTTTGTGGACATAATATATTTTTCATCTTCAAAGAATGTATTCCTATGTGGGTGGATGTCATCTTTTCATCGTAAATGCGTTTATCGCATTCTCGATGTATAAATTGATACAAGGCGGCCGAAAAATCTATAATTTTGTTTGTTTTAACCGCGTGACCTCGAGGCTTCTCATTGTGACATTCCATGAAAAGTCGATTTTTCTACGAGAAACCGACCCATTTAAAAATTGGACACAAAATGACATACGTGTAACCAATGGAATTGACGGGATCTTTTATTATATTTCAATGTTTTATCTGAGGCGGTTGGGGGGGGGGGGGGATGAAATACGCTTCAATGTAATTTCTGTATGGGTAACTGGTAAATGGAGACGTCTAGGAGCATCAATTCATGAGTGGCTCATACTTGACGAAAAAATCGATTGAAAGGGAGAATATAGGATTTTGTTGCCGTTCCTTCAAGCACACGATATGTTTGTTTTACGTCAAGCACTCCCGCCCCATAATGCCTTCTCTGAAAAAAACATTCGCTAGGAATAGATGTTAACATGTATAATTCAGAATTTAAATTAAAATCCGCGTGAAATAAAACACTTTGGGTGCAAATCAGCATCCGCCATTAATTTTTTATCTGCCTAGATCCAAAAAAATTATATTATAGTCGCCCAATATCAATGGGGATAATTTTGAAATATCAATCTTAAATCAAGTAGTAAATAGTATGCAACAAACTGAACATTTGATTTGTAATTTGATTGAAAATTTGATTGTAATTCGCTCTCACAGTTTTAGCCGGCATTAGACAATTCGACCCTTGTTGAAACATAAAAATATCATGTTCTCGTTCCACAGAAATATTAGTTTATTGTAAGCTTTCGTTAGAGATTAGTCTAATTCATCCTGGGATTCCGTTAGCTCTATCTTAGATGGGTTGTACGCAGTTGATATAAGCGGCTGATTTCGTTTTTGTTTTCCTTAGTGAGCTTTAGTGTATAGTCGGAGTCTTTTAGTTTTTTTTTTGGAGTCTTTTTGATAGATTTCGTTTTTTGATCAAAGTAATTCTGGGGAAATAATTCACTCGTATATATAAAAGTGGTGCGTAATGTGCTGACATCAATATAACTATTTCTGTTGTACGATGGTAAAGACGTTTTATGCCATGTTAAGTCTAAATTTTATCCGATATTGATTGATATGACATATCATAGAAAAGTCAGGAAAGTACAAAATGCACAAGCGCTGCAAAAAACATCAGCATAACTCAGTGTTGAATATATGCACAAATACCTTTGTTTGTTAAATATGAGTCGCTGATGGATCGTGCCGTCAAGGCACGGTCCATCTGTGGCGCATGTTTAACAAAATAAATTCCCGATGGAGAACTTCGAACTTTGCGACATATCGACGGATGAAGTTGCCTTCCCACACATTTTGCATGACATGTCTCAAAAAATCATTTGATGTCAACTGCCAAAAATTCTCAGTTCATTTGAAAATCGGTCACATGCTTTAAATTGACGTGAAATCATGTAGACAAGATGCCCTATTGTGTTTTTGGTATTTTAAGAAAAATATACGACGTCGGAACCAGGTCATCTCCATAATAAAAAGTCTTGACCTTATGTAAAACATAATTTATGTAGTCATGTGGACATCCAACAAACTTTTCAAATAAAGTACTTACATCAAAAAAGGTTAAAAATTAGCATGAATTTTGTAGTAATTTGAGCTTCCCATTTTTAAGGAATTCGTATTTCGACTCTTCCGCCAAGGACAGATTTTGCATGAAAACCCTATATATGTACTGGGTTCAAAAAATCTAACAAAACATTTACAGAATAGACGTTTATAAATATTAACAGGTCATAAAATTACATTAATTTTGCTGTCAGACTAATATTCCACCACATTATACGGCAAATTCCAATGTCTATTTTTGGATATTACGGATCCACCCCCCCGTCAAAATAAATATTCATGATTTGAGGAAGAGCTTAAATGAATAAATCATGACATAGGCCTGAGTGACTATTAGCGATGGACCAAATTTGAAAGAGATATAATTGATGTTATCCCAGATTTGGAAATCGTTATATCCCGATTCCGGTAATTTTATTTTATCAAGCATGAAACACTGATGGACCGCGCCCCCGCGGCGCGATCCATCAGTGATTCAAGCTTAATAAATAATTATATGAACAAATCATTGCTGACTGGGATAGAAAAAGATAATCCGCTTTTAATGGTAGATATGACCGTAATATACCGTATGCATATACTGACATGTGTATCATATGATATCCTTTGTAAAAACCTTATAACGAGTGGATCATAGAATAACATGCGATATTTATACTTTGACTTGTACACAATTTTAATATAAAAAAAAATGCATTAGGGGAACTTTGTTCTTCGAAATGTAAGCGACGACGTGAATATTGGCCTGTGCATGCCAAAAACAAAATCTATAATGCACGTGTCAATGCAGTTTAAATTCCTCCATTAATTTTATCTTCTGCTGGATTGAAAGTTGAAAACTACCAAAGTTGTAGGATATCATTCAAAAAACCAATACGCTTCGTTGTTAACATGCCTACAGCTGATGGGCAAGTCGCAACTCTATTCCGTTCTGGGTCAACTCAATTGTATTTTTTTGTATTCTAAATATTAGGATTTTTTATTCGATTCCGCTAAAAGCAGTATATTCGGTTTTTAAATCAGTTTTTTGTTTGAAAATGCGCTTATAAGGAATTAAGTCATTAGATTGCAAAGCTCGGCATAGCCGTTATCCATATAAATATAGTGATTGGATAGAAGCAACTATGTATAAGACTCATGCCGCTACCGAGCCAGAAAAGAGCATATCTTTATTAAGCGTGATTCACCGATGGATCGCGCGCTAAGGTGCGGTCCGTTAGTATCCCATGTTTGACAAAATGAAATTTCTGATTTTGTGGCTGAAGAAGACTTCAAACTTAAACTACAAAACTTACATTGGTGTCGTGTTTCCATTCTTTGTGTTAATTTGCGCTGTGCTACTATGACTGCTTTGCAATCGATAATCCAGCTCTCCTGATGCAGAAGTATTCTGGAAAAACGAAGTGAGTTTGTTCCATTGACTAATTTTTCGTGTTCTTCCACTCGTGTCGTTCATACTTGAGATTTTGCTTTGACTTTTGTTGATATTTCGCAATTCATCTGATGTTGAACTCCGAGAATCCTCTTCATCGTCAGCAAAACTCTGAAATACGAAAGAAAGTTTAGTGAGTGTGTGTGCGCGCGAGGGAGTGCATGTTGGTTGGAGAATTTGAGATAAAAATAATTATCAAAACCAATTGTCGAATACAAGTCCTCCGAATAAATATTTTCTGATAAATTCAAGAGTCGAAGCGAAGCGAAGTCCGATATTTTGCAATAAAACATTAAAATATGTTTTTTTTTTTTCGAAAATAGGAGTGCAAACATATTTTAACAACATTTTGTAACAACGAGGAGGGAAAATAGGAACTGCTGCGCTTATAGCATCCCATATTTCATAACCAAAAAACGAAAGTCATTAAACTTATAAACCTTTTTTGCTTTACCAATACTTTCTACAGCTCACTTTTTTTCCAATCTAATTTACAAAGACAACCAATTTCCATTATTTTTGAAAAATTTCATCTGAGACTTGAGAGTCACTTTTGAACTCTTTTCTTGCCGACTGAATTTGGAATTGTGGAAGAAATCACTTCAGACTTGTTAAATTGTTAAAATTGTTTTAAGCCCAAATAAAAAATATTGTTTTGCAGAATACAAGACACTAAATCTTTACATCTCTGTGACACAATTATTGTAAAAATCTATCAATGCTAAATATTAGTTTTTCTATACGAACTAGAAATTGAATTTTTGCTATGATGTTTTCCCCTCTTCGTCCTCTCTATAAAATAACTAAGTGTAACTGGCAAATCTTTTCTGTCAATATAAATTCCCTTTCGAATCAAAATCATGTATACTATATTTCGACGTTTTTGATGTTCGATTTTCCACCTGCTAACGTTATATCCCAACAAGAAATTTTATTTTGTCAAGCATGAGTCACAGATGGATCGCGTCTCATCGACGCAATCCATCAGTCACACATACTTAACAAATGAAACCATGACATAATTTTTTTCAGATTAGGATATGCAAACGCAATGTTTTCTAATGGGAATACATAGAAATATAAAGGACACAACCGAACGAGGTGAAAAATATTAAATAAGCTTTCGTTTGACATGAACGGCTCCCTAGCGTGATCATCAGTCTGAAATCTCGGATTAACGAAACTTGTTTAAAAATAATCAACTGGGTTATTCAATACATTTTAATGCTGCGCATCTAATAAAGCTGACTAAATTTTAAACTATTTAAAATTTGTTAATAAAATACTGTTCCAAAGATGCATGGGTTGACTGTGTAGCAGCATGCTGGTATTTTAAAAAAATCCTATAACACAGGAAAAGGGCATAGAGAATTTTGAGTGTTAAAACTTTGTGCTATCACGGGGCTGTCACGCGCTGACGAAAAAAGGGAGTATGTGGGGAAGAGCATACCTACCGCACAGTCTCAAAAACCCCTAAAATGTATTAAAATGCAAAACAACTCTGAAATGTTATTACAAATATATAGCTTAATAATGTTAAGCTTCAAAATTGGCCAAGCTTCCTTTTTTCACTCTCATGAACTCCATAATAATATATCACTGTGAAATTTGGCACATTCGGAGAAATTTATATATTTATTTGTTGGGTAGTAAACGTGTATGTTTTGTGCGAAAAATATTTATCTTGTGGTGAGTATATAAAGTCATAAAATTGGGCGTCTGAAAACATTTCCCTCTACTGGAAATTTCTGGTCCTGCCACTTGCATCTCTCTGACATATTAGCTAATTTGTTTGCTCGGACCTCACTGAGAGCGAAATCTAATCAAAATTCACTCTTAGGCTCAAGTTATTGTTGCGGTAAAAAGCTACAAGACCGTACAAACGGCACTGTAAATAAAACTCATTCCAAGCAGGATTGAAACAATAATATAGAATGTAGAGATTGAGTGTTAACTAGTCCTCGATGATGGGGAAATCAACTACCACTTCCTAAGTATACATCAAATATTACATTAAAAAATTAAACAAATTAGCACAGGTCTTCCCAAACTATTTAAATAAAACCTACCCAATTAAACATAATACTATTTATCATCAATAGCATAAACCCCTAAATCCAGACAAACAAGGTCCTTCATAGGTCAACTGTCATACACAAAATAAGAACCGTGACCACTCGTACACAAATACCTAATATTAAAGGTATCGTTTGATATCGATTTAATAAGAACGTAGACAAATTATCCCGCGAATAAAACTAATACATAGCCTTGTTCCCAAAGGCGCAAATACACATTATAGCATGACTGTGTTGCGAGGCCAAGTTCGGTCCGGAGGTTAATGGAGATAACCGTAACCATCGTATCTACAAATATCGAACAGTGCTAATAATAAAAACCAATAAGTAATAAAGGACATTTGAGTTTTCGATTGTCTCTTGTCGGATAATTCTCCCACGAAGACAGTTGGTCATGTATGGGTCACTGCATGGATCGCGCCGCCAAGACGCGGTACATCAGTGGCACATGCTTGACAATTTGATATTTTTTTAATTTGTCTGAGGCTGCTTCAAAAATTCAAAAATGTTTTGTGTAAACTTTTATTTTTACCTTATACGCTATAAGTTCACTTTTCTGTATAACATGAACTGTTGAAACGTTTTTTAAGATTTCCTTACTATTTTAAGTGTTCATGTGGTAAAAAAAATTAAAAGCTTTGCTTTTAGTTGGGGACATCATATGATTCTTGTTGAGTTTTCGTTGAAATTCGCTCTAATCTTTAAAACAAGACCGAATGCGGCGCTAAAAAAGGGATGCACCAACAAACAACCACCAATACCCGGGTACCCGGTTAGCTCAATCGATAAAGCGTCGAATTATGCATCACTAACGTCCTGTGTTCGAATCCTGCGGGGGATTATTATATGCGACAGATCTGCTGGACGCCACGCCAGCTCACGATGGTTCATATAAACGTTCACCCTTGATGCAGAACTCGTATCTGCAAGAGAGGACGTAGTTTGTCATATGGTTAAGTCTTATTCCCGGCTTTCCTCCCCCGCAGGATTAACATAAATACCTATCCCATATGCTGTATATACACATATTTATATATATATAATGTAGTGACATTAACAGCACGTTGAGTGAAAAATATCCCGCATAGTACCGAACCAATGATTGGGAGTGCAATGAGTAGTATTCGCCCTGGGAAATAGCACTCCTTTGATTCCTTCACTCGCCTCTCACGCGAACAGCTGCTTTCCTCACGCGGAAAATATATAATAGATATATGTACCTACGCTACCTGCTTTATAATTGACGTAGCATATTTCCCGCGTGAGGAAAGTGAAGTAGCTACAGGGTGGATGGTAAATTGTTTGGTGTTAAATAGGCGTTGACGAAGATGGTTAAGGGGCAGCTTTTTGTGTAATTATGTATTATTTACATTGAAAATGAAAAACAAATATTTGAGATAATTAGAACACGCATCATCCCCATTTCTCAGCGATAAAATATGAGAAACGCATAAATTCTACATTGTATAATATATTAGCGGAAATAGTTTCATTAAGCATTGAATTTCTGTGACGTCAGTTTGGCAAAAAATAAATAGATGCCAGGCCACACACTTACTGGGAGTTCTAAGCAACGCGTTATGCACTAATATTTATGTAAATGCTTTGACTTGATTCTTTTCAACTTAAGTTACTTTTATACCCATTTCCTGTAGGCTTTTCTCAACATTATTGATCCTTTTATATTTGTTTCAAGTATGCTAGAAAACTAGCTTGTTTGGAGAGGATATGACTTTTCGAGCGCTTTAAAAACGTGAGAAGTGTCAAATATTTTCGCGTGGCTACGTCGCGCACGTATGGAATTGTTTTCATAGTTATTTAGCTAATTTAGGCACTCAAAACCCATATTTTAAATTTTTTCGAGCCTGCTGCGCTATTTTTGTGCGTCGCCCATCATCAGCGGCGTAACGTGACAAATATTTAACTTAAAAACCCCACTGAATAACGATATTGCTAATTAAACAATACCAAACGTTCGATATTGTTAAATTGCCATTCTTTATCACCAGAAGTAAAATTTATATTTTTTTTTTTTGAGTCTAATCTATCGCAACTGCACATATTTAATTTTATATTACTATCAGGCCACAAATACATAATGCTGATTCCACTGTAATCAAAAAAATGCAACAAAATCACTGATATTTGACGGTAATTTTACTTGCGGTTTTGGAACAAAAATTCAAAATTGATTTTTTTGGCCAAATATGGGGTGTTGATGGAACGCACCGCAAAGGTACGGTCCATCAACTGCCCATAATTGCCATAAACCTCATCAACATGGCGTTTTTCAACTCAGGAAATATGCTATTACGGCAAATTACCACTAAACTTACTGTATTTCTAATATAGTGTAGCAGTCACAATAAAACTAAAATACTAAATCGATATTAATTTTGCCGGTGTTATTACAGCACTCCGCTGCTTACTGGATATTATAGTCAATTCGGGCATATATATGTTTTTATATCATATTTACTCACAAGCCATTTGAACCATTTTATCCATTCTTCTATATTAACGTATGCTCGTATGTCGAACCCATCCATAACGTCGTTTCTTGATGTTCCTCGACCGCTTGAACTTATCATATAAATTTAACTCGCCCAGATATTCTGGAAACTTTTCGAGTTTTATCGTGCAGAATGCAAATGTCGGATAGAAAAGGAACGATAAATGTTGTTAATCCTTGAATTTCGAGCATTTTAAGAATGTGAACCAGTATTGAAATTTAAGAAACAATCATTTTATGATTCGTGATTCTTTTAATTTGAATATTGCCAATAAAAATCAGGTGCTTTTCTACAAATATTCAACTTCGTCGCATCATTCTGAACCCCTTTCTGTCCGTATCTGGCAACAAAATTTTTGCAGTCCGCCTTGCCGTCGTGCGTTCCCACTTATATAGATTCAAGTGTGGCTAAATTTAGGGTCGTGGTTTGATCGTTCAGCTTAGCCTTTTATTGGAATCGACGTTTTTTGACGGTACATCCCCACAAATACCGGCCCGTGATAATTGGATTAGACGCCAACCACTTTGGTATTTGAACTTTCTCCTGCAAGCCTTTCCTAGCAAACCATGTTTCGAAAAAAATTGTTTTGGGATGGTATCAAAATTTTCAAGTGAAAAAAGCGTTTTTGCAATATCTGCTTTTATAGGGATTGTATGTGAGACTTGGGTAAAAACGGTCTATATCGCAACCGATTAGATTTTACGGAAAGTCAAAAGAATTTATATGACAAAGAGACACCCCAAAACAGAACTGAACAGCTAAAATAAAGTGAAGAAAAGAGTATCTATCCTGAACAAAAAAAAGCTAGCTGGACTCGATTTACAATTATGTCTTTGCGTACAGAAAGAAATTTAGTAATGAAGTTTTTCTACGTTGATGAAATTTGGTAAAATTTAATAATGACGACGTCCACTTTGAAAACCAATGAAATTGGATTACCAATTTTGTTTATTGGGTTTGACCTATCTGATCCGGCTGGTCTAATTTTGTTTGTTGACCAAATGATTTTTCACACATTTTTTGTAACGTGAGGGTCGCCATTGTAAGGCTTTGACGAAATTTAATTTCAGAAGATGTTGTCAATAAGGTAATTAGAGATTTCTTGAAATTTCTTCTTATTAAAACAATTTCCCTAGATATTTTATAAAATGTTTGCAATTTTTTTTTTGTTTTGGCGCTTCACAGCGTAGTCGGGTCTATATCATCTGGGAAAGCATAAAAAAATCAATTAGGAAATTCAAACATCCAAAAAAAAAATTGACATCCAAAAAAAAAATTAAATACAAGTGTAGTATAAAGACCATAGTCATATGTGATCAAAAATGTGGAGGCATTTTTAGATGAAAGCCTCTGAAAAATACTCATTGTACGGGGGACAATAAATCAGTTAATTCAATGAAAGGAAAAATTTCTCTTTAGGTACGTTCGGTCAAAAACAACCCGGTCAAATTATTTTCTTTAACATGTTTTGCCGTGCATGGGTCACCGATGGAGCGCACCGCCGAGGCGCTGATTAGGAAATGAAATTAGAACTCTTGTTTGACATTTGCATAATTACGGAAAATTTGACTGATTTCTCATTTACTGTGACTTGGGAAAGGTAATTCACGTTAACATTTTTAATCTAAATGTATTCGAAAGCTTGTGCTTTCTTGTGTTTTCATTTAGAGAAAAAATTTTCATTTCCTGTTATCAATTAATTACTGGGAATAATTTTTGATTCACTGGACCAACGTGTCCGTTATTTTATTGTGTTGGGTATTCCTTTTTTTTTTTTCTAAATTCACACTGAGCAAGGCAGGAACCAACTATCGGCCACCTAATAGCAAAGAGATGCTAAAAGGTGTAGTATCAGCAACTATTTAAGCAATAAATATATTGTATATTGTTTATTATATTTAACCCTATATTTTATCTCGTGTGTGTTGTTGAAAATTTAGTTGCATAAAGCCAAATAGTTGAAGATCTCGGGTTCAAGTCTCGGCGAGTCCGACTAGCTTATCCATGTCCACTAATCAACCCAGGATGTAATAACTTGGGTAGACTAAACCGAACAGTAAAAGATCATATCTTCCCAGCAATTGTAACTCTGTCCGTCTAAAGGTGGCCGCTGTTACAGGGCGTTGGACAGGGTGATTCACTCTTATGAAGTGCCTAAAAAAAAAAATTGCAGAACTGCGTTGGCCAATTGCACCGCTCAGAGTACCAGAAAAGCTGTCTTGTTCGTTTGGACGAACGGACAGGGCTGATCAGAAATGAAATTGTATTTCTATTGAAAATTGTATACTACCAACTAAGAGACGGGAACAATTTCTTTTGACATTTAGGATTCATTGGCGCTGCAAAGACTTTTTTATTTTTTTTTATTAGGCCATACTTAGCAAAATAAAAGGTCGTTTAGAGCACGGAAATCGTCTATAATAGTTCATGGGCAAATGTGCATTCCAGTCAGTGATTCATTCGTAACAAATCAAAATTTGTGATGAAAATACTAAATTTCTTTATTTCTCAAGTCTCTATTATCCTGCAGTATCAAGTATTTATTAACACGATTTCAAAATTCCTTTCATCGGAAATGAAAATACTATTTGATGCTCAAACTACACAAAAACCTCCTCAAGCACCCAAAATAAAACCCCTTCTTCCTCAAAACATGATTATCAAATCAAGTTATGTAAAACACAGTACATTTTTGGGGAGATTACAACGCCTATTTCAGACCTTTCAGTCAGTCGGACAGCGACAAGTATATATTTTAAACGATTATGATGAATTTACTAATTTGCTTTTAACTATTTTGCACAATCAAATTCACGTTTCAACAAATTGTGGTTATCTGTGCAGCGAAATCTTGTTTCATATCTACATTCACAATGTAAAATTTGACATATGGTTTGATTGCATTTCAAAATTATTCAATTTGGAATACTCGAAAAACGTTCAAATTTAACAAAAAACTCAAAAATAACGTATTTTATCATTGGAATTCTATTCAAGGCCGTACACAGCGATCAAAAGGGAATAATTAAAGGCCACTTATGTCACAAATGGGTTCTTCAAAATTTAATTCCTACAATTGCACTATGAGCTAAAAACGAAAAGCGAAAACTGAACCGCTTTAATCGAGTGCAGTGAGTGTTTATAAACCATATGATTAAAACACTTAAACTATGTAAAACACTCAAAACCAACTCAAAGAAGAACAAAATTTCTCACTTGTCTCAATCCACCGCAACCCAACAGTTGCACCATAACTCTCGAGGAGATGACAACGCATAAAAAATCATTCATAACGACGAAAAACCATGAGTCAGCAGAAAATCTCCATCCAAGATATCATCCAAACCCCTGTGCCTAATTCACACACCTCGCTCTTAGAGCGCTGCTTAGGACTACACCCCCAGTAAGTAGCCTGCTTATATGCACAAAGCTTTAATTTTCTCTCGCCCTGAATATTATCTACTCATGCATAATTAGCAAGTCGAAAAACATACGTCAAGCCCCTCTAACCATGTATAGCCTAAAGGGAACGCAGCATTTATCCAAGGTCCTGACAAGACATACTCATAAGGGTTTTTCTTATTCTAATCAAAAATTTATACATAAGCAAACCTTTTGTTAGGTATGGGTGCTGATGGAACGCGGTCCATCTCTGGCCCATACTCAACAAAATACAAAATTTTTGATTGAGATGGAGAGAAAAACAAACACAAGTCAATTCCTGTCTATATCTCATCGGTTCTAATGAAAAATGAATTAGTTTGATTGAAATCCCATAAAATTGCTTTCATTTTCCTGCCTATGCCGCGGAGGATTTTACAGTATTTTAAATAAATTTTGAAAAAATGGTGGGACCAATAGTGGGATTAACATGTTAGTGGAATGGCTTGGGCAATTCAACTAACCTGCATCATTTAAACCAAAATTGTTCTTTATTTTTTTATCATTCGAATTCAATCTAAGCAACTAATGGCCACAAATAGCAAAGAGTTAATAAAAGATGTAGTTCAAGTAACTGCACTCTAAACGAAAAACATGCCAAACAGTAATGAACCTCCATGATAAAGTGCAGTGAGTGATATCTGCCCTGGACAATAATAGAGCCATTCACCACTTCTTTGCTTCTTTCTAGTCGCCTCTTATGTCATGCAGGAAATACGTTAGGACTATTCTAAAGTACATTATCTTCCGGTTCGTCGTACAAGAACTTCCGGTTCGTCCAAGTCCATCCAAGTCCGAGTTACCACGCCATGGGTTGAGTGGTGGGCATGGATTATCGAGCCTTCAATGCCAGCATGATCAACGCGTTGGCTTTTTCCACGGACTCGCTAACCGGAGCTATTACTATGGAATATCAGTTATAACGGTATTAAAGATTTTTGAATTGGAGTACACCTTGAGGTAAGTTACAAGGTACATTCGAAAGACACGAACTAGAGAGCAACCTCTGATGAGGCTAGAAGGTACATCAAATGGGATACTAACAACGGCTTCTTATACACAGTTTACAAATAACTATAACCCTTTCTCACAGTATTTTGTCCATGACAATGGTAAAAATATTAATTCACTTATTTGCTTCTATATTCATTCGTCCTTGAGAGAAGTATGTTTACTCTTCAGCATCTTTGTTGGCTATGAGATACTGATGAATCGCGCCGACGAGGCGCGATTCATCTGTGTCTTATATTCAACAAAATAATATTTCGTCACGAAACTGAAGCATATTAACTGAATTTTAAAATTGGATTCGAACCCTGAAGCACAAGAATTTAAAAAACACAATATTTGTTCAAGTACTTTAAGAAAAAAACTCACCTTCTTTCTTGATCTTGGATAAAAACAGTAGAAGCAGGCAACCAACACAAAGGCAAAAGCTAATAAGGCAGATATCACATACCACGGCCTTATCTCTGAAAAAAGTAATAATGATAATAGCATGACTGCGGAGTTAATCATAGAGCAGTATTAATAAAAGGGATTTGGCTTTCATTAAAAACCAAAAACACGAAAATGAAGAGAATTTATAAGAATTAGTTGAACGTGACAATCTACCAGGCATGGGCTACGAATGATTCGTTTCGATGAGGCCTATATAGGGCTGTGCAAAACCGAATCATATGGAATTCGAATTCGATTCGAATATTTTTTTGAATCGGATCGAGTCACTTATTCTATGTAAATAACGAATATCCCATTATTACTATTTTAACTTGTCTTCATCGTTAAAATGAAGAAATACATAGTTTATAGTTTATTTATAATTCACATAAGAGCAATGATTTCCATATTTAAACGACGAAATATAGTCGATATTGATCAAATTTGACCGAAATCGATTGCATTTCGTCGTTAAAAATGAAAATCTTAGTTGATTTAACAAGTTTTTGTTCCTATGAACGGTTCACAATCGTGCTTCGAATCGATTCGAATCACCGAATTGAATTGCCCAGCCTTGAGCCTGTAGTCTATGCAAAACGAATTACGTTGGCAGCATGGAGATGTGTGAATATGAAATAACGTTGACAGAGTGTACATTTCACTGACGTATAAGTAGGGCTAATAATGAGCCAAGTGTATTTAGCAGCATTTCTGAAAAACTATCAGCGCATATTCGAATTTGTTCATGTACGGTACAATATATTTTAAAATATTCAATACAAGTTATATGGATTACGAGACGCAGTTATAATAGGAATCGCAGTAAACTCACACAATACTGTTATGAATGTAATTGTTTGAACATGAAAAAAATAAATTGATAGGATTACAACACTTTGATCGACTTATATTCTATTATACTTGCTCTTGCATCTGGTGTTTCCTATTTGCACTATCATTCATATGTAATAGTTTAAAGTAATTTGATGAAATGAATGCTTTGAATTACAGTACAATATCAGTCTAACCTACCCAAGTTTTTTTTACAAATTACCTATTAATTATTAATAATGAGAAGAGTAGGCTTTAAAGGACTCGAATTCTAATTTTTGTATTTTTCGTGGTTGGGATATGCATAGACCAGCGCTTATCAGATGAACCAGATTCGTATACATAGTTATGATTTCACTTTTACATCCGATATTATAATATTCCAAGTATGGGCTATAAAATGGACTGGAGATACATCAATGACTTTGAAATTTGATTTTGTCAAGCATGAGCCACAGATGGACCGTGCCTATGCGGCACGATCCACCAGTGACTCATACTTAACAAAACATGTTTAATGAAGAATATAGTCTATAGTTTGATTTATCATTCTTTTTTTTTATGTATTCTAAGCTACTGGCCACTGATGGCACAAATTGTAAGAGCCTCTAAACGAGCTTCATTCATGGTTCATGTTTGACAAGGGTAAATTCAGGGTACGACAAAACACCTGGTGAGATCTCAGTGGCTCTAGCGTTTGATGTCTTGATTGTGACTCAGTATCGGGGAAGACAAACGGTATTTTTTAAGTAAGTGAGGACATTTTCCGAACATATTATGAAAAAAAAAATATAAACGCAACAAAACTTCTGAATCTGATGAAATCTTGTTTTATAAAATACAGAAGGACCGTAATCTTTAAAAAGCATTCGCGATGACGTGGCAAAAACCTTAATACCAACGACTTCATGTCAAAAGATATTCGATCCTTTATTATCGACCACATAACGTATGAAACAAATAGTCCGTAGACTTACTCCATAGCGTCACCTGGCAGCGAGTGGAAAGAAAAATAAGTCGATACAAATGAGAGAAATGACGCACGATTCAAGTGTTTAGCCTGATGGAAAAGATCCACAGCCACTATGAAAGTGCTTGCTTAAAAGCTGTTGGGAACAAGCTCTCCGGTAGGTTAATGGACAGGAAAAGTGATCAGGGTTTAAGTGCAATCGTATTGTCGGGATTGCCAATTTTTCAATACTTGGGACTGTCTCCATCGATCTCTGACACCGACATGTAAGATCAATATACAATCTTTACAATAATCTGTGCATGATGATGTTGAGTATAAGCCAATTATACAGATGATGTTGCGTATAAGCCAATTATGCAGGTTCATGAACAGGCCATAGAAAAATATTTTTTTTTTTTTTTATTAAATTGTTGCACGTTCCTATTTGGTGGCAAACTAAACTGGTGATCATAATATTATCACCCAATATTTTACCAGATGCAATAAAATTCACTTCAGATGTTTTTTATTGTCACTCATAGTTTTATTCTGGCACCATGCTATATTCAATTATAAAGGTACCTCAAAGCGCATGTGTATTCAAAACTTATGCAACTAGCAAAGGAAAAAAATTATAAGTTCGTAAGTAATTTTTTTTGCTCGTTTTGAATTTCGTATCTAATCCATTTCTCTCTCTGAGACACAAGGCATGTACCAACTTTAGGTCAACAATATCAACTTGTGAAACACAATGTAAAAATCTTATATAGAAATACGAAAAAGAAGATGAATCTTTCACCTTACCTCACACACAAATAGTAATTGCTATTAACTCCGTCCGTCTATAAGTGACCGTAGTACAGCGCCTTGCTAAGGGTGATCCACTCTAAAATGAGTGGCTGTAAAAAAATTTGTAGATTGCCCTTACCTGCAACTCCCTGCCCTTCATCTTTTAACAACCCGTTCTTTTCGTCGACCTGGAATCTCATCGTGATGGTCGGACGTTGAGGCAGAACGTCAACTATCGTCAGATCAACTTGTTCAGCGTTATGTGCAAGACGGCATTTACAAATACCAATATGTCACTATAATTAGCTTCTACTACTATCACATTTTAGTATTTTAAACTTTCCTGAAATTTTAAAATTAAAAACTTAAAATTAAAAACAGTTTTTCAACAGTAATTATACTTGGTGATATTGAAATGAAACTACGAAATCGACTTTATGGCCAATTATGGACTGTTGATGGAACGCACCGCCAAGGTGCGTCCATTAACGGTCCATACGTTGCCTTAAAATAATCAAAAAAGCGGTTTTCAAAATTTTTCAATATGCAATTACTGTAAATAAGCAATAAATTAACTGCAATTTTGCTACAGGTTAAAATAAAATCTCATGCAACCAGTAATGCATCATAAGGGAATAATCTTATTAAACGTATTTTATTAAGTATGTGTCACTGAAGGATGTCGTCGTTATGTACGGTCCATTTGTGACACATGCTTGACAAAATGCAATTTCTGAATGAGTATTTCTCAGAACTGTCT
The DNA here is from genome assembly GCA_963675895.2 of Styela plicata. NCBI lineage: Eukaryota > Metazoa > Chordata > Ascidiacea > Stolidobranchia > Styelidae > Styela > Styela plicata. The sequence goes on along the minus strand of OZ023142.1, from coordinate 14,733,634 downwards.
TTGACAAACTCGTCTGAGCGATTTTCTGCCAAAATTTTTTATCGACATGCCGAAAGAGAAATTAATTCGTTTTAAATTATAAATTATGTCATAGTTAGAGAGAAACCCAAAAAAAAATCATGTCGGTTCGAGTGAATAAGAATAAGAATAAGAATAAGTTGTAGGCCTGGGTACGCTTATACAGTGATTCGAATCGATCGATCCGAAGCACAAATTATTCGAATCAGTACCGAATATCGTTCATAAAAACTGAACAACTTGGAAAATTCATTTTTAACGACAAAATACAATCGATTTTGATCAAGTTTGATCAAAATTGTTTGTATTTTGTCGTTAAAATATGAAAATTCCACCGATTTTGCTCTTAAGACATGGACGTAGTAACGAGAATTGAAAGCACATTGCCTTCAAGTATGTTTATATCCAACTATAAACATGATAATTGTTATAGTAGAAATGGAATATTTGTCAAATGGAATTATTGATTTGATCCGATTTGAAAGAAAATCAGATTTAAATTCTAAGCGAATTGGTTTTGCCCCGTCTTTCTCAGAGGCCTATTTTAGATGTTCGTTTAGGATTGGTTTGGATGCATAATAGCGATATTTTGTTTGAAAGCATTCAATGCAGAAAAAAAATGGCAAAAACTTGAAAATTCAATTAAATTTAATTTTTTTACCCTTTTTCTTACAATTTTCAGCATTGTGAATAAAAAGAAACATATATTCCTATTGTATATTGACGCATTTTTTTATTTGGACAGTAAGTTCTTCGATAGTCGATTTGAATGTTAATGTATTTTACGAATAGCAGGTGTATACACTGTAACAAAATACAGTAACTTTACTGTCATTTCGCAGTAATCATATAGCTCCTAAATCCTGAACCGACAAAACAAACATTAGTATTAATTGCTTAATTTTTCTAATGAGCATTGTTTGAAAAACAAACCAGTGGTGTAACAGCTTTTTCCATTCAAAATGGCTTTTTCTTCTATTGAAGCCAAGCTTGGGGTAAATAATGCGCGATTCAACAATGATTGTCTTATTGAGTAAATTAATCTCAATCCACATTATAGTGTTAGTTTTCCGACCCATTATGCAGCTCAGTGACCGCATCAAAAAAAAATTATCGTTTTATTTAGACGATTCATATTCGGCCCAAATTATCTGTGCATCTATAATGAGAAATGCGGACATGTAAATCAAAAAGTTGATTGGGACATCGGGAAGCTTAATTTTTTGTTCACAATTTCTTATCAGAATACTTCATAACTGTCATTTTTTCTCCTATATTACACGTGTTATAGTCACTCTAATTTGCATAAAAAAAATTTCACCTCTGGGGTTTAAAACCACGAGTAAACAGATCCATATACTTAATATTCCTCAATTCCCTGAACTCCAACACACAATTTTACATCCGAGCTTGAGAATCGATTCACTGTTTCGCTTTTCTATCTACGACCTCTCATACGTACCCCTCTCATTAAGATACGGCTTCTGACGATTGGCATTTAATTCATGTCTGAATGATATACGAGTTTCATATTGAACTGACTATCGAACCGCACTTTAATTAACGAGATATTCGAAGGCCGTCTGGGATGCGTTCAAACCGATGCAAATGAGATTATAATATGTTGTAATGTACATCAATGATGCTGTTTTAAAAACAAAATAAAAATACCGCCGTTTTCATTTGAGCTGACCCACAAAATATAAAAAAAACAATCAAATCATATTTTATTGAGCCTGGGCCACGGAAGAAACTACTGAACCACCCGTCCCACCTATAGATAAGCCGCTAGTGTAGAGTGCAGTGGGCGGTATATGCCTTGGGCGATGGTAAAATCGTCACTGCTTCGCTTATTCAAATCGCCCCGTACAACATCAAGTGAATACTCGGAGGCAATTCTAAGCTTATACTTACAATGCGCTAATATACACTGAAAAACGTTGTTAAATCCATTTCTCAAAAACTGGACTTGAAGCAACACCGAAAACATTAATAATAAAAAAAAAGTTTCAACGATTTCAACAAACTTTATGATTTATCCTACATGCGCCGTGAAGCTGCGCGCTGCCGTTTTTGATACAAGGTGGTTGATACAAATTGTTTTAAAACATGTTTTAAAGTTTTTGCTTTGTTTTCATTTAGTGTTCAATATGTTTCTTCCGTATTGAATCTATCTTCATATATATCTGCAATGTCTGTGAGGAAGAGAGTAACCATACATTGTATTTAGAATTGATCCACCGCAATAAATACGTTCAACCTCGAATTTTCTGAATATGCTCGCATGCTAACGAGGTGTGTCATGACACATTCGATTTTTATATACAGTAAAGGAATTAATTTAGTTTTATTTGTATATAGCTCTAATCGCGAAGAAATGCCTGAGTGATTAATTAGTCTGCAGTTATTTGTCGGTAGAGTATGACATTACAGACAGTTCAGAGCTTCTCGATGTAGGTATTTAGTTCTGCCGATCTATCCTACCTTCATTTATTATTATTTTTTTTTTTTTTTCAATCTCGTTTGTATTATATTTTCCCATCGCATTGTAGTATTGAATACTGTAAAGCTTTATATACAGTGGGAGCATTGAAAATTTAACAAAATGAGACGACAATTTTTGTCAAATGGGGCACCTAGTGATGTGCGAAGAGCTAGATGACATTAAAAGCATTTGTATCTTAAACAGAAAATATTCAACATTGAATTGACTTTACGTCGCATCTTTAACTGACGTGAGGTTTAAATATCACCTAAAACGGACTTATATGCAAGTATATTATTATAAAGCGTAAGCGCGATTCAAATTTTGAAATGTTTTTTTAGGACTGTGTTTCCTTCGACCTTATGTGTTATGTCGAGTCACTTTTAATAAGGACTTTTTGTTTTCGACTTGAAATACGGGTAAATAATGTTTGAGCGACTCAGCTGCATATTTAAGGTATGATGGGTAATCGATAATCGAGGGCAAAAATGTGCATCAAAACATGATTTGAAGTCATGTTCCGAAATAGTCTGTTTTTTTTAATCAATAAAAAGCGAATCTTTATTGTTGAGACGCCGTCTGTCTAATCAATGTTTGTTATTGTTGATTTTTGTAATTTTGTGAGCCGAGTGCTTCGAATGAGCGGCGCCCGAACCTATACTTGAAAAATATGTTTGAATACACCTTAACATGTGTTCGACTCGACTCGATCAACTACACAGACGGTTCGTACATCCACTTTTACCCCCCTATCCGGGAATAAATATTTCGACATTTTATCCCGGTTCGCCGCAGAGGCGCAATATAAAATTTCGGATTTGGATTTCTGATTTCGATCAACGTTCGGCGAAATAAACTGTGATAAGTTTCGAACCTGGTTATTTTCTTCAACTTTCTGCATAATAATACACTACCGTAAAAAAAACTACACACTTTCCACTCACATATATATGTAGATACTTATCCTGAACATGTGTTCGATGCATGACAACCGTCCATTAAGCATATAATTATCAGCGTTGATTATAGTATTGCAATTGATTAGGAATCAAAACACCTTTCCATCGATGTACGTTAATCAATGTATATATACATATGTATTGATATTAAGCGAAGCAGTTAAAATTTAATCAATTTACAATAAGTGAACGTTACGACTGACTATCATGTTTGCAAAAAGTCTGACCAGAGTACAATAGTTAACTAAAATGAGTGATTAATTGTCTTTTCATAGGAGTCGCATATTTAGGACATTTCGTTGAATCGGATAGTTTTGTTGTTTTTGCATTAAGTATTTATTCAACAAAATCCAACGCATGCGGCATTGTTCCAGATATTCATACATATTTGGGATTTAAAGCTTTTCTCTAACCCCCATGCTTTGGGGGAGTGACCTTTTAAACCATAATCTGAAATCAATCAACTTTCTTTCTAGATAAAAAACGACGATTCCATTTGCCAAGCAAAATTGACTGCATATAACTATGATAATACAATTTGAAACTAGCCAAGGTATTATTCCAGTTAAAGAAAGTTTGTCCAGATAACATATTTTGTTAAGTATGAGTCACTGATGGATCACGCCGCTGAGGCGTGATCCATTTGTGATTCATGCTTGACAAAATAAAATTTCTGATCGAGCTTCGACGCATTAAACATACCAGTATGCCTTACTCTGCGCTGACGCTCTTATTGTTCCTTCCCAACCTTCCACAACAATGTTTCGGCATGCCAGTAACGAAGTATTTTGTTAATCCCACACTATCGTACAAGCGAACCAAAGGCCATAATTACTACTTTTATGGCGCATTTGATTCACGTCCAATCTCTAAGCGATCGTCGAAGTGACGAAAAGAGGTATTTGCGTTAATGGCATGTTTATGGACGAAAATTCCTATTTGCAACAAAGTTAGGAATAAAACGAAAATTCGGGAATGAAAATAGCATATATTTTAAACGTTTGAAACAAAAATAAAATTTTTTCTACTCAATTTGATATTTTCACATTGAGCATTACTAAGGAATGGATGCTTATTACAGATTCAAGAATTCGAGAGAGTTGGGTAATGTCCAATTTTGAGTAATTTAAATAAGATTTGAATACATTTTCGATTCATTCCAAATATTTGAATTTTTCTCTATTTTGGTCGTATATTTCCCATATTCCCGCTACAGCTTAGCCTTAGAGCTGGTCAATTCGATTCTGTGCTTCGAATCGATTCGAAGCATGAATTATTCGAATTAGTTGTGAATCAGCCATAGGAAAAACTTTTTATTTTTAACGACAAAACGCAATCGATTTTGGTCAAATTTGATCAAAATCGATTGTATTTTGTCGTTAAAAATGAAACTCGGTCGTGGAGTGTGAATAGAAAATATATTGCCTCTACGTATTCCAGGGTTGATAATTCGTAACTATAGATTTCTGATTCTCATAATGTAAGCGAGTTGTAATTGTGTCAATGAGATATTTGCTATATAAATATATGAAAATAGTGATTCGATTCGATTCGAAAAAAAGTATTCGAATTCCAAATCATTCGGTTTTTGCCCAGCCCAACTTAGCAAACACGAGTTATCGCTATAGGCGCGCGTACAACCTAATATCCAAGAACCTTCAGCCTAAAACCTTCAGAGCGGGACAGCTATATTTTCACTACTAATAAGAAAATTTTATGTAAATAGTATTCATTTCATTTACTATGTTTTATTAAGCAAGAACTAAAGACGATTGGTGCCTTTCACAAAACATCCATGGCTCGTGCTCGAAGAGGCTCATGACATGATTAATACTTGGTCATTTTCCGTAATGCCACAATACCGGTTATGTTGTCTCTTTTTTGTTTCGTTTTTTTTTTAAGAAGGAAAAAGAAAAAATAGCACTAACCACACACACATACTACTAGAAAGCTAACTGGTATTATCTTGAAATGTTATAGATTTGTTGAGAATATTGTCCATGTGTTCATGCATGACTATGTTCTCCTCTTCGTTTTCAGGCGTGAGTTTGAGCACTCCTTCCAATTTAACCATGGCCCTTGAATAAAATTAATTTTTTTGCGAAGCACCATAGTTAACTGAATTTCCGTATGTCGTCTCGCTGATACATTGCGTTTTCGGTAACAAAACAAAACTGTATTACACGACTGTATTGTGATAATCGTATACACACGTCTACAACACGCCCGCAAACTGACGCAGAGCAAGCGTACGCAATGAAAACTGTTAAGGTCGTTTGCGTACATTTTACGTTGAACGCAAGCGCAATGCTCTGAATGCATTTCCTTGCGTTTTGCAATGAAACAGAACGGTTTGCTATGAAAGCTAACGCAGAGTGTTTGTTTCTTTTTTTGCGTTTGTATTTTGTACGTATGTAAACACCAATAACGCAAAGCAATGCAGTCGTGTATTGCCCTTTTTATTACCCGAAACGTAATGCAACGCATCGGTAAGACAACTTTACGTCTATTGCGACCTTTAATCGTATTCACATGTCTACAACACGCAAGCGCACGCCACGAAACGAGCACTCTCCGTTAGATTTCATAGCAAATCATTAGGTTACGTTGAAAAATGTAAAAAATGCAAGCGAAGAGTTGCGCTAGCGTAAAACGCGAGTTTAAAAAACAGCAACCGTGGAAAAACACAACTTAAGCAAACGTGTATTACGGCCTTTAATCTAAAAGTGATTTTGCCAGTCGTATGTCACAGATGAACCGCGCCTAGGAGGCGCGATCCATCAGCGACTCACGATTGGCAAAACAAAATTTGCACTGGTCTATCCAAAAAAGTAAATAAAAAAACAGACCTTTGATACTAATTGACATCAGTCAGCCGACATAGGTTACACACAGCACAGATTCAACTCGTAATAACATAATTTAAGAGGCGATTTCTCTCTCTCCTGATCACCTGGAACGGTTCTACTTCACGGGCGTTTAAGTAATGATTTCCCATCATTTAAAAATCTATATTTATATAGATTTCGTCACCAATTCGAACCCGTGGTTGATGCTTATGTCTTGAAATACAGAATACCAGTCACTTTTATTTACAATATATTTTGTCGAGCTTAAGGAACCTAGCATACATAACTATGTAAATCGATCCATTTTTTTGGGAGATATTATCACGCATATATCGAGGGTAACGTATCTTCTTTAAACTAGTTAAAGTATAACGATTCTTACACAAAAGTAAATAAAGTATTACTAGGTACCCTGATTTACCTTTCAAAACCAATCAACGTGAGTTCGAAGGAAGTCGTATATCCAAGCGTTGTTTTACGTTTCCCCTCTCCAATAAAACAAAAAAGAAACAGGTTCACATTCATACCATACTGTAACAAAAGTGCAGTTAATTCACGGTATATTTGCAGTAATTGTATATTTTCAAAAAATTAAAATTACCTCGTTTAATATATTTATACCACGTATGGATTGTAGGTGGGCCGCACCTCGGCGACGCATTCTATGCATGATCCACAATAGGCCTAACAAATCGATATTATAGTTTTGTTTCAAAATTACTGTCGAAGAACGTCGATTTTAATATTTTTTTTTCTTATAGTGCAACGTTGCCCACAGTGAAATATAATACGTTGTTTGTTTCGTGAATCATAGCATTGAAAACGTGAAAACAGAAGTCCAATGTCCCGCGTCAGTAGGTCGTATTCAACACGATAATCATAAATAAAAATGCGGGGACATGAGTAAAACTAATCATAAATTTTATTACGTCAAGCATGTGCCACAGATGGATCGCGTCTAATCGAATCCATCAGTGACACATACCTAACAAAAAGTGCTTATGAATTTTTTTTCGATTGGAAATTTGTGCAATTTCTTTCCTATCATCTTTTTTTTTTAGTCACTTCTTGGAGTGTGGATCACTTTTCTCTCCTTAATCAGGTTTTCATCCAAACGAGAAAACAAAGCAATGGAAAAGAGGTAAACCGGCCATAGAATCTTAAATAGCATTCGCACGCTATACAGTTGTAAAATCTAGATCGTGTTCATTACATCATTTTCAAATTTATGTAACATTTCACATCCGCCATAATCCAACACAAAAAGAAACCACTGGAATTTAAGACGCCATAATGGCGGTCAACTCAGACTTATGTTTTTATTCAAATATCTTTTTAAATATAAATGTGAATATTAAGTAAAACTGTTAGCGTTATACTTAAGTATGTTGGTGTCTCCTGTTAAAAACACCAGGTTTTAACCAAGTATGTCTGGATTTTGTATTCGTGCCTGGGTCACAAAAACCGATTACTTGTATCCTGACGTCCATAGTCACAGCCTCTCTCAATCTGAATTTCTATTTCGTCAAGCATGCGCCACAGATGGACCGCGTCTCATCGACGCGATCCATCAGTGGCACATACTCAACAAAATGTGTTTTGAAAATTTTTTCATGTTTGTGCCCGGTTCACTTTGCATTATCTTCAATATTGCAGTGCGCGATTTTCAGCTGTTTTTGTTATCTCGGAACAAAACTTAAGCAACGAAATTCTCACATCTCAAACGTGTGTATATATATATCATTTACTGTACGAACAAAACTGATTAACTGCATGTGAGTTCGAGGTTTGCCACGTGCACCTTCGCCGAGAGAATATTCAGAAAACACACAAAAAAATGAAAATAACTTGACATTTGACATAAGAGCAAAAAATCCTGGGGGGAGGGGCCTAAAAATAGGCGTGAAAAAATAATTTCGACCCTATCGTTGGGAAAATTTGCCATTTTGGAAGCAAAATACAACATCACAGCATTGGATTGGATTAATAGTTGATTTGATTTGACATTAATTTTGTTTGATTATATAATATTTCGTTGTAAAATTCCACATTCTTATAAGTAACATTCCCATCTTTCTCAAATAATAACTGTTCTCGTTACCTGATAATGTTCTTGTTAAACACATTTCCAGATTAACCGCAATATAATCTCGCCAAGAATATTTCTCTGTTATCAACTACACGACCGAATAAACAATCGATTAACAATAACTATTCTAAGTTCTCAATCGAGACACATGAAACTTCACAAAGAACAAACTCAACACGCGATCCTTAGCATCTCAAATTTTCTAATTTTACAATTTGTTGAGCGTGGGTCACTGATGGATGACGCCGTCTAGGCGCGATCCAACAGTTGCCTATGCTCACCAAACTAAAACCGGTTATGGATACTACCTGCTCAAGACAAACACGTCCGTCACACTGCTGCAACCCAGAATAATGCGGAATGAAATTTACAAAACTGCACAGGGTAGATCCACGACGTGGCTATCCAACCAGAACTCAGGCTACCATAAAATACCAGACTAGGGCAACGTTTCAAAGGTGAGAATTACCAGTGAGCATACAGTAAATAAAAGAAGTAGGAAATAGTTTCTGTGACTTTTTACGGATGACCAAAATAAATTTGAGATATACCATTTAACACACACCACACACAAAATAAAATAACAAAAAAAAAACATTATTTCGCCACTTTTTATGCTTGAGCGAATGCCTAAAATTTGCACAAATATACAAGTTCATGCCATTGCATCCAAATAGACTGAAATTACTAGTTTTTAAGCTTCGCCTGAGGATTGTCAGCGACGGTAAAATTTTGCTGAATAATCATTTTGTTTGGAAATTTTGTATATACTGTTAATAAAAAAGATACACATAAAAGCTCAAAGGATACTTTACTGAATAATGCACAAATATTTCAAACTTTTATAACATTAAGTTTTTTTTTCATATTTTTTTTTTATTTTTGAAATCCACTTTGAGCAAGACCAAAAGCAGTGCCTAGAAAGAACCAACTATAGCGGCCGATTAATGGTTATTTAACTAAAGTACGTAAAACCTATCGCTCAAGCGTTGGCATTGCTAATTTTTTGGCGTGAACAAAGAAAATTTCAACCACGGACTTAACAATCTGACCTAATTGACAGCACGATTTGGGAGAATTACAATTTTAGAATCAGCATCTACAAAGTAATTTTTATAAGTAAGATTTTTATATAAAAAATTCTGTTTTGCCAAGCATGAATCAAATGCGGACCACACTTTAGAAAAACAATCCATCAGTGACCCACACTTAACAAAACATGGAACGACTACAAACCTTCTGGCTGAGTTCGTTTCACCGTTAAGATACAGCCCATCTGTGACACATGATCGACAAACAAGCTTCACAATAAAATCTAAAATATGCGATTTCGCTCTAAAATTTATTTTCATCTCCAACAATTTCACGGCTCATTTATAATTTTTCTTCCACTCTGAATCCTCTTCATAAAATCTTAACTTATAAATATTCTAGTATTATAACTACAGAGAGATCAATACGAACCAAAAGTAATATAGATCGAAATTGTACAGGCTGAAAACTTGGGAAAAAAAGTTGGGAGAGCACATGAGCACCACTATAGGATATACTGTAGATTCACTTATGATGAGTCACTTATGAAAAGTCCGCGATTCGATAATTACGAATACGTACACTGTAACAAAAGTACAGTAAATTTAATGGTCATTTGCAGTAATTGCGTATTTCCAAAGTTAAAAAAACGCCATGTTGATGAGATTTATGCCAATTATGGACTGTAGATTGACCGCACTTTCGCGGTGCGTTCCATCAACATCCCATATTTGACCAAAAAAGCCAATTTTGAATGTTTTTCCACACCGCCAAGTAAAATTACTGTCAAAGACCGGTGATATTGTTGCATTTTTTGTTACAGTGTATGTTCGGCATTTGGAACGGTGTTTAGATTTATGATAATACACAAAATCGTTCATAACAAAAAGAACAGTTGGCAACCGGGACATTAGGAATAACATATCGATGAGTCATATTCAATAGCAAATTACTCCAGCTATTATAAGGTCAAAATTTCGATCGAAATATCTTGACCCCAATTTCAGTGCACATGGCAATCGCCCATTGTTGGCAATTTATTTTATTGTGTTACATAAAACCCCCTTCCATGTTATGTTTTGAAAAAAAAATGGAAATACCTATTTTCTTTTTGCCGTTTAAAAATCGCATTGGAAAAGACAACTACATTTTATACGCACAGTAACAAAAATGCAGTAAAGTTAGCATTCTTTGACAGTTATTTTTTCTTGGTGATATTGAAATGAAACACTGCGAGCCACTTTTCATTTAGTCAAGTAAGCGCTCTTGATGGAACTCGCCGAACAGGTGCGGTCCATCAGCAGTCCATACTTAAATCAGCATTGAAAAGGCATTGAAATTGCTTTCGCAATTTTTTTATTTATTTAAATTCACTCTGAGAAAGGCCGGAAGCAGAGCCTAAAAGGAACCAGCTAACAGTCACTTAATAGCAAAGAGCTACTCAAAGATGTGGTACCAGCAACTGCACTCTGAGCGGAAAACATCCCAAACGGAACTGAACCACCATGGTGAAGTGCAGTAAATGGTATCTGCCCTGGGCGATAGTAGAACCTTCTACCAATTATTTGTTACCTTTTATCCCTCTCTTACGACACGCAAGAAACACGTTAGGACTATCCTGAAGACAGTATTTTTACTATACTTTGTCGCAGTGTAGATGTTAATTCCAAAAAAAACTTTTATTTTTCCAAACATGAGCCACAGATGGACCACACCTGCGCGGCAAGATCCATCAGTGATCCAAGCGTAACAGAACATGTCCAGTAAGAATCCTACTGGTTGGCAAGATATACCTCCTCAGAATGTTAAATTTCTTAGGATCAAAAAACTGAGAGTCTCGTGCAATATTTCAATTTTTATGTCATCATTGTCCGCCACCTCCTCTTCTATTAAATATCGCTTAAATCAAGACCTGAAACATCGCCTGCACTGCAACAAAAAGTGCAACAAAATCTCTGATCTTTCACAGTACTTTTCACTGGCGTATTGAAAAACATTCAAAATTGAGTTTTTTAGCCAAATATGGGGTGTTGATGGAACGCACCGCGAAGGTGCGGTCCATCAACAGCGCATAATTGGTATAAATCTCATCGACATGTCCTTTTTTCAGCATTGGAAATATGCAATTACAGCAAATGACCAGTAAATTAACTGTACTTTTGTTACAGTGTATAGGAGCCACACACATGACAGGAAGTTACAACATGTTGTAATATTAACAACTGCACTCTACGTGAAAAACATCTCATGCGGAACTGACTTGCCACTTTCTAATTTAGTAAGTGGTACTTGCCCTGGATGACGACGAAATCGTCTCCCACTACTTAGATAACATCACTGAAAAGAATCCTGTTTCCTGCGTGTCGTAAGAGTAGCGATCAAAAAGAAGCAAAAAAGTAGGAGATGGTTTTACCATCTTCCAGGGAAGATACCACTCACTGCACTTTACCATGGCGGTTTCATTTTGTTTAGGATGGTTACTGTTTATAGCGCAGTAGCTGGTACTGCTTCTTTGAGTAGCTATTTGCCCTTAATTGACTATTTAGTTGATTTCTTTTAAGCACTACTTCCGCCCTTTCTTGGAGTGAATTGAGAAAAAAAATCAAAAATTCTCGAACTATACGCTATTTATTTTACTGCTAAAAATTTCTCTATATAAACTAATCCAACCATTACTTTAGTTTTGTCAAGGATGAGCCACAGATGGATCACGCCACGGCATGCGAACCATCATTGACTCATACTCAACAAAAGATATGTGGAGAGAAATTTTCTACATACCCTGAAACCGTCAATCAGATATCAGCTACCGTTCGATTGTTCTCTTTCCTCAATTTACAATTTCCTCATAATTTTCAATTATGTAGTGGTTAGGCTCGCAGGAAATGTGTAATATAAACTACAAGTATATATTCTACGCTGTCAATTTCCACATTAAACAGTTTATAATACATTAACCTGCTAGCTTGGATAGTTTACTATATTACGTCGATCATTATTGTGTACATTAATAAAACATCATCTGTCCCCATTTCCAGAGAACAAGGCATGGAAGAATTTGGCATAGAAACATCCTATTATCAGGCATGATGTACATATGTTCCTTAATAAAACAAGGTTTGTCTTCAGTTCCATTAGGCATTGAAGAATTTGGGATAAAGAAATCCTCTTATCAAACATGGGCCACTGATGGACCGCACCTAAACGGCACGATCCATCAGTGGTCCATAATTGACAAGACGTGACGCAAGAATTAGAAACGTGGTAAAGGAAAACCACAAAAGCCATTGCGTTATTTCAGTTCTTTGTTTGACGTTGAACAGTTGAGCGTGAAATAAAAAGTACCTGAGTAAAACTACCTAGGTTCAAAAATAGATTTATCGTAACGAAACGGGGTTATTTAAATCGACAATTTCCTTTATTTATTATAAAAAAATATCAATCTCAAAACAGCATATGCTTGGTGAAAAATAAAAATATCTTGATCGAAGTAAGTCGCAAATTTGTTTTAAATCTTTCTAAAACTACGAATGAAGAACGCTGTCTTTGTGTATTTGCCAAAAACTGTTAAAATAACCGCATTAGTTGGTAACTGACATTGCTTTATATTATTTAATAATTTTATCTGAAAAATGTAATCTTTTTCGCGCCTGTCAACAATGACAGGTAGGTGGGTAGTAATGTATATTTTAGGTGGCAGAGTCATAAAACCACCAAACAAAAATAAACAAAATGTAATGTGAAAACGCAAGTAATTCAATGGGGAAATTCGGAGTGATTTATCTGTTTATTTTGCCAACAACGATACCTGGAAATGTATAAATTCGTATATTTTTCACCTTGAGGTGAGTTGAAGTAAGGGAAGCTCTTCATGACAAATACAACTCACAATACCTTACTACAGCAGATTGTTTTCCATTTCAATAACTATAAATTACCGGGCGCCGATGGGCTCCATTGCCTTCTTATAATATGAACAGTGGGCGCGATGGCCTAGTGGTTATCATATTGGCATCGCAGGTTGTAAAATCTTGGGTTCGAGCCCCGACGATTCCTGCTCGTTTATCCACTCCCACCTTTACCCAGAGTGTGATAACTTGGGTAAGCTCGGCCGAACCAGAAAGATCTTACCTTTCCAACTACACTGACCCTGTTCGTCTTTGTGCGAAAATTTTTTTAAAAAAATGATTAAGGCTTTGCGAAAGCGACGAAACTATTTCCCCCTTGTCTATACCAATACAAAATACAAACTACCGATTTTATTATTAAAGTCCATGAACCCCTCACTTGTGTTTTCAATACAAACGGCCAACAAAAAATTCACAAAAATCACGAGTGTGGTTACTCATCCAAACCAGTTCTTCGACACACGCTACAATATAACTAAATCGGGCATCTTTGTCACTCACTGCACATAATACGAAGCTGCACTTAGACGAAACCGCCACTTATCCACCCCATTATTTGTGGTAAAAAACGACTCAATTCCTCACACATGATCCCCCGCTCTTCTCGTTTATCTAACGACCGCAAGAATGGCACGAATTTTACATAAATAATGCAGAGTAAAACGAGCTTATCCGTTTCCTATCCTCAACTAAAATCGGTGACCGCAAGTTTTTATGGAGCCGAGCATTGTTCGAGGTAAAAACGGGTTTTAAAGATGCAATTATTCAATGGCCCAATGCTAGACTGATTAAATATAATATAATTTAATTTCAATTGCTGTTTATAATTCAAACCCGACTTGCAAATACATCGGTCGATAGCCTTTGTATGAGAGCGGCCTTCATTGCAAAACGGACTTAGATGATAACTCTTCTAATTGCCACAATTCCCCATTCAGATACTTTATTTTGTCAAGCATGAACCGCAGATGGATCGCGCCTAGACGGGCCACACTCGTTCACTTTTGTCGCCACAATCTCGATTAGAAAAATATCAACCGAACATGTTTTGTTAAGTGTGGATCTGTGACGGATCTCGTCGTCGAGGCGCGGTTCATCTGTGGCCCATGCACAATAAATTTTCTGATTAAGATGTTTTGAGCCTAATTTGACAATTTACATGATTTCATATTCCAATTATAGATGGGATAAATATGGCATGGCCTGCGATTCTGTGACATGCGGAATGAATTGATCTAATTTATTTTATTTATTTTTATTTATTCAACTGTGAAATCCACAATAAAAATAAATATTATGTTTTCTCTGCATTTCTGTTTTGTGGGAAATCTTTTTATTAGGATATCAATATTTCAATGGCAGCTTGGATGCTTGGACAACTAAAAAACAGACATCCAAACTTAAACACCGGGCCAACTGAAATTTGGTGGGTGCGATGACCTAGTGGTTAACATGTTGTCATCGCAGGGTTTTAGATCTCGGTTTCGAGTACCAGCGATTCCGACTCGTTAATCCATGCCCACCACTCAACCCAGGGTGTAATAACTCCGCAGGCTAAGTCGAACAGGACTAAGATTATATTATTCCAGACTCAACCCTGTCCGTCTATATGTGGTGGCTGGTACATGGCCTTGGTCGGAGTGGTCCACTCCAAGAAGTGGCGAAAAAGAATTTGATCGGTTTGGGATATATTACGCTTAGAGTGCAGTTGGTGGAACTAAGCTTTGTATTATCTCCTCGCCATATAAATGACTTGAAATTGGTTTTCTCTAAAGCGCTGCTTTGAAGCGTTGTATAGAGTAAATTACATTAAACAAAACCTCTCACTATTCTAGCTATAAATTCAACACTTCAACTAAAATGACTCTACATCGCCGTTCCACTTAATCAATTGACCCAGCTATGCCATTTCAGCGCATCTTGTGCTTAAGTTTTGGCAATTTAGCTTTTTATAATTTGAAGTTTATTGCTATTGATTAGATTGATCGGGAAGAATCGGTCGATACAAGATACGGAAATCTATCAAAAAATTTTGACGTGCGATTGAAGACACTTGGGATTGGGTGCTATAAAACTCTGTCGAGCATGAGTCACGGATGGATCGCGCCGTCGAGACGCGGGTCATTTGTGGCACATGCTTGGCAAAGTGAAATTCGTGATTGGAAAATCTCTATATATTAACGGCGATGTATGGGCCGCTTTACAGAGATACAGTTTAAACGTAGCTTATACTTACCAAAACAAATAAATAGACTGGATGTAAATTGGGGCGTACAGGTTACACATTATTATTTTTAATAATTAACCATGCAAGAAATATTAATTGAAACTGGTAGCTAGTAATAGCAAAGTTAGATTTAAATTGCCCCAGTAAAAAAATTTTTTTTTTGCAAAATATAATGAAAATGGGTTTAAATGTATCATTTATGGATACTGGACGAAAGCAAAACATTTTGAATTCGACTCTTATTCGAATATTTTGGCAAATCGCTTATTCTACGGAAATATCAATGCCTTCCTTTGTTATCATATATCCCCTAACTCGGTTATCAAAATCGCAAAATCGAAAGCTACAAATTCTCTTACTATACTTATACATAAATAATCCACCAAAGTCCATGCGCTTACAGTTGAAATCCTTTGTGGTTTCAATGTTATTATTATCATATTAAGGTAGATATTTCAAGGTATTATTAGCTTTTGGCAATTTTATGATAAACCTATCAATTTTTAGCTTCATTTGCAGGTACCAGTTAGAATTTCAAAGGTCTTTTTTTTTGAAATAAGTCAAAAAAAGGCAAGATTGTTTTATTTTTTCTATTTGCCTGAAGGTAGTTACGCCATCAAAACAGGCAAGAATAAAAATTAGGTTCGAGATGGAAGTAGGGCTGGGGGATTCGAATCGAATCGAAGCGCAATTTATTCGAATCAATGATGAATCATTCATAGGAACAACAACTTGCTAAATAAACTAAAATTTTCATTTTTAACAACAAAATGCAATCGATTTTGGTCATATTTGACCAAAATCGATTATATTTTGTCGTTAAAATATGAAAATTGTTGCTCTTGGACATGTAGTGTGAGTTGAAAATGTACATTAAACTATGAATTTCTTAATTTTTTACAATGGAAGACAAGTTATAATAGTAATAATGGAATATTTGTTATTTACATGAAATTATTGATTCGATCAGATTCGAAAAAATTATTCGAATCAGATTCGAATTTTAAATGATTCGGTTTTGCCCAGCCCTTTGCCCTATAAAGTATAAAATAAAAAATGAATACTCAACACGAAGTATATAGACAAGACACACTACAACCCCTTAATCAGATTTAGTCTAGAGTACGAGTCGATTTATTTTGCTAAGACGACTCGAGTCGAGTCAAATCATAGAAAAAGTTGGGTCGAGTGCGACTCGGGAATACCAAACTTAGGAAGGAAAAGAACCGACTGGGTGTCACTTAAATAAGGAAGGGCAACTACGAAATACCAACAAGCGGATAACATCCCAAACGAAACTAAAAAGTTTACAGTGAGAAAGATATCTGCCCTGGGCAACCATCCTGGTAAAACCATCTACCACTGCTTCATTTAAGTTTCCTAATACGGCATGCGGGGAACTCATTGGGGCTCATCTAAAGTTTGCGCCTAACGCCGAAATAATGTGGGTAACTGACTACTCATATGATAGCGCATATTATTTATTGCAAATCTTGAACGCCTCATGTAATCAACTTCTTACTAATCTGCCTATCTACATTCCTTGTATTCTACGCTCTACTAAACACTAATGCAGCAGGATAATAACGATAACCATTTCCTCCCGACACCTTATTTGAATAAACCATGATTTTAACAAAGCAGACAATGATACTAACCCTTCTATTTTGCGGTCCATCCCAAAAATCCAACTCAAAATGCATATGATTTTTACGTACAATGAACCAGAACCTCACGATCTTTCTTATTTCCCCTATTTCACCCATTCACAGTTACGGCATATGAATTCGTTTATACAAAGACATAGAAGAAGAATAAATCGTTAGTCCATGCTACCGTGTCCAATCTATAATATAGCAATAACATCTTATCTTTCGTAATACCTATGAAATTTTAGTCTACGTTTCGTTTATTTTTGTAGTGTCTTTTTATAAAATGTAAAGTATACATATAGACCTAATTTTCGCTCTATTCACGTGCGTATATCAGGCATTGTGCCCGGGGCACGATGTTAAAACCAACAATCTATATAGGTACTATGCAAGTGCATTTATCCAATGATAAATTCAAAAATAAACTTATCCTAAGATCTAAATTTCTGTTTCAATTCTATCGGAAGAAACCCCGCGTTTTCCAGTTAGAAACACGTACACACATACTCTGTTTTAAGCTTAAGTCACTGATGGATCGCGACGCGAGGCGCGATCCATCTGTGTCTTATGCTTGACATTTTCTTTATAGCCACTGCTTGGTCACCACTCCGGCCCTGTACCAGCGGTCACTTATAGACGGACAGGGTTAAACTTCCCGATTGTTTTGTGTTATTTGAAAAACATATTGCTTATCAGAAAATCTTTTGTGTCAATTGAGAGAAATAATATTTTTTTTGTGAAAATGAGGGGTTTTCACGGTTATTATGATATGAGAAGTTGGGGAAAACAAAAATGGTGGTTTTTGTATATTTTTTTAGCATAAAATTCTTTTCCGTCCGAAGTGATCAAGAAAATTAAAAATTTTAAGTCGTTTTTAACTTTTCAGGCTCGTGCCACGGATGGGCCACACCTGGTCGACGTGGCCAAACATCGATACCTACAAATGGTATACAATATATTTCGATAACCTTTTTTTTTTGCTAGGAAGGCAATGTCGCGAGGATTTTACATGGAAATCACATATTTGAATTATACTAATTGTAAAATTTCACTAAATTTTTTCGTGCATTTTTGGATTGGGGGGTATTGAGATAACGACCCACCAATGCGCTACTGATGGCCCGCGAATCGAGGCGCAATCCATCTGTGGCTCATACTTGATCAAATAGGTTTGGAATATGATATGTAGTGTGATTCATGGCAAATATAAGCTGTTTATGGTCAAGTGTTTCGACGTGTTCCGCCAACAGCCTATATATTTGTTCAAGAAAATTTGATTTTTTCAGTTTTATTCAAAATTTTCAATTAAAATTACTGTCTAAGGAAGGTAATTTCAACGCATTTTTGTAACTAACAATATACAGGAGGATGAATTGTTTACATGTGCATCTATACTAAAGAAAAATTTACAATAACGCCATGTCACGAAATTCTTACCGTACATGATTGAGGCAATGGTGTTAGGGAATGACGCACTCACGTAAATTGACGCAATCTACGCTCGCAATGCGTTACCAATTTCACGCTTGATTATTGTTAAAAACAAACAAAGACTATCCTTCAGATCGATCCTTTAGTTGTGTTTCTGCCAAAAATCAATGTGGTATACTGACAACATCGCCTAGATAAGCTACAGAGATATATATTCCAATACTTACGAAGTGGCTTACTAAAGTCGTAGCATTTGTGGGGTAGCAGAAAACAATTTTGTATTTTGAAAAGACATTACGGATGGGTGCGAACGAAATCATTCATTTCAAAGTCCAAAGGCTTTTTGTACACCAAGGACAAATTAAAATAAGATTTGAAAATGCATTATGTAAACAAAGTCAATGGAATTGGCGCCCCTGTGGTTAACTGTTCCCAAACATTCAAGATACGTTCAACAACCAAGCAAAGTTCAAAGAGTTGAATATACAACCAAATCGTCTCGTTTTTCGAAATCGTATAAATTATTTAACAAACTTTTCTAGAAGCATAGCTATCAAAAAGACTGAAAAATAAAAGCACTTATATCAGACGAAAACAAAAATTTTAATTTGTATTTTTTCTTCAAATTTAAATTTTTTATTCAACTTTACATTTGTTTCGTAACTCTTGCACAACATTTGAGAATAAATATTTTGGTTGCACAAGCCTCGAGGAGGTCATATTTCCATGACCATTCTGGACTGGTCAGTTTGTTCCTTTCTTCTTCTGAAGAATTTCTAAACCCGGTCAAGTATCTAAAAAGGATCCTGTTCATGTATAACCAATCACTGTTTTTACTGACACCCAACAACCACGTTTACTCAACTAAACAACACGTCAAATTGACAGCCAAGTTTTACTATACACATTGATCCTTTCCTGCTGCTACACAGTCGCTGGTTTTTACAGACTGACCGCCACATAATAACGTTCTTTATCTAACTTTATTACAATACTATTAAAAAGATACAGAACATCAATGTAATTTAACATTAATAACTACTAATAACGTCCCGATAGCGAACTAATGAACAGCACAATAATTGTGAAATTTAAACCTCTCCCATGCTCGGTCCAAACATAAAAATATATGTCTCGTTTGTAATAATGATTTTAAAATGCTTTTTCATTCCACAGCCTTTTCCGACAATAATGGATTTTCTCTTTGATTTTGGCATCAATTCGAAATATGATTCCCAATGTCGCATTTGAAATTGCATTATGAATAATTCAAAAGTTCTAGCGACCTCACACTCTTATAATTCTCAAAATTAATGTGCGTTTCGCTGTAATTTGACCGTGAACAGAAGCGAATAAAATTTAAAACTTAATCCGGAAATATCGATGAAATTATTCTGAAAAATCAATTTTAAGGTACCTGTTTTCAAATTCGAAATAAAAATTTGCAATCAATTGTTATTATATTTACTTGGAAATTCAATGTAGAATTTATGAACATTTTAACAGCAACGGACGGGCTACAATTTTTCATTGACAAAGACGTTAATGAGATTATTTATTGTCTGAATATCAGATTGCAGCGGCGAAAATGACTCACGTGTTTGTTTTTATGACAAATATGGGCCATGTATGAACCATCTTTAATAAATTAATCCATCGCTCAATAAATATACGTCCAAATTGGGTCAATAACCGGTCTGTTTGGTCAAGTGTGACCTTCATGTCCAAATAAACATAAATTTGAAATATAGAGAAAAATGGATTTCTTATTACAAATTTGATTGAACCTATAATTAAAAACAAACAAAATTTGATTGGTAGTCATGGTTACTCCCCAAAATTACGATTAAAATTAAACCTGATGAAAATTTAATATACAATAATCACTCGATTTGTTCCTGCGGATTATTGTTTAAGCAAAATATAAAAATAATTTAATTAATTTATAAATATCAATATGTCAAGCATGAGCAACATATTGACCGCGCCTGATCGGCGCGATCCATATGTGCTCCATGATTGACAAATTATGTTGATGACACTTTTTGAAGGAATAAATAGGGTTGCCAAAATTAAATATAGATTGGTTTCTGAAACAAAATCGAATAATTTACCCGAATCGAATCGAATATTCGCAACAGTTATTAATAAAATAAACAATCATAGACATCTATTTACCATTTTGTAATTTACATAAAAATTCATACCAGTTTTGAAAAAAAAAAAAATGAAATTATGACTTTTTTGATTTTGCCAAAATCGAATAAATTATGGTTAGAATATCTTAAGTCAAACTGAATATTTTGGACAGCCATTATTATGATTTTACATTAAAATCAATACTGATTTCATCAATAACTTTATTACTGTTTTGGTTGAACGTGGGGGCCATTTAGGCTAGAACAAAAAATCTTAAAAAGGGATATATTCATGGGGACTTGAAAAAATGCTTTAAAATAGAGCCAGATTCGGTTCGAAAAAATGTGGTTTGATATTCGATTCGGAAAACTGTATGTAAAAGTGGTAATTGACCCTACTGGCTTTAGAATAGTCCTGATGTATGTTCTACGTGTCATATAAGACGACTAAAAGGAAGCAAAGAAGTGGTAGATAAATTTACCATCGCCCGGGTAGATACCACTCATTGCACTTTACCATGGTGGTTCAGTTCCGTTTGGGACGTTTTCCGCTTAGAGTGCAGTTGCTAGTACTATATCTTTTAGTAGCTCTGGTTCCTTTTAGGCTCTGCTTCCGGTCTTGCTCAGGGTGAATTTCAATAAAAAAAATACGTAAGAATAAAATATATTTGTTAGATTTTTATTAATGCATTTTGCAGCAATATCGCAATTAATAAGAGATTTAACATGGTTTTGCCACTGCACTGTAAAACATGGCAGTCAAATTACAGCTTTTTGGCAGTAATTTTATTCCGTAACATTGAATAAAATCTATAATACTACTGTTTTGGCCAAGTATGGGCTGACGATGGAACGTACCGCCACGGTGCGTCTATCAGCAGCCCTTGTTTGACATTCATCTCATCAACAAGATTTTGAATTTTCGAAGTTATACAATGGAAATACTCGGAAATGAACATTAGATTTCGATGCGCATTTTTCGTAGTATAAATGAGCAAAAAAATGAAGTATTTTAAATTACCCCGGAAACTTGGAAAATATTACATCGCACTACCCATACTAATCAATCTCAATACATTTACACTTTAGCGGCTAAACTGGAGATACATGCCCCACAGGTTGGGGAATTCGGGACGAGGAACATTCAGTCAAAATTTTTGGAATTTCAATTTGTGATTGAAAGTAAATATTTTTGTGCTCAGTAATATTATATATAAAATTTGATCATTTTTGTCCAAAATAATGAATTATTTTGCGCCTGCAGTGGGCAATTCATGATTGCGGAAACCCAAATGTTTTGAAATTTAGTGCCTCAGCGACCTTTCTCTCCTCTCCCTAAGATCCGATGTCTTCTGCCGGCCACTCTCTCTACATCCCTGCTTATAGGCTTCCGCCTGATGTTAAACTTTGCCCCCAAAACATATATTTATTTTCAATCTTTCCAACTTTTAATGTTGATTATACAATGCTAGTTCTAATTTTGTCGACAACGTGATACAGCGATAAAACGCTTTAAGGCGTAACTCTTTTGCGGTTCCGAAATTGCTGACAGCAAAAATAATAAAAAAGTTGCAGTAAATTTACATTTCATTTGCAGTATTTGTTTATTTCAAAAGTTAACAACCGCCATGTTGATGAGATTTATGCGAATTATGGGCTGTTGATGGACCGCACCTCGACGGTGCGTTCCATCAACAGTCCATAATTAGCAAAAAAGTCGATTTTGTATTTTTATTTTGAATAGGTGCAAGTTGAAATTATTGTTAAAAAGCGGTAATTTTACTGCATTTAGGTTAGAGGTTTATACGAGAAGTTTATCGCAAATTATGATTTAACATTTCTCTTTTTCCGCTGCTTCAAATATTTTCTAATAATAAACTGATTTACCCAAACACTCGTAAACTCGAACAAAATGTTGAACTCAACAAATATACCTCAGTTGAAATCCAGGATTATATAAGCTTCTTATATAATAGACAAACGTAAGAACGGATACGTTACCTTGGTGGATATCATTTCGGTATCGCAGGTTGGTGATATCCCGGTGAGTCCGGCTCGTTAATCCCTCCCCCCACTCAACCCCGTGTGTAATAACTTGAACAGGTTAAGCCTAACAGGAAAGATGACAAATTTTGCATTACATTTTATGGAAACTGCAATTTATTTTTATAGCCACATCCCCATGCAGAAGTATTGTACGATTTTTTAAAGGCTACTGAAGTGTCTTTAAATCTGTACATTAGTCAACCTTAAAATGTGATTCTGACTACCATCACTAGTTCCTCGCTCATCTGTATTAACTACATGGACTAGAATCAAGCGTAAACTATTATATAAGAAATACTAGACAGCCTTGTGATCTGAGTCCAATTTCGAATATTTCGTCTGCAACAATCCACACAACATCCGCGATACCGTTTGTAGTTAACAGAAATCCACAAACACATTGACTATCACAAAGAGAGTCACAGAACGACAACGATTTAAAAAAAAATGTTAAAATCAATATAAATTTTGCAGTTATATCTTCATTGAAAGACTTTATAAATATTGCCAAGCATATGCCACAATTAAATCGCACTTAAAAAGTGCGATTTAACTGTGGCATATGCATGGCTGAAAATCATCTCAAATACTTGTTTTAATTACAATAAAAATGTAGTATATTTTACTTCTTTGTTTAGAATTGTTTTTAAATGACTCATTCACCGTTAAGTGTTTGCTATTTCTTAATTTAACGATTAAGAAGGACAGTCTTTCAATAATTTCGAATCCAATCGATCGGCAAATAGACAAACAAAGGCACTGAGTAATATACATTCAGTGTTCAGAAAATAGCAAGCGGGATTCACCCCGCCTTTTACGCAACTGACGACCACTTAATATCGCACTACACGTTTACGTTTTTTCTAGGTTTGTTTTATTTTACCCTTGCGTTGTATGCAAGCACAATGCTCTGCATGCATTTACTTAATTTTTCCAATGAAACAGAACAGTTTTTAAAAAAGCTGACGAAGAGTCCTCGTTTCGTTGCGTGCGTTTGTGCTTTGTGGGCATGTGAACACGACTGACTCGAAGCAATGTAGGCGTGTAATATTGCCGTTTTTATTTTGTTACCCGAAACGAAATGCAACGCATCGGTAGGAGAGCTTCACGCGTATTGCGGCCTCTATGCGGTTAACAGCGACATGAAATGTAGTTTCATGTACCACTAAAAGTGGAAAACAACCCAAACAGATCTGAACTACTATAGTGAACTGCATTTAATGCTATCCTCCCTGGGCAATATAAAAACCATATCCTTCTTCTCTGCTTTCTTTTAGTCGTTTTTCTCTTACAATATTCTGGGAATACGGTATGAAAATTCTTAACCCATCACCAAGGGCAGATATAGCATAGGCAAACTGATGTTTAAAAATATGGTGGTCGGAATGACCTCCGTTGACAATGCCATTGGCAAGTTCGTAAAGAACTTTATACGTCCATTCAAAAATACTTTGTAATTAGTCTTTTAAGCTTTACTCACAAACAAACTGATACAAATTGATCAACTAACTATTATAAAGTATCCGAGTTTATTAGATTTGACATTTTTAATTTCCAATTTTCAATCACGTGTAAATTAGAGATAGAACTTCTATCTGAAAACTTTCGCTCAGCAAGGTTCTGTCGACCATGAGTTACTAATGGATCGAGCCGTCAAGGCGCAGCACATCTGTGGCTCATCTGTGCTTGGCAAACTAAGTTTTCTGATTGGAGCAAGATATTCAGGCATACCACGTCAACTGATCATGCTTGATTGAGGTATATTACAATAATAGCACTAAGCTAAGTCATAAATATTTCCTCAGAACATGTTTCGACAAGAATTGGCCTCTGAAGGATCGCGTCGCCGAGGCGTGGGCCATGATTGCCTAGATACAATTTCTGGTTTGAGCATACTCTAAAATCTACGAATTCCATATGTTTTTACAACTTTTTTAACTATTTACGTAAAATAATAATTGATTCGCAACCACGAAAGTATTAAATTTCAGTTTTGTTTTCCACGAAAATTAACCTTTAATGAAATATTTATCTTATCGATGCAGAGAGACGTAAAATGTCGTTATTTCTGTCCAGTTTTGTAAATAGATATGCAAAAATGTGAAACGTTATCTTGCAGATATATTTTTTCTTTTGCGAAATTTCGCGAATTTGATGTTGTTTTTTTTTTATTTTATATATATATTCACTCGTTTGCATGAGTCACAATCGGGCTCTGTACTTGTGATAATATACATACTGAACAGTTCATAGCGCAGTTCTTGGTACTTCCTTCTTAGTAGCCCTTCGCCATTTTGGGCGCGATAGCTGCCTGGTGTTTCTCATATTAGCATCACAGATGGAAAATCTTGGGTTGGAGTTCCGGAAAAATCGGCCTGCTATTCCATACCACCAAACCTAGCTTGTAATAACTTGGGTAGGCTGGGCTGAACTGTAAAGATAACATTCCAATAATACTAACTTCTGTTCATCTTTAAGTAGCCGTACGTCAAGGGAATTGCTCGGAATGATTCGTTCAAATGAGTGACTTTAAAAACAAAAATGGCAGTTAGCTGGGTCCTTTCCAGCCTTGCCTCCTCCAGCAAACTTCATTTGAAAAATGTTGGAAAGCAGTACGACTTTGTCAAAAAATTTTCGCATACATTCATTTACCATTTACCATAACCTGCGATGATAGCACATATAGGGCTGGAAAAAATCGAATCATTTGGAATTCGAATCTGATTAGGATAATTTTTTCGAATCGGATCGAATCTATTTTTACTATCACTATTATTACGATAATTAAGAATTTCACAGTTACAACTTACAAATATTAAATTAAACAGACTTAAAAGCGAGGTATTTTCAATTACACCCCGGTCAAAAAGCGATATTTTTCATTTTTACGGCAAATGCATTTTGTCGTTAAAAGTGAAAAATCCCACTTCATTTGGCGAGTTTTTTGTTCCTATTGACGGTTCACGACTTATTCGAATAATCCGTGCTTCGAATCATAGAACCGAATTGCCCAGCCCTAAGCACATACAGGGTCATCACGACCGTTGGTCCGATAGTGCACTTAAAACTAACAAGTCAGCGTGACCGTTATGTATTGTATACTGGTAAGATACTATCTAAAAACTCAACCCAGAACTAGAAACTTGACGATGGATTAGCGTTTCCAAATTGATTAAGCTGCAAGCCCAAACTTCAGCCAAGGATACAAACCTTAGTTTCTTTAACCCAATAAAAAAATGGTTTTGTCAAGCCTGAGTCACAGATGGACCACGCCACGGTGCCGCGCTCCATCAGTGGCTCATACTTGCCCAAATTGAGGTAGTCGATTGTCCTATATTTATATATACATATAGTCAGATAACACCCCTTTTCAATATCATTTCGAACCAGTCTATTGTTCCTGTCAATAACTCTAATCTTCTAGTGAGTGAAGTCGAGCTAGTCAAGTCAACGTTAAAGTTGATTTCGAAACCATTATTTCCCAGTGAGGAATGGTTTGTGCTCACCTGTTTTGTTAAGCATGAGTCACTGATGGATCGCGCCGCCCAGGAGCGTCCTTTCAGTGACTCGCGCTTAACAAAAGCTGTACGTCGATTGAATTGCTAAAAGTTAGTTAAAAATTCCTATGCGTTGACCATGATAAATTCTAATGCTTTGTTCGGCGCCTAAGATAAAAGTAACAACTATCGATATATTTCCATTTTCTTCAATCCATCAATTATTTGTTTCCCTTGGGTAGCAGAGGTCGTATAAGTCGGGAAAAATCCTATAGTACATTATAGTATTTTAATTATTCATCCCATGTAATGAGTCTTACTTTATTGCAAGAAATCAAAGTCATCTAGAAATCGTGTTCAATGTATCATTATTTGCCTGAAATTCGTGCTCAAAATCAAAAGCGTGATTTTGCTTTGAAAAATTTTTACCTTGAATATACCTACACTACTTTACTTTAGTGATGACAACCTGGTTATTTTTAAACTGGGTAAAGTAAAACGAAATTACCACAAAGCTAGGTAAAGCATTACTAGGTAACCTAGTTTCACTTTCAAAATTCGGTAGTACTTAGACTAAAAAGTTAGGTAAACAAGGTAACTGTCGTTTTTAATAAATTTGAAGGTAAAAATTCTTTAAATAGCCTTTTTATATTGAAAATATGGTTCAACTAGTTTTCTATACCGGGTACATAGTTGTTTCAACTAGATACCAAGTTGTAAAATAGTTAAATTTACCAAGCATATTTACATATATTTTTACATACGTTACATTTGCAGTTTATAATATCAAACAGAAAAAAGGTAAAAGTTAAACTAGATAAGTTATATATTCTTGAAACTAGATAAAAAGTAGTTTGAAAAAAAACTCGGTAAGATAAGTGTTCTGGGTAAACTACGTACTTTTACCTAGGATGGCAACACCACTTTACACTAGATAACAGGACCCACGTAGTAAGATAAAATTCTGGGGTAATCAAGTTTTTGAACTGAGAGCTGTTTGGGTATTAATAAAGAAGGGGGGTTGTCTGTTCAATTTTACTTTGCTTCCAGTAGTCTCATCCTCTAAAGCGAATCTGGCGATTTTCACACCAGAGTTAACGAATTCGCCATTCGACAGGAAAAAGGAAAATTGTTTTGTTTGTTAGCGACTTTGTCTAAGTTACAACTTCTAAAGTACTCACGATGAAATACCAAAATGAAATAATACGTAAAATTATAAGTCGAATTAAATACGCCGAAGCTGCAACTTTCCTCAAACTCTTACATCGATTGGATTATATAAATAAATAATAAATATATCATTCTGCAGAACAATCAATGTTACCGTAAGTGTAACGTCTAGCATCTATATCTAAATACACACAACACTGACGCCGCCATCTTATCTCTATTAGTAACACCTCAGCGTCTGACCTCATATTAATAAATGTTATACTTTCTTCGGACATAAGAATCCGAGTTACTTTCGATCGTTAAAGAAAAGATAACGCCCACAGCAAACACGGATTATAACAAATCCACGCCACAAATATAATTCCACATACTTTGTCAAGCCTAGACCATATGTGGATCGCGCCATGTAGGCGCAATCCACATATGGTCCACGCTTGGCAAAGTAAAGTTTTTTTTACAGGAAAACATCAAAGTATATTTTTGATGATATGCAGTAGATATCTTATACACGGCGTAAGCATGGGCGCTCTAGCATTCTCTAAAATTACTAAAATATTTGCAATAAGTTTTATCCGAGAACAATACCCCTTAGCGATGGGCCAGACAATCGAACCCTAAATTTAAACTTTCAAATTTGTTTGATTTCAGATTATGAAAAGACATTGTAATTTTTGATATTTTTGTCAAAAGGCCGAGTTCACAAAAGCTTTTGTTTGATTTCCAGTAATAAAAGAAATTTCTCGAGATAGGGGTTGTAATAATGTCGGCAATGAAAAGGAGGTTTCTCCCGTTTTAATTTTTACGGTAAGGTAAAGTAGTTAGATGAACCTATGGGGGCGGGCTTTGGAATTTCACTAACGTTTTTTCTAAATGGAAACAGCGAAATGCTAGATGGTTCTACCATCGACCAGCGTACGCACTGTACTTAACAAAACGAAACGTTCAGTATTTGGGATATTTTCAGTTTAAGGGTACAGTTAATGTTCAATGATTTGGAAAACAAATTGCACGGATATGAAACAATGATATACACCATTAAAATTTATTGATACTACTGAAAAAAAACGGTATAATATGCCAATAAACACATTGATATTAATATCGTTTCAAAGATCTCCGAATATTTTTAAAGAATCGCTTAAGTAGATCAACTTAAAGAGTTGTCATTTTCCACAGCTCAATGTAGAAAAGTCTGCCAAACGAATTTTACAGCTCATCTACTGGTTGATTTAGCAATGTTTTGGAATCTCCATGTTAGATACATTTTTCACTAAAAAGCATTAGGAACACATTTCATCAATCGTTTTCAATGGGTTCTCTTAATGACCCATTAAAAAATTAGGAATCCATTTTGATAAAACCGCTAGACCGACTATGAAATCTTATATATATTTTGTTGCTACGCTGTAACAGAAAATGCAGCAAAATCACTTGTCTTTGACAGTAATTTTACTTGGCGGTATTAAAAAAAAATCAAAATTGACTTTTATGGCCAAATATGGGGTGTTGATGGAACGTACTGCAAAGGTGTGGTCCATCAACAACCCATAATTGGCATAAATCTTACCAACATGGCGTTTTTGAATTTTTGAAATATGCAATGACTACAAATGACCAGTAAATTTACTGTACGCACCGTCCAGGTGAGTTCAGGTGTTTAATGCGAGTTAGTCATATTCTATTGCCAATTATATTAATCCCGAATGTTGATTACTATTTTTATAATCTTAAAAAGAGACAACTACGATGGATTTCAGTAGTGTCCAAATCCTGGAAATATATGTTGGTGAGTATGTAACACTGATATCAATGTCGTCGAAACGCATCCCATCTATGGTTCATGTTAGACAAAATAAAATCAGTAAATGGAAAAAAGGTAGTCGAGACTATGTTTATACCATTTCTATTAGAGTAGCGAATCTTAACAAAGTCAATTTTCCTTTTTTCTTGTTTTGCCCAATACTAGCTAGCCAATACAAGTTCATGGTCGTGATGGCCTAGTGGTTATCATGTTGGCATGGCAGGTTGAAGATCTCGGTTTCAAGTCCGGCGAGTCCGACTCGTAAAATCATAAAATAATTTAGGTAGACTAGGCCGAACCAGAAAGACCATATCTTTTCAACAACTCTAAACCCTGTCAATATATAAGTGGCTTTTGGTACAGGCCCTTGGTCAGTGTGATCCATCATGAAGTGGGCATAAAAAAAAAACGAAAGAAAAATGCAAGAAATTAAGGACACAAAGAATGGTAGATGATTTCAACATCTCATAGCACTTTTTTGTACATTTTTTTTTGAGTTCTGTATGGAATGGTTTAGGATTAGGGGAAGAAGGTTTTTTTTTTTTTTTTTGTAAAATATAAGCTAAAAATTATATTAAAATCATAAATTATGCAGAAATGAAAATAAATCCATCAAGGCCAACGCCCTCGGATCGTAAAAGTATGACGCAAACTATAAATTTCAATGAAGGCGTAGCCGAACGTCAAATACAATAACATTGAAGTGTGCTTGGAAAAGCAACGTTGTGACTTTGGAAAGATCAATATGTTAGAAATTACAATGGTGTCATTCATAAGGCCAGGTCGAATTATAATGCAAGCATAGCTGGGTTTTTTCAGATTGTACTGATCACAAATATTTGATACATTTTTTGCTGGAAAAACGCTTGAAAGGAACCGGAATACTCACTCACTCATATAGAAAGAGCTGCTCTCAGTCGGGAAAATATCGTTTTGTCAAGTATGAGTCACTGATGGTTCGCGCCGCCGAGGCGCGGGCCATCTGTGGGTTATACTTGAAAAGTATAATTTTTGGTCGAGCTATCAAAACTGCAGTAATAGCAGTTCCATTCTAAAAGTAAACATCCCAAACAAAACTAGACCAATAATAAAAAGTGAAATGAGTGGTATTTGGGCGATATTGCACTCATCCAAATTTCATTTCAATATAAAAGTTTATTTATTTGAACTTTTCAAGTATAAGTAGTCACATTTAGACATTTTTTTACAATATAAAAATTTTCTCTGACAACTTAAATTTACTTTCAATTTCAATTAAATCAACTTTCATTTAAACTAGAAGTAAAATTCACAAAATTCTAATTTATTTTGAGCATTACGGCGACAACTCAGTTACCTTTCATAAGAAAAAGTTACTTTGTGAGATTTCCGACTGTATCACAATAATCCGTTCCACGATTTCATTTGAAATCCAATAGTCTTGCAATACAAAAGATACTTGTAATTCACTCATTAAATACTCTTTAACTTTACCGTACACTTTAACAAAAATGCAGTAAAACCAATGCTATTTGACAGTAATTTAAGTCGGTTATATTGAAATAATATTATAAAACCCACTTTTTGACAAAGTATGGGATGTTGATGGAGCGCACCGTCAAGGTGCGGTCCATCAACAGTCCATACTTGGCAAAAATCTCATCAACATTACGGTTTCAAATATTGAAAATATATAATTACTGTAAATATATGGTAACTTCACTGCGCTTTTGTGGCAGTGTGACTGTAAATATAATTAAGATTTCAACTATATCTCAAACAAAAAAGACAAACTATGCAAACTAACGAACCGTATTCTGACATTTTACCTTCCCAGATGTTAAACACGTTTAAACTCGCGTTGACATTTGAAAACTAAAGTAAACAAAGGAATTGATTAGGTATCTTGAATACTGTTGAAAAGAAGAGGAATATCAGCACGGATATCGTTACGTTATTTAGAATTGGAATGCGATTCGGATAATTTTAACGAATCGAATCACTAATATTATATAAATACCGAATGTCGGGATTTACCGTTACGATTCATCCCGTTATCAAAATCAAAGAAGTCATGACTACAAATTTAATAATAATTTAAAATCCCCACTCAATTGCACTGGGAAGAAATCAATTTGACCAAAATCAAGCACATTCTGACGGTATTTTGTCGTTAAAATATGAAAATTCTTCCTTATTTTGCAAGCTTTCATGTTCCTATCGCCTATTTCGGTTTGAGTCAAAGTTTTTTGAGATTCGGGTCCATTTGAATGACCAAATCAAATAGCCCATTACAAATGGACAGAGGCTTGTTTGTCTTGGTTTAATTTTAATCAGTGGCCATCAATTGCCCATACTTGGTATAGGAAAAAATAATAATCGATGTGGTAACAAATATCTCTGGCTGATTCAACGCTTATTTCTAAAAGAAATTGCCGATTTTAAAGAAAATTGATAATGTATAAGCTACGAAATCAGCATCATTTTCCGCAAAATACCTCGAAACCTATATGACGTTCTTTAAGACTGTTCAAACTCTTTCATCCCGCCTCCTTCCTTTTCCTACTAAACCGGTAATCCCTAAACCCAACGCCTCAATTAGGAATTTCATTTACTCAAGCAAGCACCACATGTACACCGAGAAACTATATGCTATCCGTGAGTAACTAACACTTGATAAAAAAAACTTGTTGGGAAATATGGAGGACACTGTATCAAAAATGCAGTAAAATCACCATTATTTGACAGTACTTTTGCATATTGTTATTGATACAAAACTACAAAAACGACTTTTTCGGTAAATTATGTGCTGCTGATGGACCGCACCGCCGAGGTGCGGTCCATCAGCAGCCCATAATTTGCGTAAATTTTATCAAAAATGAAGTTTTGAACTTTGGAAATAAACATTTACTTCAAATTATTAGTAAATTTACTGTACTTTTGTTGCTAGGTAAATCCATTTCTTGCAAAACGTTACGAGTATGTCGACACTCAACCTTTGATCATTATGAATAATGTGTTTGCTGCAAACCGGAATGACATTTTATTCAAATGAGCTGTTATGGAAATGACCTTTTCAATACAACGGGTCACAAAATACGTTTAATCCTTACCAATGGATGATCTCCCATGTTTATCTTCACTTGCGGTACGATTATATAGATTTATTGGCAAAACACAGATCTAAAAAAGAGAATTTTAGAAAGCAATTTTTAAAAGCATGCTCGCCATTCCTTTGAAGTCGACATATATATTCGTATTCATGTGTTTTGCTTGTGGGGGGGGGGGGGTTGAATTATTGTTATTACTTGTGTTTTAAATTTATCGCGGGGTTAAACCCGAAGGCGCTATACATGTAACTTTGCAACGTCTATGTATGCATTGCGTATTACAGCGACTTTGCGACAATGCGACCACGCTTAACTGATTGAGAAACCGAGCAGAATCGTTTGTATGCATCGTACGCATGCTAGTATAGCGATCCACGAGCTCCCTTTCGTGGCGAAAGAATTATTCAAAAAAAAATTGAAATTGTCAAATGCCCATAACCTTGTTTATAAAAAACGTCAGAAAAATTACAAACCCGCAAAAGTGCATAAGATTCGCATTTCAATTCCGAAAGACCCATTTGTTTTTAAAAAGAATCATAATACCTCGAAGCAAATTTTTTAAAATTTGTTCCGATGATACAGATGGATAAAGAAAACTATTTTATATATTATAACAAATTGCACGTAAATCATTGGATTTGGAAACATTCCATCGACACCTGTTTGTCCTTTGCAAATGCATTTTCTTTTTAATGGTTTCGTCTTAAGAAACCATATTTAAAAAAAAATAAATTTGAGTTTCACTAATGCAGCATTCTTCATGTCACTCGACCTATCGTATTGAGGGGGGGCATGCTATGTGCCCCCATTACCGACCAAAAAATAGCAGGATGGAATTTTTAGTGTTTTGAAGCGTAGGGAATAACAAAAATAAAGGAGTTCAATATTTAGTTTATTTAAAACCCTGAAGTTACATATTTGAGCGTTTTGAGTTTTGTCGCGAATTCTGATTTGCTTAGCCCTTATATATATATATATTAAAAATGTCATTTTTAGGGCAAAATGTTTACTACGTCTATTCACTCATATGATCTGATTTTGTGATAGGTTCATGAACAAACCACAGCAAATAATCAAAAAAGCCAAGTATAGCCAGTAGGTTATTTTCTATGATGTACCATTGATATGCTTCAGTATTAACGATGTTCCATGAAACGTAACTCATTGCTCCGCCTAATTTATGACACCGATATCTCTTGGTATATGTCCCCACGATATTTCGTCCCTTGAAAGTGCTGTTCGAAAAAAGTGTAAACTAAGTGAAATTTTCGTGTAATTCTAATATGAGTTGTAACACGACAAAGTTTTCGATTAATAATTTGATTCGATTGAGTGTGACACTCAAGCATTATTCATAGATGAATCGCGCTTTTCAGCGCGCTCCATCCATGAATCAAGCATGAGTACAAATACCACTATAGACAAAGCAATCAATAGTTACTCTGAAAAATCATTGAATCACACATCTTTATCTCGAAGTGCAATTCAACACTGTTTACAAAGCGGTTGAACAAAACGACTATTTCAATATGGATATCTGATGACAGAGTTACCTATTATCCCATTGCTTACATATGTCGTTAAAATCCACCATTCCACGCCTTTAGTGAGCAATATCACTCCGACAATAGATTGAGTTAAGCCTATAAGTTGCTGGTATTAGTGCATTGGGGGTGTGTTGGAATATAGCTTAGAGACTGTTATACTGTCATATGTGTTTTGCCAAACGCATAAGGCATGTATAGATAGAAGACTTGTATATCATTCAGGAATCCATATTTATTATTTATAGATAGCTCGCAAGAAGGGCCGGTATTAAGCTTGCCACATTCTAAATAACCCTTGGCGTTACCTGCTGTCTTAGCTTACCAGAGATGTAAGATTGATTTAAAGAATTGAGAACAAGTTTAGCATATTTCGAATGATTTAAATGTCTGTTTGGAACGCCAAAAGAAGGTTTGTGACCAGCTAATCCAAACTTTAAATATTATATGAAAAAGACTTAGGAAATATCGGTAACTTATCTTCGCATTTCCTCAATGATTAAGATGCTATACTGTTAACTTCATCTTATCTACTTATCTTATCTCGGTACTATCAAGAAATGCGACAGATGTCAGTCTAAGCTTCCCAGTGTTTTTGAAACTTGGAAGTGATTTCCAGGACTCCTAAAAGGAGAAATAAGAATTTAGACTATTAACAGGAGCAGAAGTATTTTTATCTATTGTTGCAAGCTAAAAAATACGATTCGCACTTACCTTTTTTGCTTAGCTTCTTTCTCAATCTGGTGAAGTTCCGTAACAAAGGGTTTCGCTGGGACTGGGAAGTTTAATCCGAGTTCGAATCGATCCGAAGCACAAATTATTTGAATCATTCGTGAATCGTCAATAGGAACAAAACGGAATTTCCATTTTTAACGACAAAATACAATCGATTATGGGCAAATTCGAACAAAATCGAATGTATTTTGTCGTTAACATAGGAAATGTTTTCTTTTGGACATTGAGTGCGAATTGAAAATACATTGCTATTAAGTATGGTATTCTAATATTAGTAATTCATAACAATGAATTTCCTTATTTTCATAACGGAGAAAAGTTGTAATGGTAAAAATTGGATATTTGTTATTTATAGGGAATAGGTGATTCGATTCGATACGAAAAAGTATCCGAATCAATATCGAATTCTAGATAATTCGGTTTTATCTAATCCTAGATTTTGCCTATTTAATATTATTCTTGCTATAGATATAACTTATCACAAAAAAAATCTTCTCTGCACTTCAGAATTATTCGTAAGAATTTCAAAAACATGGACAAACTTACGGTTCCAAGTTGCGTTCAATTTCATGGTACCGGTAGTCTAACCACAGGTTCAGGAGACCAACTGTATGTTGATAAAACAACAAAAAACTACAGAAGATGGGTCTATCATAAACAACACAAGAAAATACCTGATCTGTGTGTGGATAACTATGGAAATAGAAGATTGATTGAAAAGATTGAAAGCACTGGAATTGCAATTTCTTCAGGTGAGACTATGTATTTTTTTTTTTTAATTTTGTTTTTTAAAATACAAGACCAGAAGTTTTATTTTGCCAACCATGAGCTTCCGCGGCGCGATCCATAAGTGACTCATACTTGATAAAACATGTTTAAGTATTTTTTACTGATTGGGTACTCTCACATTAAAGGCACATTGCAAAAAAAAAATTTTTTCGAGCCGTTGGGAATCTAGTATTTTATGTATCTGATTTACGAAATCATTACAGACTACAAGCATCTAGCAGCGGAGCAATTTCAACTTGCAATGAAAGAAGCAAGTCTACAGCTTACAAATCCAAGATCTGATAGTGCTGATGCGTTAGACAGGTAATATTTGAATATTTGTTAAATATGCCATACGTCGTTGAAAAACATGTGAACAAAATTCTTTAGGAAGTGGTAGGTAGTGTTACCACCGCCCAGGGCAGATACCTCTTTACCATGGCGGTTCAGTTCCATTTGCGATGTTTTCCGTTTAGAGTGCAGTTGCTGGTCCTTAACTTTTTAGTAGCTCTTTGCTATTAAGTGGCCGTTAGTCAGTTTTTGACTCTGCTTCCGGCCTTGCTCAAAGTGAATTTCAATGAAAAAAAATTGAAAAAAGGGTACTTCAACCCCTTGTCAGTGTACTTGGAAATATTATCAGAGATATAGAGAGCAACGGGGAGTAGTCTTTTAATAGGTTTGCATTATTTATTTCTTTTTTTGAACTTCGAAAGAAGTTTGTATCTTGAAACATTGTCGGCTTGACAAAAGTCTTTGCGCCTTTTTTACATTTCCAAATTATATATTTGGTCGAGCTATGGAACAGTCCCATTTGTTTCCAGTAATCCTGAAATTATGTGTGTTATAAATCAGAAATTGCATTTCGTCAAGAATTTGTCACAGATGGACCGCGTCTTATCGACAATGACACATACTTAGCAAAAGATACTTTGACAATATTTTTCGATTAGTTGGCAGTGTTGAAGAGACTCGAGTCGAGTCGCACTCGAGTTATGTTTTTCAATGACTTGACTTGACCCGAGTCGTCTCGATTCGTACTCTACTTGTAAAATGCAGGCACGACTTGACTTGCGACTAGGGCTGGGCAACTCGATGTGCTCGGGGATTCGAATCGCTTCGAAGCACAGAATATTCGAATCAATCATGCATCGACCATGTAACAATAACTTGCTGAACGGAGAGAAATTATTCATTTTTTATGACAAAATGCAATCGATTTCGTTCAATTTGACCACAATCAATGGTAAATTATGGTTAAAAATGATAATTTTCGTTCGTGGTCATGGAGTGTAATTGAAAATACATTGTTTTCCAATCTGTTTCTGCCAATATTTATATTTCGTAAATATAAATTTCTTATTTATGATAATGAAGACAATAACGAATAGTAAAAAAGGAGATATTTGCTATTTTCATGGTATCAGCGATTAGATGCGATCCGAATCAGAATCCAAGTCCAAATGATTCGTTTTTGCCCAGCCCTACACGGGACTTATCCTGAGTCTGCAATCATCTTTTGAAAAATAACTTTGCCTGCCATGACTCAAAAGAGAAGAAAACCCATCTCCCAGAGGAGTATACAACATGCAATGTTCCCTACCGTGAAATCCGTGTTCGTGATTATTCTAAATAGATACTTATATACTTATAAAGTGGGAGATGGCAGATTAATCTTTCATTGCTGTTTAATAGTTTTTGAAATGAACTCGTGACTTGAGTTGCAACTCGTAAATATATGACTCGACTTGGCTTGAATCGCTAATTTTAAATTTTGGTAATACATGGGCTCGACTCGTAACTCGTGTGTGCTCCAACTCGATTTTACTCGGGACTCGAAGTGAAGTGACTCATTCCCAACACTGTTTCCCAACACTGTTCCCAGGTAGTACATTACACGAAACGAAATATATTATATATAAATATATTTTACAGGCTCGGTGAAATCTGCCTCAAAGCGAATGAATGGGGGAAAGCTATAACTTGTTTTGAATATTCCCTGCACATGAGAAAACGTATGTTCGGTGAAGACACTGTACATGAGAAGACACTACAATCTCTCGTTTATCTAGGAACCGCGTGGGCAGAATATCAGAATATTCATAGGTTTGTCGAAAGAACGTTTCAATTTTTTTTATGATCTTGAGAATTTTTTTATAATTGGATGCAGATGTGGTTACGTAACTGGCAGGTTAATCATAAATTGTTTTTACTACATGTTAAAATAACAAATCTAAAAATTACACGTTTCCTACAGTACTATTTTAAACTTTACAAGAAAAAATAAAGTTATAAATGAGATATATATATTATACAACTTTTCCTAATTTAAAATCATTTGAAAATTACCAATTTTGTTCGTGGTGAGAAACATACAATGTTACCATAAGACCTCTGCTTTTATATACGCTAGTATAGATATAGTATGCAGTTCCAATAAATATTCCACACTTCAAAAAATTAGATTACAGCAACAAATTCTCTTCCCACGGTTGCTGTTCAATTATTTTTTCATAATTTGCAGATCTATAATAGTATTTGAGAAAGCACTTGAAATGGCAAAAGAACTTGCCGTCAGAGGCCCTGGTAGAGACGAAAGGGTAGCTGAGATATTATATAATCTAGGGTGCTGTTGGGAGAGACTACACGAACACCATACCGCCCTCTCGTGCTACGAAAAATCCGAAAAAATAAGACGAAGAATAATGACTCCGACAATATGTCAAAAACCTCGTGTTAACTATCTTAATTGAATTATTTATATACGTTTTTTGATTTTTTTTATTCTTTTTTATATCTATTTTAGCACAACCATAACAAATTGTTTATAAGAAAACTTGGAAAACCTAGTCTAATAATGTGACTCTGGCCGTTGTTGAATTGTGCCGCGGCCCATTTGTGGGCAATGATTGATACGAATGCAAGATATCTTAAAAATACTTCATATATATATGATGCTTTTATTTGTTAGTGTGACAAAGTTTCATTTTCCTTGTTTTTGTCTGTTTATTGGCAAATGAGTATTGAAATATTATGACTAAAATAGATTATGGTATTTCTCGTGCCGTTTTCAACATTGCCTGGAATAATAGAGCCAATTAGCAATCAACAAAAGACCGGAATCCTATTAGGTAACAATATGTACCAAATGATACTTTTCTGATAATGATCCATTCCTAGCCCTAGGTCAAAGTTTGACATGCTCGAATGATCAAGGACGATATCCATGCTTTTTAGTCTCAAGAACGTCGATGCCATGCTCGGGTCTTGTGTGATTGCCTTTCCGGAATGCTATATATGCTGTGCTTTTTATGTTTTAATAAATTGTTGACTCGCATAAAAAACCTGCTTATTTATGGTCGCAGAAATGGGATTCGACCCCCTGCCTCCATTTACATAATGTAAGATATATTGAACGATCATTTGCTCTAAGCATAGTCTAGCTTCGTTTGCAATCAGAAATTTTATTTTGTCAAGCATAAGCCACAGGTGGACCGTGCCTAAGCGGCACGATCCATCAGTGACTCATACTTGACCAGAAATGTTTGGCCAAAATACTTTTTACTATGTCTATCGTGATTATGTATAGGCTTTGATATCAATATCAGGTTCATATGCTGTCTTTTACATTCATCTCTTATAGTCTATATAATCTTTATAGGTCGTTTTTATTTTTGATTAATTGAAAGTAATTGTAATAAATACAGTATATATATTGTTTAACTTTTTAAATCTCCTTTTTACCTTCAAATGTCAACTTTGAGATGTTGAAGATGGCGTCACGTTCACAGATACCTCCCAGTACAATCTAATATTATGGCTTAGTTTTACTTTAAAGTATGCTATGTTTTCCGCTTAAAGTGCAGTTGCAGGTGCTACATCTTTTAATAGTTCTTTACTGTTAATTGGCCGATGGTTGGCTCCTTTTAGGCACTGCTTCCGACCTTGCTCAAAGTGAATTTCAATAAAAAAATAGTACAGGGTACAGCCGTCATTCATACATTTTATATAACCCTTGCCGTTGGGTGAGTTTTCTTAAGTGCTAAAAAAAGCATCAGCGCCAACTCGTCTGTCAAATTGAGAATGAGTAATTAGCTTCTTATTATTAATATAGGACTGTATCGTGTACCCAGCATAATATCCCTCCATAACAGCGGTTCTCCAACTGGAGTCCGTACAGCAGTTTCAGAGGGTTTCGTCACTAGAAAGACACTGTTATCGGTAATTCATTAAGCTTTTAAAACAGACCTATTTATCAGTTATTATTAACGTTTTTCAGTAAATTATATTATTAGCATTGTAAGAATAAGAACTTTTGGATTCTTCGTTACTTTTCGTTCCTTTAGTAACCACCTATGAGTGCGAGGCAGCCTTTTCCACTCAACTCAATCAGAAAAACAAATACCAAAACCGACTGGATGTAGTGCACGACATGAGAGTTGTGCAATCCCAAACCAAACCAAACATTGACGACTTAATTGCAGCGAAACAAGTGCACTCATCCCATTAAACTTCGTAACTTATTTGACAGTTTTTGCTTTTTCTTTCATTGGTTTGTCTATGTTGATTTCTTTTTTATTGTGATTCTTGAATTTTTCCTATAGCGTTCTTTGATTTTCATAGGGCCGCGAAATATCAAAACATTACAAAGGGTCCATCAGGTAAAATTCTTTGAAAAGTTTGGGAACTGCTGCTCTATAATATATACTTAAATATACCATATCTATAAGGCAGTAGCTTTATTCGTGCAAATAGTGCTAACTATTGAGAAATCAAATCAACAAGATAATTATTATAATAAATAAAGTAAAAGAGAAATTTGAAATAAAAAAAAAAACAAGAAAGAAAAAAAATCAACAGATAAATTAGAATTGCAACTATTAGTACTGCTCATAAAATGCACCATCGATTTGCCTCTAAAATACAGGCTGTGCTACTTTTCTGCTTGGAATACAAGAAAGAAATCAACATTGTTTTAGAAGTGCATAAAACTATTTTGGTGCCTTAGTAAATTTCAATGCTAGTGCGACCAATTCAGGCAAAATTATTTTTAAAGATACGTTTTTGATTCAAAGCCATCTTTTCATCAATGCTATATGAGGAGAGATCACACTGCGACAAAAGTGCAGTAAATTTACCGTTTATTTGCAGTAATTGTATATTTTATAAATTGATATCTGCTTCATTGAAAAAATTTATGATTTATTTATTGAAGCGATTTAAGTCAAGTATGGACTGTTGATGGACCGCACCTCGGGAGCTGCGTTCCATCAGCAGCCCACACTTGACAGAAAAAGTCAATGGTATAGTTTTATTTTAATAGCAATGAGTAAAATTACAGTAGAAGAACAACGATTTTACTGTCTTTTTGCTACAGTGTACTTCCACCTCCATTTAGTTTCAACGCAAAAAATAAGTTCATTGATACTTCATAGGTCATAATAAGTACAATCCATGTCGCTCAGCATCACTAATAAAATTTGAAATCTGTGAAATACACTATGCAATCAAATTATTGCATACGCGAATCAAATTTTTCTAAAGGATAGAAATATTTTTGGAAAGGAAACTTTCAACAATAGACAATATGTGAATTGGCAACATATATTCTTGTTTCTCAAATATTTATCATGTATGACGATTACAGCATAAATATATTATACAACTGCGATAATATCATATTTAAACAATTGATTCCAGTAACCATCTATTCACATTTTTTGCGAAATAAACAATCTAGTTCCTTTAACAAGTTTTTGTTCTTATGAACGATTCACTATTGATTCGAATAAATTGTGCTTAGAATCGATTCGAATCATCGAATCGAAGTGCCCAACCCTAGCCGTGGATAAAACGAGTCGAATCCCCTAGAATTCAAACCCGAGATCTTCAATTAGCGATGGCAGCGTGTTAACCACTGAGCCAGTCATCATGTACAAAATAGCATGTAATCAATAATAATAAAAAAATTAGTTCAACAAGACGTTAATATTAAATTGCAATCCTATGGAACAAATCATAAATAAATTGACAACTTATCAAAACTATCAATAGTGCATTTTGTCAGTGTTTAGTGTAAAAAAATGCTATTTGATTACCACGACAAAGTTTTGTCATTAACAGTCAAGAAAAAAGTCTGAATCTTCGTATCCATACAAATCAACTCAATGGGGTTTCCCACATTTTAGTGTCCAGAGTATGAATAAAATGGTGAGAAATTGACTTATGTAAAGACTGTCTGCACTGTGACAAAGGTACAGTAAATTTACTAGTCATTCGCAGTAATTGATTATTTCTCAAGTTCAAAAACGTCAAGTTGTTGAGTTTTATGTCAAAT
The DNA here is from genome assembly GCA_963675895.2 of Styela plicata. Classification (NCBI taxonomy): domain Eukaryota; kingdom Metazoa; phylum Chordata; class Ascidiacea; order Stolidobranchia; family Styelidae; genus Styela; species Styela plicata. The sequence goes on along the minus strand of OZ023142.1, from coordinate 14,691,859 downwards.
ATGGGCTGTTGATGGACCGCACCCTCGGCAGTGCGTTCCATAAACAACCCAAAACTGGCCAACAAGGCTATTTTATGGTCTCATTCCAATATAATAAAGTAAAATTACAATCAAAGATAAGTGATTTTGTTGCATTTTGTTACAGTGCGTAACTCGCGCACAAAAAAAATAATATTTTAAACATGTTTGCAACAAATGCCCGGATTTGGCGGTGTTTGACAAATACGAGGTTCGGACTTTGATTTTAACTGTTTTTGTTTACTGCCTTTAGGCAGAGGTCAAAATAAACGATTGTTTGATTGATTTAAAGACATTATTTTTATGTGAAGTACTACACTACTGTGTTCCTAGGATAATTTGTCTAGTATGAGCCACGGTTGGATCGCGCTGCCGAGGCGCGATCCATCTGTGGCTCATACTTGACAAAATAACCAAACGATTATGTTTGTTCTAACTATGAGCTACTCTGAAATAAAACATCCATTCTGTTTTTATGTGTTGCCTTCCACGTTTCGGCTATATTAGGAAAGCTTGATTGGAACATCCCTTTGCCTTGTTCTTCCCTAGTACCATTGTGTGGGTATCTCCCTTCGTTAGGTCAAGAATTGGAGTCCTTCTTAGAAGATCTATGCTCTTGCATCGATGTATGAGAGAGCAAGATGAATTTTCATGTTTTCTCTGCAGAATTCGACTCTAATATCGGAGGTAGTCTTCTCAAAAGTTCGTCTAGTTTGCTTTCTATTGTATCAACCTGATGGGATGTAAAAAAGGTTTGCGGTGAGTAATTGACTCGTACAATAAAAGATCAATGTAATGAAATGTGCGCTGAGAAAGATTTATTACAGAACCGAATTTGCAAAGGATTTACCATTCTGTTTAAAATATTTTCCGCTTAGAGTGCAGTTGCTGGTACTATATATATATATATTTTTTTCGCTCACTGCAGGAGACATATCATACCTGAAAAGTGTCATGGAACTGCTAAAGTGCAAAGAGTGACATGAAAATAAGAATAGGAACCAAGAAACCCCATCCCTGACAGATGTCTATTGACGCGAGTTTTAAACCAATGCAGATTAACAAGATCAGGAAAGCAGTGAGAAGGCAAGGAATTTCAGAGTTTAAAGATTCTGGGGGAAAAAAATTTTTCTGAAAATGTTTGTGACACTCTAGAGCCTCCAAAGTGAATGGTGTGAATTGGAAGCCAAGTAGAGTAGACTGGATGAATATTTTGTTCGGAGGAACGAGAGCATCTTGTAGAAGGTCTTTGTGATTAGACCGTTACACGATTTCATTTAGGCACTGCTGCCGGCCTTGCTTAGAGTTAAGTTCAATAGATAGACTTCGCCAAATTAGAGTATTTTTTAGATATTGTATCTGATATAAAAAGACTTAGTTATTTTTTTTTCATTTCGTTTCTTCCGAGATTGTTTATTCGAAAATTCTAGCTGGGCCGTTCTATATCATATTGAATAATTTTAAATATTTGTCTCAGAATAAAAGTTGATAAGGGTGGTAATAGAATTCCTACTTAGTAATATGGGCCAGAAAGAGTGCCCTAATGCCCCATGTGCCCAATGCCCACATGGCTCCAATGGGCACTAAAATTGCAAAGGAAAAGCAAAAAATATTCCAAATATATAATTATCCACAGATGGCAAATATTTTTTTCTTTACACAACTTTTTTACATACCTTTTGTTCCAGTCGCCGTAATCGGAATCCTGCAGTGATTCGTTGTCGATCTTGTCCCACATCTATGTCTAAAATAAACAATAGAATAAACTCATGCCTAGTTCATGATTATATGAATAGTATACGCTCAACCGGTGAAATAATTCCAACAGTTGAGCATATCCATAGAAATATGAGTCTACCTGGTCGCAACCACTCGCTATGGCTAGCCCATGTCGGCATTGTATTTTAAGTATCCACGACTAGAGCCATTTATGCACACCCATTGCGTTCTAGCAACATGTCCGGGGATAGAATAGATCAGCAGTGATAGGTTTATTAAAATATCTGAACCAACATAGAACTGGTAGGATAGGGTGGGATAGTATATCATTTTTATCTTGCGGGGGAGGGAAGCCGAGAATACGACTTAATCATATGGTAAACCACGAGCTCTTGTGCAGATACCAGTTCCGAAAAGGGGTGAAGGTTTTTAGATTATCATATTTCTCATTTTTTCCTGTGCACGGACCTGGTATCTGTGCCAGATATCCTAGTTTGCAATATTTCTAGGATGAAATATATCCCATCAACAGTAGGGCTGGGCAAAACCGAATCGTCTGGAATTCGAATCGGATTCGAATAATTTTTCCGCATCGGATCGAATCGTTGATTTCATAAAAATAACAAATATCCCACTTTTTCTATTACTATTGTATTCTCCATTATGATGATTAGAAAATATACAGTTATAAATTACAAATATTAGCATGACACAGACACAAAAGAAATGTATTTTCTTTTTAACGATAAAATACAACCGATTTTGTCAAATTTGACCAAAATCGATTGCATTTAGTCGTTATAAAAGGGAAAATGCACTTTATTTAGCATGCTTTTATTCCTATGATATTCCTATGATGAAGTTAGACTATGTTCTAACGAAAGCTTACAATAAACTTATATTTCTGTGGAATGAGAACATGATATTTTTGTATATTAGCTTGGTATTATCTCATTCGTGTATCCTTGTGAATTCTCTCACACACGGATCCAGGATTGTAAGGAAACAAGGAGGAGGGATAGGTAGTTCATTGCAAGATATCAACGAATCACGTATTTTTGTTGAGTTGCCATGTATAATAACAGAGTTTCTTACCATCGACAAACGAGGCAGGTTTTCCTAATGTTTGATCCAATCTCCTCTGTAGTTCTTTTAATCTGACGGTTATATTAACATATCCATGTGAATATTGTTCAAATACATCCCGCACATCATATGGTTTGCGACATTGCTGTAATTATTAAAAATAAAGTTTAAAGTAAGAATTTTAAAGTGATTTTTCAAATACGACGAACAAATCCTTCATTACCAACACTTTTTTAAACAGTGAACAAACAAAAAAAATGCAGAGCGTGATTCTTTTTCTGAGGGATAAGGAAACTGTGAGAAAGGTCCAAACCTGTGGTAAACAAAGACCAGTGATGTCCCATCTATACTATTACAAAAAATTATAGTTACGAATAGTTAATATTAACATAAACAGTTTTAGGGGCAATGTCTTTTTAGTCAACACTTCCTGTCAAAAAACAACAATATTCATATTTTAACCACAAAATACAATCGATTTTGGTCAAGTTCGACCAAAATCGATTGCATTTTATCGTTAAAAATAAATATTTCTTTTTCATTTAGCTATTTTCCTATTAACGATTCACGATAGATCCGTATAATTAGTGCTGTGATTACCCAGCCCCAACCGGTATCCCTTTCTGAGGACATGGTTGGTGAAGAAAGCTCTAACTGACGGTTAAGTAAAACACCGCGCACCAACGATCATATCGCACATAATCATCCCGGGACATGGGATTACAACCTCAACGCAGGACAAGCTCGAAGCCAGTTTCCAACGATGTTACGAGTGACTTAACCAGGTACCTAGGATGTTAAGGTATGTAACTTTTGGAGTGTAAAGCAAAGCATGAAGATGGTCAAATCTAGAAATGACTGGGATGTAATCTGGGTTGTAATAATCTGGTAGTAGTTTGCGGTGTCAAGTACAGGCAATAATCTGGGATGTTATAATCTGGATATGCATCAACAAGTTTTAGACTATCTCAGTTGGACTTAAATATATTTGTTTTTGTGATTCGAAATCACAACCATATCGTCGGACTGATTACCCGCGTGGGTTATGAGTATTTTTGCTTTGAGGACTGTTCGTTATTCTTTTCACGCGTTTCCGATGTGTAACAGACAGATGTAATATCAACCCCGCATCATGTCCATCGAATGAACATTTTTTGGTCCATTTGCTATGCAATTAAGTTAATGCGTTACTATATTCTCAATTCACTGAATTCATAACTCATCTATCGCAATTTATCGGCCACACAATGAAATTAAAAAGGTCGACGTATAAAATATGCATGTGAAACGGCATTATGGTGAATAAATGCTTCCAAAATTGGATCGATTTTTTTTTATAGACGCTGCTTTTTCTGTTTTATCTCGTAAATTATCTTCTTCATTCGTGTCACCAGCGAGATGCTATCGTGGTTGATGTGGAGAGATTATCTTACTAGATGGCGTGGTGGGTTACACTTTGGTACGGAGGATCAAATAGCCCGAGTAAGACCTCTCAAGTCATCCCCTCCATGCCCATAGTTGAGTGTCTGGTGTGAAATAACTCGTTTTACTCTGACGAAAAAAAGACTATGTTTTTCCAAACACATGAATTATATCTCTATAATAAGGTGCAGGAATAGAAATTCATGAGCTGGGTTACTGATTCAGCGGTCGTGGGTCATTCATATTAGACAAATGAAATAACATAAAATTAATGAAACACAATTAGACATGATAACCGAATTAAAGATACCGGTGGATCCGTATAGCGTTGGTTCCACTCTGTTACATGAATGAACTTACCCAAATGATAATTAGGAATAATATTTAAAACGAGTCCGCTCAACTAGGCCATCTAGACAAACAAATTAGAACACTAGGATGTCAAGTTTAACATTTTTAATTCCATTTTCATCAAAAACTAAATACATGATCAATTTACAAAGAAGTTTATTCAAAAGAACTCAAATAAAGTTCCATTAACGGCTTTTTATATTTTAATAATTAATGAGGAGCAAATTGGAGTCGCAGCATACATTATGGTCAACTTTGTTAGATATCCCTTCCTTATCGTGAAATTGAACACATCGAATTTAAAAGGAAATGTGTCAAAAATAATGTTTTATTGAAGCATGCGCCACAGATGGACCGCGACCTGGTCAGCGCAGTCCATCAGTGACCCATACTTGACGGAACATATTTAAACTATACTCTCAACTGCTTGTGATAGATTTAAGTGCGAATATTACATTTATTCCAAACTTTCTTTGAGACATATGGAATCATTTTATTAATGTTTGGATGTTTGTGAAAAACGGATAAAATTCAAAGCATAAAAAATTTTTTATCTTTGTTTATTTATGTTACTTTTTGACAGTTTGAAGTACATTATTCAACTAATGAATAAATTAAGAATAAGACAACTTTTATAATTTTTTGTTATTATTGAAATTGGGTCGAGCGCATCATCTGTAAGGGGCCCGATCACGTTTTATGACATCAAATTAGAGCTGAGCAAAACCGACGCATAAAGAATTCGAAACCGACTCAAATAATTTTCCGAATCGAATCAAATCACCAATTGACGCTGATGGATCGCGCCGTCAAAGCTGATTGGATATTACCGGTTCACGACTGATTCGAATAATGTGTGCTGCGGAATCACCGAACCGAATTGTTCATAGCTTATTGGCGTATATACCTTATTCTGAACAATACAATTGCGATTCAGCGGAATGAACCAAGCCGAGCATTCCAACGTGTTTCATTAAGAATATCGGTTGATCTCTGAGTACAGATGAGGGCAAATCAAAATGAAGATATAAAATATATTCTGAAGTTGTCTACTTACATGAAATTCCTTCTTTCTCACGAGAAATATTAAAACCCTCAACGCTCTTACGACGTTTTTATATGAATTCGGCAAGCTGAAATAAAAAAAAAAATTTCTAATGAAATTTACTACACAAAAGTAATTAATAGTCTAATAAAAATAAACAAAGACTACCAATATGACTAAGAGTTATGTGTAATATGAAACAATAGACAGCAATCAAATCAAAACAAATTATATACAGAACTGAAGCACTATAATACAGTGCAGTAAGTGTTATCTGCCCTGGGTGATATTAAAATCCCTAATTAAACTATTAAACCAATTTAGACAATAAAATGCGTTGAAAACCATATTTCGTCACACATTGGTCATTAAGGGACCGCGCCGCCAAGGCGCGGTCCATCAGTGACCAATGAATGACAAAAGGGACTTTGTTACAAATAATTTTAGTCACAATCATGAACTAAACGAACGTTTAGTTTAATCCACCATCTAGTATGTTTTGCGGGTAAAATCTACCCGTTTACATAGAACAGCAAAAAGCCAAACTACCCATAAAATATAAAATATAACATTAGCCAAACTAACTTTAAAAATATTTAAAAACATTCTCTGATTCTCAACAATAAAATTAGCTATGTTGAATATTGATCTAAACAATTTATTTTGCTTTTATTTTGACGCTTTCAGTGACGCACAATGGCGCGTTTGAATAATCAATGTGTGTTCAGAGCCTTGACCCACAATGTGTAAGTTTATTTCTTTAACCGTTCGTCTGACCAGTTCAAAGCCAGACGTCTTCACACAAGCATTTTCTCGAGAATTAAATTTTCATAACTCTTGTGGAAGGTCGGAGGTCTGACTTTGATCAGACAACGCTTTCCAAAATCAAGACTTCGAACCTCTCTAGTTTGTCATAGTTATTCTTGCGACTGCATCTTTCCGTTTAGCGCATATACATCCATTAACACAAAGGCATAGAGAAAAAGATAAGAACTTAATACATTCCAACCTGACTAAGTACATTAATTTCAATAAACAAATCAGATGACCTTTAACCTACTTACTTTGCACTTTCGTGATCATTATTTGTGATGACCTCATCTATGACGTCATTCCAACTACAAGGTGACGTAGGCTTAGCAACTGTTAACTTATCACCCGTAATTTTTGTTTTATGGTCTTTCTTGTTATGTTTAAGATTTCCCAGCCTGGTAGCTGATAAAGTTGAATCGTTTCTATTTCTTGTAGGTAAAGCATATAGATTCCAAGTTGCTTTGCACCTTGATCCGCGCCTTATTGAGTAACATCGCCATCTGTAAATACAACAGAACAAAATTTGCTTTATTTTTATGGATAATAACTTGAGCAAGGCGGGGAGCAGATCGTTTAAGTAACCGAATAGGTCCTGGAATTCGATTCGGTGATTCGTATTCGAATTAATCATGAATCGTTCATAGAAACAAAAACTTGCTAAATAAAACAGAATTTTCATTTTCAACGACAAAATCCTATTGATTTTGGTCAAATTCGGCCAAAATCGATAACATTTTACAGTTAAAATATGAAAATTGTTGCTCTTAGACAATGTAGTGTGAATTGAAAAAACACTACAAACTATAAATTTCTTGATAACCATGATGGAGGCAAGTTGTAATAGTAAAATATGGGATATTTGTTTTCACATGGAATTAGTGATTCGATCCGATTCGAAAAAATATTCGAATCAGATTCGAATTCCCAATGCTTCGGTTTTCCCAGCCCTACCTACGGTCCACCAAGGGCATACTTGGTAAAATAAAGCTAATGGATGAAGGAAATCGAACCAGGAAACTAAAGGGTTAGTTTGTGACATCATTCCTGTCAGAAATATTCTGTGCCCTCATGTTTTTATCAAGCATGAATCACTGATGGATCGCGCCGCCGAGGCGCAATCCGTCAGTGTCTCGTGCTTGGTAAAATAAAATTTTCGATTAGGATGGTTGATGGGTTTTGTCGCTCAATAATTTATTTGCGGCATCACAGACCGGCGTGTAGGTTCTTATCTCATCTAGCTCGATATCAGCTTAAACAAAAGTAAAATGACCCGAGAGAGGATTATGTGGAAGGCCATTATAATGGACACACGGTGATTTTCAATGTTGATAATGTCGATGAAGTGCTCGAATGCTATGGTCGCTCGCAAATGGACCATATGGCGATGCTTTCAAGCTAGAAGCTCAAATATATAGACCATGTAAAGGGGATAATTTGTAATTCGTAAAATGTACTTTAAAAGTGAAGTAAAATTTAAAGTATTTTAAAATTATGTAAAGTAATTTAAAAGATTGATGTTATAATCGGCGCCGTAGTGAAAAATTTTCTATAAATTATTTTTACTATAAAAGTAAGGTTTTTATTGTATATCATTATAAAACAGCAAAAAAAGTTTTGAAAAATGCGTTTTCGGAGCATGAAATGGACTATCGTGTAATTGCTGGAAGCGCGGACCGTATGGAACCAAATAAAACTCTTGATCCTTCAATTCAGATTCTTTCCAGGTGATTTTCCGTGACATTCCCATTCCTGGGTCATGTGGGTCAGCGAACATGTTCTTACTTAAAATGCTACTTTTAAATACTTTATATAAAATATATATCAAAATTGGGAAAAGGACACAAAAGGAGATGGTTTATGTACTGTGATATATTTAGTCTTTGCCTTATCTAAAGTTACAGTATTACTTTGTTAATCTTGTTCATTTTTTTCAACTATTCATTTCAAATGGATCATCTCGAGCCTTATACCAGCCACACATTAAAAACAAATAGCTATTGTTGCTGGAAATACATAGGTAGAAGCGCAATAAAAGGAAACTTTTCATATGTTTCAACAAAACAAAAATGTTTATTTTTTTTTTTTGTTTTCAAACAATGATTCCAATTTCTTGATTGACGTCTGAATTTGCATCTATTTGCATTTTAGTTTGAATAATTTGAAAATAGGACAAATTACTATTCTGTTTTTGGTGTTTCTTATTTTTTTTTGTATGCGTCTACAAGTGCACATTTCATACAAAAGACAATGATATACAAAAGTTTGTTACATGGAGAGAATTTCACGAAAATGACATAGAATACTCGAGCATTTCAAGTGATATGAACGGGCGCACATTGATCTTGTAGTAGTCATCATGTTGGCATTGTAAGTTAAAGAGCTTGGGTCTTCACACCCAACACTCAACCCAGAGTGTAACTTGGGTAGTCTAGGCGAAACCGTAAAGATTATATCCTCCCAACAACACTAGGCTTGTTCGCTAATAAGTGGCTGCCGGTATATGGTTTTGCTCAGTGATCTACTCATATGAGTGGCTGTAAAAACTTTCATAATTACAAATTAGAACAACACAGTTAAATTATAAGTCTAAATCTTTTCAAATTTCAAATATTTCATTTAGTTCAAAGGCAAATCGTTCAACTTACACGGCTTGAATAAGACTCGCAGCAGCTGGAATTTGTCTGTTGAATTGTTTTTGTCTTTGTTTTTGTTGAACTTTTAAGGCAAACCCGGATCCAAGAATACCCTGAAAGCGCAAATATAATAAAAGATATAGTTGGAAAACACAAGAAACGTAACTGAACCGCCATAGTAAAATGTAGTAGCGTGGTATCTGCCCTGGACAATGGTAAAATCATCTACCACTTTTTTGCTTCCTTTTAGTCGTCTCTTACGACAAGCAGGAAATATGTTAAAACTTGTCTAAGGCCCGTACCTACCCCTACGGGTTTGTTTGAAATATCAAATATGTTGTTAAAATATAATATCTGTTTTAATTTGAATTCATCGGTATAAATTTTAAAAAAATTTATGTCTAAATAGATAGAGAAAAAGACATTTTCTTGACAAATCTGAACTTGATTTACAACAATGAAAAAATTCGGTAATTTTTTAGCTAATATTCTACCAGATCCGAAGAAAGATGAAGAACACTTTGTCAAGCATGATCAACACTGATGGAACGAGCCGATTACGCACGGGCCATCTGTGGTTCATGCTCGAAGCAATTAATTAACAAATGTGTTCCATTTTTTTTTTTTTTTTTGAATAAAAGTTAAGTTAGGAAAGTGCTTTGTTTTTGCAAAAATAAGGAAAAACCATTCACGGTTCTTACTTACGGCAGGTAAGGCAAAAAAAGAAATAGCAAATATAGAGAAACACGAGGCCACTACTTTTCCAAGCCAGGTCTTTGGTACAAAATCGCCATATCCAATCGTCGTAACTGTTACCTGGAATAAAAAAATGATGATTATACGGTTGTATCACACACTAATTCAATAGAATATCGATATATATCTATTGTAATCTATTTTTTCGAATCTTATAATTTTTCTAAATTTGGTGACAAAGTCCAAAGTTTTTTTTTTGGGGGGGGGGGGGGAAAAATTTGGAAATATTACTTAAAATAACAAAGTTTTTTTAATGAAATTTTTTAGCTAAACTTTTGTCGAATATAAACCGAATACGAGAATTGGTTATTAAAATCATTCGAAACGAACTCGATTCCAAATTTATTTGAGTTCAAGATTTCCAATCGATTCGAACACAGTTCTGATTTTAAGAAAATGTATTTCATTAGCTTATCTACAGATAAATGATCATAGACTGATACTGTTGGTCCTTCGCGTGATACATATCGTAAGATCCCAAAAAAGCTCCTAAAACCTTAAAGTTTTTGAGAGATAACTTTTAAAAAACTAAAAAAAGTGTATTTGAACATTCTGTGTACTATATATATATTTGTTCGTTGTGAACCATTTCCATAATACCCAGAGTTGAAGTTGCTAGTCCACTATTGGAAATTTTGAATACAACGCAATATATACGTTCTGCTATAAAGTCATCATATATGCCAAATAAAATTATATATGAGCTCATCAATACAGTAAAACAAAATTTAAAACTTGGAGGAAAAACAAAATATTTATAACTCAATAGTGCGAAGATTTTTCTTGGTTACTTACCACACCCCACCACAAGGCATCTGCATAATTTTCAAATCTGTTCCCCTGGTCAATTTTATAAGTTTGATTTCCAATTTCAATTGACGTAACTGAAAAATAAAACAAAGCAAACACGATTAAAAACTTTACGAAACCCTGTTGTTATTGAGCATGGGTCACTGATGGATCTGATGATTAGGGTGCGTTCTAACCGTGGTTCAAGCTTGGCAAAAATGACCAATAGGGGGCATTGGCACTTGCAAATACGCAAAGTAGAAATGAAAGTACAATTTATTTCATCAGAAATTAAATCAATATGGTAATTTAAAGCTAACTTTATGTACTTTCGCCGGAACTATACGGTCTTAATCTTATTTGCTCGGTTGTCATCAGACTAGCGTTCGATCGTACAAGATTTTAACTATTAATTCTTCCTCAGTGTTTTGCAATATAACTCCCAGAAAAACAACGGCAAAACGAGTCAGAAAATTTTGTCAAAGCAGCGTCTGTAAAGCATGAGTCACTGATGGATCGCGCCGCCGAGGCGCGGTCCATCTGTGGCTCATGCTTAACAAAATCAAATTTTTTATTGGGATGTGATAACTAGTGATGGCAACCTAGTTTTTATTCAAACCAGGTAAAAATTTAACAATATTTTCACGTATCGGGAAATTTACCTGTTCTACCTAAAAAATTCACTAAGTAAAACATCAGACAAAAACTAGATAAATCAGATATCTAAAAAATAGGTAAAAAGCACTTCGGCAAACTTGGTATACTGGATAAACTGGGTACTTTTACCTAGATGTGCCAACACTGATAAAAACCTCAAGAAGGATTTGCGTGTTTGTTAATTTCATACACAAAACTGCGACACAAAATCGCTCGGTGGTTTTTGTATTTTTTGAAATATTTTTTTTATTTTCGTTAAAAACCCAAACTTTCGCCTAAGGCACGTTGATTTTTGTCAATATCGCTTGATTTTGGCGATATATTTTGTCACCACGGGCTACATATTAACAGTTCGTTTATCAGAATAGCCTTCTGCCGAAATATAGGACAATGTCATTTTTCAATTTTAGCCCCCGATGGTTATGCCATAAAGGGACAATACCGGGCTTGTGTTAGTCAAATATTTTCTATTTGTCCAAAAATAGAAATTTATGTTTCCGCAATTATTCGAAAAATATGAAGAAATCGATAATTAAACAAAGCACTGAGAATACAAGAAAATTTACCCGTGAATTATATCGTGAAATATCTAAAAATATTCAAGTCTATGGGGAATAACAGGAATTCTGTTATCTGGATTAACTTTGTATGTTTGTCTTGTTCTTGCCCCGGTAACATGTGCAAGGCACAAAGGGAATTAAGTACTTTGAAAAGCATGGTCTTTCCTCCTGAGTAAAAATTTCGTATGCATTATGAATTATGCAAATTTTCTTAACGTGATTCGTGGCTAATATTTTTAACGCGTTCATTCAAGTTGAATTCATTTTGGCTGTAAAGTACGCGAGTCGTAACGGGTATATTTTATATATCTCAACAACTGTCTAATCAAATCAGTTTTCCTTAGGGTTGGACAATTCGATTCGGTGATTCGAATCGATCCGAAGCACAAATTATTCGAATTAATTGTAAAAAGTGGAATTTTCATTTTTTAACAAAAAAATTCTATGGTTTATTTTCGCCCTCAGGCCGGCAATGTAGATTGAAAATGCATTGCCTTCAAGACTGTTTATGCAAATATTAGTAATTCGTAATTATAGATTTGTCGATTTTCATAATAAAGACAAATTGCAATAATAAAATAGGATATTCGTTATTTATATGGAATTAGCGATCCGCTCCAGTTCTGAAATATGTCCGATTCAGATTCGAATTCCAAATGATTCGGTTTTGCCCAGCCGCAGTTCTCCTATTCAAATTTTCTTCACGGGTGGGACATATCTTAACAGATGTTTCCTTTTTCTAATTTTAAATTCGATTTAAAATCGACTGCAGTCAAATCAAAATTTGCTATTAAATTTTATAATGAATTTCACTGAAAGCAAAGTTGAAATCTGAAGCAGAAAGACCACCGATATTCAACCAACTACACCGTAAACGTAAAACATTCAGCAGAGAAAAGAACCATTATAACAGAGTCCAGATTCCAGTAAATGGCATCCACATCCCTCGAAATGCCGACAACTTAATCAAGCAAGCGAGTCTATATCCCTATGCAGCTGGTTATTTCAAAATACGATTCGATTTCGGGAACCTAAGTTTTGGAAAACGACATAGACAAATTTTAGCACCTCTGTCGACACAAAGGGCAATACAAATAAAGATATTACATTACAGAGTTATCAGGAAAGAAAACAAAATCTAAAATAAAGTTCAAAAACGTGCCAGAGAATAAGTTTTGAAGAAAGACATTAACACGTGTTTGCTTACCTCAAGCCCAAGTCTACATACATATTCAGTTAGGGCTCAAGCTTCCGCAATGGGACCATACAACGTAACAAAAGTGTCGTAAAATTACTGCCCTTCCACGGTTATTTTAATGAGTGATATTAAAATAAAGTTTTTTCGGACAATTATGAACTGTGGAACGAACCGCCAATGTGCGTTCATCTATCTACGTCCCATATTTAGCACAGATTTCATGAACAAGGTCTTTTTAAATTTGGAAATAAACAATTACTGGAAATTAACAGTAAATTTACTGCGCATTTTTCAAAATGTAATTCTTTTATTGTTGAAGTCATGATGATCTATAAGCAAAAATAGATATTTTACTTACTGTTTTCTTTCTTATCGGGCTTCTCAGCAAGATAAACAAAATATGAAGATAAAATAAGTGCAAGAAATCCAATATATAATGTTGTTATCAATTCTTGTCTGTGAATATAAACAACGCTTCCTGAAAAAAAATGAGAATAAATTTAAATATTTAGGAAATAATAATCAAAAATAATTGTCGAATCTGCGTTTGTTAAGTATGAGAGACTGGCGCGATCCATATGTGACTCATATTTGACAAAGTAAAATATCTTATCTGGAAAACTTTCTCGCTGACCGAACAAGATCGTATCGGCAGGACGGCGGTTCGATGCTTGACATCGATCTCGTCATCAACGCAATTGATAAAACAAAATAGATAAACGGTCACTAAATAGTGAGCTGGTTAGCAATTTCCTATTCGAGATAGTTTCACAAGACATAGCAATTAGTTCGGAAACCAAGCAAGACTTGAAGAGGAGTGACCGAAATTCAGTCCCTGTGTGTCAAATTTAAACCACGAATGCCACTGTCTAGCCTATCTCCATGTTAGAAGTCACTCATAGACAATACCGTTTGTCGGAAAGACGAGGACTGTCTGACAAAAAAAATTTTAATTTATTAAAAATTCTACCTAATAACCGCCAAGTTCCACCTTGTCTGTCCATGTGCAACATTCTTAATATTTGAAGAAAACGTATTCCCCTGAAATAAGAAAAACAAGAAAAATGTGTAAGTTTGTACACCTTGGGAGGAGAGGAGTGTCAAACAAACGTGCGGTCGTAATTCGAAAAAGCAAATAATATATTTGTTGAAATAAACGGTTTCATCCATCCTCACCTTATAGCTGAAGTTGCAAAAACATTTCCATTTTGACTGAATAATAAAACCACAGTGGATGCAATGACAACAAATAAATCTGAAAGAAAGAGTTTTTGTTATTTTTTTCAATATTTCATAAAAAATAAGTATACCGATACAAAAGCATGCCGCGCTGCACAAACAGTAAATATAAATAAATAATAAAAAGGTATAGCAGATCGCTATAGAGACTTCCGTAGTCGGGATTTAAAATTCGATTTCAGGACCATCGAGCAATTGCAGTGTTTCTGAATATCTCATGGGTAGTATATTAGAAATAAAAAATGAAGAAAACTCGGTCAGTAACTATCAACTATAGAAACCGGAATAGTTATATATATAAAATAAAATTCTATAAATATGAATCTATATTATAGAAGTCTGTTGATACTCTATATATTGATCTATATTTGTTGTCATGTTTGTTGCACAAGGTTTGTGCTTATTCTATCTTCTTTTTACGAGTTCACCACATTAAGTGGAATATTTGAACTCCTTGCTTTAAGCCGAACAGCAATGCTGAATTGTTCCCCAAGATAGGTCAGCCAAATAAATAAAAGTTGTAGGAAACTTCTCACACGAAAGTCCCTTAAAAATGCTAACATGTGCAAAATGCTACACTAGTACAAAAATGGCGACTATGAAAACATTATTTCATTGTGGAAGATATTTGCTCTATTCAGAAAAATCCGGTTTGATATTCAACAGCTTTGGACACAGATTTACTCTTTGGGAGGTCTTCTAAGAAATCATTATACATTTGAACCTTTTATAAGAGATTCGTTAAATTTTGTGGCCAGACAAGTAAAGTTAACAATCGAATAGAACAACATTCACTTTGTAACATAAACAAGTTTAAAAAAAGTGGGCGGAGAATTGGGTGGGGCAGGATTGAATACAAGAATAGCTTTTACAGTCATTCATTTCGTGGGCGACCCGTTACAATTCTTTTTTTTATATATAAGAGACATAGGATTGGTTTTAAGGAAGCCGAGTGAAACTAAATTCGGGTTCATTCAAAACACAAATCATTCGAATCAGATAAAAATTCGGACATAAATATATTTCAAATGGCATATTTTTGCTATTCGAGTTGCTTGAAAGCACAAAGCATTCCAATCAGTCAAGAATCCGAAAAAAAAATAAAAATTTTTTTTTAAAAGGAATAGTCTCTTTGTTACAGACGATAAGCAAATTCCAAAGATATTGTCAGAAATTTAAAAACACAACAAAATTTAACAATACAATATGCTATATTCGCATTAAAAATAAATAAACCCATGTTGACATCTACTCCCGTGAGTTAATAATATTCAGAAACCCTTTCTCTATACCACATCCCTCCTCCTACCATCAACAAGAAACCACTTACCAATTAAGCAGATAGGTTTTCTAGCGAATCTTAATCTTCCATAAAAACCGCTGTATTTTCCTATACTTCCTGCTGCCCATAACCTCACGCAGTATTCAAAACCAAAGAACACAACCACACACCATTCCTGAAATTAACAATTTGGTCGCCTTGAATAATGTATTTTAAAAACAGGTTCTAATTTCATCCGGATCCTTTTGTCTAATATATAATAAAGATGCATATACAACAAGACCCATCGACCCATTTGTGGCTTTCCGCATAACTGTTGATTTGCCATGCAGGTGCCAGAGATGGGTCGTCCATACGTTGTAAAAATTAAATATTTCCCACACTTAAAAAACATATATTAGTTAAATTTCATCTTCCTAGATATGTACAAAAATATCTAGAATGTACAAGCATTACAATAGATCAGTATTGAAACATCTTTTGTTGAGTATGAGTCACTGATAGATCGCGCCGCTGAGGCGCGGTCCATCTGTGACTTACACTCAACAAAAACAACTTACTGGTTGAGATAGGTCATGAGAACCATTTCTAGACCATTTCATTAACGCAATACTACTTAAAGTTAGACAGAAATGAAAGATTTGACATCTAAGATAGCAATTGGAAAACAGCTTGCGTCGTGCGACTAAATTTGTCCTCAGCATGATATCATTAAACATGGATTACCTCTATATAAATATAAAAAAGCATAGGAAGGTATTCCTTTAGTCTAGGCCTAATGATTTAATTCAATTATGTAAATGGAAAAATTTAATCCTCTTATGCGTTATTTCCATTACTTTGTCTTTGAAAACGCGTCAGTGGTTTGTCATATATTAGCAAGAGAAATTTAATATTGCTGGAATAAACAAAAAAAAATAGATTCAGTTATGACCCATATAACTTCGGAGTCCTTTTAAGTTTATGCTTATATTTACATATCAACTGACGAATTACTTATGCAGGGTATGTCTCTTTTTTATAGCCATTTTTTAAAGTGGATCACCCTGCCCAAGGCCCTGTAACAGCGGCCACTTATAGACGGACAGGGTTGCAATTACTGGAAAGATATAATCTTTTCCTGTTCGGCTTAGCTAAACTAAAAGGCATTTTTTATCGAAAATATCGGCAAAGTTGGGAGCAGTGACTAAATGGAACTAACTATCGACCATCAACAAGACTGTAATCTATAAGACCATTTATAAGACATAACCTAGTACCAGACACTGTATTCTATGTGGAGAAGAATACAAACTTAGCTCTATCCACTTTATCCAAATGAAATATGAGTAACAGGGTAAGTATTTAAGTTGACACATACATGTTGTGTTTTTGATCGGCTATCTGCCAATATGATAACTGTAGCGGCATCCTGCACTTAATAATTATTTTTGCATGAGATATATCTATATATTTGCTATAATGCGAAACACGCGTTTTATCAAAGTTCATTCCCAGCTAAACCGGAAGAAGGAACCGGCAAACGGACACCTACTTGTCAAAGAGCTAAATGTAATGTAATATCAGCAACTGCACTCCACGCAAAAAATATATCCCAAACAGATATAAACTGCTATCTCAAATGTTATTGCCCTTGGTGTTGTAAAAACCATCTACCACATGGGAAGTAAACTAAAACCTGATTGAAAATTTGCTTATGGTATCGAGTATGCGTTCAAACATCAGCAGGACTCAAAATGTGATAAAATATGTGCTCCTTACTTAGTAGGGCTCTTTTGCATGTTTATATCGAATACTTTATGCTGTTCATTGGGAATGCTTTTGCCTCCGTAATGAACCGCTACATTAGGGCTGGGCAAAACCGAATCGTTTGGAAATCGAATCTGATTCGAACAATTTTTTCGAATCGGATCGAATCATAAATTCCATGTAAATAACAAATATCCATTTTTACTATTACAACTTGTCGGCATTGTGAAAATCAAGATTTTAAAGTTTGCAGTGTATTTTAATTCGCACTAAAAGTAACGATTTTCATATCTTAACGACAGAATATAATCGATTTTGGTCAAACTTGACCAAAATCGATTGTATTTTGTTGGTAAAAATGCAAATTCTATTTCATTCAGCAAGTTTTTGTTTCTGTGAACGATTCACGATTGATTCGAATAAAATGTGCTTAGAATCGATTCAATTCACCGAATCGAATTGCCCAGTCCTACGCTAAATAACCAACAACTGGTAAGACTAGACAAAATATATTCATTGTCACTGGAATTCACTAAAAGCAGGATTAGAAGCAGCACATGAAATATAAAACTAGAGATCGATTATATGGGTAGAAAACTTAAGAAATGTGTAAATCTCACCATAATTAATAATACAGGGAGATGGCTTTCATCCGCGTCTTCTACTGTTGATAAAACGCTGAATATTAAACAGGCTAAAACCATCATAAATCTGAAAATATAAATTGAAAGTAATATTTGTTGACGTTCATACAAAAAAAAAATATTGCATATAAATTCAGTAAGAAAACGAGATAATGTTGTTCAGAATGTGCATTAATGGATCCCGCCACATTACATTTTTGAAAGTAATTTTGAAGATTACATAAAATAGTAAATCAACAAATCAAGTTCTTTCATTATTAATGTATATTATTTGCCAAATTTATGTTAGTTTACAGCACTGCTCATAAACTAGGATTTTCCGAATGGTATTCCGCCGAACACAGATACACAGTTAAAGATTGTCAAGATTTTGGGGGAAATATTTTAAGTTCACAAAGAAATGTAAGACGAATTTTGCACTCATGGCTGCCTTATGAATTTTAAAATAGAAACTGAACAAAAAGTTAAGAAATACATAACTGTGGAGGTTGTGATTCTGCGAATCCATCTGGAATATCAACTTTATGAGTCAGAAAAACAGGTTCAGATATCGAAAAATAAACTGGAAGTAATTAACTAGTTGTTGCGTTGGTTTGCACCAAAAGTTTTTTTTTTGGGTCCCATATCAATTTCATTGTATTTAATGTAAGTGTTCTGTAGCTCGAAAAAAATGAGAAACAATGGACCAAAATATAGTAATGATATTTATTTTAAAGAAGAAAATGATATAAAAATAACTTACACGATCATATGATAAATAAAGCACTTTACGCCTGTCGGCCTTTCAAGAAAATTAAAAAGATAATTCTGAATTCGTTTTTTCAATCGGATTTTCTTTTTCGCCATCAAGACTCGGTCCACCACCACTCTGGATTCCATGTCTGGTTCACGAAGATATTCACACAGTGTGGAATGCCTCCACTCTCTAAAGTAAATTTCTTTATTTAAACAAAGTAACAAAAATGTTTGATAAAATGGAAAGCTTAGTTACAGATTTAGAGATGCTGGTGTTTGAAAACGAGAGTGGTATTTCAAATTGATGTTAATAATATTGCTAGATTCCACAACCGGAAAATGTATTTTGTTTTCAAGAATAAATCAACGATGGATTGCGCCGGCTTGTCTTGATCATATTCCCTTCACAATTCATAAGAATTTGAAGTGAGTCTTCTGTTACACCATCTTATCCCATTCCCGATACCGTTTCGGTGGCAAAGTTTAGTTCGGTAAGATATGGACTTGTCAAAAAAAACACAGTACAACATTCGTCCACAAAATGCTTATCACTCTTTAATATTAAATCTTGAATTTGAACAGATTTCCCTTTCCTAAAATACGATAATCAATTACCAAAATAGATGTTATTTTTTCACAAAATCAGTTGCACAATTTTTAAGAGTTCAAAAAAACTGGTAATATCTGTTATGTTTAGCATAAATCCAGTGAATCCGCCGAAGTTGACGAATTTTGGGAAAGTTTAAAATTCACTAGGGTATCAAGGAACCAATAGATACATTATTCGACACTATATATATATATATATATATATACTGGGTTAAAAATTGCTGTCGTTCTCATTTTTTATGGCCAAATATCAAACCCTTCAAATATTCGCCTTTCTGTAATAGTTCACAACACTTTTGCCATTGAAGTTGCTGGAAATCACAACATCTGACAAAGCTCGACTATCAAAATTTCAGTAAATTAATAGGAAATTATGTTAAATAAGAATCTGACCTTTCCCTCAATAGAATCCTATTTAAAAATACTTATAACTCGATCTCAATCGGATCCCACATTACGCGTAACAAACAAAAATTCGGCATTTTTCTTCCAAACTCCAAATTATATAAAATCTAACACACTTTTTAGGTAATAATAATTTACTTTTAAACCGATGTGACATGAGGCACGATAACTTGTCAAATATATTATCACCAACTTATTCAACCAAAAATATGCAAAAATTTTTCTCTGCTTTCAAAGTGCGTTCCATCTAGCCTCCATACATAACAGGAAAGTTAATTAATGACTAGAAGTTTTTTGTTTGCGAAGCAACGTCAAAACTCGTTGCTTAATCAAAAAGACGTGTGAATGGGGCCAGCCCAAATTATCAATAATTTATGTTCTAGGTCAAAAAGCTTTGTTTTCGTTTTTCTTGGTAAATACTTGCAAAAAAGTTGTGGAATATATAACATATTGGTGTATTTAGCGTGTACGAGTGCTATCCACTACCAAAAAGGACAATTCTGTGTGCACATTCGGATTTTTCGGATGTACCGCACAGGCACTAGCTTATTTAGGGGGGTGGTCTCATACGACTTCTTCAATTATATTGTATCTTCAATTGTCCCGAAATCAAACTCGTTCAAAATCGAACGGCTGCAGTAGAGTGCAATCAGTGCAATCATCTCAACGGGGCGACGATAAAAATAATGATCTTCACTTTGGACTATTTTGAGCGGTTAATGACCTCATTGACCAAGACAATTTAAAATGCACAATGTGCGCTTTTGGCTTGTTTCCCACTTTTCCATTTCTAAAAAGTCGTAAACCTCTTCTAAGATGTGTATCTTGTATATTTGCACACATTTAAAGGTGAAAAAATTCAATGAAAATGGCACATATGTTGGGAAAATAGTGCGTGTGCCAATTATTGACACAAAATTCAAATAAACTTGTATTTATGTAGAAAATTTAACAAGCAACTTTTTTAACAACTTGAAGGTTATCCTAAAAAAAGTAGAGATGCAAGGTTTCGACGAAGAAATTGAAATATTTTTAAAAATGGCATTAACGCAAACTGCGGCCTGGTAAATGCATGTTTAATTCAATATCAACTGAAAATTCATCTAAGTCAAATTGTTCGGGAAATAAGAACCACCAACGAAGTCTGTTTTGTTAATTACGAGTAAAGTAGATCAGGATAAGTGATGCATCTTAATTATTTCTTAAACTAGATAAAGTGAAACGATTTACCACGAAACTAGATGAACCATTACTAGGTAACCTAGTTCCACCTTCAAAACTGGGTAGAACATAAATTAAAAACCAGGCAAATTAGGTCGTTTGGCTGCATTTAAGGCATTTCTGAAGGATAAAACTATTAAATATAGACTCCTACTGGAAAGATTTTTTATAATAAAAAAAATGATTTTTATTTTTTTTTTAAACTAGGTGCCCAGTTTTTTGAACCAAGTGGTTATTTGTAAAATAGATAAATTCATCTATTTTACCAAGTAAATTTAAAATATCAAACAGAAAACTCGGTAAAAGTTGAACTGGGTAATTTATATATTTTTGAAACTGGGTAAAAGCACTTATAAATAAAAACGGTTAACAAAGTTCTTCTACTTAGAATTGTTAACACTAATCATGATCGGGCCAAACAAGGATTTATTTTTATAATTTTTTTCAAATATATTTTCTAATCTAGCAAACAGACTTTTCAACTGTACGAAGCATATGTCCCTACAAGTTATATCAAGTTACCAAAATACATAGGATACAGCCGAGAAGATTAAAATATAAAGCCATCTGTAATTCTGTTTTTTTCTTTGAAGAATGCTTCGAATTATTCATAGAAGTTGCAATTGCAGATCCGAAAACATCGAAACAAAAATCAGTTGAAAAAAGTTAACTTCTATTTAAACATTACATACTGCTACTAAATTTTTCATTCAGCCATTGGCCAAGTATGAACAGACACATTGACGGGTAACGTTACCAATTCGAAATACAAATTACATGAAACTTCACTTTAATTTATTGGTCATTTTTATCATTTTAGATCTATTTTAAAATCTCATTTTGGCTTTTAAATTCTGGTGTCCTATAACCATGAATTTTTTATGCGAAGAGTTAGATGACTCCATCTTTCCTTGTGTGTACTTTTTACAAACCAATAAGGCAAAAATGTCAGAGCATGATTTGTCAAGCATGGGTCACTGATGGATCGCGCAGTGTAACAAGCTTGACAAATCAAAATGTCTAATAATTGGCGTAAAAGTAAAAGTAAAATCGCTAAGGCGCTTACGGTACAGTTATCTCAAATGATAAAGAAATATATACGGTAATCAGTTACTGCACTCTAAGCAAAATCATTCCAAACAGAACTGAATCACCAAAGTAAAATACAATGAGTTGTATCTGGCCTTGGGCTATAGTAGAACCATCTACCACTTCTTTGTTTCCTTTCCGTCACCTCTTACATCACGCAAGAAAAATGTTAAGGCAATTCTGAATCCTAATGAGCAAAGAAACACTTTAGAATACCTCAATCCCTGAGGGAGACGTAATAAGTGATCTGTGAACGAGAAAACTATTGAATAATGACAGATGGTGACCCATAGAGGTATTGAAATATGGAGTAATGCGATCGCATCGCCACGGCACCGTTGATAAAGTACTAGATGTCAAAATATTTAAAAAAAAAAAAGATTTGAAAGACTTAAATTACCATTTTTCAACAACGTAAAAAATTGTATCGGTATAGGAAATGTTTAAGAGAAAATAATTTTCTGTCAGAAACATCAGATTTTTTTCAAAAAGTAGCAAGGACTATTCGAATAAAAAACATGGCACTGGAACACTTGGTGTAGCAATATAGCCTCTGCTGTATAGTCTTTGTAAAAGCCGTTCGAAACCCAAAATTTTAGGTTAGTTTCTATGGAAAAAAGCGTTTCAAAAACAGTTTAACTTCATCTACTTTCTTGCAGGAACTTTAATAGGGATATAAAAGTTTCTAAAGCCGAAATAGAAATAGGGTGGGGGGCACGAGAAATCGATCTTTGAGGAGGAGTGAACAATGTAACCCAATAGTGAAAATGTTTGTCAAAGCATCTTTTGTTGAGCATGTGTCACTGATGGATCGCGTCGATGAGACGCGATCCATCAGTGGCACATGCTTGACAAAATAAAATCGCGGGTTGATAAAGAGTTGTAATATTTAGAAAAGGCGAAAGCAGATGATATTTTAACCAATTTTGCTGATCAACTTGGGAGTGTCCTATTTGGTTCATATATTTTATTGTCGATCCAGATCATAAAACATGCGACCAGGATATCAGACTATTAATCTCTGGTCTGTAGAAAGGTCAAAATTTGAACCTACGTTAAAGACAGGTGGAACGTGTGAAACATATGTATCCTATACTTCACAACACAGAATTTCCTGCAGGGTCTGAGAATGATTTCGAAATTCTGTTACAAATCAAGAGATGCTACTTTTAGAAACATTTGTTTCAAACAAAACATCAAATATAATTATCTTTAATCAGTTATTAAAAAACGTGACCAATAAAGACCAAAATGTCAATTCAATAAAATTTAAGGTGAGGCCAATTATTTTACTACCTATCTAATTAAAAATTTGATTTTGCCAACCATGAGCCTTAGATGGTCCGCGCCTCGGCGGCCCGATCCATCAAGGACTCATATTTAACAAAAGATATAATGATTGGATTTCTGGCTGGGTAGAATAAAAAATAACAAAAAAAATTTCTGTCGAATTATATGGAGTCACAGAAGTTAAATATCCGTAATGTAAAATAGCTTTCCCAAATTTAATTTAAATTCAATTACGTCATCACACAAATCCAAAACAACTTAAACACTAACTCACTCAGGAATACTGTCTCCACTGTTACTCATCTTCGTCCCTCGAGATTCATAACAATTTTTCCCCTCGACTTCGTTCGTTACTCCATGTTCTGTTGTTGATGTATTTGTTGGTGTTGTCTTAACCATTATATTGTTAGGACTTTTTATACGATCGTTACTGGATTCATGATACTCCTAAATTCCAAAGCAAAATCGTACTGTCAATTAAATGTTTGCAAGCATGGATGAATTGAAAAATCATCAAAAAACTTTTGAAAAAGATTGATTGATTTTGATTAATGATAGTGTTGACAATTCGGAGTAAATTGTCGTGTACGTACTATTACCTAGTTCCAGGAATATACCTGGTTTAACTTCTACCGTGTTTTCTTTCTGATGTTTTACCTAGTTATTTTAGTAAGAAAATTTACATATTTTTCAACTAGTTAGCTGTTGAAAAAAAACGGTACTTAGTATAAAAAACGAGATTAATCATATTTTCTTCGAAAGAAATAAAATAAAATTTGAAAAGGATCATTCGGTGATTTCAATCTTTAAATCTAATAAAATGCATAAAATAAAGCCCAATAATGGTAAATGTGCCAAACGGATGTTAACCTTGTTTATAATCAAAGTCGTAACTAGTTTGGAACATCAAACTAAGTTACCTAGTAAAACTGTATCTAGTTTCCTTGTAAAATAGGCCATACTATACTTAGTTTTAAACAAAAACCACTAATTGATACTGGGTAAGTCTTTAACAGATATAGGTGGAATCTAATACGATTTGTATTCTGTAAAATTTGACAATTATTTGAGGAGACCTGTCAAATTTGTACAATTTTGCTGTACTGTAGATCGCTTTATTAATGTCAGTTACATTTCATTTTGATAGTTTTTCGAAGTGAATTACCTTGAACTTTCACCGAGATGTACTCCTAAACTAATGTGAATTTTTGCTTTCATGGTGATATTACTACTAAGCACACAATAAGCACACAATTTTTTATTCGATTTTTTTTTTTTTAAACAAAACGTAGATCTGATGCTAAAAATTGATGGAGACTTTGTCTTAATTTTTCTTATGTACCTAATTTTTCAAAATACGTACCTACTTTCTTATTTTACCTGGTAGGTTCCCTAGGTAAACCTTTTAACAGAAAACTAATAAAAGTTCAACTAGGTACATATTGCTGTAAAACTAGGTAAGCGTACGTGAAAATAAATAAACACCAAAGCCAACTAAAACGACCCACGTTTCCATGATCATGGTACTAAATGAGTGAGACCCATAGACAATTTAAATCAATGGAGTCAGACGTTATAAATAATAAATAACTGATACGCGTTTTTTTCGAAGAAACCTTTGTTTTTGACACCAAATCAATGTTTATGGACAAGCCTCATTCACTCAGTTCTTTCATGCATACAGAGACCAAGTGAGAGGGAAAGAGAAGGAGAGAGAACAGAGACTACTCTAACCCAATTTGGGATTTTTTTTTGCCAAGCATGAGACCCAGATGGACCGCGCCTTGTCGGCGCGATCCATCAGTGACTCATACTTAACAAAACATTGTTTTCATAAAATTTTTCTGACTGAACCTCTCCCTCCAAAATTTGGAGTATTTTTCTCTTGCCCGTTTGTTTACATAGCTGACACGGCAGACGTGGTCAATTATACATTGGTCCTCTCAATGTAGCATCCCTCGTATTTAATTAGAAATGAAAATACGGATTGTTCTTCGCTATAGAACGTCATTATCAGTATTGACGTAACAGCATGTTTAAAATATGCACCGTGAGAAAATGTGAGTTTTTGAGCATAAATCAATGATAGAATGGTTAATTTTGAGTTTTGTGTTACATTTATAACGTACTCTTTCGGTGTATTGCGAAGTTGGTATCTATCGTACTTTTGTGGAAGAATGAATACCGGAAGTAGTGACTGAAAGGAACCAACTAACGGCCACTTAATAGCAAAAAGCTACTAAAGGATGTAGTACCAGCAACTGTGCTGTAAACGGAAATATCCAAAACGGAACTGAACCGCCATGGTAAAAAGCAGTGAGTTGTATCTGTCCTGGGCAATGATAAAACCATCTAAATTATTTTGAAAA
The DNA here is from genome assembly GCA_963675895.2 of Styela plicata. Classification (NCBI taxonomy): domain Eukaryota; kingdom Metazoa; phylum Chordata; class Ascidiacea; order Stolidobranchia; family Styelidae; genus Styela; species Styela plicata. Next base: position 14,666,180 of record OZ023142.1, on the reverse strand, counting down.
AACCTTTCCGATAGAGTATAGATATACCTATTTCCAAAGACCAAGCAACGTACCCTCGTTATTGATAATCTAATCGATAAGAAATATGTTCGTAAAATTCAATATTAAATATGATTGTAGCGCCAAAGTTTTCGGAAATCTTAAATTAAAAACCAGAACGATAGGTTCAGCTTGAAGATTGAATGCTGTATGTCTTTTGGGCCAGAAACCATTTACTTCAGCAAGGCACGTTGAGGATAACCGAAATAGATGCAACCTAACAAACGAAGCGTCAATGCATATACAAGTCTCAAAGTGCGCTATGCTAGTAATACCCTGATTTTTGAGATTTTTTTCTGCTTAGTTACTGATTCTACATCTGTCGTGAGTAGGGATGGGCAAAACCGAATCATTTGGTATTCGAATTCGATTCGAATGTTTTTTTCCGAATCGGATCGAATCACTAATCTATGTGAATAATATTTCACTTTCACTATTATAATTTGTCTCCATTGTCAAATGGAAGATATTTACCGTTTATTTTCAATTCACACTCAGAGCAACAATTTTAACAAATTTGATCAAAATCGATTGTATTTCGTCGTTAAAAATGAAAATTCCATTTCATTCAGCAAGTTTTTGTTTCTAAGGAATATTTACCATTTATTCGAATAAATTGTGCTTGGAATCGATTCGAATCACCGAATCGAATTGCCCTGTTCTAGTCGTGAGTGCCATCTACCACCCCTTTGTTTCCTTTTATTCGAAATTCGAAGACAACTCAAACGTTAATACATACATGCTCCTAAACGAATCTTCTATTCTCATCTTAAACCGTCGTAAGCGGAATACATCAATTTATTTCAGTTGCGCGAAGTAAATCTGCCACGAGCGTTCAACTCCAACTTTTCTGCAACGTCCAGTTATCAAAACCTAACAATCATTGCAACACTAACTCGAGTAACGCCCTTTAAATTTAGGAGGCTCCTGTGCTGAATAAACTTTTTTCAACTTGCTTAATTCATTTCTATCATATAGTTAGGTACTTCACTGCTTAACAAACCTCTTAGATAGCCCAATCAAGAGCAAGCAAGAAAATCGTTCAATTTTACTGCTGTATTACTTGATTATCGATAATAGAAGCTAGATATCGAACACAGTCAGAAATATTTCGTACAAATATATTTTGTTAAGTATGAGTCACCGCCGTCTAGGCGCGCCCCATCTGTGACTCGTATATTATGAAACAAAATCCCTGACATAAGTTCGCTTATTCAGTAAATAGAGATAGAAAATCCTAACATTTGGCTGAAAGTGCATTTGACTGCTTTGTACCTGCCTAATAGGTCTAAAAGTTTGTACACCAATAGTACTAGTACAAGCTACATACAACATTGAAATACTCCATCTTACTTGAACAGATTTACTCCCTATCAGGCAGTTAGATCGATACACTAAGGATTTGAGGCCGGCTATGTTAACCCCAGGCCCACGAGCCAAATCAAAATGAGACTTTTTTGTTCAATCTACCCTTTTTGAAAATTCTTTTAAAGCTAAAAATCGTCCATAAAAAATTAATGAGGTTCTAACCTCGTCCACTCCAAATTAGCCTCAGATCATACATGGGATGGGAGATTTTATTATCCATTTTTGGACCAACATTGTAAAAAATAACTAAGAAGTCTAAATATAAGGTAATTTCACTGTGACATTTCGGCAACCTTTTTGTATCTTTTTCGGTACTTCCAACAACTAAATCCCCTGACACTATGATTCAAACAGTGTATTCTCCCTCCAACGCACGATCAATGGAATAAGATGGAACCATCGGTATTATTTTTGTGCCGGCAATTATGACGTCATAATTAAATTATTGACGTCACCGTAAGTAAATTTTTCCGCCTACTAAAATGAAATTTCGCTCTACTAAGCGTGGGCAAATGTTTGTGTGATGTCTATCAAAATACGCTATAAAAACGCTTGAAGGTTTACAAATAACTGTCACAAAACGGAAAATTTTTCTCCAAAAATATTTAGACATTCGAATAATTTTTTGTTGATCATCTGTGACTGATTATCAAAAACCCCATCGAAGATGATTTTTCATGCTTTCTTTTCTTAAGTACATCATGAATTATTCCCTTTGACTCGTGTTGCATATTATTTCTTAATAGAAACAATTTCCGCATTATCCTTCCCAAGTGTTCAATTTCAAACTATCACACTATTTTGGCCGTGATGGATTAGGGTTTACAATATTAGCTTTTCGGTTTCAAGTACCAGCAAGTCCGGCTCGTTAAGCCATGCCCACCACTCAACCCAGGGTGTAATAACTTGGGTAGGCTATGTCGAAACGAGAAGCCCATGTCCTTTCAACTGCAAACTTCCAACTGTAGCTGTAACCAGCATCATTCCTGCTCGCCGACAAAGTATCTCTAGCATAGGTCCTGGCGAACAGATCGCAAAATATTTCACTTTTTTATTTTGTTACCGATTACATTTTCATTATTTCTCTATCTCTCATGACTGATACGAAGTCAGAAAAAATGTCTAAAAATTTTTTGTTAAGTATGGGTCATTGATGGATCGCGTTGATGAGACGCGGTCCATCTGTGGCACATGCTCGACAAAAAAAATTTCAGAGGGAGAAATATATCACGTAGGCAGACCGCTGCACATAGAAGGGGGTACTTACATCCCCTGATCCATCTCGAAACCCAGGTTACTAAATGTGTCAGACTTACAGACAATATGAATCAATGGAGTCAGACGGTATAAATAATAAATAACGAAAACGTGTTTTTTGCAGTAAGTGACCTTTGTTTTTGACACCAAATCAATGTTTATGGACAAAACTCATTCATTTTATCTTTCCATGTTCGCAATTACTTTGTTATATATCATTTAATCAGATTAATCATTCCGGAAGTTTTATAAATTTATGCAGTCGAATTATTTTTACCTATTCGTATGGTGCTATTGTAATAGCGAATTGAATGAATCAGCAACCTGCATGCATCGTTACAAAATTGTACTAACTCAATCTCAATGTCCACAACTCGAACCCTCGATTAAAGGAAAATGAGTGTGATAACGTCTCTCATACGGATTTGTGGTCCCGCTCTCTCGCACTCAAAGCATTTTAATAACTCATTTTACAGATACCCTTTTCGACTCATGGATAACCACCTTGAGTAAGGTACGATACCATGAGCCATCATTAAACGAACGAATATAGTTCGATGCTGGAAAAATGAGGTCCCTTTTCTAGCTAGGTTTATCGAAGTCATCACACCTTGAAGTATACATGCTTTTATGAGCAGGACCTACCAGTAAACAAATCCGAGATTATTACTCTACAATACGAAGGAGAGAACCCCTTGGTCCTTGCGCACGAATATTCAAAACCCCAATTCGACTCAACATTACGAACGCTAATAATGATCAGTAAAATGGATCAGCAAATGGACAAAAATCCTGGACAAAGTCACGATAACATTCTTAATCGAATGGCACTTGAAGCAAAGGTCGAAAACATCAATTAAATTTATTGTATACTTTTTGTAAGCTATACTTGATCCTGAGGGTAATCATACAGCTCATATTCGACCACATTTTGCAGCAAAATCATGATTTATGCCAAATTTTGCAACGTAAAATTGGACGTATATCATGATTTCACTGCAAAATGAATCAATTGAAGAATATTGCAAAAACAAAATTACTTTTAATTAGAATCCTAGAATACCAACTACAACGACTATTCGGATGATGACATCCCCTGATTACAATGTTACCCTTTGCTCACGTAATGGAATTGGAAAGCTGTCCCTAATGGAAATTGGATAACCACTGATTCCGACCAGACAAAAGCAACTGAATTATGTAAAAGCTCCGGGAAACATTAAAAAATCATTAAACATTCACTAATGGGCTTACTAGAGTTGAAGTTCAGACAATTACCCTTCAGTTCATAGAAAAAACGAGACGAACAAAATTGAGGCGGGTGTTACTATTTGACTGACGGCTGTGCTCGATAGATTCACTCAGAAATGAAGTTTGAACTCTCTTTGTGCTCTATCATTAATTTTACTTCGCGTAGGGCTCTGAGTATAAATTCCAAGTATCTATGCAGGAAAAAGTAATTATCCTCGCAAAATTGTTCCGGAATTTATACTATCGTTTGTCAAAAATATAAATTGTGGCTGAAAGATAGAAAAACTAACTTGGTGAATAATCGAATTTTTAGAAGTCATTCGTAGCCAATTTTGATTCAAGTTGAAAATATAGCCAAATATGGTCAATGGCTTATAAAAAGTACTTTTAGCACGGAAAACTAGCAAAATTTCAATGCGGCTGTATGTGAGTATTTGCGCGCTAGCGACTGTGTGTGTGAATGTGAAAATAGGTCTGTGTGTGTGTGCGTTTATGAATGACACATTGTGGAAGAAACACACGTAACTTTCAAAGCAAAAACCTTAACACTCTTCTGTTATAATATATAGGTTGCTGAGAGACCGCTGGGTTGAGCGAGGTCCATCTTTTAGCTTGTACTGGAAAAGCAATCTTATTTATTGGAATACTATCATCTGCATAATAAATAACTGTGTTAGGTAAGCGTGAATGTGTGTGTGCGTTTGTATATGTGTATGTATGTTTGTGTACGTGTGTGTGTGTATGTGCGTGTATATGTGTATATGGATAGCAATTGGTTAACAAGCATATTTCTGCATACTGAACAAGTAAGAAATTCGGCTTGAAATAATTCGACCACACATATTCGATTTGAATCCGTCGCTCAGCATTCGAAAACAAAATTTCCATTGAGTATTTTTCATCGCAAAACAACCATTACAGGAAAACACATCAATTATTATTTGAATTATACTATCGATTCCGCCTGGGTATTATCTGAGTAAATCACCGGAAAAAATCATTTAAATTTATTCCTCTCTGACCAGCGAGGAAAACCTTATTGATTTATAAACCGATGCATTTCTCGGCATTCTCTGGTAAATCTTTTAAATCATGTATGAGCCATTGCTGGATCGCGCGTAGCTGGTACAAAATTGAGTAGACAGCCAACCGACCCGAGTCATAATTATTTGCTTCAAAACATATTTTGTTAAGTATGAGTCACTAATGGATTGGCTTATTCTTAACAAGATAGAATTTCATGATCGCGATGCCAAAATACTTTTATTTTCCATATATTTATTATGTTTTTTTACCAAATTTATCTAGAAGCCTCTTTCTATCTTTCTCTCTCTCTCCCTCTCTCTCTCAAGTATGAGCAAAATATGCTAAATATCAGAACAAGGCACTGTAAGAGGGGCCACTTAAAGTTAAACATAGTTAGTGTTGTTGGGTAGATAATAAAAATAATGCTATTTTAGCACATTTGTGTCGTTGGGTGGCAAAATGATGATTTTTATGTAATTTACAATATAATATATATTTAATTGTCAGTAAAAAGATCAGTCATCTTAAATATTGCAAAAAAACGGAGTCAAGCGACCTGTTGGTTGACTGAAGGCCTGGACTTTACTATATATCATCAAATATCACAAAACAACGCTGAAATTCACACTTTCGAAGGAGGGATAGCAGTTTTACAGTACTTACAGTAAATTTGATTTGAATATCCACAAAAATATTTGCACATTTATCGAATTTAACAACAAAATATAATATATTTTATTAAAACTTTACCGAAACAGCACTGAGAAAAGAGTCTACACCTTCAATAAACTACTATCCTATACCAAAAAAATCAACTTACACCTACTCTTCTATTATAAATCTATACTAGTCAAGTCTATCTAACGACGTCAGCGTTAGAGAGACGCCACACTATTATCGATTCACATTTTATCAAGCATGGGACATTGATGAACCGCGCTACTTAAGCGCAGTACATCCATGGCCCATTCTTGATAGACTTTTACTCTGATTAATATATATCTGCTTAGTATCATAAATGCCATAATGAGTGGATTTGTTTCCTTATTGCGTCTACGCTATCTGAGTGCTCGTTTAACGACCTATTACGCTTTTTGATTTAATCTTATCTAGGAATTATTCCTCGATGACGTCATATCGCTTACTCCGGGGAATGGTTCTGTTTATGACTTGCTATGTATTTGTTAGTTCTTGTTGTTGTACGATCTAACTACATTATGCATTTCGTCTTCCCAGTTGGTATTTATTGAACTCATTTGGAGCGTCAAATTTAGTACTAAGGCATTTAGAACACCTGCCCGATATAATTAAGCATAGTGAACTTGTTAGCTGAGTTAAACGCAGTGAATATGGCGATAATACCCTTAAGATACGCGATGGCCGAATGGTTATCATGTTCGCATCGCAGGTTGAAATTCTCATGTTTGAGTACCGGCGAGTTGTTCCATGTCCACCAATCAAGCCGGGGTGTAATAACTTGAGCTATAAAATCATATCTTTCCAACAACTCTGACCCTGTCCGTCCATGAGTGGTCGCTGGTACAGGGTAGCTATCAAAACATTTGTTTCGCTAAAAAATTCGACTTCTATTACTAGGAAAAATTGCAAACATGGCTGAACATTAATTAAGTGCAGTGAGTGGTATCAGCCCTGGACTGGACGGTATAACAACTTTCCGCTTCGCTTCCCCCCCCCCCCCCCCCCCCCCCCCCCTCCCGTACATAAAATCCCTTCTGCTATAAATGAACTTCCTATTTGACAAAACGATATGCAAACTAGCATTGAGGTATTGGACGTACATAATGAGTCCTTTGAACTTCAAAACATTATTTGTCCCAAGATAGTAAAGGCCAATAATTGAACACCTTGATCAAAATTTCATGAAGAAAATTAACACTCTAGACAAGTTGATTAAAAAAATTTATCCATTCAAAAAGTACCGAAAGACACATTTTCAAATATGGTTACTAGTTTTTTGTTTGGAATAATAAATGTTTCCCCAAAAGTCAAATTCAATTTTTTGTCATAACACAGGTAACCAAATGGAAAGGATGACGCCTGATAAATTACAGCGGGTCTCGAAAACCTTTCCTTAATATTTTATTCAAATTTTCTTCGCAATTATTGTCATTATTACATTCCGGTGATATTGCTTACATTGAAAAACTGAAAGCAAAAAATTTTCCCAGTAAAAGTAATTTTTGTTATTGAAAAGGTTAGATTCCTGATGTGAAATCAGCCAAATCCTGAAGCAAAATGAAACACGGGGGATCTAAAAATGAACAGGTTATTATAAAGGGATTTATTTTGTGGAAAAATATTTTGCTAAACTTATTTTGACAAAATTCTTATGATTTTTGATGTATTTAAGTTTAAAGTTATTGGGACAGGTGAGTTGGTAGATAATCTCTTGAAAACTTCACAAGATATTGTTCATAGTCACTCATTTTGAGTAGTTTATTTTAAACAAATTTTTGTACCAGCGGAAACTTAATGATAAACGAGGTTAGTGTTGCTGGAAAATAAGATTTTTCCGGTTCGACCGAGCCTACCCACTGTGAGAGCGATAGGCATGGATTAACAATCCGGAACTGTCGGGTCTTGAACCCGAGATCTTCAACCTGCGATTAAAACACGGTAACCAATAGGCCATCAACGAATCGAAGGAATTTCGAAAAATAAAAATTGAAAATGGAATAAAAATGATCATAAAAAAATTTCAAACAACAACAAAAAATATTGTTTTACCTTTTCGTTCCAGTCATCAATGTATTCAGCAGAATCCGAGTCGGCAAAATCCTGCAGCATGCTTAACCGATTATTTTGTTTAGTGAATTTTACTTGCGGTAGTCCAGCATTAAATACTACTCCTTCAGTTTTACTATCTCGCCAGTTTTTATTCAAATAGTCAACTTCTCTTACGTCATCAAGTACGTCATCATCACTTTCTATAACAATAGAAGGCGGGTTCCTCCGAAGAGCAGTGTACGCCACGGCATCTGGTTTACAATCTGCCATGACTTGAAGAAACGTTGCCATTCAAAGAAACTCTTTTTGATCCAGATATAGATAGATAACAATAGAATCTTCAAAAAAACGCTTTTTCATTTCGTGTTACTGATAAAAATTTATCTGTTGTTTGTCTTTGGAGTGCAATTTTTCATTTCTTATCACCGGTTTGACAGCTCCGGGCGACGAATACTCAAGTTGAATTAATTATTTAGGCTTCTATAATAAATAAAATATGGGGTGGGAAAAATATATTGATGTAACTTTAAGCGCATTTTCGTCTTAAAATGCATAAACTGAGACAAATTTCCCCTGCAAAGGTCAGACTTCAAAAATGTAGAAAACAGACTGAAAACAGACAGAAAACAGTCTGTAGAAAACAGACTGCAAAATATGGTCAAAGCATCACCTGTTGAGCATAAGTCACTGATGGATCGCGCCCGCGAGGTGCGGTCCATCTGTGGCTCATGCTTGACAAAAATAAATTTCTAACAGGCTAGATCAATGACATTATTGTGCATATATCACTTAAATGGGAGAATTTTTAACAATGATAAAAATTTAAATTTAAGTATAAAATTTAACCTCTCAAAATTTTTGGCCTTTTTGTCCGCTTTTATCTATCCCCATTATTTACAGCGAATGACGCCATACTGCGTCCCCGCCATTACTTTTCACTCCATACGCAATCACTTACGTACTTGTGCATAAAAATTCAATTTATAAATATGCTACGAACAACAAAACTGTTCGCTCCGTTCTTCTTACTTACTTCATAGCTAAGATTATTTTTCTATATTCTTGTAGATCGATTTTGTTAATCTAATCTAATCTATGCTCTAATCTAAATGAAATGCGGTACCAGTAACTAAAATTAGAGTAGAGCACAGCTTGCGCCGCTTTAATAAAGTGCACTGAGACTGAGTGATATCTGCTCTAGGCGCTGATAAAACTACGACAACTTAGGTTTTTTCCACGCCTGAATCGACTGATCTCTGCTCGAAACCGATTCGAATAAAAAAGTAAAACTGCTTCCCCGTACACAGTCGGAAAAATTTGCCCACGTTTGTTTTTGTTAAGTATGAGTTGCTGATGTATCGCGCCGTTACGGCGCGATCCATCTGCGACTTATTCTTGAAAAAATAAAATTTCTTATTTCTGATTACCAAAGTGACCTGTATCTGACCAAAAGATTAAAACAAGGTTTCCTAAACTGACCCGCGTAATGCAACTCGTTCACTGACATTCAACATTATGAATGCAGAATGTAAACAATAATTTTATGAATAATTTACGCGATTGTTTGGACTCCAAATGGCGCCCCGTGGATACAACATGGCGGACTGATTGATTGACTTTATTATGGTCGTCTTTTAAACAGGATTTGAATATTCATTACAGTAGTTAAATCGACGGCAGATTTGATTTAAGAAATAACGTACTCAGTAAGCGGATGTCTAAATAAACGCGTCAATCATTTTATTAATAACCAATGTTGGCATATAATTTTACATAATGTGGACAGGTCTTAACGCGACAATTTCAAACCATGTGTTCTTACTTTGTTCAAATTTAAACCTCTAATGCTTTTGGAAATCGCTTTGCACATAAAAACGCGTCAATTGCTTTTGTGTCATTTTGGAGGGTCATATCGTCTTCACCTTATCAAAATTGTAACAAAAAATAAAATCGCACAATGGATAGTTAAGCATTTCAAAATTAGGACTTCAGCGCAATAATTATGCTACATAACCTGTAAATACTTAGCTCAATCCTAACCCCAAAATCCTTACAGACGCGTATTCAGAACTTTGAAAGGAGGGGGATTTTGAAAAAATCCAAAGTGAGAGTTATGACGTCATAATCGGTGCTGCAGGCAAAAAATACCTAAAAAGGTGGTTGTTTTGTATATCATCATAAAACACCTCAAAAATCGCGCCGGAGATGTGACATGTTTTGGAAAATTGTTATTTGAGGACCTAAAATGGGCTAATTATGAGAAATTACTGCTGCACGCCGATTCCCCCTCATTTAAAGGCACTCAAAAGGTTCTTCTCACTGATTTGGTCAGCGAGGGTGGGGGCATATGTAGAACTCACCCATTCCCAATAAAAATTGCCGAAAAAGCGTTTGGTTAGTGTGAGTCACACTGATGGATGGCGATCGCGATCTACCTGTGGCTCATGCTTGACAAATTTGAATTTCTGACAGAGCATCACCTGAACTTAAAATGGAAAACATCCAATACAAAACTTTACCGATATCATAAAGTGCAGTAAGTGGTAGCTTCCCTGATCTATAATGAAGCCATACACCGCTTTTTAAGTCATTCTTTTCAAGTATGTGTCACAGACGGCGGATCCCTGGTGGAATAATCCAAACACATTTCAACAACCTTTTCTGACAATTCTTAACAAACGGGTAACTGAACTTCTTGTCCAACAATAAAAGTTACTGAATACTTCTGAAACTATACGCGCCTTTAACATTACAACATTCCTTACACCTACCACAATACACCTGTTTATAATTATAACCATCCTAAGCATGGGCCGGTGATGATTTTCCGTCAGAAATTGTGTTATGTTGAGCATGGGCCACAGATGGATCGTGCCTCGGCGTCACGATCCATCTGTGGTCCATGCTCAACACAACAAAATTTCTGGCGGAAAATACCGGATACAACAATACTAGACACATACAGCACAGGTGGTATTAATGTTGATATGTCGCATTTATACGCATCGCTTCATTTCGAAAATGACAAGACGAATATGATAAGCGATGCATAAATAATTCATGAAAATGACATTTTTAACGTTTCAAATTACTTCACAATCCGGCCAAACTTAATCGGAACATAATTAATCTCAATTAAAGATTAATTTTAGTAAAAGTCAGCAATATTGACTCGCTGAAAAAAGTAATTCAATATTTCTTCGTGATATTGAATTTGTGCAAATAATCTGTTTTAACCTAAAATTGCACGTGTTGTTGCGTCGATTTAACAGGATTATATAACTATCAAATTTTACTTAATTTTAATTTTTTTTATTAAACAGCTATGTATGCATGGTTCATGTATGTTTCTTGCTTGTTAATGTACCAAAATAAACTAGAGAATGGAACACCTGTTATAAATTAATTATAACGAGTATCGTAAGTAAGCTGCTTCAATATTTATAACCATGACAAAAAAATTTTTAAAAAGCTGGCGACATAATAAAGTACAAACAGTTTCGGGTGAAAAGGGTCAAATTGAACATTTTTGCGATCTCGTTGGCTTATTATAATTGGCCACCGGCATAGATAGAACCTTGCTGGGAGGGTAGGTGACACCCAAATGATCCGAAAATGTCTTTTTGGATTCATTATTAATTTAGTCTGAAATAGACACTGGCTGCACTCTCTTGGCCACGTCGATCGAGAGGTGTGGGGTGTTGTCTGCGATGCCCTAGTGCCCTAGGTTCTCTGATTTCAAGTTCGCTTTAACTACTTGTATTTCAGCGCACAAAAATATTTTTGTGCTCAATCTGAACTTTAGTGTATATTCAAAATAGGTGACAATTGTTCCCGCTGCCTCCGTGTTCCCAGTGCCGGTGCTTTCCCAATCTATCCTAATTATTGTGACTCGTTTTTCGAATCGGATAGAATTATCAATTGTATAATAATACCAAATATGCCATTTTTACTATTACAATTTGTCTCCATCATAAAAATCGAGAAACGTATGGATACGAATTAATAATATCAGCATAAACAGACACAAAGGAAATGTCTTTCAAGACTCCATGTCGAAGATCAAAATTTTCATATTTTAACAACATAACGCAATCGATTTTGGTCAAATTAATTTGACCAAAATTGATAGCATTCTGTCGTTAAAAATGAAAAATTTCACCTCATTTTGAAACTTTTTGTTCCTATGGCCGATTCACCGACTGATTCGAAGCAATTTGAGCTTCGAAACGATTCGAATTACCGAATTAAATCGCCCACCCCTGTTCTCAAATAAAAATACCTTGTGCTCAATCTGAAATTTTATCCCAAATTAAAAAGAACATTGTCGTAATTATTATGTTTTGAAATAACTGGAAACAACGAATTCGATCAAAGTTCATATGAAAATGAATTATTTTTGCACCATTATTTGAAATAACAAAAATGCGAATTTACATTTTTATCCTCGGGCATATGGTAAATACAATATCTTCACACGCTCACAGATGAATTATAATATAATACATTTTATGTTTGAAAAAGATAAATAAAACATTATTTTCACACTGCGACAAAGAACAGGGAATTTACCGTTCATTTTTAGTATTGTATTTATCCAAATATTAGGAATCGCCTTGTATTTAGAGTTTTTTTATAGCCACATCTTAGAGTGGATCGCCCTGTCCAAGTCCCTGTAACGGCGGCCACTTATAGACGGACAGGCTTACAATTGCTGGAAAGATATGATCTTTTCCTGTTCGGCTTAGACTACCCAATTTATTACACCCTGGGTTGAATGGTGGGCGTGGATGGACTCGAACCCGAGATCTTCAACCTGCGATACCAAAATGTTTAACCACTAGGCCATCACGCCAAGTATGGGATGCTGAACAGCACCCTAGTGATACGTTTTAGCAAAAGTCCATAACTGGTCAAAGAGTTGGTTTTATCTCAATATAATTTAATTTTATCTGAATATCACCTATCGAGTGAAATTAGTGTTCAGGAACTGGTAATTTTACTGCGTTTTTGTAACAGTATGTCGTAAACACCTTAACATCTGTGATTAACAAGGTTATATTTTATTGGTAAGTTATAATTTGATATAGACTATAGTTCCTATAGACTTTTGAAAAATTATCTTCAGATGGAAACCTGAGCATAGTTAGTATGGCGAATATAGGCTATACCATTCTGCCGAGTCTATCGTAATGATAAATTTTATTTTGTCAAGCATGAGCCGCTGATGAATCGCGCCTTGTTAGCGCGATCCATCAGTGGCTCATACTTGACAAAATAAAATTTTTGCAAAATAAAATAAAAGCATACGTGGACAGAATATTTCTGACTGGGATATCCATTGCTGTCACTTAACAAAAAACGCAATATTTAAATATATAATGCTATACTGTATCTGATTGAGCGTTGTTATATTTTCTCATAGTAAAACATCATGAGGTAACAAAAAATGACGTGAGTTGGTACGAACGGAAACCTAATTTAAAGTAATCGAAACAAATCAATAAATTCTTAAACCTCGTGATTTATAGGAAGATTGATGCATGGAATGACTTTGCATATTATTTCGACGAATTTGTACAATGGATGATTTGACACCGTGAGAAATGAATATTTTGTGCTGTAGCGTTTCTTTACAAAAGGTTTGTATCTTGGGAACCAGCTATCTCTCACTGATACCTGCAACAATTCTTGACACATTGGTGGGCGCGATGGTCCAGTGGTTGAACATGTTGGCATCTCAGGTTGAAGATCTCGGGTTCGAGTCCCGATCAGTCCGGCTGGTAAATTTATGCCTACCACTTAACCCGGGGTGTAATAACTTGAGTAATGAAAGATCGTATCTTTCCTTATTCGCCAACTAAGTATAATGAAACTCAAGCGTTTCCCCACAAATTGAGTGTTTGAAATCATTTTGGTTTTTCCTTCGTTGCACAGTTATCTCTGACCTTCCTATATGTTTATTTATTCTCCTTTCTACAATTACTCACCTGGGAGACCCCAAAAAAAATGCCTAGAAGATCGGGCGGTCGGAGTAAAGGTTAGAGATTTACGAGCTATCGGGTCTCGGCAAGACCTGCAAAGGTTATTACATTCAGTGTTTAAGAGTCAAATATACGCAGATTCGCCAGTTTATACTTTTGAAAATATCAGCGAAATGCTTCTTTGCATAACAGCACAAGTCATACCTAATGGGGGCAGGGGTGCGCCGTACCAACATCGAACCTAAAATCTTCTGGTAGAACTGTCGCTCGTCAGAATTTTCTGCAGTTTTGAGCTAATCCTGTCCTCCCTATTAATATCTCAAAAATCGACTTTCACTAATTAAATTAAAATAACAAAAATGAAAAAATAATAAATTCCCATAGCATGGCTATTTAATAAACAACTAGCATACCCATGGTGAGATAAACGACAGTATAACATATCAAAATCGCGATCTTGTCATAACTATCAAAATTTCATATCAATTAACACTACAAACCCGAGGATATCCGTTACCATTAATTGATAAGCATTTCAGAGTTAAACGTACTAACCAATCAAAATTTTATTTTTATCAAGCATGGGACACAGATGGACCGCGCCTGAGAAGAAGAGGTCTTAATTGTGTAAAATAAACAAATTAATTCATCTGTTAATTTTTCAAACTACGTTTGGCCGAGCATGAGCCACCGATGTTGTTCTTATTTAGCTGAACTAAAAATCGAGGCAAATAAATGTTTGAATAGCTGCCAATAGGCAATAGCTAAAGTGCTAATATTTTGTGAACATATTAACATAATTAGCATAGCATAACCTAAATACATTTCCTGTTTAACATTGAATGATATTATTGATAATTGTTCGCGCTCGTGTTCACGCCACCCACTGTACTTTATCGCGACCTTTCTCTCTCTCTCTCCCTCTTTCTCTCACTTTAAACCGCTCTTTAATTTGATAAAGCTGAGCATAACCCATGGCGTCACAATCCCTGTATTAAGGCGATGATTTACGTTCAAAGTATATTGCAATGAGATAATGTAAAAGAAAACTTCAAATCGCTCGAATGCGCAAAAGTCGCAAGACACACTATATTCAGAATATTTTGGCGAATGCTAATGGGATTTGATACTCCCTACTTTTATCATACACGCTTACTTACTAACTACCCTTGTGCTGATGAGTGTCTGTACCAAATCTCCTCTACTCGTAAATGCAACAGATGTCCAACCCTACATAAAACGCCTAATGCCTAAACGCATAACTAACAGTTACTGCCTTAAAGTACTTTAGCCATTTTGCAAGGTATACAACAAAAATTTATTTAAATCTTAAAATGCCATGTCCGGGAAAATCTTTAACAATTGCGTAATGCTGCCTGTCTATACCTGTTCCCTGTTTCTAAACGCGACAACTCAGCGAATTCTACGTAGTACGCATATTAAAAACAGGTACTGTCCTTACTCGAGTTATCCATTTTTGCAGCATGTACAACAAAATTGTATCTAATTTTTGCTCTGTCATGTCCTCATAATTCCCACTTTTCACTTGCTCGCTACCGTGTCCGCCTTCACCTGTTCACTGTTCGCAAACCCAACAACGCTGCGTTCTACTATAATAGACGAGACGAGAGCTTCAAGTGTTGATTGTGTCCCAATAGTTTAAGACCAAAACAACAAATTCAAATACTTATCTTTTGTCAAGTACGAGTCAATGATAGATCGCGCCGCCGAGGCGCGATCTATCTGTGGCTCATATTCGACACAATAACATTTGTATTTGAGGTTTATTCAACTCTAATATGCATCTAAGCGCAAACTAAATTGGTTGAAGGTAGACAAGTGGAACGACGGATATTCGTAGCTTACTTTTCGGATTAACAAAACCCATTTCCTGCGCCTCGTGAGAGGCGACTCAAACAAAATCAAAACAGTAGTGGATGGTTTTGCAATCACCCACGACAAACACTACTCACCGCAGTCTATTATAGTGGTCTAGTCTACTCTTGAATGTTTCTCGCTTGGAGTGCAATTCCTGGTACTACATTTCGTAATAGTTCTTTCTTATTAAGTGGGCTTCTTTCAGACGCTACTCAAGGCCTTGCTTGAAACGAAAACTTCAAATTACAACACAATGCAAAACTAAGTTAATCAGTCGCACTAGGATTATTTTTTGTTGAAAATTCTAGGCAAGGTAAGAAGCAATATATAAATAAAGCAACGACCTAATATGACAAAAATAGACTTAAAAATATAAAACCAGGAACTTTGCCCGAAGGGAGAAACATTCTAAGCAGACATAAAACGCCCTTGTCGAGTGCGGTGAGCAGCATCTGCCCTGGGCGATAGCAAAACCATCATCACTTTTTGCTTTATTTTATTCGCCCTTTGTGACAAGTAGAAAATACGTTAGGACAACAATGAAACGATATAGGAAAGTTATAGTATAAGCTAAACAGAATTATCGAAATATTTTTCAATTCATTGATTAAATTGCAATTGCTCTGAGCAAATTCCTGCGAACAAAATCTAAGCTTCAGCAGGTCTAGGCAAAGTAAATAACCACAAAGCTGACACAATGCAACAAGGTAATGTAATGAAAGGTGTCAAATGAGTTCTCCACCACAATGAGTTTTCTACGAAGCATGGCTTGTCAGGTATGGGTCACTGATGGATCGCGTCGTCCAGACGCGGTCCATCTGTGGCGCATACTTGACAAAATAAATTTCTCATTTGAGACGTCAATTCCCAGCGGAAATAGGTAATATATTTTTGAAAAATCCGATTATTATGGTTCACATGCTTAACGCAACGCTGATGAGTTTGTTTTCCTCTACGTAACTTTAGAGGATTGTGAGATACTGTGCTCATATTTGGAATCACGCTTATTTAATAGAATGTGTTAACGACGTCAGGAACGAAAATACAATAAAATTGACGCTACTTTTAAAACAATAAACCTATATTGATATACAGATGAGTCTGTATCTCACAGGATTTACAGTCGATAATATTTCTTGTATCGGCTTGGAAAACTATATAACTATATCACGGCAAGCACTGAAAGTCAGTAGCGGTGAAACCGAGGAGGAAATATGCCTTCTTAAGTTTTGAGAAGGTAGTCAACCCCCCTTTCACGATATTATTTATTGCATTGTATTATAAAATTATAAATATTATAAAATTGCATTGTAAGTAGGCAAAATTTTGAAGCAAAATTGCCTTTGAATGCGTTTTTGTACATTTTGGACCTAAAATGATAACTTTTCGCAAAGAAAATCAAAAACAAAACATTTTCGGGGCGCAAAAGAACAAAAAAAATTTCGAAGGTAATACGAAAAAATTATTGTATTCTACGCACGCACAATGCGGTTCATGTAATCACAGTAAACGGCTTCCTTCATAAATTAGGCATTTAAAAGTACATCCTAGTAGTACCAAAATTGCTATCTTCGACCTGGAACTACTGAACAAAGGGCGTGATTCGCCTTACGTATAGGGCTGGGCAATTCGATTCGATGATTCGAATCGATTCGAAGCACAATTTATCCGAATCAGTCGTGAATCGTTCATAGGAACAAAAACGTCTTAAGGTGAACAAGGATTTTCATTTTTAACGACGAAATGTAATCGATTTTGGTCAAATTTGGTCAATTATATTTCGTCGCTAAAATATGAAAATTGTTGCTCATAGTGTGAATTGAAAATATACTACAAACTACAAATTTCTTTATTTCCACAATGGGGACACGTTACAAAAGTAAATTCGTTAATTACAAAGAATCAGTGATTCGATCCGATTCGAAAAAAATATTCGAATTAGATTCGAATTTCAAGTGATTTGGTTTCACCCACCCTAGCCTTATGCTTGTCCTGTATTTTTTACTTTTCTGTTCCCCGCATGATGAAGATGATAATCCATGCAATCCAATATAGTGATATTTTGATAGAGGGGACTGCATTATTTCAACCCCCCCGCTTACACTTCAAACCCGAGTATTGCAACATCAAAATTTAGCCAACTTTGCATTGAACAAATCAACTATCATAAAATCTTGCAGACAATAGTAGAAATATACGATGTACATAGCACATGATTTCTGGTAACCAGTACTGCCAAGTTCACGATACGAATATACGACCAACGTCAAACAAAAAATTTCGCGACACTTTTTTTTCTGTTTAAACATAGATCGTGTTTGCGACTCAGTTATGAAATCCACCTTTGATTCATCAGGTTTTTGTGTGCACATACGATTGATGTATTTTTATTGTAAAGATTACGCCAGCAGTGTCAGAACCCGAAACATTTTACATTCAACAATATTACCATTTAAAAATTTAAATCTGTAAGGTCGCAATGGCATGAAGTACTATTTTGCTCGAAGCGCTTGTGCCCACGGGAGCTAATATTCTTCCCACTTTTTTTAACTTCAACTGAACATCGACAAACAAAAAACATATACTGCTTGCTAAAGCTGTTTTAACTCTTGCTACATCAACCGCAAAACATGATGCACCGGGCTTCTAAAATAGGAATAATTTTCTTTTCCTCCGATGGGAGCACCAAAAGCCAATGTTTTGCGTTTGGGTCTGCAGGCTGCTGCAGCATCAAAACAAAACTGCACAGACTATACTACACACTCAGTTCTATTCCTTATCTTGTTATTCACACTCCAAATATATACCGTAATATTCAATATACAAAATCAAAAGAGAGCTCCATGAAATTAAAATTTCAACAGCAAGTATGTTATTTGACAACAGATACAGCAAAAGAAGATACTCCCAATCCGATTTTTTTGTCTAGCATGGGCCACTGATAAACCGCGCCTTAACGGCGCGATCCATCAGTAACCCATACTCGACAAAACATGTTATAAGAAAATTATTTCTACTGGAGAGTAGAGGAAGCGTATTTAATCCTGTCAGATATATCCTGTAAATATGGATTTTCGCTTGTAATCTCCATATATAAATCCACATAAGCCCTTACATATGGTACGTAACTCACAGTTAATATTTAAAAAATCATTATTAAAAGACAAGCAGCATCGTGAAAGTTCGACCGTACTTTTTTTAAAACGCACTCACCCTTTTACCTGCTTATTTTGATTTCAAGACTACTTATTTATCAAAGATATGATAAGGAATACAATTCTTTTGATTTTGTATATTTTTAAAGGACACTAACACAGTGCGTTTATTTGTGGTCACTGCTGATGTAGGGGCCAAATCAGGATCATTATTAATTAAACATGGGCCATACTTGACAAATAGTGTATCCCCAAATTGTCATTACTCACCTTACTCAAGGTAACTCAAGATATTGTATTAAAAATCCGACGTGTGAATTGAATGTTTTTCGACATATTATTTCTACACTCAAATTTCTCACAGATATTGAGACCAATATATTTATTTTCGGCTGCATTTAAGACTGAATCCCTATCATGCACAATATTCTTTAAATTGAAAAACACTAATATGCAAAACTAAACCAGTGCATTGAAGTACAGTAAGGATATCTGATCTGGACAAAGATAGAATCTTTAATCGCTTTCTTATTCATTTTCTACCTTTGTTTCCAAGCTAGTAAGTTGCATTTTTAAACAAAGCAAAGACAACAGTGAAACCGACGCCAAAAATTTTGCTGATACTGATATTCCTAAAAGTTCCGATACTAACACTATCGATACTTCGAACACTCGATATATTAAACATATCCAGTCTGGCTCTTACGAATATCCATTACTAGGGAACTGACCTTCCGGTAGCAGAAGATGACCAATACATTGAAAGTCGCCAGTACTAAGCAATACCGATCCATTGCTACATTCCTATTTCTACGCTCAACGTCATCGTTGATTTTATATCCTCATAAATACTGATTGTCCTCATAGTTTAACTTAAACGGCATTCGATATTTTCTATATGGATAGAAAAATGTTTTCTAACATTTCAGATACAAACAAAATTGGTAACATTTAACCATGCGTTGCCTATTTTGCATCATAGTCATGAGATATACCAAGTTTCGCGGCATATATCATGATTTTACTGCAGAATGAATCGTTATGGGAATAATCGAAAACAGCACTACGAGCATTTCTGACTATTCGGACAAGGACAGTGGTACTCATACTATAATATAATATAGTAAAATTACAAAACTATTGGTCGAATAGGAACTAAAACTCAAAAGCTTATCTATACGAAGCACTAGTGGCGCATAATAATGAACAGGGATTTTCGTTACACAAGATGCATTTTATGTTACTAAGCCATACATAATAATCGTTAAATTACTTTGATATCGTCTTTTATTGATTTTATTAAACAAAATCTTAATCGATATAATATGAGAGCCATCGTAGAGAGACTCAACAAAATTATACTTATTTTATTATGTTTAAAATGTCCATGACCAATGTTAATAGATATTAGCGAGGCTAACTCTATCTATGGCCCATAGTTACCCATACCATTTTTACGTGTTATGATGCAACTTCATGAGTAGTAATCACATGACTTGTATGATTGTATGACTTCTGATATGATATATATATATTTTGTTCACTCTAAGCAAAACCGGAAGCAGCGTCTGAAGAGAACCAACCAACGGCCATTTCTATGTCAAAGAGCTACTATAAAATAAGAGAAGATTTCATTCTTATCTTGTAAGGGAGGAAATCCGAGAATACGGCTTAATCCTATGGCGAAACGCGGCCTCGCGCGCAAATATCAGTTCCAGATCGGGCTGGAGGTTTTTTTGACTTCCATCTTTGACTTTCTCATGTTTTTCATTTTTTTCTGTGCATGGAACTGGTTGGTAAGGAAAGCCCAGTTCGAAAATGTTCTGGAGTTTTTGATGTCCAGGATAGTAGATTATAATGAATGAGATAAATTGCTATATATGCGGACTTAAAGTATTCCATTCACTTGGGAATCGAAACAGGCGGAAGTTAAAAATCAACAATTTCGAAGTAAAAAAAGGTAATGGCATAAAATGTGTTAAACACTAAAAAGGCTTGCCGGACACCTTATATAGAACCTTGGCGGGAAACTATAAACTATATGGACTACGCTAACATTGAAATTTCCTCCTTACGGTAGATCCCGTTTAATTGCGCATTGCGCGCAAGTGCGAAGAAAGAGAGCATGAATATTTAGATAAAAGCATTCCTAGCATTCAAAAGAATTCCTTCTATATTTCTCCAAATGCGCAGCTGTTTACGACTACAACAAGAAATAGCTTATAATACTGAGACATTCAATCTTCATCACAATATTTCCTGACTATGCATAGGTTCTATAGAGACCTTGAATAATCTTCAACACATCATAAAATTGCATAGTATAAACGGAACGTAAGTACCATCACCTCTAGAGGCATGTTGAAAGCTATGACTTGTTAACTAAACAATAAAGTATATTGGTTGCTTTCGATTTATACAACGTTGCAATGCAAGTGCAAAAACGGCATAGAATTGGTTAAAAATTTGAAATAAACACATTTCGCCATGAAACGGTGAGCTTTTACCTATTTCCTTTACTTGAAAGCTCGCAAAATAAACACTGCAATTTTCCATAGTTCAGTCAATGTCTAATCTTAGGACTACTAAAAAACGCAAAAAGCATCTTTGGGTTTTACTGAAATCCCGGTAAGACTCGAAACGGTTTTAAATCAATCTGATACGGATAATACGTGACTTAAACTTTCATAGTACGGCCGACTAGAAAAACGCTTCTTTCTTATTGGATTTAGCATTGAAGGTATAGTACATTATGAGTAAGACGAAATAAGTTAGCCAAACGAGGGGAACAATAGAAAAAAACGGATGATCAGGCACTAATATAACATTTGTAACACCAAAAGAGTAACTCCGCGTTAATGCAAAAATCTTCTGTGCAAGAAACTAGCTTGGGCTCATTTACTATTTCTGAATATTTTCTCAGACACTAAGTTCAAATTATCAACAACCACTATCCCATCTAACTTGAGTACGCTGAGCCGAACAGAAAAGATTATACCTTTCCAACAACTCTAACCCTGTCCGTCTATAAGTGACCGCTAGTACAGGAACTTAATCAGGATGATCCACTCTAAGAAAGTGTCTATAAAAAACTGCAGACCAAATTCAAAAACATTATTCTAACTATGCATTAAAACGAGCACAAATTTAACATCCTGTGCATCACAACACTATTGAGACTAGATTCCCTTTATTGAATATATTTTACAAGCGAACCGAAACATTGATTTTGTTAGCATGGGACATAGATAGCCTTTGTCAAGCATGAGTCACAGATGGACCGCGCCTCGGCGGCGCGATCCATCAGTGACTTATGCTTAACAAAGCATGTTTGATCCATATTTTCGTGACAAAGAACCCACTCCATCTGTAGCCCATGCTTAACAAAATCAAGCACCCAACGATTGTGCTAATAACGTACAATTACACCCTGGGGTATAATGATAACTTGTGACATATTTGGTCAATTGCCGATCTCGTTATTACGACGAAGTTTCCAGCATCGATTTAATTGTATGCGGTGTTTGAAATACACAATTGCGATTTAATAATCGATTATTTTGAATGAAAACTATTTAACTTGAGCTTAATACGTTCATGGGCAAGTAAAGTGTCGTATCAAAAAAAGCATAACAAGAAACAAAAGGAAAACGGAAATAAATAAAAGTAAGCAATTACTTTTGCAATGGTGAATTGAATGGTGTCATATAATCAAAATATGTACCTGGGTACAGTGGGTGGTATCTGCCTTGGATAAAAAAAAACCTTTTTTTGTTTTTTTAGTCGTTCCTTTCGATATGCAGTCAGTGCATTAGCGTGATTGTAAAGATTCTGCCTGTGGGGCATTAATATTTATTATTCATCCAAACATCAAACGACGGTATTTTGTTCAAGCGAAAAGCCTAATTGAGGCTCAAAATCGGGGTTTTATTGGGAATTTGTGTTTTAAAGTTAAAGGTAGCTGTCACATGATTTTGCTTTATATTTGCTTCAATTTAGAATGAGTAAAACAAATGTTCAATGTTTTGATTGACTACGCCACGTACGCTTGAAGATCACCGAAACGAGCCGCATTCAGAGGCATGTTAATACGTTGCTTAGATGGATTACGTAAAAACGTTCTAGAGCAAAACACTTCAAGTTAGTGTATAAAACTTTGTCAAAAAGGAACACAGGAATTGACAATGGTTCTAAAGTATTCCACGCACTTTGTAAAAGAGAAGCAACAAAAAAGCACATGCTTAATCATCGCACAGGGAAGACACACATCGCTGCATTCTACTATATAGGTTCAGATGAGTGTAGGACAAAATCCCCCCTTTCCATGGGGTGGTTTTGTCCGGTGGATTTTGTTCCTTTCCGCGGTTGAGATCTGTATGGAATATTTTGCTGTACGGTTAAAGGTAATATACAGCATATACAACTTTGCATACACTTGCTTTTTTAAAACCAAATGAAATTTTTTAAAACATTATG
This sequence comes from Styela plicata, assembly GCA_963675895.2. Classification (NCBI taxonomy): domain Eukaryota; kingdom Metazoa; phylum Chordata; class Ascidiacea; order Stolidobranchia; family Styelidae; genus Styela; species Styela plicata. Next base: position 14,642,998 of record OZ023142.1, on the reverse strand, counting down.
CTGACATGGTTGAAAATCATAAAGTTTGAATATTAATATTTTTAAAAAATTTTTTCCTGCCCAACATTTTCTCGAATCTATAGTCTACTACTGACACTTCGCAAAACTGCACCGTTCTCCATAACCTTAAACGACCACATTAAATCAGGTAATGATCGTTATATTGATTCACTCATTTCCTATGTAAATGACTGCGTGTATTTCATACCAATATATTCAAGTAAAATGTCTCGAAACTCTCTGCATCAATTCAAAGTAAAGTGAAGTAAACCGGGAAATTTTTGTTATACTCATCTCTGAAATATCAAGTGAATCAAAAAAAGTTACAAATATGCTCTAAGAAGTGGCTATTGAAAAAAAAAACTTTGTCGATTTCATTTTGACGAACACGTCACTGCCGTCTCAATGATTCAAACTCGAATAGACGCAATTCTGACTGACAAATTGAAACGTAAGGAATCTAATAAACTTTAAATCACTGGCCCTAACTATCAAAACACCTTGTTACTTGAGCACAAATCTCAAAATTCCTTCTTTGCACTTTCTCCAGGAATTGATCATACTTTCCCGCGCAATGTTCCGCAAAACAATCCTAATCGACGTGCGTTGAGTACGTACACCAGACGCACAGCGAAAACCCGGGCTGATTTGCAAACAAAATGCGTAACAAAAGGATAATTGATTTTATGGCTTTGTCCGTTTATCGACTATAAGATAGCTGGAGATAGGCTTAGTGTATATTAGTAATTATTTCCTTACCGCCTCATAAAATAAGTAAAATAGACAATGCGTCTGAGGTAAGACTACTCAAGCACGTAAATTGACAAGTGCCATATGCCACCTGTGATGTTCGTCGTTTTGTGTTGTGGGCTACACTGTAACAAAGAATAACTGTTCTATAACAGTAATTTCACTTGACAAATATTGAAAGGAAACTATAAATGAGTGAGCGCAATGGTATGGTGGTTAACATGTTGGCACCGCAGGTTCTAGTCCCGCCGAGTCAGGCTCGTCAATCCATGCCCACCATTCAATCCAGGTTGTAATAATTTGGACAGGCTGAGCCGAACAGGAAAGATCATGTCTTTCCAACAGCTTTAACCCTGTCCGGTACGGATACAGGGCCTTGGTCAGGTTGACCCACTCAAAGAAGTGTCTTTTAAAAAATATGCAAATATGGGTTGTTGATGGAACGCACCGCCAAGGTGCGGTTCATCAACTGCCCATGTTTGGCATATGTCTCATCAACGAGGCTGTTTTTCAAATTTGGAAATTTGCAATTTACTGCAAATGAGCACAAAATTTACTAAAATTTCGTCATAGTGTATAGCGGAGCGTGGAAATACAGTGATGATTTTCGTTTTTTTGACAGTAATTTTACTTAAACGATTAAATGACTTGTTTTCAGCCAACTACGAACTGTGGACGGAACCCGCCGAGCTAGGCGCGGAAAGCAATGACCCATCAATGCAGCGTTTCAGTTAACTTTTTAGAAATATACAATTACTGAAAATAAGTTAATCTTGTCACACTGCGATGAAAGTACGCAAAATCGCCTCGTTGGTGAGATTTATGCCGTGTTATGTACCAAGTATGTACTGTTTACTATGATATTTTTATAACAAAGCGTAAAATAATCGTTGCCAAACATGAAACGTCGATGGCAGGCTTCAATGGAATGACGACATTCACTCAAACAGCAAATCAGCCATCCGCCTCGTTGATTGCCTGATTACTCATATAGATTCAAACTTTTTTTTCAACTCGAATCTATTTATTTGACATACAATAAAAATAATATGATGGCGGAAAGCGCGATTACAGAGTGTGCCCGATTTTTAACCTAGGCACTATCTAGCTTTGAAAGTGAAACTGGGTAACCTAGTAATACCCTACCTAGCTCAAGTAAAAACTAGGTCGCTATTACTAGTCTGAAGTAATTTATCATAACACTATCTAGTCAGAAAATTTTTGATCAATCATGTTTTGCCAAGTATGGGCCAGTGGTGGAACGCGCTTCGACATCTGTGACACATGCTTGACAAAATAAAATTCCTGATTGGGATAATTAGTTGTCGATACTTCGCCACTCATGTTACTGTTTTACTAAAAAAACGGCCCATCTTTGACGCATGTTCGACAGAACTGAGCTATAACAATCGTTTATTTTGTCTGCATTCGTGGGTGTTAAAATCATTTAATTAACCTTCTATCACCGTATTTTGATATTTTCCCAGTTCTGCGTGTGTGTTCTTAATATTTCACACTCTAATTGTCAAAATATTTTGATCCACTGAGTGAATTCTGGTGTTTCAGGCTTAGGCAAATAAAAATAACGTCACAGGGAGTGAATAAAACTCGTCTTTCAAAATTGACTTACATGATCAAAATTGGGTGAGAACGCTTGGGTACTTAGGAGGGGTCCTCCTAATGACCAAAAAAAAATCATGCTTCGAACGGATGCCTGTAGCACCAATAGGCTAAAATGTTCCATTTTTTCGTTTGATCCGGACGATAATTCCAGGAAGGGTTGGAGACATTTAAGAAAGGAGTCGAAAAGTGAAGGTTTTTTTCGATTTTTAATGACATAAGATCTAGATTTTTCAATTTGCATAACCAACTTTTCGAAGAATATCCTCGATGCAGTTTTTTTTCGAGTTGGGGGCTAATACCCAGTATCAGTCAGACACTGACCTTTGTAATGACTGTGTATAACTCTTCTATTTACCTACTATGACAAAAGTACAGTAAATTTAATGATAATTTGCAGTAATTGACTATTTCCAAAATCCGAAACCACTTTGCTGATACGATTTATGCCAAGTATGGACTGCTGATGGACCGCACTTAGAGGTGCGTTCCATCAACAGCCCATAAATGGCCTAAAGAGTCAATTTCATAGTTATATTTCAATATCGCAAAGTGAAATTACTGTTTCACTACAATTTTTGCAGTGTAGGGTCAATTTAAAATTCAAGATTCGTATCGATCCGGATGATTTAAACACTCATTTTTCGGTAGAAATCGACAAATGTTTAGAACAAAATTTTGATCAAGTTTAGTGATATTGAATTTCTTTTTAAAACATTTATACCCGAAATCAAATTTTTTATTGTATCAAGCATGAGCCTCTATAATGGACCGCGTCTGACGGCCCGATCCATCAGTGAAAAGTACTTAATAAGCATATTTTCTGGTTGGAGATGAAAACTTTGCGAACTTTGCGATAAATTTTCGTGATCGAATCACAATTCGAAAAGATTCGATTCGAAATATTTTGATTTGAATTTTTTGTTTCGAGAATAAATATGTATGCAAAAGCGACAAACTAGTGATGAAAATTTAATTTTCATCTAAACTGTGTAAAGTATAAGTACTTTTACGCAAAACTAAGTAAAGTATTACCAAATAACCTAGATTACTAGGTAGCTAGATAACCTTGATTAATTCTAGGTAAACTGCATGAGTAATCATTGTTTGACTGCATCTTGAGCACTTTCAATATATTTTAAGATTGATATAACCGAATAGTCAATTTCATAAGCTTTTTAAGAAGAATATACGATGTATCTAGTTTTTTTTTATACTACGTACCTAGTTTCTTAACTATGTATTCGAAAACTAGGCGAATTCGCCTATTTTACTCAATATATTTACCCGCTTCAAGTAGAATACTAGTTAAAGGTTAAATATGGCAAATGAGATATTCGCGAATTTATGTAAGAGTGCTTTATAAATAAAATTTTAAAAACTAGATACAATAGGTATAATCGGTACTTTCACCTACAACTACCAACACTAGTGAAAACTAGACCTGGGCAAAACCGAATCATTTGGAATTCGAATCAGATTCGGATAATTCATCGAATTTTTTTACATTTGCTGCCAACGAGCAAAACTTTTCAGCTTTAACGATAAAATACAATCGATTTTGGTCTAACTTGACTAAAATCGATTGCATTTTGTCGTTAAACTGAAAAATTCCTATTCGTTCAACAATTCTATTCCTATCCTACGAACAATTCACGATTGATTCGAATAATCTATGCTTCGAATCGATTCGAATCACCGAATCGAATTGCCCAGGTCTAGTTCTTAGGTTAAATCCTTCATCTTTCAAGCCTCGAGTTGACCAGTGTTATGTAGGGTCTGGTAGAATAGTTTTCCTGGAGTGGTAGATGGTTTTAACACACACCACTCACTGCTGTACAGTTGCTGGTACCACATCTTGTCATAGACCTTTGCTATTAAGTGTCCGTTAGTTGGTTCCTTTTTGGCAATGTGTCCGGCCTTGTTGTCAGAGTGAATTTTAATAATGAATAATCTATTTAAAAATTGGCAAACCACTAAACCGTTATGCAATAGCTATTTCCGGTACAAGCTAAGCATGAGGTCACGATTCCTTTAAAAACAATTTACTCCGATCTATGACTCGAGGACTTTCTATCATAATCCCGGGTAATGAATGGAAGAGAAAACCAGAAATGACATCCTGCGGACAGTAAACATTTTCAAGAAATTAAGCTGTTATGAGATATGTAGTAATTTGTTACTTACCGTAGGTGAGAACTCTTTATACACTTATCTATGTATATTTCAAACATAATCAAAGTTTTACCTCAGCTAGACTAAATGTAATACACAAACAGGTTTTTTATCTCAAAAAAAAAATCACGCCTTTCCCTCTACTGCTTATAACTGTAATAAATAAATAAATGATAAAATAATAAAAATTTTATTTTGCCAAGCATGATTCACAGATGGACCAATGCTTCATACAAATATAAGCAAAATGTTGTTGAATGGAAAATTGTCTCTTTGAACAAAACCTAACAAAACATTTAATTTTTTCAAGCATCTACCCACGGATGGCTCGAAACGCAGCAACGCCGTTCACCAGTGGGACATACTTGGAAATAAATGCTTTAAAACTATTAAAAACACGTTCTCCCCACTTCTACCGTTTTACTAAATTTCGCAATTCTTATCGATCGAATCGATAATCCAGGCGTTATTTTAAATTAGTCGATGCAAATACAACCATTACCGATCGGATTAATACTTCGTTTTCAACTTTACTTTCTGACAGAACAAATGTCCTCTCATCAATCTATTGCAAATGATATATCATAATAGTACATATGATATAGCATTAAACGAAAATATATAATTTCACCACGTAATATGACGTTCTATAGTTATCAATATACGATTATAAAAACAGTAAAATTAAATCGATATTAGGAGGTATTAGCTTTTACGGTGATTGCTAAAAATTGCCCATGTGCATCAATCAAGCATTTGCCATGATGGATCGCGCCTGAACGGCGCAGTCCATCTGTGGTTCATGCTTGACTAAATGCACGTATAACATTACACAAAGATTTTGTATGAAATAACGTTACGCTTCAGTTGAAATTTACCGTTATTTTATTAGCTCGTATTAAAACTTGACCTCTTGCGTCGATGAGTGCGTAAGAACGTTCTGGACGAAATGATAAATTCTCATTAATATATTTCGGTGGATTTCGAACTTTAGAATTAATTATTGACCTATATATTCTACTTGGCTTATAGCCCAGACATATAAAGTCGAGTTCATCATCAAGGTTGATTAATGGGTGTTGGCAATTCAAGGTAAAAGTACGTAGTTCACCTAATTTCTAATAAAACTACTACATAGTTTAGAAAGTGAAACTAGGTAACCCAGTATTACTTTACCTAGTTTTGGGAATCAACCAAAGTGACACAGAAATGAAAAATTATAGTTTCAAAGAATTATGTTATAGTTTTATTTAAATATCGTTTTATTTCGTTAAAAACTATGCTGCCATTAAAAAAATCGATCACTTCCGATCGATCGAAAATTAAACTGAGCATATTTTAAAAGCGTGGCTGTTTTTTTATACCCACTCATTTGAGTGGATACCCTGAGCAAATATTTAACTTAGAGACAGAAAAAAACATAATCAGAACAATAATCATCGCATCATACCCTGAGCAAATACTTAACTCAGAGACAGAAAAAAACATAATCAGAACATTAATCATCGCCTCATTTTTTTTAAATTGAAATGAAATCGAAAAAAATGATTCAGCTTCCTGGAAGTCCGTACTGACCGTCAACTCTTGCGTGAAAAATACCCACGTTTCATTTGAATTTAAAATAAAGCGTGATCAAAATCAATGTCAATTAATTACTCCTGAAGACCCCTTAAATAGATCGTAGCCTACCAACGCCAATATTGCACCATTATTTTGACATTAAACGCACGTACGCAAAAGACAGAATTATGCGTCAAACGTGCGTAATTTATTGCAAGTTGACCTAACTTCAAGAAATTACTTTACAAAGGATTACGCATATAGCTCGTCTTAGCCAAATCAGAAATTTTAATTTATCAGGCATAAGTCACATCAGGGCATGCATCAGTGACTCATACTTAACAATGTATATTTGAACAAGATTTTTTTTCACCGGTACAGGGCGCTTCATTTTCATCGAATTTCATAATTCATTTGACAGCCCAAAAGCTGCAACACACGTTTGCGTGGGTCGATAATTAGAGTTGATAATTAAAAGCCAGATTGCAGAAATCTGACATTTTTTTAACTGGCTTAGCAGACGTTCTATCAGGTTTGACATATTACACATATTTAGCACATTTCTGGCATGTTTTCATTCGACTGATTAAAAAAATAATTTATAAAGTTTGGCATGTGGTGAAAAATTAACGTTTTCAGGTGAGGTTACAAAGTTATACCAAGTGCCCTGTCTTTTTTCGATTTTTTTTTTTTATGATGCCAAAACTCGACTGGCCACAAAGAAACTATAATAGATTTCTCGTTTAGTCTACCAACGCTAAAATTGCCCTATTTATTTAACGCCAAATGCACGTAAAACGATGGAGCAAAGCCTCAACCGTGCGTAACTTATTGCCAGCTGACTTGAACTAAAGAAATTACCTTTCAGGTGACAATGCCACGCATTTTCTTCATCGTACAGGGTACATCACTTGCATTTGTGTACATTATTTCTCAGGGAAGCTTCACGATTTGCTTCGAAACGAAAAAAATCGACTGGCCTTAAAAAATGTTAAAAGATTCTAGTCGGCCGGCGTCGAATATTGAAAATCACCTTTTAAATGAGTCTGCGTCGCATATAACTCGTAGTAGAGGATGTTGTGTTTTTCATTATATCCTATCACATTTAACGACCTGAAGTTAAAACAAAAAAATTGTAAGACTTGTCAAGTTGGCCCATCGATGTAGAATGAAAATTTAATTTTTTCTGACCCTCATAAACTAGAGATTAAATTATAACATTAACTATGTAAATCAGCATTTGGACTATACAACTATACAATAATTTGCCTCCTCCCTCCCCTTCCTTATAAATTGAGAAAATAGTTTATCTAAAATATCTTGATTGATTTCAATCAGAAATTTTGGTTTGTCAAGCATGGTCCACAGATGGACCGTGTCTCGACGGCGCGATCATTCAGTGACTAGGGGTGGGCAATTCGATTCGGTGATTCGAAGAACAATTTATTCCAATCCATAATGAATCGTCCATAGGAACAAAAACTTGCTAAATAAACTAGAATTTTCAATTGGTCAAACTTGACCAAAATCGATTTTATTTTGTTGTTAAAATATGAAAATTGTTCTCTTAGATATGTAGTGTGAGTTGAAAAAACTTTATAAACTTCCTTATTTTTACAATGGAGACTAGTTGTAACAGTAATATTGGGATATTCGTTTGCATGAAATTAATGATTCGTTCCGATTTGAAAAAAATATTCGAATCCGATTCGATTACCAGATGATTCGGTCCTGCCCAGCCCTATCAGTGATTCATGCTTAACAAAACTTGCTTCATCAATATTTTCAAGAATGGGGTAGTGTTTCCTCTGGGTTTGATTTATGCAAACGAAAGTGCTGGATTCGTATCCTAGATTAGTATTTTTCAAGTAGTTCGGCATGTTTCCCACATTTCTGGCAATTTTTATTTGGTTGGGATGCAACTTTCATGAGAGTGAGGTGTAGATATTTGATGACGTGTCCAGCTGCAGTTTGTTCGCGGAATACAAGAATATTGAAGGTGAGAATCTCTATTATCAAAATTCAGTTGATGAGACAATTCGATTATACCAGCACTTACCTTGTCCGTCTATTATAAGTGGATGCCGGTACAGGACCTTAGTCAGGGTGGTCCATCCAAAAAGTGGCAAAAGAAAAATATAGCCATGTTCTCCTATAAGTGCTGTCCACTGGAATAGGGACTTTTTTCAGGTTGATCCAACAGAGTAAGTTATTTAAAAAGAAACAGCCGCATTCCTACTCAAAACATAGCGACATGTGTGCGACAAAACGACACGTTCAACAGGGCCACGGCGTGTATCCAGTAGAGGTCTGCGGAGACGGGAATTTTCAAATCCAGATCCCATCCTGAATACCGAATTGCGTACTGAATTCAAATCTGATCTGATCCGCAATGAAAAAATATATGACCTGACAGAATGCGGAACAGGAAGCTTCTCTCTCTTTCCAAATGCGTCAAAGCATTAATAATTTTTGGAATCAAGAGACTGAATCCGGACCTGATCCAAACCGGACAAATATTTTGGAGGTCATTCTGAACCAGCAATCACCGAAATTGAACCAATCCTACCGGATTCGACTGAGCAAGCCGGTCCAAGAAGCACTAATATCCAAATAAATGTTAGTCACACTTTCCTTACACTCTCCGCATTTTGAAAAAAACCGCCGTAGTCAGCTGGTCCCTTATTGGCCTGCTAGGCTACTGCAGCATAGCAGTTGGTTCCGCATAAAGAGAGCAAGGTAATGTGGGTATTGTGTTGATTTTTCACCTCACCATGTCTGTTTCTCTGATAACATGAACGAAATTTCATTTTATATCCCATCACCGAGTCCTCCGTGGTCACATAGATTTCGGGCGTGTGAATGGACAGGGTGAGTGTAGGAAGCCGTAACCAGTGGTTACGTGGGCCACCGTGACTACGAGCGACTAAGGTCCATTATTACAAAATGTGAGCGTTTATTGGGGGTGATCTCAACAATTTGTAATAACTCAAGAATAATGACGACATTTACACAAGCGCATTTCAAAGCTTCAAATCTTCAGCGCCACTTCATTTCACTCCATGGTAACATCGACAAAGAATTTCCGAAAGGAACTGAACTTCGCAAGCACAAGTTGACCAATTTAAAAAGTCAGGCAGAAAAGCAAAATCAGTTTTTCTATAAATTTACGAAGCACTCAGAGACTGTCACGCTTGCATCGTACCAAACGGCTTGGAACATTGCACGGGCCCAAAAGCCATACAGTGATGGGGAGTTCGTTAAAAATTGCTTCTGTGACCTTGTTGAAATCTTGTCTCCTGAAAACAAAAAACTGAAAAGAATGGTATCAGATGTCCAACTATCCCGCCACACTGTTGAACACAGAATATCGGATATTAACACGGCTATTGAATCACAGTTGCACTCTTTCCAAAAATGCGACTATTTTAGTGTTGCATTAGATGAGAGCTGTGACATACAAGACAAGCCTCAGTTGGCAATATTCGGACGGTCTGTTTCAAAAGATTGCTTGATCAAAGAAGAACTCCTTGATATTGTGGCATTAAAAGACAGAACCCGTGGCATAGAAGTGAAAAATGCAATGATGGCTGCACTTTCAAAAGCAAATCTGCCCATATCAAACCTAACAGCAATTACCACGGATGGTGCGCCAGCCATGATCGGATCTTTGAAAGGACTTGTGGGGCTGTGCAAAGCTGACCAGACATTTCCCGAGTTTTGGAATTTTCACTGTATCATTCACAGGGAGCAACTCGTGTCTAAATCATTGAATTTGGACAACGTCATGAAGACTGTGATGGAAATCGTCAACTTCATCCGCACACATGCTCTTAACCACCGGCAATTCAAGAATCTCATTGCTGAGCTGGACCGAGGACTTCCAGGTGACCTGCCGCTGCACTGCACTGTAAGATGGCTGTCAAAAAGCGGGGGGTCACAGTCACAGATTGCGTTCCTCGTCGACCCATTTAATTCTGAGACGAACTGTTTGAAATTCTCTCTAGTCTCAGATGAGGCTGCAACTGAGTTGGAGATGATCGATCTTCATGAGGAGGACCAACTGAAACGTGCTTTAAGGGAAGGGACCATTGAGTTATGGAAAAGTGTGCCAATGGAAAAATACCCCAATGTGAAACGAGCTGCGCTTAGGATACTGTTAATGTTTGGGTCAACATACGTCTGCGAATCTGTGTTTTCTACCCTGAAACACGTGAAATCAAAGCATCGATCTGTTCTGACTGACACCCATGTGAAAGAACTGCTTCGATTGGCAACAACGACATACAAACCAGATTTGAAAGAGGATTGTTCAATCCAAGAAATGCCAGAAGTCCCACTAAGTAGTATGCATAACAATAAATGGTATTTCGTTAATAGTTACTAATTTTTTTTCGTTATCATGTTGGTGTGTAACATTTACAATAAATCTAGCATTCTAGCAGAGCTGAACAAAGGTATATCTGATGTGCATGTGTGACCTTGTGCGTGATGTGGCTCTTTGAGGTAACAAAGTAAGAAATGTGGCTCTTGGTCTATGACTGGTTGGCCACCCCTGATCTAGACTCTAGAGGCACTCTCAACTGGCAGTTTGATTTTCAGAAGATGCCGTCTTACTGCTTAGAACAATGTGGTAGCTGAATTACACTGGCACACTATTAAAACGTTTATGCTCGACCCAGGTACGAAAAACCGTGTTATCAGTTTTCAAGGCAACAATACACGAGGTTTGTTCCAGTGCATCGCGAGGTGTTTGAGGTAACGAAACAAAAAATGCAATGTACGTCTGCGTTACTTTGCATTATTCGTAGTCGCATGCCAACAAATAAAAAAAGCACGCAACGAAGGGACCACCATCCGTGATTGCCATAAACCTAGCGTATTCTCAACGCTTACCGACTGAGTTAACCGGGCACCCATGTATTGGATTATTCATTGGTTAGCTGTAAAAACAGAATTACCACAAAATTTGAAAATGCAACACTTTGTCGTAAACGAATGTTTGTTGGTCGCACTTTGGATCACTGACTTTAATTTTTTTGTTAACAAAATTTGCTCAGAGCAAGGCTGCTAGAGACATATACTTGAAGTCTCTTGAAACTACCAAGTGCAAGAAGCACGGGAACTAAGTGATTTCCATCCCTCACGGACGTCCTTTGACGCACCAAGTATTACCTATTCTCTGAAACATTCTCACAGCCTAATGACACAATGTTCTGTCGTAGTGATTATCAGGTCGGCATCGCAGGTTTGAGATCTCGGGTACGAGTGCCAAAGACCCTGGGTTGTAAATCTATGCCCACCACTCGAGTGCCCGGTTAGCTCGATCGGTAAAGCGTTGGGGATCGGCTTCGAGCTACGCATCTCTGATAGTCACGTCGCGGCTTCGAATCCCTTGAGGGATGATGCGCTGCCTACGTCTTCCTCCACCAACCGGGTCCATGCATAAGAAAAATGAGAAATACGATAATCCAAAAACCTTCACCCCGATTCGGAACTGGTACCTGCACGAGAGGACGTGGTTCGCCATATGGTTAGGCTGTATCCTCTCCTATCCACTCAACCCCGGGTGCGATAGCTTGGGTGACCTAAGCTGAGCTGGAACGATTTCATCTTTCCAACAATTCTCACCCTGTAAACTTGGGTGACCTAAGCTGAACTGGAACGATTTTATCTTTCCAACAATTCTCACCCTGTATGTCGATAGATGCCTCGGTCAGAGCGATCTACCCCCAAGGATTGGCTGTAAAAAAAGCTACTCAAATCCGAACAATTTTTAGACAAATTCATATCTTATCACATACGAACATGCAAAATTTCCACTATAACAGTCGAATTCAATCGAAACACATTGATGCACGAACAGGAAAGCAAAAAAACAGAATCAATGAATCGGAAATATTCCCTTGAATATAAAACAGTATCGTCGCCGAGAGTAGAGCGCCAGATGGCGTTGGTCTGGCAAAGTCTTGATGAACTTGGGTGACCGAAGCTGAACTGGAACGATTTCCTCTTTCCAACAATTCTCACCCTATATGTCGATAGATGCCTCGGTCAGAGCGATCTACCACCAAGGATTGGCTATAAAAAAGCTACTCAAATTCGAACAATTTTTAGACAAATTAATATCTTATCACATACGAACATGCAATATTTCAACTATAACAGTCGAATTCAATCGAAACACATTGATGCACGAATAGGAAAGCAAAAAAAAAGAGAGTAAATGAATCGGAAATATTCCCTTGAATATAAGAGTATCGTCGCCGAGAGTAAAGCGCCAGATGGCGTTGGTCTGGCAAAGTCTCGATGAACATATTCTGGGGAGGGATTTAGTCTAAAGGAAATTTTCTAAGCTTTGCAGGCAGAAGGTACGGCGATGAATTGCGCTTTTTTGCCAAATTTTGAACTTGCATCAATACGTATTAGTAGCGTCTTTGATGAAAATCTCAATATCGTCAAGCTTTTTGCACAGTTGGAAAATTTCTGAACAAAAGCAGTGTTGCAAAAATGGGTATCTGTGACTCGCGTTAACAAAATAAAATTCTGTTTGAAGGGCATATTCCCAGTAAGTTGTGAAGACCTTTATTAAGTTGGACAAACCTACGAAACAAATTCTGAATATAATTCTAATAAAATGTGGATGCAAAAACACGAACAACTAAACACAAACAAACAAACACATTAATTGTACACAGTAAATAAAAGGAAAACCTCAGATAGCCGTGTAGAGGCAAAATATACACGCATTTCGCTTAAGTGAAAATCGTGATCATGATATTGCTACACAATGAAAAAATATGTTTAATTAAAACTCTTTAATTCTATTCACAAAAAATTTATTAAAGGGATATCCTTATTCAATGGATACATTATCAAAAAAGCATATGTAAGCAGAGATGTCAAGAAAGTTTAATTCAACAGCATTTCAATCCAATTACCTAAATATGTTTGTATCAAAATACCAAATAATTATAATTTTTGAGCATAATTAGCCATTTTGCAAAAGACACTTTGTAATTCGTACATCATATTAGCACAAACACCACTCATCATACGAGACTACGAGTCTGTGCAGCAGTTCGATCGGGCTAAAAATAGGAGAAATATACCTTTATTTTTATTTCCTTGCTATGCTACCGGAAGGTTTTTTTTGGAATATATTAAATTGATTACCATATATAACCTATATACGGTAATATGGATGTTGGACATAGAAAATCCTAAAAAAAATTGGGATGGGGATAGGGTAGATAATTAAGATCAAAATGTGTCTCGAACATGGCGATTGGGAATTGTGCCAAAATTGGTAATGCAGAACAAGCAAAAAGTGATGCAAAAAATTTTGTATTTCAACTAAAACTGTGTATGATAAAACAGAAAAATGGAGCACACATCATTTGTGTGTACATTCCAGAGCTTATTCCATATGAAGAATGCATGTCAGAGGTATTCAACAAATTATTTCAGAAGCATGTTAGATGATGAATTGCAATTAATTTATCTAGGCCAGGGAGGAGGAACTGGTGAACATTCCAAGTGAGTTAGTTATCGCACAAACATGACCTATGCGTTCCTCTATCTGATTTGACCAAATCTGATTCAATCACAAATGTCATCACCAAGTTCAAAAAACGGTGAAAAATTTATTTCGCTGTTGACCCACTGATAGATCGTGACATTCAGACGAGACTCAGTTTATCAGTGGCTCATACTAAATACACTCCAATTTCTGATTACAAGTTGAAATTTTTAAATCTGAACCGATTCAAATCTTGAATCTTAAGTGGCATTTCTAGCCACACCCCACAGATGAATAGCCCCTTCGGCAAACACATTGTCCAATCAGTATGCAACCGAATTTTATTTTAAAACATTTCCATCCCTTTACAACACCATATTCAAGCCACCATATCATCACATGATGTTGCTCTTCTCCCATAAGTGCAATTTTGGTAATATTAAAATATGTCAGCCTCGCCAAATTTCATGTCTTGGTACGATTTAATATAAAGTATAAAACCAAGAACAAACAAACTAAGAAAGCAATCAAATAACACATCATTTTTCTATTTCCCCTGCCAGCCGCCACCATGTTATTGAACCTTGTTACAGTTCCTCCCAATAATCCAGTTGTACTCATGAAATCAGAGTCCTATAAGAAAAATTCAAACATCACAGATCGTTCTAGATACTGACTGAAAGTCAGCCACCCTGCTACTCTAATACCCCAAAAATTGTTATTTTACTCAAGATATTTAGTCATCCTGCATCGTTTGTACAGAGTGAATGGTATAAGTAATGTTGCACTGATGGGATCAAACTCGCTAAAACTACCATGTAATAGCCATGTTTATGATTATCAAGTCTTCTGACTAGCTCAAAGGAAATTATAGTAAAGATTCAAACACCCGAAAAAAAAATCCGTCTCTCTTGACCTCTAACATAAATATATATTTCCCATAAATATTTTACACCTATTTCATCCGGATTGGATGAAATCACATAACATTCCAACAACAGTGGGTAGCATCAACCAAAGCATGAAACTTCTGAATATCAGAACATCTGAGAAATAAAGTAGGGTACAATCGTAGCGTGGCAGAACGCAAGCTACTTCGCTACTCAAAGGGTAATGAACATCAAAGAAATGCCCTATCAGAAGAGAACATCAAAAAATGATACTCTGCCATTCATCACATACAATTACAAGAAGTAGAGATGATGGTCTGGGGAACGTGGACTAACTACTTATCCTTCCCTTGCGCCTTTGTGTTTGCGGATTCGTATGCAGTACATGCAAGGACAGAGTAGCAAGAGTTAACTATGACTAACTAGAGAGCTTCAAAGTCTTGCTTCACACTCACACAAATTTATTTCTGTAAGTGTGAAGCAAGACTTTGAACATCTCTGTTAGACCAGAGATACTGAGCCTAGATATCACAATTAATCAGTGGATCATACTTTTGTTTAGTTTTGAAAATTATTTTTTGGTTTGGTTGTATTTAACGTTGTATTTTAATCATTGGTTATCTATATATCGAACAAATCACTTACAACTCCATCTAAATATTTATTCTGATCGTCAACATCATCTCGAACATCCAAACTTATCTGAAAGAAAAATGAACTACCATAAACCAGTTCAAGTATATCATTGACAAAATAGATAGGTTGTTCTAACAATGCAGCATATATTTGCTTTGCCCTCCCCAATGCGTTGGATAGAAATGTAATTAAAAACAACTTTTTTCCAATAAAAAAACTGAATCAAAATTGGTTTTTGTTTATGTTTCTAAAAAAAAATATTTTATTCCCTCTATATCTATAAGTCTGCTTTAAATTTAGGGTTAGATTTCCATATATATAGTTCAAAACTCAAGTACTGTGTTCTGATTAATTTCAAAAATATAATGTATGAGGAACGTAAACAAGATTTGAAAAAAAGGAAACTTGTGTGCAATCAAACAAACATTCACTACTGAAATATGCCCTCTTTAAAAAATCAAACAATAACTTCACACCCATTTTCCATGTATATATACCGTAACATTAAACCCCTCGATTTAGTGGGTTTCATGAAGTTTATTACCATATTGGATAGTCTATCAGGATGAGAATATTGTGCCCAGTTTTCATTTTTATGACATTTGGGAATATGGTAGTGAATTTCCCTAGACTTGTAGGCCTGAATTAGTTCGGTGGTCATTGGGGCTGTTCAAAATATTCGATACCATTTGCGAAGCATAAATTATTCTGTTTGGTTTTCCCGCAGATTTAAAATCAACAGATTCAAAAAAGTATGAATTTCTATAGAATTCTATATATAATTTTTTGTGTTTTTAATACTTTTACAAGAAAATGTCCTTGTTTGCTTTTTAGAATAATTCTGATTCGACTTGATTGTAAAAAATATTCGATTAGGTTCTGAATTCAACAGATATTAAGACTTTGGCCATCGCTTCGGGTCACATGTTACACATGGACATGAGGTTTATAATTCTTGCTGATAACACGGCACAATTGAGTTGAAACAAATGACCAAATGGTTCATTTTACCATCTTTAATCTTGATACTTTTGAAGCAAGTTGATCCGCAAGTCTGTTATTTTCTGCTTCCATTATTTGTTCGGTTCCAGATGTCGTGCCACCTATAGTAAAACATATAAAGAATACTGATACAAATAGGTCATTTTTTGATTAGCGTTTGGTTGAGATGGAAAATTGTTGCCATTCCAAAACAAAATTCGTGCCGGCTTTGAAAGATATTCCCTCATTTCCTGCCAACAAAAAAAAAATGATTTTGCTAAACAGTTAATTTTGTCCCAATTCTAATACTTGACATCTCTTGAGCTTGTAAACAAATGTTAAGAAGTTGCGAGAGCTTTTCCACCAAGCAATATTTTGATGACAATCTGATCATGGTTATAAACGCCATGAAACCAGATTCGATTTGGGCAATTGAATACCCTGAAACCAGGACCATACTGGTAACAATTTCAGGTATGCTTTGTGCAAATATTTTTGCTGAAAAATTTCAAAGGCCTCCAGCCTCCAACTTGCCTTATGAATTAGCAGAAAATGAAAAATTCATTTTAAAAAACACAAAATTCTGGCATCCTCTGATCGCAATTTTCAAATCATGTCACACTGTTGTCAGTCAATTCATACCGTGGTCAATTCCTAATAGCATGTTTTCGGTGGGTTAATTCGTACCCGAAAAAATACCACATCTAGGTCAATTCGTACCCTGATGAAATTTGCAATGAATTAACTGTGAAAATCAGGAGTGGTGGAATCATCCCCTAGCATTGAAGAGAAATCTAACACTAACCCGGAGAAGCAGGCATTTACGTTCAAATCTGAAAAGAACCAAATTTAAGTGCCTATTCTGTATTCAGTATTAAGGATGGAATGCCTATTGTCATCTACCATTTATGATGACCATTTCGATGAGTTTTACGTTGAGCCACAGATTAAAAATTTACGCAATTTTGAGAGGCTTGACTAGGCCTACTATTGCGAATTGATCAGCCCCAATGGTTGCACTGCTACACCAAAATTTGTACGATAGGTACTGTTTACCGGTAAGTTCCCGCCAACATTCGGCAAGCAGGCAAGGAACGGATTGATCAGTGGAATTTTCTCTGGGTACGAATTGACCAATCGTTCATAAAAGAGTTTTATAAGGTACGAAATGACAGCCACCCATGCTCACACTGCACAGCAGGTCCTCGGATATACCCTTGATCATTATTAACTTAATCTCCTTATTGAAACTTACTCGAATTTCGATTCCAATTCGACATTTCGCATGTAGGCTAGATACCCAGTATGCCTATATAACTTACGAATACCAAGAATGGAAAAACTTCCAACAAAAAATACTGAAATAATTGCGATATAAATTGTGGGCTAGGCCAATTGCTCTGCGCTGACTGAATGCAAAACTGGAAATCTTCTCGATTTTTAACTGAATACGTGTACGACCGCTAGATCGCACTTGTTTTTGATGGACATCACTGATCCATGACGATTCAATCTTTACCCGCTTGGTGGCTCAGTCGGTGAGCATTAGCGCTATTGTACCTAATGTGCCTTCAGCAAGGCACTTCACGGGTACCTGAAACACGGCACACAAACAGCCACTAAAAACGTTCGTGCCTGACGGTTTGGGTAGGAGACTTGCGATGGCAGTATTTTTAAATTTTCGCTTAGAAATTTCTGAGTCACTTTACAATAATTACGTCAAAATTTCAGCCAAGGAAATATTTTTATAATACCATTTAATCGCAAAAAACGTCGGAAAAGGAAAATTGCGCCTGTGCAAAATATCTATTTTTGAAGCTCTTCGAAGACGGTACAAAGCACTTGTTGACCATTCCAAGTTGGGCGTAGGAAAAGGGGGGGAGTCAAGGCGGCGCGTGTCTTTGTGAAAAACAGCCACATAATAAAAAAAATTCAAATTTAGTCATCCTACATTAATTTTCAAATATTCCCAATCCTGTTGAACATTTCGTTGCAGTTGACTCTAACTATAGGTTTTTCTTAGCTTTATATGAAAATTGAAGTTTAGCATTTTTTGACAAAAAAGGGCGTCGTGGACACGAGAAATTTTTTTTAAAGCGATAAAGATAATTTTTCGTACTTAGATATCGTTAGACCACCTTCCAAGCATTTTGCTTTGGAGAGTAAACACCCTATAATCCCATTCCCAATCAGATTGTTTTTATTTTTAACAAGCAGGAGCCACAAATAGACCGCGCCTATTCGGCGCAACGCATCAGTGACTCAGGCTTAAACAAACCTTTTTGTCCTTCGAAACCGTATTTCGAACCTGATTTTCAAAAGTGAAAATTTTCGCGCGTCTACAGCGCGCAGCTATACTTACTTTCATAGATTAATAAAATTTTCATAGTCACTGAATTCAAACTTTAAAAATACGCTGCCATTATTGTGATTTGCGACGTCACAAAAAATTCCACTCTTCCTGGTAATAACGTTTTTTTACGCCTATGCTAAGTCCGTAAAAACTTCGTTACGTATGTCATTTCAATGCCACCGAGTAAAGGTTCCTGATCATAAAATCATAATGAACTTCACAGGATCTGCCATAACATATCATTCAATTCAGTTTGTCTTATGGTGATTCATTGACATCACACGATGATAACTTGAACCACATAACATAGCTATAGTTACAGGCTCTACTTCCGTCAATTCATTCTAATGATGTTAGGATGAATAACTAAATTCATAGGCTGAATGAACAGCCATCTAATAAGAGTTTAAAAGTTATCTAATAAGCAGTAGTCTAGGTAGTTATCTAGGCGAATTTATCTACGTTGAAAGCTTTATTCCAGGCGAGTCGTGATTACCGAAATTTTTACAATCATTTTTTATGCTTTGACGCTTCTCAAAGTGCTTATATTTGCACGAAAGTCTTTGAATCGGTATTGCCACCGATCTGTAAGCATATGAAAGTGCAACATATCTAATCCACGAAATCAGGCTGACAAAACAATAAATGTTCAACAGTCACATGCGAAAGAGGTAATTTGAAATCGCTTTTTAAAAATAATGTTAAATTTTTAGGATATCGCACTACGCTAATTTAAAATTTTCCGTAACAGTGGCAGATTCTGAAACTTTGGATTTTAGGTGAGGGCACTATTTTTTATTTAAATACGATGCAATTTCATCCAAAATTAGTATTGAACAAATATTCTTAATTAATTTTATGTGCTAATTGCCGTGAAGTAAAGGACTTTAATAATGAGAATAGACTGAGCGCCGGGGTTGTCTGGAAACTTTTGAGGTTTATAGTAAAAGTCAGTCCATGAAAGCATTAAAAGTGACGTGAACAATATTCAATAGCTTATTTAGGGGGGGGGGGGGGCATGGTGCCATGCCTTCTCCGCTCCACCCCCTCGGCGATGGAAAAACCCCAAAATTACCTTTTAAGTGCTTTAAAACGCAAGAAATTCTAGAATTTCGGCTTTCAGTCCAATTCATCTTTATTTAGCCAATTTTATAGATCCTTAAATTATATATTTCAAAATTTATTTTTGCTATTCCGGAACGATTTACAGGCCTCTTCATAGTAATATACAATAAAAACGCGATTTTAAGGGGCATGGCTGTTGTGTTCATTATGACGTCATCATTCGACCAAAACATTTTCAAACCCGGTGTGGGTCGTGACCTCATACACCTAAATGGCATCATACACAATGTTGAGCAGTATTTACTCAAGACGGGACATTTTTTCAGGATTACGTATTTTATTTTTAAGCGTATTCGCGGAAAAATCCTAATACGGTCAAAGTAAAAACGTTAGAAATAAGCTATTGCTGGTATTACATAATTTTTCTCAGTGCCGGCATACGAAACCTATTTATAATTTATGTAACCTCACATCAAACCGGAAATCTTGTTCGGACAAAGTAAGTCGTAGATACTGCGCCGTAGCTACGGGATCTATCAGTTCTCGAAGCTTTGAAAAGTTTTTGACAAGCATGAGTTACCGATGAATCGCGCCGTCGAGGCGCGAATCATCTGTGGCTCATGCTTTTCAAAAAAAAATCGGTGTGTACAGCCGCGTAACTCGCTGAAACTTGAAACCGGACACCAATTTGACGCGTCAAACGAAAATTGACGTCATCGTAAGCGGCACCTGTCTTCAATGATACTATTTTACGAAATGTATTTTTAATCAGAGCAAGTAAATAAGTAAATGAAAATTACCTCATCACTTTGTGTTTGGGTCAGCGACCCTCCACTATACTTCGCGTCAGATAATGATTCATTTGAACTACTACAGTGGCAAACTATCTATCACTATTTGTGATTGTTCGCTCGCGTGTAGGTTTGTTGCATTTCTATTGCAGTTTAAGGAATAATGTAATTAATTTTTTTTTTTTTTTTTTTATAGCCACTTCTTTGAGTGGGTCACCCTGTCCAAGGCCCTGTAACAGCGGCCACATATAGGCGGACAGGGTTACAATTACTGGAAAGATATGATCTTTTCCTGTTCGGCTTAGCCTACGATAGGTATTGCAGTTTGACGCGATGGATTCGGTGGCAACGTTTAAGGGACATATTCGTTCTGTAGCGCGATTTGTTGTCTTATAACCTCAATTTCAGAACTGGTGAGTTCTACTGTTTATGTTTGAAATGTTAAAAAATTAACCTGCCTACGACGCTAATATGATTTACACCGTTTCATCCTTTATATTCAATATATAAAATTGAAACTATTTTTGATTCAAGCCATAATAAAATTCAGTTATGTTGACATATCTCATGCATGGTCTCTATCCAATCCGAAAGTTTATTTTGTCAAGCATGAGCCACAGATGAAGCGCGTCACATCGACGTGATTCATCAGTGACCCATACTTAAGTAAAGGTTTTTCCGATCGGGATACTCAGCGGCTCGGTTCATCAGACACGGACACACAATCGGTCAAAATTTAAGCATTCGGTCATACGCGCCGCCGCGGCTTTGATTTTCTACGAGCACATGCGATGACGCAGAAATGTTTTATGAGTGTGGGGGTTTTAATATGTTAAACATGATGTACGTCGTGGTGCAGTAAGGTAGTGGTGGTGTGTGTTAGTACTAGCGTTGAGGTTTATACATCAGTTTCTTTTTTGTCAGACTGCCATCCATTAGTGGTTCATACTTGGCATAAACATGTTTCGAGATATTTTTTCTTACGTGGTCTCGTATATATTCGCTGCGTATGTCAAATCAGACAGATTTACGAGGTATCAATGAGATCGTGCCGTTGAGGCCAGGGATAGCTCTTTTAGAATCAATCGCCCATCGTTCAGGGCAGGTACCACTCGCTGAAATTTAACACAACAGTTCAGTTCCTTTTAGAATGTTTCCGCTCAGAATGCAGGTGCTTATACTACATCTTGCAGTAGCTTATTGCTATTAAGTGACCGTTAGTTGGTTTCTTCTAGGCTCTGCTTCCGGCCTTGCTCAGAATGAATTTCAATAAATAAATAGATTGAATACATGTCTGATTCGAATTTTGATATGATTCTGTTCTCGATTCGAAAATACATATCTTTGAAAGTAGCAACCCCAGGCCTAGAAAAGAGTATGGCGCACGAGAGTTACGTATTCCAGGTGTTCAAGCACAAAAAACACACCCGTTATAAGTAATTTTACCCATTGAAATCTATTAATCGAGCCAGATAGTGTTATTGTAGGCATCTCCCAATTAAAAAAATTCTGTCAAAGCATCTTTTGTTAAGTATGTGTCACTGATGGATCGCGTCGATGAGACGCGGTCTATCGGTGGTACATGCTTGACAAAATAAAATTTCCGATTTGGTTATCTGTTTGACAAAATTGCAGTTTAATTGAATTTAGACGTTTGACACAAAACATGATTTTGCTTCGTAATGAATCAACTATACGTAATAGAAATACAAAATTAATTTCGATGAGAATTAAGTAGTAACTTTTAATGAAATTCGCCCGAAGACAATTTCAGACGAAACGCACGAACTGAGGTAGCTTGTATGGAATTTTTTTCTTTGTTATTGTTGATATTCATAGATAAATGAGAGTTTGTTGGATTATATAGTTTTCGCGAAGATATCGTTGTTCCTATTCTTATAAAATTTGCGGTTTAGTCATCCCACTATTTATTGGTTTCGGAATTATCCGTACTCACGAACATCACGTATCAGTTTTCTACGTATTTACCAGGCGCAAGCAGCTCCGTGCATTGGATAGCCGTATCTTATTAAGCATCTCGTATTGTAGATTGGTAATATCAATCTCACAGTCAGCCGTTTAATGAGAAATATTTTGGCAACGAGAGTGTGTTAAAACAATTCCCAAACGTAATCTGTATTGCAGGATAAAATTGCATTGTTATGTGCGTGATTGTTAATTCCAGCCGGACAAAAATGTGTGAAAACGCTTTGTCAAGTATGGACGACTAATGGAATGCGCCGTTGAGGCGCGGTCTTTCTGTGACACATGATTGGCAAAACATAATCTCCGATTAGGCCATGCTTAAACAAAATAAGAAAAAACGAAAAATATATATAGTTTTGTGATAGTGGCACTTAATTTCTGTGCATTGGAATGCTTACCTTGCTGCTTATGCGAGTCGTTCGTAAGCTGCCTTCGAATTACGTTATCAGTCGGCTAAACTAGCTTCCTTATAAAATATGCATGGATGAACCGTGGTACCATACACTTGAAAGAACAGTGTGATAAATTTACTGGCATTCTATGATAGATTAAATTGTGGCCGGGTTATTCGATCCGATTACCCGAATTGATCTGAAATACAAGGCTAGGAGGAGATGTTATTGATCTTTTCTATAATATTTGAATTGCTCTATTTTTAGGACTATCCGTCATTACCTGATACCAGATGAAATACAGCAACGCATTCTTTCCTATGCTGGTGAAAAATTAGCAAAATCGTAGCTCCAAGATTAAACAATCGCTTTCCAAAGTAAGATCATCTTACTCAGATCCAAGCATAAACTTGTTCAACGATAATCGTCAAAAAGGCTTTGCTATGTGACCAGAAAATATCAGGAATCTTATAAATTATTTGACATTAGAATCAATGAATGTGTTATATCTCACCATTTTGTATATAGTTGGAAAAATGATATGCTATAAAAATTTTGTAAATAGAAAAAGTTATGTAAATAGAAATTAGGGCCGATATTATAGTTTAATTTAAACGGTATTCAAAATTCACTTACTATATTGTTGGGATAGTGTTTAAACATAAATTAAACGGTAAATTTAGCATATATCATAATTTCACTGTAGAATGTGTTGACCAGTGGAAGCGGAGAGTCTCGTATCTAGGGCGATTAAAGATTTAAAATGATATTTGTTATGAATGACCAGCGCATTTAAAACTTTAAAAAAAGGCCAAATAACTGAAATTTTGTCGCTCAAATTATGGCATCATAACTGGCACAGCAGACAGAAAATTTTCATCGTATATTAAACAGAAAAAATCAAAAAAATGAGGTTTCGATATCTTTTTGGTTTCGAACTCACGCGCTAGATTTCCGGTTTGGCGAGAGTTAGTCATGGCACCGTTCCCCTTTTTAAATATCCTACGCTAATGTGAGTGAGTTATCACAAGTTTAGGGGCAATTACTTTAATGTTTGGTATTTAGAAATTATAGATTTAGGGTGATTTGTTTATCCTGTTGATATAATACTCCATGACACCGTTTAAGATAGAACTTTTGTAAATACAATACGAATATACAGCTGTTCTTCTGGCTGAGAAGGGGAAACGCGGTTTTCTGAGTCACACATAGGTAGATATCACGTATGCATGGATACGCAAAGTGATGTTTCAACTCTTTACTTTTTTGTAGACTTCTGTTGTCTGTATTATTATAGGCCAAGCATGGTAAGACATATAAATTGCGCCTTGGTCGCAATTTATATATCTCCCATGCTTGACAAGAAGAGTAATTGGATAATTGAAGAATAATTAATTATTTATGTCCGAAGACGAAGAAAATCAATTTAGAAGACGAGGGTGGCGTGATCATGTGGGTTCTGAGTTCCTGTTGATATACGGTGTAGTTGTGTTCAACAGTCACTGCAAAGGTGCGTGCCTCGCGGTTGTTTGGTAAAAGCTACCCGGTAGATTCACGGACAGGCCAGAGCAAATATTATAAAAAATCGATATTGTATAGCTAGTGTTCAGTAGTGTTGAGAATCCTAGGTAAAAGTACCAAGCTTACCTAGTTTATTGAGTTTATTTTCAAAGTACTTTGACGTAGTTTCACGGATGTTTGATTAAGGTAATTCAACTTTTACAGAGTGTTCTGTTTGAAGTTTTTACCTAGTTAATTTACTAAATAAAATAGGTAAATTACCTAATTTTTAAGTAGCTAGGCCACTGCAAAGGTCCTTCGCTAACGGTTTTGCTAAGTTCATGGACAAGCCAAAAAAAAAGCTGGTGTTTTTTCATCCCAAAAAAAGAAAAGTGGAATTGTGAATAGCTAAGAGTTGGACTTAAATATGGATACCTTTTTTGAAATGATTGTCATAATAGTCGGTCATCTCTCTTTGGGGATGTCTTCCACTTAGATTCAGTTCCTGATACTACATTTTGTTGAAGCACTTTGTCATATAAGTGGTCGTTATAGTTGGTTTCTTTTAGACAGTGCTTCTGACCTTACATAGATTGCAAGAGGGAAACAAAATGATAATTTCGTACTTTAGGCCACTGAATGAGAAACAAACAACTCTGTAGGTTTCTGATTTTAATTCCTCTGATGAATCAGGCACAGATAAGTCAGATTAAAACATTCGACAAGACTGGGGAATTTGATTCGATTATTCTAATTGATCGGAAGCACAAATTATTTGTATTAATCATGAATCGCTCATAGGAACAAACGTTTCCTAAATGAAGTGGAGTTTTCATTTTTAATGACAGAATGCAATCGATTTTGGTTAAATATGATCAAATCGATTGTATTATGTCGTTAAAATATTAAACTTTTTGCTTGATTTTGATTGAATTGAAAGTGCATTCTCATTGTTCTCGCTAGTGTGTTGCTGTAGCCTACGGAGTCTGAAAATTTCTTCAGTCAAGCATGAGCCACAGATGAACCACGCCCACTGGCGCGATCCATCAGTGACAATCTGACGGGGGGAACCGCGTTCAAAAAATACCTGTCAGAAGCTAAAAGACAAAAAATGGAAATTCCTTCCTGTGAACTTGGACTGCATTTCCCCGCTCAAGGATAGCCCGCTCAAAAAAGTTCGCCAAGTGCACCGCAATGTTGTCAGAAATTTCCTCATTATGAACTTGCATTGAATTTTCCCCAACAAGATGCTTTTTTATAACTAAGCGCGACTATCCCAATCATAATCTTTACTTTGTTAAATATGATCCAGAAACGAACCACACCTTAGAGGCGTGTTCTATCTGTGTCACGTACTTGACAAAACATGCTTTGACAGTATTTTTTCTAACAGGAACAGTATTAACAGGCTAAGCAGACATAAGCGAGGTTGGGTATGTGCTGGTGATGGAGATGAACTAATATGAAGTCACATAAGGAAATTCTCAGGCCTACCTTAGTCCCATTTCAATGATTTTGAACCGAACTTTGGCGATTTGTTTATATTTCTACTTGGATACTACGTGGGAGTAAATAAATAATCAAATAAGGCAACTTAGCTTAATTATTCTCTTGTCTACTTCCCAATGGTGATTACATCGAATCCACAGCGTTGACCAGGCTGACCAATTGCATATTGATGGACTGCTTTTTGAGCTTATGTTGAGTCGAGTGTTACGTCGAAATGAAGGCCTCCAATGCATTTAATTGTAGCCTATTTTTAGCACGCATATCATATTCCTCTAATTAAAACTAATCAGGAACTTTGCGGAGAATGGAACAACAATGGGGTTTTGTTGCAGAATGGAACATAATCAATAATATTATTTTTAGGAGAGCTTGTTTTTGCAAATTATCCGCTATGGCATGTCCCGAGAACCCTGCGGGGGTTAATATCTAACAACCATAAAACAGGGATATTTTAGTGATTGTCTGTCTATTCTGTGCTATGGCTACCCGCGAAGTTTCTTGCTGAAAGGCATATTCGAGGGTGGAACGCTCCAACATCAATCCATTGGCCATTCGGGTAATACGATCGCGCTTAACCGACTGAGACCGGTCGTTATGCTTATTGCTTGAGGTCTTTGCCAGCACCCAACCATCCGGTTTTAAAAAGGGATATTGAGGATATTATTTTTTTCTATTTTTGAACTTTACAGATACATGTTAATAAATTATATTATATATTTTTAATTGATTATGAAATTATTTATTATAACTTTCTTCGGTCTTCAGTTGTTGCAAAAACTGGTAATTGCAGCAGGTAAGTTTTCTTCATACAGTAGTAAGCACATTTATGTATACTCCAGATTCAATATAAACTGTTTGAAACGTTCTGGCAAACTGCCTTTTTTGTTTATTGGACAGTTTGTGGGAACGATTAATTCAAGTGTCCTAGTCTAAAATGAGGTAGCGAAATTTTTTTTTAAACTAAGAATTGAACTCGTATTCCGTGATAGATAGCAATATCATTCGCGTATGCCATCAAAATGCCGTTCGAAAAACAAAATCGGACGCCAATGGTTAAAGAATACTAATAGTCCAAGCTCACAAATTATATCTCCCTACTCACATCGTCTTTGCCACAATATTAGTTTGACGTTTTCTTCTTCAATTTTGACGCTGACGGTTAATAGATACCGAAGATTATTGCCAAGTTATGTCTTCCTACTCACAAAATGTCCTTTTCCAGACAATTCGTCGACAAAATTCGAAGACGATTGGAGTGAGTCGCTTCCTGAACCGGAAGAAGGAAGCGCAGTAGATCCAAATACTGGCATTCCTACGGATGATGAAGATGCTTTTTATTCAAATGGAGATGAAGATCTGAGTGATTACAGTGATGACGAATATAAAGGTGGATTCTTTCTCATAGCCTATAGTTTGAAAGGTTTTCAAAATTTATATATAAATTAAAATGATATTTTCAACATTTTTGATAAATCAAATTGCTGATATTGACCATATTATGCCCATTTTCCAGCAAAGTCATGATTTATGCCAAATTTCAAGTTGTAAAATTTGGCATATATCATGATTTCATTGCATATTGGAAAAATTTGAGAATAATCGAAAAACAAAATTACTTTTTATCATTTTACTTATTATCAAAAATAAATATTCTGATCATTCTGATCTACGGTGGTGGATCAAGCAAAGAGCGTACATCTTAAATATCAAAAGCAATTTAAAGATGTAAAACGAGGCACAGGAACATTTACAATATTTGGAAAGTGTTATTTCGATGCACAAATTGCACTGGAAACACTAAATAAAGTTTCATTAGAGATTCAGATTTTGAGACAATTGAAATTATTTTTTCTGCAATAAGTGAGTAGCATTTCAGATGTTTTGGAATTTACAACCAAATAGGTTCATGCCGACAGTATTCTCATTCCACTACTCATTCTTTTAATAATTTAGACATCGACCTAGAACAACCTTATGACCAAGATTTTGGGGATTATTATGATTCTCCTGCTGACCCCGATGCTCTCGTTAAAGAATGGGATGGTTTTGACGGGTTTATTTGTGGAGATGGATCGAGATTATCAAATAATAAAGTTTGTAATGGAATCAGAGACTGCTTTGATTGTTCTGATGAAGTTAACTGCACGGATATCGATGAAAAAATTTTCTTCTGCTATGATAAAGGTAAAACTTCTTCAGTATATCATGTTGATTCATATTTTGCTAAGTTTGAGTCGATATTCGATCGCGCCACCTAGTTGCGGTGCATTAGGGACTCATGTGTGGAAGTTGGGATAGAATTTAATTTTTATTCTGCGCCAAGGGAAAGCCGAGAGTGTGGCTCAAATATATAGTATACCACGTCTGCTTGTGAAGATACCAGTTTCAAGCCGGGGATTGGAGTTTTGAAACTATACTGTTACTGATATCATATCGTTTCCTAACAAAAGGTATTAGTGTTAAGATTGCATATACTAGTATGCATAAATATAGCGATTAAAAATCTGTTTCCTAAATATATTTTTTATAATCATGTCGCCATCACTATTATATATATATTACTGTTGCTGTCGTATCCCTTCAACTAAATTTGTTTTGCCGTTTGTTTGTATAATGTCGACGTGTTAACTTTTGTAAAAAAAGTCTTTTCCCGAGGAAAAGCAGAATTTAACGTGAATTGTCTCGTTTTCAAAATAAAACAAAAGATTATTCTGCAGTTTTCCAAGCAAAAATGAGAAACTCGTCTTTCGACTGTGTCTCGTTGACTTTTACAAACAGAAATACAGTCAAAAATAATAGATGGATATACTGAAATATTTTGTTTATTCCACTTTTCCATATTCTGTCATTTATATATTCATTTAAGTTTTAAACGGAAATGAAAGATAGACCAGTTCCTCGTTATACTAATCCCAAGTATGTCTAATGTACATAATTTTATTTTTGGAACAAGAGCGTTATCTTAGCTTTGAAGCTTTGAATTCCCAACGGGCAAAAGAAATGTTTTTCCTTGTTCTTCATGTATGTCAAATTTTACGAGTCTTTATATATAAAAATTCCATTTAATGTGACCTCCATAAAGTCTACTTGAAATATACCCAAATATCTCTCCAAAATTTAATGATAAAAATTCCCAGCGGCCCAAAAACTTGTTTCGGTTCAAAATGACATCAATAAATTATTTATATAATGGGCATAAACGCACACGAGATTTTTAAATATACTTTGAAAATCAACATAAAAATAGTGCCGGTATATGGGCTGGCTGGACAGTTCTATTTGTTGATTCAAATCGATTCAAAGCGCAAATTTTTCCAATTCCGTCGTGGATCGACCCCAAAAACTAAAACTTGAAAAGTGAAATTTTAATATTTTAACAACTAGATATTTTTGATTTTTCGAATTTATTTGTTTATGGTTCACATGTAGGACTGGGCGAAACCGAATCATTTCGAATTCGAAGCTGATTCGAATAATTTTTTCGGATTGAATCGAATCGCTTATTCCATAAAAATAACAACTATCCTATTTTTACTATTGCTATTATTGTCTCCATTATGATAATCAAGTAATTTACATTTACGAATTACAAATATTAGCTTGAACAGAATTAAACTCTATGTATTTTCAATTACACTAAAGCCCAACAGCCAAATTTGACTAAAATCGATGCATTTTGTTGTTAAAATGAAAATTCCATTTTATTTAGCAAGTTTTTGTTCCTATGAACGATTTACCATTTATTCGGATAAATTGTGCTTCGAATCGATTCTAATCACCGAATAGAATTGCCCAGCCCTAGTCACATGGTGACTGGATCAATGAGATGCGTTTCATCTGCGACTCATACTTGACAAAAAATTTCCGATTGGTTTGAATCGTTGGTTTGGTTCAGCCCCAGTTAAGTTCAACCGAATTCATCTACTTCCATTTGCACAATTTCTATTCTGCTAGTTCTTTATAAACGGATTGGCATGTTACGATTCTGCGGTATGATGTATATTTACACGCGGCCAGGCGTTCTTACCATTGCCCAGGGCAGATATCACTCCCTGTACTTAATGATGATGGTTGAGCCCCCTCGAGGGTGTTTTTTCAGTTTTGAGTGCAGTTGACCGTTGCCACATTTCGTACTGGCTATTTGCCATTTAAATGACCGTTAGTTCGCGCAGTTACGGCCTTAAAGCGGAGGTTACAGACGCGTTCCATCTGCAACTCATGCTTGACAAAAAAAATTTCAAATGGGTTTGTATTGTTGGTTTGACCCAGTCTCAGTGAATTCATCTACTTCCATTTGCACAATTTCTGTTCTGCTAGTTTTAAATCACTTTATAAATGGATTGACATGTTACGTTTCTAGGGCATGGTGTATATTTGCACACTATGCGTTTTTACCATTGCCCAGGGCAGATATCACTCACTGTACTTTATTTTGATGGCTGAATCGTCTCAAGGGTGTCAGTTTGAGTGCAGTTTTTTTTCTTTTTATAGCCACTGTAGCCCTGTAACAGCGGCCACTTATAGGCGGACAGGGTTACAATTACTGTAAAGATATGATCTTTTCCTGTTCGGCTTAGCCTACCCAAGTTGTTACACCCTGGGTTGAGTGGTGGGCATGGATAAGCGAGCCGGACTCGTCGGGGCTCGAACCCGAGGTCTTCAACCTGCGATGCCAACATGTTTAACCATTAGGCCATCGCGCCCACTAAAAGTTGACCGTTGCCACATTTTGTCCTGGCTCTTTGCCATTTAAATGACCGTTAGTCCGCCCCCTATGGGTGCTGTTTAAGGATTTCAGTAAAAAAGAGGAGTGACAACACCAGGCTGAGGTTACAACTGCATAAATATTTTAAGGAAAATCGGCCTACGCATTGTGTCACAAATTTTGCGGTAAAATCTGTTCCGTACTACAAAAAAATAAAAAAGAAAAAAAGAAAAATAATCAATATCAATTACACGCTTGTCTATATTAATTATCAAAAACTGAAATGTTTTTCTTGAAAATCTCAATCTACGTATTTTGCACATGTTATAGATACGAAATGTCACAGAACCATTATTACCACTCCGTAAATCCAAGATCCTAAACGATTCTCTCTGAGTCGGGATAACTCACTCAGAGAACACGGCGACGAGGCGCCGAAAAACATCGTAGAATATTCATTTACTAATTAATAACGTATGGAATTTCAGAGCAGCAATAATTGCTCGTATTCAACCTCTTTTAGACATTGAAATCCCGTTTTCAAAATATTTTCGCGTCTCCGGCGCCATTTTTAAACTGTTTGATGGCATTGTATATTAAAAACCCTTTTTAGAAGAACAATTTCTGACGCGCCGATTACGATATCATGATTGTACTTTGAAAGAATATCAAATAATAAAGCATCATTAGGTAAATGGTAATGCTTCGTTTTTACCAAATCCAACTCCTTTGTCAAGATTCGATTTATCATTAGTTTTCATCGTATCGCCTGAGATTCACAATATGAGGTCATAATTGAATGAGATATCACATAACGTCATACGTAACCATGTGAGTAATCAGTAGACATTTCGTAGAAATGTAAGGTCAGTCATCCAATAAATTAAAAATAAAAAATTTCAGCTATTCCGTAATTTTACCCTAAAAAGAACTACGTGCTTTTTGAGCATGGGCCACAGATGGATCCTGCCTGGATCGCGACGTCTATCAGTGAACCATATTTGATATAGTTTGTTTAATAAAGGATTTTTTGACTTTCAAAACCTAAAATAACCAATGATAGGAAACAATAATACTCGAGTGTCGAATTACTCACAAAATAGGTTAATTGATGACGTAATAACATAAACCCACTCTGTATCGGAAGAGTAATGGATCGACTTTCACCTGGGCATGTAATGAATCATCAAATTCGTTCACATACGCCTCATTTAATTTTGCTCAAGTCAACTCTAAGAATGGAAAATTAACCCTTTTTTCGGATTTTATTTATTTTTGAGTTATTGAGTTTTACCATAAATGGTAAAATGTTAGTGCGATAACGAAATATATTAAAATTGATGTCATTTTATACGCTCATACTTGAGGCAAAGATTTTTAAGTGGCAATTAGATTGAATTCTGAAGTATGTTGGTACGCCAAATGACATGATGTGATCGTAATACCTGTAGATAAGTAATTATTAATTAAATCGTTTAAGTTGACTCTATGCTCAATGTGGAAGAGAGATTTATACAGACAGACAGTATCAGCTAAAAATGAATCAACGGCCATTTGTTTCGCAAAGAGTGGTATATGTAAAATTCCAATACCAGTAACTGCACTCCAAGTGAAAAGTGTTTGAAACAGAACTGAATATAAATCCCAAGAAAATTCATATGTTTTTGATTCAAAATCCATGGGAAAATCGATTCTAATATTTTGGATAGCCGTATACCCTTTGCAAATATTTTATCTTGATAACTATACTTCTGGTTCCTAAACATAATATAACATAGCATTTCTGGCATTTTAATTTGCAGATGAAAATACACGGACATTTACTGGTGAATACCCGAAATGCATCAATATGAAATACTTTTGCGACGGTGCACAAGACTGCCGTACAGGAGTCGATGAATTGAACTCTGGATCCGGTTTTAAATGCAGAATCAAAAATCGTTTCAGAACTTGTGTACTCCCAGATAGTCTGGTTTGTGATGGAGTCGTACATTGTGAGGATGAGTCGGATGTATGCACAGATGATGATGCAAACACGATGAAAACATTAAAACCAAATGTTGAGAATTCAACGGATAATGCAGTTAGTTCGGCGAGGTATATTCCTCACTACACTTTACATTTTCATGATCATTTGGTTTGAGTTCACCCGACGTATATAGGGGAAGGCATGGTGCCATGACCCCCTCCCTTTCTCGCCGACCGAAAATGATCGCAGAAAGGCTTTTAAATGCTTCAAAACATAGACATATATATTTCTCTGCCTCCGCGCGCAGTAATTTTGTCGCTAATTTAGCTGACTCTATCCTTTTAAAAAAAAATCAATTCCTTCGCAACTTTGCAGCAATATTTGGGCTTTCTCATCTTGCTATATAGTAAAAACTCTATTTTTTTATTTAAAAAAAATATATTGGAATTCATTATGATCAAGGCCCAAAGCCGTGCCTGATTGGAACCAACTAACGAACACTTATAGCAAAAACCGCTACTTCAAGATCCAGCAACTGCACTCTAAGCATTCCAAAAGTACAGTGAGGGGTATCTGATCCGGGCGATGGTAAACCCATTTATCACTTTCGTATTTCCTTTTTAGTCATTTCTTAGAGTGAATCACCCTGTCCAAGGCCCTGTAACGGTGGCCACTTATAGGTGGATAGGGTTACAATTACTGGAAGGATATGATCTTTTCCTGTTCGGCTTAGCCTACCTAAGTTATCAGATTTGATCACATGTTTGAAATCTTTAATGGAGACGAGTTATTGTTGTATTGTTTTAAAAGTGCGAATGTTTCAATTTAAGTAAAGCCTATCCAGATTGTGTAAACCTCAGTCAAGCATAAGTCACCAATAAACCGTGCCTTGGCGGCGCTCCATCAGCGACTCACACTTGACAAAATATTTTTAAAAATATTTTATTGAATGAATAAAGCCAGTAATACTGGCAGCCATCGATAATATATATATATTTTGATATTGTAGATTCTCAACGACACCACACGGATTCTTCCGATGCTTGAGCTACAATATGCTAATATCTCAGAAACAGGTAGGCGTATGCAGATTGTGTTGCTCATGATAACGGCCATTGGGCCTAACTAAAAATTTGCTCAGGTTGTTCTGAATTCTTTAGCAACTCACTCCAAGTGGTTAAAAGTGAGGACGGTGCTTAAAAGGAACAAACCAACTATCGAAATACACGGAAACGATGCACTAAAAATGTGGTGCCAGCGATTACACTATTACACTTTAAGCGAAAACATTCCAAACATAATTGAGTCGCTTTGATGAAGTGCAATGAGTGTCTCTGCCCTGGACGATGATAAGACTATTTACTGTGTTTGCTTCTTTACGGCTGTGTCGCGCTTTCTTTATTACGGACTTGACTTGCGTTCAGTAGACCCTTTGAACCTCCCTATGAGCCTCACGCAAGCTTGAACATAAGTAGAAAATTTTTTATCTCAATTTGTACTATGTTCTATCAGTTAGCCTTAGCTAGTACGTAATAATATTGATTGAATTAACACCACGCATCGATATTTTCGTATATATTTTTATATATCTCGAATTTAAATCTTTGTCAAAATGGTGTTCGTAAGAGCGTATTAATTATTCTGAACTGATTATACGCACATGGCTTGAATTCACCTATCGCGAAGGTTTGCCGCAAACATAAATTTCTGATCCTCTAGAGCTTTTGGCCATGTACCAATCAGAAATTCTATTTTGTTAAGCATGAGCCACAGATGGACCGTGCCAATGCGGCACGAACCATCGATGGCTCATAATCAAAAAAACTGGGGTAGTGGATAGGGTTGTCAGTTCCAGATATATTTATTTTCGAATCGAATCACAAGATTTCTCTTAAAAAATATATGTTGGGTAGGAACCACTGACGGATCGCCGTCTAGGCACTGGTCATAAGTAGACCATGGTGTGGTTTCGTAATTAATTTAATTTATTCCGATTAAACAAATTGCGCTTTTGAAAATTATCATTTGCAGACCTTCATTCCATTAACGCGATCCATCAGTAACTCATGTCCAACAAAGCTAAACTGCTATCAACCCCGTATAATCTTGTTTTTGTATTCATACGCGCCCGCGTTACAAGGTATAGGGCGCAGATTATCCGATAGCACAACCGTGAACTCGTGCCTTGTCATCCTACAATGGGACCCTGGCAATGATATACATTAAAAATAATTGTCTTGCACCTATCTATAATATGAAAAAATCTTCAATACGGTTGCAAACTAATCAGGGTGGCATAGAGATGTTCGAGAATCAACCCTTTTCTGTGCCTATTTCCTAATATGGTCATTATTCCAATAGGTTTGTGACGGATCATTCGACTGCCCAGATCTCTCAGATGAATGCTTGTGCGAAATTCAGAAATCTGACGAAGTTACTACAATTTGTGGAGGAATGTGCACGAGACAAATATGGTTGAATCAACCTATAAATGAAAATTGCAAGTTTTGTGAAGAACGGCAAATATATTGGGAAAGACAATCAGTGAAGGTAATTTTTTTCAGAGGATTAAATTTTGTTAATCGTTGGTCAATAATGGACCACGCCTTGGCGGTGCGATTTATCATTGACCCTTGTCTGATTAAACTAAAATAATTTTCTTGAATAATCTGACTTTGTTGTCAGATTAGGGTTCGCCAAAATCAAATATTCTTTGAGTTCAGAATCGAATTGAATTTTCGAATCGAAAGAATTATAATAAACAAACTTGCCAGAAATTGTAAAAACTATACGTAAAAATTTCCCCCAATCTCGGTAAAAATGTATCCAAAATATCTTTTGTTGAGCATGGGTCACTGATGGATCGCGTCGATGAGGCGCGGTCCATCTGTGGATCATGCTTAACAAAATAAAATTTCTTATTGGGTAACCTTCTGCTTCTGATGATTTCAGTTATTTGCAAAAATTGAATTGAATAATTTATTAATTCGAAAAAACCGAATTGAATATTATTTGAAGCCCCACCGGCAGTTAAAAATATGAAAATGACGAATAGAATATATTTCTTAGGCACTTGGAATTTTTTGTAAAAATATTTTAATAATCACAACAATATTATGAATGCAATACGAGGTGACCAAAGTTCATCGCAGTAATTCATTAGGCGCATCTCCTTCAAAATCAGATATTTCATTTTGTCAAGCATGTTCCACAGATGAAACGCGCCTCGGCCGCGCGTTCCATCAGTGACCCAATTAAGGAGAAAAAATAGAAAATATTTTGCTTGTAACTTCAGTATTATTGAATTATCGGATTTATGTCTAATCTTTGATGTCGCAAAAGAACGGTATTATGAATTATAGTTGACAAAGGTATTATATAAAATGCTTTTATCTCGCTTATGGCTTGGATTTTCGTTTAAATTCTCAATATCCAATGAGTATTTCGGCGTATATTTTCAAATGTTCACATGGTTCGGGTCGATATTGAATCGATATTGAAAAATTCTTTTGCGCCGTTTCAAACAATAGTAACTGTTCGGCTATCGTAGAAAATAAAGAATTTTTTCATTATTTTTTAGAAAATGTGTTATTCTGCTGCAGAAGTTTTGGACATTCTACAGAATGGCAGTCAAAACCCGGCATCACTAATAGCTGTGGACAAGGTACGGTGACCATTTTACTTATTTATTAAATTCATGTAATGGCCTAAAGAGAATCCAAGTCCAAGACATACAAAACCGTATAAAAGTCCCAAGTCCACAGAAATATGATCAATGATAACTGCCGCGTTTGCAATTGCCTTAGGAAATTTTTACGATTATGATCTGCTTATATATCCCATTTTACAGAAAACGGAATCATACGACGTCATAGAATGTTTCGACCAGTCACTGTCGGGTATGATCCGAGCAAGAAAATGTGATGGTCGACCAGAATGCTTGTTTGGAGAGGACGAGTGTGGAATCGATTGTAAAAGTGGGGGAAACAAGGAATGGTCGATCGGATCTGGTGATTGGGCAAGCGATTCGTCTGATCCTGAGTTCTGCCGTTTGTTATCAACTGATGTGACAGGTTTTGCTTGTCTTTCTTCACTGAATCTTGACCATACTAGAAAAGCAAATAAAAGTCAGATAGATGCGGTGAGAACATACAATCATTTGTTTTTGCACGCAGTCTTTACTGGTGAAATCGCGGCTTGATTTCTGAAAAGCAAACTGATATAATGCTAGTTGCCAACGCTTGGAAAATTATTTTGTACACGAGATTATATATGATTTATGAACGCCAGGGATACTGGCAAAGCGGAAATGTATGGTGAAATCGGGGTAACAAATCACTGAACTCCCTCTCTTGCTTATCCTCGGTTGATATTCCATCGACTAGAGAGTAGGGCTGGCCAATTTGATTCGAAGCATATTTTATTCGAATCCGTCGCAAATCGTTCATAGGAGCAAAAACTTGTTGATTGATTATATTTCATCGTTAGAATATGAAAATTGTTGCTAAGAGTGTGAATTAAAAATGCACTACAAACTACAAACTTCTTTAATTTTACAATGGTGAAAAGTTGTAATAGTAAATGGGATTTTTGGTATTTACAGAGAATTATCGAATCGATCCGATTCAAAAAAATTATTCGAATCGGGTTCGAATTTTAAGTGATTCGGTTTTGCCTACCCCTAATCGAGACACCGACTTAGAGGCCATGCGACTTAGATTTTGAACTCTAAGTACACACAATAAAACGTTAACATTATTTTAGATATTCACCGAACAGAGGATCTCAGTTTGCAATGGCGTGGTAGAATGTGATGACGGATCCGATGAAGCATTTTGTCCTAAAAGATTTAAGTGTGTCACTGGTGAGAAAATATTGGAAAAATATTTATCGGACTACTGTTTTGTCTTTATAATGTCTAATACTCGCAATATTTCGTACGTGTATGTTGCGTCATGAATTAGTTAGAAAATTTTGATAAAAATTGGGTTAGGTATGGTTGGGTCACTGATAGAACGCGCCGCAAAATGAAATTATTCACTGAGCCAGGATGTACGATCCATGATTTGACGATCTACAGTGGATTATTTCTATTTGTAATTCACTCTAAAGAGATCGAAGGCCTCACCCAAGTGAAACTAGAAATCACTGGGATAGCAAAGAGATGCATAAAATGTATACCCGCCAATCAATATGGCCCTAAAGGGGAAACATACAGCACACATATAGAACAAATTGGTATTATACAGTTAGCGTCTCTCTGCTCTCCTGATAGTAAATACAAGTCTTTGTTTCCATTCAGTATATTTTCATGATACGCAATACATACTTGCAAAATTTTAAAACTAAAATTTCAAATCTAGACTCGAACAACACCATTGATTATTATATTGAAACCTATGATGAAGCTCAATTTTGCGACGGATTTTCACATTGTTATAACGGGGCTGATGAAGATCCGGAAATATGTTTCGACTCCGTCGACCGAACAAATACAAATATGTTACCATGCGGTGAAGACAATATGGGCAAGAACAAATATTTCCACGAAAACAACCTACTTGATGGGAAGCAAAATTGTCCAACAGGCGCAGACGAATGTCCCCCATTTCTGAGTGGAATTCCGGAGATTAAAATGAAATTTTTTGAAGGAATTGATGCCAATTCAAGACAATATCAACCTGGAATTTCGAGCCACGATAGAGCAGTTGATAATTTGCCCCTGCAGGTAAGTTTACTTTGTAAAAATTAAGATTCAAAATCTCAATACGCTCCTTGATTCTGGTAATTGTTAATTCTTGTTGATTTAAGGTAGGAAAAGAAATTTGTTTTGGAAAAACATTTAACTAGATAAATCATCGACTCAAAGTTTCAGCGTATCCACTGCCAGTGCCTATTTTAAGCCAGCTATATATATTTCAAGCCCGTATTCCATTTGAAAAAAAATTCGAATATTCGATTTTAAGCACCAGCCCTAGACTTGTTCTTTAAAGAATTTATCAGTCCATGCCTATAAAGTGACGCAGAAACCTCCCATTAGACGAAGTCGACAAAAGTTATTTTCCCTTCTATATATCACAACATGTTATTTTTTCATTTGCAGGTTTTTCTTATAGCCGCAGCATTCATCGGTGTTAGTGCTCTCTCTGTTTCATTCGTACTGGCATTTTACAATTTAACCGTGGCATGGATGAGATTTAGTGACTCCGGCGTCAAGGATCGTAGTATCTGGACCCACAATTCTATGATATGCCTGAGAGAGTTGGTTGTCAATTTGAATATGACCATCGCAAAAGGCTTAATATGTGGATATTTTGCTTATATTAAAATCGTGAGGTCTGAAGATTCAAATTACAGTACGATTGATCTGAGATGGCGTTCGAGTACAGCTTGTAGCATAGCCGGTGCTATTGTACTAATCGGTACACAGGTTCCTATTTTTACTTTGACATTTTTCGGTGCAGCTTATCTCATATTCCGAGCATGCAGTCTCAAATCGGGACAGCAAAGTTATAAAGTTTCGAGTCGTTTTGAAAATGGGTATTCGAACGGAAATGAAGATGCTATATCCCGTCGCGGAAACGACCTTACTACCAGTGGACGTGTATTCGTAAAACTCGTCACTGCATTCAGCTGCATAGTTTTAACCGTCTTGATATGGCTACCGGTACTCTCTCTTGCAGGACTGTTAACATTCCCTTCAGCCCTCAACGCACAAACGCGAACTTATGCTTGGGTGCGAGCAGATTCTGCGCCGTCACTTTTCCGAGCAAACCTATTGGACCGTGACGAAGCTGAAAAATTTGCTAGTTTTGTTGTCACAATAAGTAATCATCAAAATTTGAATAACTGGAACACGTCATCTTATTTCACTTTTTCTGAATTTGCCAGAATTGTTGATACGACTGCTCCGTCGCTTAGTATCCACAGCCGAGGTTCATATGGGTATTTTGGACAAAGTGGGGCCTGTTTACCAAGCTTTCTTGTTCATGTAAAAGGCGGGGATGCTCCTTTTGATATGGCAGTATCGAACTCGTGGACGTGGGGGATCTCACTTGCTATTGTAGTGATTGATTTGGTGCTTATTTTTGCCACCACAGCAATGACCACAAGATATGCAGAATCCGCTTGTAAGTTTTCATGTTTTTCTCGCCACAAAAATATCCGCAAAAAGTCAAAGAAGATACTTAATGACACATTTGCTTCGTTTGTTGTGGTTGAAGTGTTGACCTGGCTATATATCATTTCAATTTTCTTTCTAAAAGCTGTTGTTCCGGACAGTTTCTCGGATTATACGTATACAATATGCTGTCTTGTTGCATTGGGGTTGAATTGCGGTGTGATCACTCCGTTTGTGCTGCTGCGGCGAAAATTCCGGTTGAAGACTTCATTGTTATTTGTGAATGGAGGCAAAATCAGACAGCAACCGGATTCTGATCGGATAATAGAAGTCAAAGATGACAATATTGACCAATCGGAGCAAGAACCTTTAACCAATGGAAAAACGGAATCGCATGAAAATGCTCAAAAAGAAGAATGCCATAAGCTTGTTGACGGAACTGATAACGCAAGGCCAGTACTCGAGTGAACGAATACCTGAAGAGCAGTAATGGAAACTAAATGGGCTGCCTATTTGGAGAATGTGAGATCCTTTTGCAAGTATGCGGATGGCGAGTGGCAACATATCGAACTAAATTCAAATGTATTTGCTGGAGCTTTGTTCATCTGCTTGATGTGGAGTAAAAAGTTGCTTTCTCGGAGACACTGAAGCAAATACTATTTCCATGCATTGCGTGTCGTAAATTTTCTCTATCTTTCCTTCAAGAGAGAATATTTCATCTCTGAGATAAAATTACGTGGTTCACTTATATTTCTATTATATTTATATATCTAGTCAAACGCGAGCCGTCAGTGACAAAGGTTTGACAAAATAAAATTTTTGTTGAAGATTAAACAGTAAATGCCGTCACAAGTGTTTTTTCCTATATTTTTGCACGAATTTTGTACACCTGCAATAAAAATAATTGAAACTGTAATGGGTGTTAGTTGAAATGCGTAATTTTATGGTTTTTGCTGGGATAAGAGCAATTGATAAAAAAAAAACTACTGGGATCTGCAGAGGAAATAATATAGAATTTTATACCCCATATCGCTATCGTTTTTGTGAAAATGTTTTTCTTCTGTCGGTAAGCCAATTGAAGACTGGGCAAAACCGAATTACCGAATTATAGTTTGTAGTGTATTTTCAATTCATACCAAGAGCAACAATTTTCATATTTTTACGACGAAATATATTCATTTTGGTCAAATTGGATCAAAATTGATTGCATTTCGTCGTTGAAAATGAAGATCTTAGTTCATTTAACAAGTTTTTGTTCCTATGAACGATTCACGAATGATTCGAATAACCCGCGCTTCGAATCGATTCTAATAACCAAATCGAATTACCCTGCCCTAGACTGGTGTATCAACAACCGCGTGTCGTCAAACTTCCTTTAAGCACTGTTTACGTTGTATTTAAAATATTTACGGCTTTTTCAAAACGGCTTCATTGCCACTAGCATATTAAGGAGGAAAATACTGCTTACCATCACTAATTCAAAGCAATACAGGCGTGTATTTCCGTTTTCATTTTGTTACCCAAAACGCAACGCAGTGTAAGGTAAGACAACTTCACGTGTATTGCGACCTTAAGGCTTCTTTTCCGGACTTTGATTATTATTCTCGCGCAACCTACGGCGCGATTTTCACTTTTCCGGTGTTTCCCAATTAAATCATATCGTTACAATAAATTTATCATCTAAACCTTTGCCTGTGTTTTGCAAAATGAGACATAAATTTTTGCGAGCCTTCGACGAGCGCTTGTTGGTTGAAAAATTTCAAATTACGCTTTTCGTCGTCGAGTCGGATCCTACAGATATATTAAAGCAACTTCTCAGGTTTCACCCACTGTGCTCTACTATGGCTGTTCAGTTCTATGTGCAACGTTTTCTGTTTGGAGTTCAGGTTGCTAGTTTTGTATTTCATGTCTCAGTTGTTTATACCTCAAACTATTGTTTTTTTTTATTTCATTCTATGTTGTGCTCACAGCCTTGTCTAAATTACTGCAGAAAACATACTGTGGCATCCACCAATATAGAAATAAAAAGAAAACTCAAGTGCCAATATGTATAAAATTTATTTAAAGTGCAAAGCGGTGCGAAAAAAAAAAAAAATAAATGAGGCGAAAATAAAGGAGCATAAAAAAATAATGAGGCGAAAATAATGGAGCATAGAAAATAACAAGTGCACAAGCAAGAATTTGGGAAAATTGAGTTAGTTATTTAATTTACCATCATTTAAATATTTTCTATTAAATAATTCCCACTGTAATTGTTTCTGCATTTTAGAAATCCGTTCAAGTTTAACATCAACAGGTACATATTGGTCCATTTTCAAAGCTTGGTATCTTGCGTTTATATTTTGAACTATTGGGCATGAAGGTTGAAAACCATCACACCTTTCAAGAATACTAACAGGTTTACTCATAACGATATCATCATGAAAAGGCAGAATATGAGGGCGTGGTTCGACAACGTTCTTTGGGATGACGTCCAATACTACAATCATAACATCGAGATTCCCCGATCTTACGTTGTCGTTTTACGCCACAGAACTGTGCTCGCAATGTCATTGCCTTGTCTGCACATTTAATAATCGCGTTTTCATATTCTTGGATTTTTCTTAGTTTATCACGGAATTGTTGTCTTTCTCTTTCACGTTCACCCTCACTAGCTTCTTGCAACATTTTGTTCCATTGTGCAGCTCGTATTTTAGATTTCTCTGTTCTCTCCTCAACTCTGATAATGCG
Organism: Styela plicata; assembly: GCA_963675895.2. Lineage (NCBI taxonomy): Eukaryota > Metazoa > Chordata > Ascidiacea > Stolidobranchia > Styelidae > Styela > Styela plicata. The sequence continues at coordinate 14,600,744 of OZ023142.1, read as the reverse complement.
ATCGTCAAGTTCACAAAGAGTGCGTCTTCGGGATTGAACTTTCTGGTAAATTTGTTTGAGAGAATCTTCATCTTTTTGCAACGGTTTTGCCTTGTTCTGAATGATTTTATCCACTGAAATATTTGTCATATTCGAAATGTCTTTAAGAACCTGAAAAAACAATAATTAAAATTGAGAATTTTTAACAAGAAATTTAAGCTGCGCAAGCTTTTATTGTGGAATCTGACACAATTAAACTGCATGATTTAATTTGGTAATTCATTTACAATTCTCTAATGTTTATTCCAGAGCGTAATTAATATCATAAAAATACTGAACTTCACTTTACCAAGAACAGATGTAGTGCACCTCCATCATGCTTGCCAAAATTTTTATGGACATTTTTCAGTGAGCATCTTATGGAATTCGTCTTATATATAAGAAATCGTTTCATATATTCTATATTCCTAAATCGTTATACAGCGAGATCTATTATCTATTAGGAATTCTGTAAAAAATTTACTTCCACATGAAGATGTCGCCCATTTCATTTCAGCAACAAGTGCGTATTAAAAAAAACTCACCGCTTCCTTTGTTCTTTTTACTTCCTGATTGAGATTTTCATCATCGATTTTATTCATTTCTTTCAACTTTTCATGTAGTGTAGATGGTAGGATATTCTGCTCTATATTTGCCGCTAAAACAGGTTTCATCATTCCATTGTCGATGTTTCTCTCATTAACATCGGATTTCGAACAAATTCCAGAAGATTCAGTCACATTTGAGGATGTCGCGCCCTCATCAAATCCCATAATTGGAGGCTCGACACAAGATGTTGTCGAAGCGATTGGTTTTGCAGAACATGACGGAATTGAAGCAACATAATCAGTGGGTGATGGATTCGTCATTGAATCGTCATCATCAGTTATAATTTTAATAGATTCTTGAGAAGATGGAATACTAATATATTGATCTGGGTTTTCATACCGATTTTTTCCAAAACTGCTAGAGTTTGATGTGATGGTGGATTTTGATAATCGAGAAGATTTCGGAGTGCTTGTCTGAAGTCGGAGATCAACATCTTCGCTTGAAGCCTTTTGATCGATATTTTCGGCGATTGTATTTGCTGAAAAATCACTGCAACTACTGGAAAACTTGGGTGATGAACATGGATCAGAGTCAGTTTCATTATCTTCTGTAATATTGGTATTAGTATCAATGGTGTTCATTGTAACTTCTTCGCTGATAGAGGTAAAATTGCCAGTACTGCTGCCGGTAACGTAGCCAGATGAGTTCAAATTAACTTCGTCTGCAACTTTGTGAAGATCACCACTTTGTATCAAAGCAATAATTTGTTCCTTTCTCAAAAGAAGTTTCCTCTCACACCTTCTCCGTAATTGGAACCTCCCTTTGCACAACTTTTTTCTTTTGTTTGACTTCGTGCTCATGATGTCGATTCCGGAAGAAGACAAACCTGGTTATTTTTCGAATGAAACGAACAATGATTGAAAGTTGAAATATCATCGATAAGAATGTAACATACTCGTCTTTAGCTTCACAGAATGTTCTGAACGGACGTGATTCCTGGTAAATCAAGCGCACACGAAATCTTCGCCAGATTACTAGCCTATCATCGGTTCTTCTTTCCACTACCCCGTCGATCCCACACAACTCATCATTAATATTGTCATTTGTTCTGTTGGACTCATCGGCAATACAAATCGGTATCAACGATATCAACAACGTCAATATCAACATAAATATCCATCCAGTAGCAAATATTCTCGTAACACGACCTGGAGCAGCCATTTTGTAGAGAATTTTACTGGAAATGAGTTTTGATAACTTTTCATCGCAATAGCAACCGTGTCCAAGACAACTTGTTGTTATGCAAAATTGGTATTGTTGCATCATAGAAGACGATTTGGTTGACTGCACGCATTATTCTTCGTTTTTAATTTCAAATAAAGAAAATCTTAAATATGATTGTTAAAAATTATTGAATACTTATAAAGCGAGTTAGGGTCAGAATCTCCGACCTTAGTTACTGCGATCTGTATTGTGAAACGTCACCACTATACTCTATAGCGAAAGCTCACTGAAGCATTTTGGGGCAAGAATTTTGAAATCCAGATCTGTTCCAATATAGTTTTGATTACCTTCTGTAATTATTAATCTACGTTTCTGTAATATCAAAACCTTAACTCATCTAAATAAGAATATTACACCCTCTAATCTTGTGTAGAATTCGATCCTGAAACAGCCAATTTTGAAATGTTGAGTGTAAATTTGGACCGAAAAATACAGACTGATCGAATCCGTTGCTTTGTCCAAGCACTTATCAGACATCTACGAAACAACACGTACCAGGCAAATACAAGTAAATCCAGTTTCCACCATATAACAATTTAAAAAGAGTTTTATTTGGTCGGAGCTGCCAGTCCAACAAACTGCGTCTACTGCGACTGTCATGACGTCATGAGTTTGCACGTCATTTCCATACTAAAATCCTGATTGCGCCTCCACACTGTGGATGCATGAGAGCATTCATTAAAGCCTGAATTTGATTTGTAATAGCTACCAGTGTAGCAAACGAATGCTGGACCTGTGCAACTGCATTTGGCTGAACTTATAGTTTTGTGTTTTGATCATTCATAACCCTGTTTCACAGATTGCGAAAAAACAATATATGTAATCACTCAAAAAGAGGTCATTGATCAACTTGGGTGGACTCAAAGACAAAACCAAGATTACGTCTCTTTTCTTAGTTCAGGCCACGTAATATCGGATAGGTTTCTACTCTACCGTTTGTACGGTGCTGGCTCGACCTTTTTGTGACACTACAAATCCTCAAATATCTTAAGTCATTTTTTGTCTGAAACGATTCCCCTTAATAAATATTTAAACTGAATAAGAACATCGATTCAACCAGGTTCTGTGCCGGCAAAATGCTTTCTGTTACAACTTACAAATGCTAAAACTTACCATTTACTCCGCCCAACACAAATCATGTCTGAATAAAATATCTTAAAAATCTGTTCCTGACGTCTGATTTCAGCAAGCAAGCAAGAAACAAACGTTTTGCAACCGTTGTATATTTTTCATCGTCTTACTAAGAGACATCATGATAACTAATAAACGTTGTATGAAAAGGAAATAATATCAACAAAAACAAACAAGAGAAATTAACAAGAGTTATGACAAACAAAATAAACGAAATTTCGAAACGAAAAAGAGCGCGAGTATGCCATAGGCCTAGTCAGAAACTTTTTGCTTGCTTAAGCAACCAAGTTTTATTAAGCAAGGGTCACTGATGGATCGCGTCGACTAGACGCGGTCCATCTGTGACCCATGCTTAACAAAATTAAATTTGTAATTGGAAGAATTTAACTCCGAAAAAATCAAAGATAAAGCGAAGATAACTAAACCCTGACATCGGGCCCTGGCTAGATAGAGCAATAAAACGAAGAAAATATTCAATAAAAGCAAGAAGTTCCTAACACCATGTCAAACATAGGACAAAATTAATCGCGCTTAGGTAGCACGGACAATCTGTGAGCCATGCTAGACCAATAGATGTTGACAGTCTACCCTCTGACCCATTCATGATAAAGTGCGAAAATACACACTCGATCGACGGTGGTCCGAGGATAATTGAGTCAAAGATACTTCAGACCATGCTTAAAAAGAGTACGATGCAAAAGAAGGATGAAACTCAGGCGTGTGATCAACGGTCGTAATTTTTTTAGGCAAAAAATGGTAAAATATGTGGAATTGATATCTTTTTAAGTTGGGAGTAAAAACGGACGGATGACGTAATACTGATTGTCATGTGTACACTCGAATTGAAATACGACGTCATATGTAAAGGTGTGGTCGTTCGTTACACAGGTTTGTGATACAGTAATACATTGAAAAGTCAGTCTAAGTCCAGAAATATCAGAATACGAATAAGAATTAATTTGACGATTTTTTGTCGAATTTCTCCGCAAATAGAAAACGACGAATCACTCGAATCAAAATGTCTATATGTTAGAATCTCGAATCCAAAATCGACGTAACTTATTTTAGAAACCCAATACCTGAACGAATACTTTATCGATAATAAACTAGGGTGCAATACGTGTACAATATTGCTCTTGCTATTTCATTTATATAAAGAATAACAAAAATCAAGGATGTACCAAACAAACGACCAGGCTTAGCAATGAGAACAAAGAAAATAAAAGGGAGAAAAGGATGAAAACATTCGATTAACAAAAATCAATCGCGTACCGAATTTTCAAGCGTAAAAATTGTAATTTTAACATTGAAATTTGAAAGAAAAACTTGCTTAATTTTTGTTAGCTATTTGTACGTAAAACAAGCAGCAATTTGTGTGGTTTTCTATAAAAAAAGGAGGGGGAGGGATCCGTAGGCCGTGAAAATCTTTAATAATAATGCTAGTGTAATCAATAGGCGTCCATTTGACAGAACACACGGACCATGTTTTCTCAAGTATGAGACGCGGTCTATCTGCGGCTCATACTTGAAAAAATAGAATCAGTGATTGACAAAGACGGTTTTTGATGCTGTTTGACGCATCCAATATATATAAACTGAAATCGAATCCATTTTTTCTGGGATCCATTGATAAAAAAAAATGTACAGCAATGCTGTGAAGAATATTCCAACTCGAAACCGAATTACGGAGAACGCTGAGCGATTCATAACTTAAAATATGGCAATTTTTTTTTTATGTCAATTTAATACAGTTCACCCTAAACACAGAAAACATTGCCAACTGGATGAATTCATTTAATTCAAATTGCGGACAGACACTATTGGGTAAGAATAGGACATACTTTTGTATTTAACAAACAAACAAAAAAAACTACGAAAATGTGTTGTTTGTGGCGGTGTTAAAGTGTACATATTATACTGCGCGGAGGATGTCATCAAATCATGTAAAATTTATCAGAAAAAGAGGAAAAAAAAAAAGATTATAAACACGCAAAGGAACATTTTGTGGTCGCCGAACCGAATAATTCGGCAAAATTCGAAAAAAGGGGAGTTCGATATGTAAAAACGAACAGAAAAAAATGTCAATTATACTCTCAAAAAGCGAAAAACAAAAAAGTGACGAGAATTCGTTCATTCATAACGCGTGGAACGTAGGCAGAGTTCGACGCGCATCAAAACGAATTCGTAATACGAAAATAGAAAGGAAAAATATTCGAAATTCGAGTACGTATCTTCTGTTATTTTGTGTGGTCGATAGAAAATAACGCAATAAGAACTCAGAACTATTTTAGAATAAATATAATACTCGTCTGTACTATTCGATCTAGTCATCAAGTATGGATCATAGAATGATCGCGCCAAGGGCGCGCGATTCATCTATGGTCCATGCTTGACAAAATAAAATTCCATTGATTTGCGATATAAACCTATCTACCAAAGTTAGTGTCTAAGAACTGACCAGTTTCTTAATAGAACGGTCAATTGTCAGTCTATGACCAAACGGTTTCACGCCAAGTTCAATTAATTCGTCTTTACCCAAATCGGGTAAATGTTCTCCGGCGATTTCGTTTTCTTGAAAAGACGAAACATACATTTGCAAACCGAGATCATTCAACCAATCGGAAACGTCAGAAACGGTCCATTGTACCAATGGTTTTTGCGCGCCTACGGGTGCGGCATTTGACTTCTTTTCTGGGCTTTCGTTGTTGTTAACGCTTTTGGCAGGGTTGATTGTTGTTTTCGCAGCGGCTCCAGGGCCTATTATAGGCGTGGTTTTGATGGGCGTGGATTTTTCGGGCGCCTTGGCAGTTGGACCCCCGAAATTGATTTTTTGTGTTTGCACTGGTGGTGCCTTACCAAAATAAGGGTTTTGTTTCTGTTTTAGTATTTGTGTACTCCTTAGGAGCGGGCGGGAAGACGTTGGTAGATTTTGGCGCCTCTTTCGTCTGCTCCACTGGTGGCGGTAAAACGGTGACTGGCGCGAATGTCATTTTTGTTACTGTGATTCCGGCTCTCATGTTGTTTTTCTTGGCGTCTGTCTGCTGCTTGACCACGCCTTCCTGCAGCGGCTTATTTTTTGCTTTTTTCAGAACGTCCAAGTACATATTTCCGGGCGGTGCTACCGAGGATGTTTTATCTTCGTTCGAAGCACTTCTCACTTCTCTGAGCGGCCAGGTACGTTCGGATGAATAATCTGAACCTGTGTCTTCTGATGACATGGTCGACGTCGTTGAAACGCTGGACACCGTTGAATGGTTGTCTCCACTCACGTGATCTAAAAACGCGTACGAAACAAGTGTTCAATTTCATATTTAATTCTGCCAAAGATGCCAGGCTGTTGCGGATGCGTGAGGAATGCGAGTCGGGTCTGCTGCTAAGAAAATGCCGAAAAAAACCGGCGGATGGACGACTCCCCATATGAATAATATAATTCCCTAACAGATAGAAAAGCGACTGGTTTGACTGACTGGTGGTACTTCAGTAATAAAACTATAGCTATGTAGGTTTGGACACCTGAAATCACTCTTGGTCACTCTGAAGTGCGTGAGAGTAAATGTGAATAAAGGTTCCAATAGTAACCCGTGAATTTGTAGGTCAAGGTCTGTACAGTACACTGTAACGGAAGTACAGTAAATTTACTGGTCACTTGCAGTAATTGCATATTTCCAAAGTTAAAAAATGCCACGTTGATGAGATTTATGCCAATTATAGGCTGTTGATGGACCGTACCATTTGGCTAAAAATGTCAATTTTGATTTTATTTTTCAATACCGCCAAGCAAAATTACTGTCAAAGACTAATGATTTTTTTGCATTTTTTGTTACAGTGTACATCGAAAGTTGAATCAAGCAGACATTCGAAACCTGTCCGTTAAACGCATGAAGAATAAAATAAATCGTACCGTGACTACTTCTATGATGATGATTCAATCCGTCACCTGCGACATCAGCAACGCCAGAATCTGCGTTACTCAAGTTATCTGCTCCGTTAGGAGATGTACATCCGTCGCCATCTTCTGATGGTGGAGGAAGGGGTGGGGGAGGCAAAAATCCAAGCGTATTCGGTTTTGTTTTTGTATCTGAAAAAAAGATAGAGAGTTGTTTAAGTCTTGAGATTTTGGGATGTACACTGTAACAAAACTACAGTAAATATACAGGTCATTTGTAGTAATTCCCTATTTTCAAACTTTAAAAAACGCCAAGTTGATGAGATTCATACCAATTATATATTTGGCCAAAAAAGTCACTTTTGAATGTTTTTCAATACCGCCAAGGAAAATTACTGTCAAAGACCAGTGATTTTGTTGAATTTTTTGTTACAGTGTAGCGATAAAATATGTTCCTATCCGAATATAATACCAAATATTTGAGAATTAGATTAAAAATTTCATACGTTCTGCAAAAAAATCATGATATATTTTCAGAGTCAGAAAAATCTTGATCGAACAAGCTTTGTCAAAAATTGGAAACTTAAACTATATTTCGACTTCAAGGCGCCACTTATTTAGCGCACATTATAGGAAAAATTAAATTTATGATGAGGCCACAGCCAGATAAAAAGCCAGAGCTTAGTTTCAGAAGTAATTACTGAACAAACGAATAAAGATACAAGATTTTTGCAAAAGATCGTTGAAACAAACGGCTGCACAACTCACCATTTCGCCTGTATTCTTCCGGTGCTTTGATATGTGTATTGGAGTTCGGACTCGGTAAAAGATCCGACGGTGGAGGCGGGAGATCCAACAATTCGTCAAACGTCATGTGGTTAAACCTGGTGTGGTGCTCCGGATCCGGTGCTGGGAAGGAAGGTGGTGGTGGCGGGAGTTCCAATCCGGATACATCGCCAAAATCTTCTGGAGGTGGCGGAGGGGGGAAATTGTTTGGTGGTGGGGGTAACATATGCGGACTGTTTTGCGTGTTTTGTGTTGTGACCGGAGTCCTTCCGGGTGTGAACTGCATTGGGGTATTTATTTTCTGGACGGACGAGCGCGCCGGATTTACTGTAAACGATGCGCTATGGCCCTTCTTCACTTCCGGATTTGATTTCCCTGATTTCTGTTGACTCAACATCCTCTCTTTAGCCGCTAACGCAAGAGACAAAGCGGACGAGATTTCAGCGACCGACTTCGTTGGCGTCTCTTCGATTCCAACATCCTAAAATGTAGAATGATAAATGTATTAAATAGTTGAATTGCCGAGACATACGATTTGACTAAATATAATTCTTCTTCTTGGGTTTATCATCACATCTTGCATGTTCCACCAGAAAAAGAATATTACCAAGTACGGCCCACAGACAGTTTGACCCATGGCAGTGCGGACCACCGTTGCCTCATGCTTGTCCAAATATATACAAGAACATAAATTGTTTCTCTTAACTGAATGAGATTGATTACAGTACCCTCCTCAACCATTTTATTTTGTCAAGCATGCGCCACTGATGGACCGCGTCTCATCGATCCATCAGTTCATTAACAAAATATTCCCCATTTTTGGGGTCACACACTGAAATGAAGCAACGCAAAAAATTACCTTTACTTTAGGTTGTGCAGGAGCGACTGGTTCATTTCGTTTTTGTTCTTCTGAAATACTGTTCACTCTTTCAGCTCTACTTCTTGCCGCCATTGCAATTGCTGCTGCCATATCGTTTTGCTGGTGTGCTATCCTGTAGAATAGAATATTGAAATTCATATACGACGACCAAATACTATCACGGAGAAAAGAAAAAGCGCATAGGAAATTTGAGTTGATCCGAAAAGGTTTACCACTCTGGTCGAGTGAGAAGGAGGTCCAAATAGACTTAGTAGCGTTTGTATTTGGTGAAACGAGGTAGTTTTGTCTCAATGAAGAGGTCAATAACGGAACATAATCGAGTGAATTGTGCGTTTGTGCGTCATACGACAAACCGAAAAGCACTTTTAAAAACCTGAATGGTTTTACTATCGCCCAGAGCAGATACCATTCACTTCACACAGCGGTTCAGTCCTATTGGGGTAGTCACATTATACCGGTAAGTAGCCGTAAATGTTTCCTTGTAGATGGTGCTTCTGGCCTCGCTGTGAGTAAGTTAATATTAAAAAAAAGTTCCTAATGAAATACACGGGCACATATCAAATAATCACTCACGGATGTGGTGTTGTTTTAGTAGCTGATACTGGAGGAGATGTGTAAAGTGATGGACCTGTAATAAGACAAACAGAGTTGAGGCGACTTATAAACGAAATATTTAGCAGAATATAAGACGAAGTTGCACAAGTTAGAAAAATTCTTGCTTAAAATTATTTTTTATGCCCGATATAAATGCAAATTGAATTGAATTATTAGCAACAAACGATACACTTCACCTGCTTTGAAGGCATACAGATATTAAAGATGAATCGAAAAAATACAATATTACACTGTTCGAGGTTTGTTTGACAGAATTGTACCAAATTTTCTGAAGTAGAATTGGTAAAAAAGAATGTACTTGATTTTTTCAATAAAAAATAAAGATAAAGGGAAGCACGATTTCACTGCACCGGACTCATTCTGATTACAATAGAAATATAATATAAATACAAAGATAATTGAAAAACATCACAAATACCAAATACGAACAACTGCACGTTATAGCAAAAGTACAGTAAATTGACTGGTCATTTGCAGTAATTGCATATTTCCGACGTTAAATAAAACGCCCTGTTGATGAGAATTATGCCAATTATGGGGTGTCGATGGATCGCAGCTTCTCGGTGCCTTCCACCAACACCCCATATTTGGCCAAAAGTGTCAATTTTGAATCTTTTTCAATAGCGCTAAGTAAAATTACTGTTAAAGACCAGTGATTTTGTTGCATTTTTTGTTACAGTGTAGAAGTAAAATATATGGAATTGACTACTTACTTCTTACTGGTTCTTCCTCGGGTATAGTGACTGACAATCGACTGTCTACACGCCTAGGTGGTGGCGGCGGTACCCGCTTCGATTTTGCTCCACTTTGTGCTAAATATAAGAAACAATCAATCAAAAAAATGTTCGTATCTATGTCTTTTGATAAAAATTGTGCCCCCATATACAACCTCGAGGTGATTCGTTTCAAGACTCGGCGCCCATATATAGTACATGTCGCGAGAGGCGATTTAAGGTCTTACCGTCGCCCAGGGGAGATATTACTGCACTTTACTGAAACAATTCGATACAATATGAAACGCTCTCGGGTTTACTTTACAATTTTACTTAGTAGCCGCTGTTGGCTTCATTTGAGCCCTGAAATCGGCCTTGCTTGAGAGCAATTTGGAAAATGAAAAAACTGTCAACGCCATCCCAATTAAGGCGCGATGGCCTAGTGGTTAAAAATGTTGGCAACGCAGGTTGAAGACCTCGGGTTCGAGTCCGACTCGCTTATCCCTGCCCACCACTCAACCCAGGGTATAATAACTTGGGTATGCTAAGCCAAACAGGAAAAGATCATATCTTTCCAGAAATTGTAACACTGCCAGTCTTTAAGTGGCCGCTGTTACAGGGCCTTGGACAAGATGATGTACTCGAAGTGGCTATAAAAAATACCATTTTGTCGTAATAACCTATCAAACTTACCCAGCAGTCTTTCCCCCGTCGCTCCCGACACGGAATGCGCTCTAAAATCTTTTCCGTTGGCCACTTGTGGAGGGGGTGCGTTTACCGTTCCCGAATATCTTCCCCCATGTTGTGAATGAGGATGAATTTGATGATGATGACGACATACTACGAACGCTTTGTGTATCTTCGTGTGATGAGGAATAACGATTATCGATATTGTCTGTATTAAAAGGGTATATATATGGTCAAGACGAAATCCTAATTAGGTTTGATCGAATATGGGACAATGAAACAACGCGCACCCTATCCCTTGATCATGCTTGGCAACACATATCCAGAAAAACGGATTAGGCATTCGACACAATATTGCGTTTTTTGTAAAAACGAAACTAACACTTTCTGTTCGTTTATTGCGTTTTTTAACCAGAAGTTTTATTTCGCCAAGCTCGGGCCACAGATGGATCGCGCCTCGTCGGCGCAATCCATCAGTGACGCAAGGTTGATATATACAAAGCAATTTTGGGCGAAATTTTTCGACCGGAATATCCCTATTTACATTTTTTGCCTATTCAGCATTAGGACTGTCCAAAACATTCGATTCGATTCGAAATATTCGAATCATAAATTATTCGATTCGATATCTGCAACAAATTGAAATCAACAAACTGATACTTTAGAATTTTTTCAAAAATAAGTCGAAGTTTCGCTCAAATTATAAGCTGGAAAAATGATGCCTTCGTTTGTTTATTATATGACTTCTGATTCGAACAGGCGATTCGGTTCGCAAAAAATATTCGATTTTGACCGCCCCTACTTACCATACTGAAATGTATTGTTGCTTGACAGGGAAGGTGGTGTTACACGAATCGGTTTCTTCCCTCCAGTAAAAGTGCTGGTCTGTGGTGCTCTGGGTAATGTAGCTATGGGATCAACGCTTCCGTTCTGCCTGGTGAATAAGTTCTGAAACGGGAACATTCAACATCGATAAATTCGAGCTTTTGAAAATTTTTGATAAAAATCCGATATACCGTTTGCCAGATATTTGTCACGTATGGACCACGGCTTCAAAATATGTATCAAAACATCATCTGATTTAGATAATCTTACTATCGTCCAGGGCAGATACTACGCACTGTACTTTATTATATCGGTTCAGGGTGTGTTTTACTGTTTGCTTAGTGGCCAGTACTATATTCTCAGCTTTCATAGCGTTAATTTTAACGAAAAAAAAACGAAGGAAAATAATAATAAAATTGTACCAAAAACCTATATATATATATATAAATGAATGACTATCGTTTTTCTTCGGGCGTCCGAAAAGTTCATGCCATTTTCTTCGTATGAACGAAAAAGCTTCAAAATCATCAACACTGCTATTTTATAGCAGTGTTGATGACTTTTGAATCTTTTTCTACAGTTTGGTTGTTTCCAGACATTGAAAAAGGGGCAACAAATCTTCTAACCACATATTATAATATGCCTTAAATTATTTCCCATTTGCTTTAATTTTCTTCAGGTGCCTGATTGGCAGGCATTCTGCCAGTGCACTAACCGATTATCAAATTTCCGGGCGAACTCGCATTTTTTCGTGCAATTTTGTCAAAAGACACAAATGGATTAACAAAAGGCGATGTTATTTCCCCACTTGGTAATTTGACTATAGATTAAAAAATTTCTTTGAAAAACCAACATCGTTTAACTAAAACACAATAAAATATACGAAAATTCTAGGAATGTGAAATCGACGTTCCAGACAAATCCTTGTACTGCCAATATTTTCAAACATTCCAAAACGGAGCGCCCTCGCATTCAAAAATCGATTAGTGACGTCATAAAGAAGACAACGCAAAAGCATCACAAACAGAAACAAACTAAGGAAACAATGTCGGTTATATTTTGTATTATTAAGCATTGTCACAGACAGAGCTGGTCTGATAGCTTCGATATTTCAGAATTTTGATCAAAATTAACGTTTTTTTTTTTTTTTTTAAAACGTATTTTTTGCAAATAATATAAATGATAAGTTAAAATTTCACAAGCACTGGGATGTTTTATTGAAACCACCGTTACATAAAATTCTTAAATAGAATCGAAAAGATACTCGATTCGGTTCGAAAATAAATACAGTCGAAAATGATAGGAGACGGGAGAAATGACAAGACAGGAGAAATAAAATTCGACAAATCGTTCAATTCAAAACTACATTCTCAGACCAGACGTAATAATTTCGCAATTACTCAAAATAAAATCGCGCGATAAGGTACAATACTATTTATGAAATATAGTTTCCTGAACCACCGAGGCAAACGACGCATTATTACAACAATCCCGTGAGATTTCTTCAACTCACAGAAAACCTCAAGTGACCTTTACCAGTCACGTCTATAGTTTGACAGGACAAAGAAAAAAAAAGCGGGGGATATGCCATATTGAATTATCAAAAAATTGCTCTGTGCAACACAATATCCCATATGCCTTGCCAAACACATTTTGTGGAAACAAGTTTTGCTAAGTATGAGCCACTGATGGATCGCGCTGATACAACGAACGGTCCATCTGCTGGCTCCACCTGCTTGATAGTTTTTTCAAAAAGGAAATCTGCTCACGCCTGTCGTTACACTGGAACAATGAGCGATAACTCGAAGTATTCGTCGTTCCACCATTAGACCGAAATTTTCTCCAAAAAGGCAGAAATCTGCCCGGATTCAGCTTCGCGATAAAATCAACTATTCGCCCAGTCAAACGCAAAATGGTGATACTGAAATTTAAAATTAGGCAGAAACCGTAACAAAGCGAAAAGCATCCCAATCAGAACTGAACAGATATGGTAAAGTGCAGTGAGTGGTATCTGCCCTAGGCGATCACAGAAACATAAACCACTACTATTTTTTTTTTCTACCAGATAAAATACTGAAACCTTACCTGTAATTCGTCACCAGCTATTCCCATGTCGCCAGGTAGAGTACAGTGAGTGGTATCTGCCCTAGGCGGTCACACAGAAACCACTATAAACCCGATAAACTACTTAAATTCGTTTTTTTCTACCGAAGGTAAAATCTGCCCTAGGCGATCACAGAAATCTTACAGTGTATAATTCATCACCAGCTATTCTCCTACCGCCACCGCCGGGTAATCTTCTTACAGATGCTGGTCTATTCGATCCGTCCATGTCTTCCATAGCTAATACGTTGTCTAATTGATCTAAAGAAAAAGTCAAACGTTAATTTTTATAATACGTTAGCCAAAATAGAAACCAAACTTCACTATTTGTCAAGCATGGCCTGTTGCCGGATCGCGTCGATAGCCGCGATCCAGCTACGGGTCAAGTTTGACAAATACTTTAATGAACACAAAATTGATTTCGATCAATAAATTGGACCGAAAATGGAAATTTGTTGAAAAATGGACTTATCGTGACGAATCGTAAAGTTGTTACTATATTTATACCATTTTATTATGAAATTTTCTTATTATATCGCATATAAAAAGGGACATAATGACATTGCAGATAGCAGTTATGGAAATGGATTTCGAAAAATTAATTTAATCTAGCAGTATCGCTAATGAAAATAAGTAGCTTAAAACAACAGACGAACGCTATTTTAATAAAAAAAATAAGGCCGATAGGCGCATTATCAACAGCGAGGTTTTTGGGCAAATAACGATAGCAAAGATAGTGGGTGTGAACCATTAGCCCGTTCATGATTTTTTTAAATTCATTGAAATTCTCCCCCAAGGCGGAAGGGTGATTAAAACGAACCGATTAACAGCCACATCTTTTTTTTATAGTCACTTGTTGGAGTGGATCACCTTGATTAAGACCCTGTGCTAGCCGCCACCTATAGACTGACAAGGTTAGAGTATTTGGGAAGAGCCTTACACCCCGGTTTGAGTATTGTACGCCTCGATACCAAGGACTTCGACTTGCGATGCCAACATGATAACATAAGGCCATCACGCCCATGAACATCACCGATATCTCACTTCTTGCTTGACAATACGAGATTTAAAAATAACTTGGGAAATTACTAGGGAGAGGCAGTAGGTAAAGGCAGAAACGATTCATGTATGATATTAATACAAAAAACAGAGAATATGAATAAAACAGAAGCGAGAAAAATAAAATGAAACGAACCTAATGCTGAAGCGATTGAATCAGATTTTCCGTGGCCTTTTTGTGATTGTTTTCCGCTCGAATCTAAAATAATAATGAGATGATATTGCATGCAAGATATCATGAAGAACGTAAAATATGGTAGGCTTGGTTATTTCAACAACATGGGACAATATCAGTAAATTTTAACTTAGCAATGAATATAAAGGAGTAATAATGCGACGGTGCTAGAAATACGGGAATATGTAATATGAACTGGCAGAAAAAAGATGGCTTTAACATGCAATGCCTGATGAGAATAAAGCGAAATCAACGCACAATCACGGCCATTGTAAACTAACAAAGATAAATTCCAAAAAATTTTAAATTACTTTTAAGTATCGGATTCTACTGTAACAAAAAATGCAACAAAATCACTGGTCTTTGAGAAAGTAATTTTATTTGGCGGTATAGAAAGAACTTCAAAATGGACTTTTGTGGCCAAATATGGGGTGTTGATGGAACGCACCGCGAAGGTGCGGTCCATCAACAGCCCATAATTGGCATAAATCTCATCATCATGGCGTTTTTTTTAACTTTTGAAATATCCAAGTACTGCAAAAGACCAGTAAATTTACTGTACTTTTGTTACAGTGTACTACGAATATCCATGACATCTCTACCCGTGAGATAACAAAACTAGCAAGTAAAATTAAATACAAACGTAAGACATAAATTTCGGAACTAAAATACAAGCGTGTGTCACGTTGCACGCACGCACGCACGAACGTCTTTTCACGAAGAAAATTGCAGATGACATTTAACAAAAGATGCAAGCATTGATTTCCGTGTTAGTGATACGTCGTTATGCTTGAATTCGAACAATACAAAAAACTGACGTAGCGTCGCATTAAATTTGAATCTGGCATAATGCCAGTTAACTGTTATAAAAATGCATTGAAATCTCCGTACTTTGATAGTAATTTCGTTCGGTGATATGTGAATGAAACAATAAAATCGACTCTTTCGACCAATTATTGAACGTTGATGGACCGTCGAGGTGCGTTCCATCAACGGTCCATACTTGACGTAAATCTCACTTATCAAGGCCATTTCGAATTTTGAAGATATACAATCGCTACGAAAGAACGGTAGATTCACTACATTTTTGTCACAGTGTTTGTATAGTGCAAATCACGTAATTTGAGAGATTTTTTCACGTATTGTATAAGAAGTTGGGCGGTTCATGTCAGCTTTCCAAATATAACTAGCAGCATTAGCAGAAAACCTAACATTCCAAATTATATGGATTTCGTAAATTAAGAAGCCAAAATAATATATATATATCTATGTGAAAGTTTAAGAATAATGAATGATTTATCATTTTACATAAACAAAATTAATGAGATTTAACGATACTGTAGTTTGCATATTTCGCATCGAAGATTTAATCGCAAACGAATCAGTTTCAGAAGACTTGAAAAAAAAACGAAATTACTGATAATAATACCTAATTAATAAATATCTCTTTCTAAAGTCCAAATATGTCTATTTCGTACTGGTGATTCACCAATAAAATTTGAACTCCTTACAAATTTATCAACGGCCTATATTTGGCCACACATAACACAACACGATATTATAGGGATGATCAAAAACGTATAATTTACCGGTCTCAGGTCCTCGAGGGCATTTTCTGAGACAGATTTTTGTCAATAAAAAATGTCAAATTGTTGGTAATTTGGGGCTATTACACGTTCAGATAAGGTCGAGTTTCAATTTCCCCCAGAATTATAGAAATGACGTCACGGGGCAGGTGAACGAAAGCGTACGACAAAAATAGGGCATTGCTACGGCTATGCGCAATCGTGTTTAAATATAAGTTTAAAATTTTTGCCGATGGCCTGTATGCACGTTGGCATCGCATCGTCAAATTCAGAAACCATTCCAAAACCAATCCTCACGCAATAAAATATCCCGACTATAAAATGCAAAAAAGGCAGTAAAATCGCTGCAATTTTGCAATATAGGGATAAAACTGAAAAACAACTCTTGGGCAATTATGAGGTGCAGGTGCGTTCCATCAGCAGCCCATACTTGGCATAAATATCATCAAGGTAATTTCAAATTTCAGAAATTTCAGAAGTATACAAAGTATTCAACGAAAACGTGGAGACCTTGTGCGACCCATAAAAACAAAGATCAAAAGGTTGCCATTCAAAATACGGCAGATGGTATTTAATGGGGCAAATCTAAACGGCTTTTCACACAATTACACATTCACACATTAAAAACTAGGAATCCACCCTACCCGTGTACACTCGCGGTTGCTTGTACACATATTTTCATGAAACAATATAATATGGATGAATTCTTGCGCTTATTTGAAAAAACAATGCGTTGAGCGTTAAATATGAGCGGGTGTATAATGAATGAAAGAGTTATAATATGAAAAAAAGAAAAAAGAAAAGTATGGATACAGATGGCAATAAAGACAGATAAAAAGATAAAATATAATAGACAATGTGGAAATTTGTAACTTCAAACAACATTATAAATAGAGAAGATAAAACAATTCACTTTAATTTCAAATTTAGATATATAAGATGTTTCGACGGTAGAATGACCCGGTCAGTGTCAAATTTTACATCGTAAAATTCGGTAAAAAATATATCGAGATTTTTATGCAAATTGAACCCCCAAAAAAAAATTGAACAAAATCGAAATATTTTTCAGCCGGAATCCTATATTCCAAAATACATCCCGATTTGAAAGGCACAATTAAAAAACAAAACAAAATGTTTTATGTCCCGCATAGATTATAAACGCATTCAAAATACGAAGGGACCCCAAATGACAATACACAAAGCTAACAAAACACGAACACGTATTTGAAAATTAAATAAAACACCACCTTTTAAAATGAAACAAATAAAATAACTCTCTTACTTGAATGAAGTGAGACAGTATCTCCGTTCTGCGTCCTATTAATGACCGTTGTTACTTGCATATGCAGAGGTTCTCCGCAAGACCTGATAGTGTCCACTAACTGCTGATGGCCGAATCTCCTTACATCTGAATCACCGATCTATACGAAAATGAGAATGAGAGTGAATCCTAAATTTTGGCGTTCTTTTTTTGTTCAAGTCAATTTTTTTGGTTGAGGCATGTTTTGCTAAGCACGGGTCACTAATGGATCGCGCCTTCGAGGCGCGGGCCATTAGTGTCCCGAGCTTGGCGAAAATATATTTCCGATTTTGTCTTGTTTGCTTAAAAAGCATTTTTTTTATTTTGTTCCCCGAGGCGTACGGGGATATTATTTAGAGATTTAGTGTAGGGACGATTAAATCCGAAATCAATATGTGTGATTTTCGGTTCAGTCGCTTAATGGATGTCAAATAAGTTGGTCGTAATCCAATCAGAAAAACGTCGTCAAAATATGTATGGTCAAATGTGAGCCACTGATCGATCGCGCCGCCGAAGCGAGGGCCATCCGTAACTCATGATAGGCAAAATAAAATTCATGATTGTGAAAATATTTGTTATTTAGGCTGTTTGATACAAAGAAAAATCATTACTGTCGATTTATGGGATAATTTCTAAGAGGCAAGTTCCAGGAAACTGGAAGATAAAATTGAGATTTGCTGACGCTAGATTACACCAACTTATTCGAAGATACGAGAGGTAAAAATCGGCAACACCTGTAAAGAGCAACAGGTGGAGGAACCACAGAACAAGCCATATCGCGAGGCTAGGAAATTTGCTAAAACCTGTTTTATTGTACGTTATGGATGAATCGCAACCAACTAGAATTCGCGTCCTAACTGAAATATCAAAAGAAAATCCTCCATTTTATTCGAGTAAATTATTCCCTGTTGTGCGCCCAAGACAGATACCACTCTTTACTGCACTTTACAATAGTAGTAGTTCCGTCATGTTTTAGCTGTTTCTACTCGGAGTGCAGTTGCTGGTACTACATTTTTTAGTAGCTTTTTGTCATATTGAGTGGCCGTCAGCGGGTTTCTTTAAGGCAACGATTCCGGCTTTGCTTAGAGTTAAGCAAACTCATATTTACCCTGATAATGAAATCTCCTGAACGTAATCCTGCATTATGAGCGTTACTGCCTTCTTCAATTGATTCTAAATACTGCAATGCTGGATATCTTGCGGACGGATTGAACTCGTGAACAGGTCCCTCGGCTGAATGACAAAACATTTAGATTAGAAAACTCGACAGGTTATCATTTTGTCGAGAATGGGGACGCGCCGACATGCCGCAGTTCATCTATGGCCAATACTAATCAAGATTTCCGGAAGATTTTCATCGAGGTGCTTGGTTAAAAACATCCCAATGGCAATTTAGACTTTAAGCAAATTTGAAAAAAATCGAAACTAATTTTCAATTGAATTTCATTTTGTAAAATGTAGAAAATTTTCACGATTTTGAATATTTTGATATCGATTTTGATATTTTTTGCTATTAGTGGCATCAATCGGACTTGCTGGGGTTCGAACCCAGGGTGTATCAAATGAATATGCAAATCTCCATCGCTAAAGGCCATGTTTATGGATCAAGATACATTATTTATATCAAGCATCAAATGGTACCCAATCGAACATGCTCGATCAGACGGAATCCATAACAAAATTATTTTGCTGTCATATAATTTCGCAAGGTGTAAAATGCAATCGATCAATACAAATCGACATACTAAAAATAACATAACAGAGCATAAAACCTTTTTTGCCAAGTATGAGCCACTGACGGATCGCGCATGTGGCGCGATCCATCTGTGGCTCATACTTGACAAAATAAAATATGTGATGGAGCAGACACCCACCCTTCTTGCTGCAGAGAATCGAACTTCATGAAAAATGACGTTCCGAATTAAAAACCAGACTATTTCGTCAAGCGTAAAAAATTTGCATTGTGCATTTCGTGGCATTCAAAGCAAACTTTTAATTGCAAATATTTAACCTAAAATGAAGTTTTTGGAGTTAATTTTTGGGCAAAAAAAGGCCGAAAAATTATTAGAACCTTAAGCAGATCACTGAAATCGCTTATCCTTGCAAATATGGATTTCTGGAAAAAAGTCGTGAGACGCCACGTACAGACCTTCAACTCCTGGTGTCTGAGACTTTGCTTAGAGCGAATCCCAAAAAAAGATTTTTTCATACAGTGGATCACCCTGAACAAGTCTTTGTACCAGTGTTTGCTTAACGGGGTTAGTATAGCTGGAAAGATAACCTCTCCCTATCCAATTTATTACACCCTGGGTGGATTGGCGGGCTTGCCAGGACTCGTACACCAGAGTTTCAACCCGTGATGCCAACCACCAGGTCATTGCGTTAGACAATCATCGATATCATGTATAAAAAGGTTTAATCAATTCTTACATTTTGCGCCTCTCAAGATGAAGCCAAAGCCGTCTGATCCCTTCCATAACGCCACAGTTCTCGTATTATGGAAGATACCAGAGGCTGAGGTAGCTTGGATATTCGCCAAATCCTCACTCCTGGACGACGTAGACTTCCTTCCTGAAAATCCAAATCAAAATAAAAAAAATTAATAAAAAATATAAACTCAAACAGTTTGAATGACAATTTTTAACGTGAAAGGTCCCTTCCGCTTGCAAATTTTGTCCAAGTACAGCCATGCATGGGACAGAGATGGATCGCGTCTTGACGTCGCGGTCCATCTGTGCCCCATGCTTTGCTTATTTTTTTCTTCCGGTTAACAGAACCCTACGTTAGCAACCTTTTAAAATTTGAATATTGAACGAATTGTAAAGGTTGTGCGACTATTTATGTAATTGGTTGATCACGTTGTTTTGCTGTGATGTATTCTAGCGATTATATAGTATTAAAGTGAATGAACATGCATTGATTACAAAAGCATTGGACAAAAATTGCAGTTTGGCTTTCGACATAAACTCAGAATAGAATATTCGTGTTAATATATTGGTTACCAAAAGTTGGTGAAAGAAATCACGATATGCACAAAATAATGGTTGTAAGTTGGTACTCAATCTTGTTTAGGGTGAATTTAATAAATCAAAAAAATTTTTACAAACATCAAAATATGGAAATTAGTGAAATAATATAACTAAAGAGTTAACATCAGTTCGTTGGTATAAAAAGCGATTTGCCGAAAAAATATATACAACATTCAAAATTTTGAGTATTTTTGGATAATTACAAAAATACAAACGGTAAGGTTTCCTTTTAGTCTATCTTGGTCAAACGATGGTACGAATGACCTTGTTTGTATATAATTTGTTTCGCTTTATAATTTTTCTAGAAATTTCGATTCCTGAATTTAGAAACACAAATAATGATGACATAAAACGAAACTGAATTCCGAATATCGTTCAAGCTAAATTTTCTTAACGCTCCTACTCAACGGCAACCCTAATACGAATGCGGCCTACGCTGTTAAATGAATAAAATGTCCAAATAAAAAACCTCACCTTGAGAAGCTGCTGTGACGTCATCGTTAGATTCGAACGAAACTACACTGACTGTATCCGGCATTGTATTCCTTTGTACAAGGGGTGATCCGTCCGTGCTGCATTTTGAAGGAATGTAACAAAATTTTAACATTTCTTAAAACTATTTGCAATATTCCCAATACTAGTTGAAGCACAATATACAAGTTTAAACAATTTAGAAATCATTTTAATTGACAAGATACATTATATATATTATTACTTATTTGGCTACTAGAAGGCTGGCAAAAGGTCGGCCAACCTGGACCTGGAACAACCAACTTGGAAACCCGAAGAAAATGGGTTCTATCAGAAGAAAATTCAGCAAACCGAGATTAGTTTATAATATAGCTCTTGTTAAAGAGATTAAGATTCCGAATGTGTAGTAGCAAAATCAAGCTAATAAAAAGGTTCGAAATCATCAACACTGCTATGAAATAGCAGTGTTGATAATATTCGAATCTTTTCGGTCACCCGAAAAAAATGACACGAATGTTTCCGACACGCGAAGAAAAACAGGATTATGTCACCCAGACTACTGTGTTGGGGTCATAATTCAGATAACGGATAGGCAAATTTACAGTTTTATTAGCGCATTTTTTTAAAATTGAGCAGCAAGATCATGATTCGTACAAAATACAACATTGTCCATTTCTGCAGGCATCACAAATTGGCTGTACAGTTACATAATATATCCAACTTACAATACACAAGTAACCGAATAATAATAAAAAAAACTGCCGAGTTTTGCTCCTTCCCCTAAAACACTATAATCATACAACCGAACCGAAGCTATCTCGATAAGTAGCCTATTATGACAAAGCCAAATACAAACAAAACTAATCTTATATATTATATATTTTAAATAGACAAGCAAACGTGCACTAGAACCCCCCATTTAGAATCGCTTTGATTTAAAATAGATAAAGAAGTCGAGTTTCGCATGACGTCATGAGTCACTTCACTTCAAGAAAGAAAGTGTAGTTAGTTACACATGAACATAACTCTGGCCGAATTTGAAAATACGAAAATGTCTAACGGTACTGAAGATGTAATCGCAACGTTTTGAGATGGCCATATTACCGTTTTGATCGAAAATAAACAACTTAACAGATCAATAAAGCTTTGTCAAGCTCAGTACCGAAACCGCTTATGTCTACGCTTAATTTTGGCGTTAACAAGTCAAATTTAAACAAAACTGACGAATTAAAAAAATAAAATAAAAAACATAATGCTCATAGTGCAACATCAGGATATACGTTGAATTTCACAAAGTAAAATCGAACATAAATCATGATTTTGCTGCACTTAATGGAAAAACGAATAATCAAGAAATTAATCCCAGATTACAATCTGATCTAAGCCTTGACTTACAAAATATCGACCTCACAAATATCTAACTTAGTAACTTTTAACGTCAACGTATTCTATTGCCTAACCTACTGTCCTATAAAAAGTCGCTATATTTTAACTCTGTCCTATAATGCTTAATATTCAGCAACCCCCAGGCTAAGACGGCATAATTAACAGTCATAAAGCAATCGCTTAAATATACTTACTTTGTCCAAAACATGTTTTAATTGTCCACATTGCCCGTACTTACAAATTATCATAGCAATTTATTTACAGTAATGAAGACTTTGACGTAAAATCCAAAAAAAAAACGAAATTCACAATTGAATCGATTTGGTTGCAAATTGAAGCAGCGCGGAACAAACGAACAACATCAATTGATGATATTTATAGAAATTGATAGTTTTCATTTCCAACGCAGAATTCATTGTTACGTCACAATGCAATAACAAAATAGAAAGGCAGCCGGTATAAAAGCAGTTTAGGTATACACCGAAGTCGAATCAGAAATTTAATTTTCTCAAACATGAGCCACTGACGGACCGCACCTTGCAGCGCGATCTATCAGTGATTCATACTTGAACGAGGTTCGAGGAAAAGGTTTCGACTGAGGGGTGAACAAACACAGGAACAAAGCTCATACTGCTGCGCGGAAATCGTTATTTTTCGATAAAATTTTTACTGAATATGGGTCACTGATGAATTATGTCCCCGAGAAGTGGCCCAACTGTTGTCATTCATGCTCTGATGGGTCACTACAAAAATATTTTCGTTACATACGTTAGAAAGAGACTGAAGCCAAAAAGAATAGACAGGATTTGAACTTACAGCCTCAAAATTACAATTAATTACAAAAATAAAATGTATAACCAGTAAAGTATAACAAAAAAGTACAAAAAGCCATCATTAAATACCTTGAATACTGCTTTTTCGTTGATCCTTTAAACTTTCCGCTTGAATGTCGATCGTTAACGTTGTCAGATGACGCTCTTTGCCCTGCATCAGAAATGTCAGTATTTTCGTTAAATAAATCAGTACTAACGAGCCAAACATTTTTGCGCTCCTTCCGCGAATATATCCGTTCCCTCATTGTCGTTGAATATTCCGGAGTATGGATTTTAAGATCGATACTTATCCTAACAACTTTTCAGTTTGGGTACTAGGAAGTTTTAAAAAGCTAATATTTCACAGCTGCCGTCACATAGATTGAGAAAATTGGTACAAATGAAAAATATTATGAATCTAATTTCTCTTTCTGATACATTTATTTTCTATCTAATATCGATTTCGAATCTTTTTGAATCAAATTCAATTTTTGAAACTAGAGTAAGGATCTAATAAATGGTCTAGTTTTCCATTAGGAATTGGATAATTTCGAAATATAAGTAAAATCGCGAAAGATCGGTCAAAATTTTTGCTTGAACCAGTCAGAAGAATTTTATACATGCACGCTTTTGTTAAGCCTGAGTCACTGATGGATCGGGCCTTGGCTTGACAAAAAAATTTCGAATAATTCCGAATTGCAGAAATGCGAACTCGAATCCAATATTGAATCGAAGTGGCAAACCTATCCCGCGGTTGGAACTATTGAACGACATCTCAGCGGTGCAACTCATCAATGACACATACTTTGCAAATTCAACCAACTTAAATGTTTTGTTAAACTGTGCCAAACATGGCCCACCGATATGGCACGGTCCATGCTTGGGAAATCATCAGGCTAAAAGATGGGTAATGCTGACGTTGTGGTGGAAGCAATTTGTGCTTCCGCGTTAATTAGTCAATATGATTTCAATAGGAGAAAATGCTACAAATGCGATTTTAAATTCAAAAACTAAATACTCGCATTTTATTCCAAACCACTTCCTCGAGAATAAATTCGGTCACCACCGCTTATAATTTTGTTTTTTAATTTCCCAAAAAACGTTGCTACATAAATTTTAGGTAGAATCGTATAATTTTCATAAACAGAAATCTAAACTTTAATATCGATTTCGTTTTCATATGTTGTAGTTCGAATATACTATGCCCAAAACAAAAATAAGGAGATTCCGACATGAGTTGGTAAGCAACGAATCGAACAGAATATTCTAGCACCTCATTAAAAGAATCCCAGCAAACATAAAGAACTACCATCGCCCAGTGCAGATCCTCTAATTGCACTTTACTATAACAATTCAGATCTCTTAGGAACGTTTTCACTTGCATTGGGAAAGTGCATTTGCTGGTACTACATTTTTAACTAGTTCTTTGACATCGGAGGGCCGTTTGTTGGTTGCCCCCCTTCGGGCGGTGCTTCAGGGATTGCATAGAGCGAATTTCAGTAAAATAAAAATAAGATTACGATGTCGTTAAAACACAAACATCGTTTAGATTACTAACTTATAATATTCTATCGAGTTAACTAGGAGTGAAATATTACTGCGGTAATAAACGTCAGAATAGCTTTAGAAAGTTCAACGGGCAAAATTGATCGATAATCAATATTAGAGATTCCCATTTATAAATCGCATTTGCCAAGCATGAGCCACAAATTATAAATGAACCCTATATATAAATCGTATTTGTCGAGCATGAGCCACAAATGGACCGCACCTCGGCGGCGCGATCCATCAGTGACTGTGTGTGTCTTGATGTTTCCTTCTAACGCCTAAAATTTCTAAATGTCTCTTGTCAAAAAGACCAATAAAACGAATTCTTTCCGGTTTATAATTTGCTGGGATAGGGATGACACCACTTAGCGCCTCCCAAACATTCAATATTCAAAACCTAGCGCTCAAATATCAACCAACCGATTCAGGATTTTAATATCTATGAAGCCGAAATCTGAATTTTAGTTGAAGGACACATTTGTCGAATAAATATTACAAATTAAAAAATAAGTTACTTGAAAATCGCTGTCAGGCTTAGATGACTACAGTGATAAGCGGCAGAATCATAATTTGTTATATTCAAAAACACAAAATATGGCATACTGTAAGATTCCAACAATAAAAATTCAAAATCGGGAATTAAATAGAGTATTTGAACTTCAAGTCACATAAAAGCCCTATTCACGAACTCCTAAATCCTTTATGCTTTGAAACCTGTTAAGCAGATCAGTCATATCTGTTTCGTATTTTTAAAATATATACTACCCTGCTCTTAGAAACCTACATACACACTGTACTGAAGCGATGCACGCCCGCGGCAGTCCAACTTACAAATAACAAATGAAACCCTAGCCTGGCGTCGCGTCAAAAAAACTGACAAAAACGCAGTCACGTTTTTTCCTCGCGTTTGCTATTTTTTTTTCATTTTTTATTTTTTTTTGAAAAATGATTACTGGCTGTGGTACCGAGAATTTTAGCTTTTTTAATAACAGGTCAAAATCTGCAATTATAACACAAGGAAACGCGTTGAAATGAGTGGAATTTAAGCAAATATTTTGCTTCATTTAGTAAATTTGATAACCCTAATTTAATAATAATAATTTTTACGATACAAATGAGAAACTTTATTTTGCCTAATATGAGCCACAGATGGACAGCACACCTTGACGGCGCGATCCACACGTGAAATATACTAACACATAATCCTACTGCTGGGGTGATTCTGCAGCGAAATCATGACTTTTAGAGATATAATGGACACTGGTAACGAACAAATAAATCTAAAAATGACTTTTCAGTTTCCATTTCAATGGACATGATTTAACTCAAAAAGTAGGGACATTACCATCCCGATTATATATTTTTTGCTTACAACGTACGTTATACTCAGAAGACAGAAATTTTATTTTGTCAAACCTATCTTGACAGCTTTTTTACGCTAGTAATTATTTTCCATTTCACAAAACAAAATTTTGTAACAAATTTGTATTTTTCCGACACAAAATTGATAGGTTATCCCACCTCGAAGACAACGTAAGTGAATAAACGGTACCTTCCTGACGAAATTACAAAAACACAATTGTGATTATTAACATTGTCCTGTGGTTCATATAATTATAGTCCAATTACTTAAAGTTCAAATTTTCTATACTACACTTGAGGCGATAATAATATCGCACTTAAATTTTGAGTGAAAAGTAAAAAAAAAAAAATACTGAACTGATGACCGACCTGTCTTTATAAGTTTATTTCAAATAGGTATTAATAAATCGGAAATTCTGTCTAAGCAAGGCTGGATTTCAAGGGAAACAGACTGGCAAAACATCAGTTATTATGCTACATGAAAAATTTTATCAAATGGCTAACATTTCATGATTAACCAAAAACCAAAAGTACATTTATATCTCTACTTCTTCTGAAAAATATTACAACCCACCAAAATACTTTTCCTCGGTGTTTAAAACAGGTATATTCCGCCAAATAAACCATATTTTGTTCACACTTTATTTCACGAAGCGAAAAAAATGATTCCAACATGAGAAATTTTATCAAATGCTAACATTTCATGATTAACCAAAAACCAAAAGTACATTCAAATCTCTACTTCTTCTGAAAAATAATACAACCCACCAAAATACTTTTCCTAAATGCCTAAAACAAGTATATTGAGCCAAATAAAACCCTATTTTGTTCATACTTTATCTCACGAAGCGCTGATATTTTTAGAGCAAATGGGATAATTTCCCAAATCAGGCGAAAAATTGATGATTATTTGAACCGAGGAAACCACAATAACCGATTAAATATTCTTATTGAAATGCAAATTATTTCTATCAAAGCTAATTTTATGGTTTTATTGTGGAAGTTTCCTAAATACGATTGTTAGATTTATTTCGGTACACATGAACTTAAAATATTGATTTGAATTGATTTGATTTTTTTATCTTATTAAAGGTCAGTCTAAGTAAGGGGCTGAAGCTGGAGTCAGATATGGGGGAGGGGGACCAACCAACCACCGCTACTCATACGGTAATAAGTTACTACAAAATATAGTACCAGCAATTGCACTCTACCGGGGAATAACCCAGACAGAACCACTATAATAAGGCCCAGTGTATGGTATAAGTACATTGTAGCAGTATTCAGCTTCACTGATATTCATACACCCGGAGAAAATGGATTTCATCAGAAAAAAATATTTCGTGATATATCTCTTGCTAAGAAGATCAAGACGCGTCTCTTTTGAGTGTCTGGTGGAAACCAAATCGTGGAAAAAGCTTCAAAATCATCCACACTGCTATGAAATAGCAGTGTTGATGGTTTTAAAGCTTTTTTTCAATCCCACGAAAATGGCATGAACATTCGGACATTCGAAGTAAAACGGGATTCTGCCATCAACTACTCCCATTTTGCATATCGCTTATTCCAAAAAAAAAAAAATCCAGCAACGTACCTGTATCAGCAAGAGGTCTTCTTAGCTTGACTTCTTCTACACAATCTTTAGGGAAAAATCCACGTTGATTTCCAACCATTCCATCGTTATATCCTTGTGGTGCTGATCTTGCATTCAAAACTATATTATGCATGGAAAAGGAGAAAAAAATCTGGATTAAAATTCGTGTAAAATACAATGTTTGCGAAGTTGTTTTTTACTGTCTGGTAGCAACCAAACTAACTGTGGGCGCGATGGCCTAGTGGTTAAACATGTTGGCATCGCAGGTTGAAGACCTCGGGTTCGAGCCCCGACGAGTCCGGCTCGCTTATCCACGCCCACCACTCAACCCAGGGTGTAATAACTTGGGTAGGCTAAGCCGAACAGGAAAAGATCATATCTTTCCAGTAATTGTAACCCTGTCCGCCTATAAGTGGCCGCTGTTACAGAGCCTTGGACAGGGTGACCCACTCAAAAGAAGTGGCTATAAAAAAAAAAAAAAAAAAAACTGTACAAAAAGGTTCAATACCGCCCTGAAATAGCAGTGTTGATGACTTTGAAGCTTTTTTGATCATAATGATGAAAATAACAATATACGTCAGAAGAAAAAATGAGATTCTGAGACTAACACCAAACAAGACTTGATATTTGGCATGTAGGAATTTATCGTGTATTCAAATGTTGAAATCCATTTACGTTGTATAATAAGGCATTTCAGGCCAAACGAGCGAGTCAAAAATTCATGACAGATATATGTCATGTCATATATTGAAGACGCAAATGACATTCAGCAAACCACACTAAAACAAATGCAATGATGACCGGAAGTCTAGATGCCAAGTTAGACCAGAAAACGTGATTGAAGTCAGGTCAAAGATCGTGAGATTACTACTAGCCTGCGTTAAAACAAAGGGGCGTGGCGTGTTCGTTGCAGTGTCAAGGCAACTAGTCGGGCGCGATGGCCTATCATTTTGACATCGCAGATTCGCAGGCGGAATATTTCGGATTAGAGCCCCGACAAGTCCGGCTCGATAAACAATGCCCACTACTCAACCCAGGGTGTAATGCAAGTTTTCATCGCCGTTAAAGATGAAGGGTTCGAATCAAGTTCGTAAACAGGTCCAGTATTCAATCCAGGGTGGGATAAGTTGTATAGGTCGGTTCATCTATAAGCGGCCTTTTTCAGGTGGGTGCGTTCAAATGCGTCATTGAAAATTTATTGGAATCGGTCCTGACACATTTCTTGATTCGCAATTTGATTGCATGTTTATCACAAATATCGTAGAAAAATATTATTTGAGTGACACTCATGGATGGCGCTGTATTTGTAGGTAGTTCGAAATAACTGTAGAAATAGAATTTCCTTCCCGTATCGCACGTCATAACTCATTCAGCTGAACATATTTTGTCCAGCGTGAGTCACTGATGGAGCGCGCCGATGAGGCGCGATCCATCTGTTGCTCATGCTTGACAGAAGTAAATTTTTGATTGGGAATAAATAAAAAATATAGAAAAACGTGTTTGAACCGATTTGAACCGCTCTATTACACATCCTTTGTTAACAAATCGATGGTGTCCTTTTCCCACAAGTAACAATTCAAATATGAACATTACGTCATTTCAACCATACAAATCAAAAAACAGTAAAACTCATTCGCCTATTGGCGTAATTCAATCAATCATGGACATTGTTCTGGAACTAGACAGAAATCATGTTATGCCTTACAGACCGACGAAAACGATGCAGTACTTTTCTAGGAAAAAATGTCATATATGTAAAACGTATGCAAAATGATATTAACAGGTACAGAATATAAAATGAAAATCACAGGTATGCGTCATCGATGGGCCGCGCTTATCTCTAAAATCAAACAAAAAAGATCCAGTAAGTGTATTATGAAATCGCGTTTTAAAATAATAACAGCCGAATGTATAAGTGGCTAAGTAGCATTATGTCATGCGTGTTAGTTACCACGCCGAAAAGTCGTCAAAACACTAAATATGTACGTACTATTAGCATTAGCGCGTGATTTACGCAAGCCAAATGACACACAATGTCAAGTTGTCAATGATCAATGATCCAGAGTTTGACATGGTGTCATTTAAAATTATTGATTCCAGCACGCTTGCATGGAGGCGAGCCCGAGCTGCCCTCATCTGAAACGCGACCGCTGAACTTGGATTGAACGTGGGTCGTTTATAAAGACAGAAAGAAGATAGTAAGGGAGGCAAGTGGTTACGTTGGCAACACATGTTAATGTTATGTATTATATCGGGTTCAAGTCCCGTTAAGTACAGCTAATGGCCCTACTCATAGCTATTACTGGATTAACCGAAATAGCAAGAGCTTTATATCATTATGACTATAGCATATACACTCAAATCAGTACACAAAATATGCTAAGCATCACGTGATCGAAAAACGTTGGAGAACAATGTATATCCAGATCCTCGTTTGAAAGCAAAATTTTTTGCCTAATTTTTGATAAAAGGAAATTCCAAAATAGAACGGGCTATATTGTAGAAAACATCTAAGTGGCAACAAAGAACTTGATTCAACATTATGCAATTAAATATCGCGAAGAAAACATATGAAAGCACCGAAACGTACGATTCCTCAGTCTGCCAGACAATTTATATTAATATCATTTCGCTTAGAAATGTGAGCCATGTTTTTTCACGTACTCATATCGATTCGAGATTTCTTGAACAAAATCTGGTACATCGAGCTAATATTGAAAGTAATCCCACAACGGCGTCGATGTCTGGCGTTAATAAGTCGATATCCTTCGGGAATAAACATGCCAAAGAGAAATCTAATCTATATGCTACAACAACGTATAGTTAACACAAGCCCCTGAAACTGTTTAATGCTGACTGACTCAAAAAACTCGATATTAGAGTTGAGTAAATAATAGTGGCGCCACAGTCGCCGAAAATATTTTCCAATATCATAACGAATCATATCACATAGGGTTGAACTTCTTACCTTTTATTTTGTTAAGCATGAATCACAGACGGACCGCGCCTCGGAGGCGCGATCCATCTGTGACTCATGCTTAACGAAAAATTCAACAATTTGAAGACGTAACATTCCGCCTCCGCCAATAAAAATGTTCTAAGCAATGCTGAATAATCTGTTATTAATCATGGGAAATAACGAGCAGTGTTATGTACTTAACAAATTACGGATACACCCCAAGAAAATGTTGCCTAGCAGTGAGTTCAAAATTGCTTTTAAATTTCTATGTTGTTGACCGATGTCATTCTTTTTCAGAGAAAGATAGCAAACCACATACAATGTATGGAAAATGAGAATAGTTGTCTTATTAAACGCAAAACTGTTAAACTTCATAACACGGGGCTTGCCAATATCATGGTTTTGTTGCATAACAGACCAGCATAGAACAGTCGTTCTAAACTTTTCAACTATCACAAACACAAATCTAAGTCCATCCTGTTTCTTCCTCTTAAATTTCTCCATAAGCCTTTGCATTACTAGAATTCGCATTAATAAATAAAGTGTCTTTTTGAATTGACATCAACGAAGATTTCAATTCGTCACAGTTCAATATACCGGTTTGCTTGGGCTATACATGACTTACAGATAAGTCTCGCATTTTATGCGAGACTATCTGTAGATCATGTATGGCAAGAGTGTAGTTGCGAACGGGGAAATAAATGATAAATAATGCATAAGTCGTCAAAGACTTCAAACTGAAAGCGAATTTGCTTTAATCTGGGCACCGACCTAGTCGATGACGTCATTATCTGGGTACGGTTTCATAACAAAGAATTAAACATTGTTCATCTATCATTACAGCGATGCCTTTTTGGTTAAAATTAACCGTACAGTTCATTTATAACAAATACCATAAGTAGAAGCGGGAGTTAGAATTCTTTTAAAATATTATCTTCTACTTGTTAAGAGGCGGCTTAGAAAGGAGAATTAGTATACGCATCATAGCGGTCAAATTCTGCGCGAAATGTTTTTTGCAGCATATTTATGGCGCAGCTGTTTTTGTTTTGTTCGTTGTTCCTCATTTCTTTTATTCAAATTTACTTTTAATTAAGAGAGGCTTGGAAACGCTATTCACACAAATTATCATTTTTGCCTACTTGGGAACGGAATCCATTACCTTGCTCTCTACTTCGACATCACACGTCTAATTATTAACAAATTGCATCGCGCATTGGGTACTGTCTATCTTTCGTTTGTAATAAAACAAGCAATTGAAATCGCATTAGTTCTACCTATGCTCAGCTAACTCACTCCCTAACAATACAAGCCTCGAACTATTCTAGTCTTATCATGCCCTCCAAACAAAACAACTCACGAAAGACAACTGAAAGAATCGAACGATATAACAGTCTCCACAATAGATATCAATATAATGGGCAAAACAAACAACGCCGTACAATACCTCATTTCAAGAATGGCTAAGTATGACAAGAAAAAACAATTTAAGTGTGACTTGTTTAGCCAAGCATTAGCCACAGACGAATTGTTGCACTGAGTTGGAGCTAGGCTAGACATGTCATACAGAGAATTAATTTTTCAAAGCATGATCCACTGATGGACCGCACCTCGACGGCGCGATCCATCTGTGGCTCATACACAACAAAAGTAAGAGCTGAGATGTCTAAAGTTTTACAAATTTTAATTGTTTATTGCGAGCCAATACTTAGGTTTCTGGAACTGGAATTCCAACCGTGATTCCGGGAAACAAAGATAATCACGAACTAACGATTTCGTTATGCGCTTTAACCATTCAACTCATTGCTGGAGAAGTAAGATGAAGTAAATACACCCGAAAATAATAATTCCAATTATAACTCAAATTTCTAAAAAAATAACCTATCTGCGTCAAAAGCTTGATTTTTAACATTTCACAAGAATTTAGGATTAAATCTTGGTACATGAATCTATCACGGAGATTAAAATTCACAATATCGTCCAAACTGTGAATTACTTGAGTGCTCAAATGCAGCCAAACTGGGATTCAATATTTAGTGCGGTTTGACTGTAGAACTAGCATTTATACTTCGCAGTTACTCAAATAAAACAATCATAACAATACTTTGAACCTGGGTCACTTTCATTTTGCTATTTATTATACTTCCTACTCCTGCAAAGTCACGAACTAAAAGTGAAATTCAAAATCTCACCTAACGATCGCAAATAAGTAATTACCGGACTCATCTCAAACTTAATTAAACCCACACATGGACCATGTATGCATCGCGCCTCACCGGCGCGATCCATACATGTGCCATGTGTGGATATACAATACACGTCGATAATAGGTTTACGGCAGGGCGTTCCCAGTTGGCACAACCGGAGTGAAAACGCTAAAGGCAGATTTCCCTCGAGTAGCGAGAATGGTTTGAATAAGCTGAGTTATATATTATAATAAAACACAGAAAGAAATTATGTTTGATTTGCAAGGCGACAGATGGGCGTCAAGTGCATTCAGGCTTTCAATGCAAACGGTGGCTTTTATATATAGACAAAGAAAACCTTGGAAATGAGCGTAAATCGTTCATGCCAATAAATAGTTGAGCAAATAACATAGCCTGTGCGGCAAAGCGAAAATTTTCAATTTCTCAATCCCTGGTATGACTATAACATTGATAGCTGAAGAAATCGCATTGGTGTAATTCAATATTAGGCCAAATGCCCTATATTTCATCATAAATTTATTTCTAGAAGGATAAAATGTATCTTTTTGAGTGATTAGTAACGACCAAGCTGCAAAAAGGTAGAAAGTCAGTCCAAGTGGTAGATTGTTTCAGCATCGCCCAGGGCAGATACCACTCACCAAGGCACTTTGCCATGGCGGTTCAGTTCCATTTGGGATGTTTCCAGTTTAGAGTGCAGTTGCTGGTACCACATTTTTAGTAGGTCTTTGCTAATAAGTGGCCTTTAGTTGGGTCCTTTTAAGCACTGCTTCCGGCCTTGCCCAGAGTGCATTTCAATGAAAGAGACAGCTAGGGAATGACAGGAACATTTCAGACACCCGAAGAAGGCGGAGCAATATATATATATACAAGAAAAATATCTTTAAATATTGCCTATTCGCTTATTTTTTTCTGGTAAATCCCATTTCCTGCAGGTGTCTAAGTAGCAGACAATCTGTCAGTCTGCCGCGGTCCACCTTTGAGCTATGCTTGGCAAAATAAGAGTCAAGTAATTATAAACGGTATTCGCGCTCGATAGACCTTTTTACCTTTGACAATAGCACACAATATCGATTCGCCTTTGAACAAAATGAATGTGACGTAAACACATAAGAGGGAACATCATATTATGGTGTATGGGAACGGAAACTCAATATTGTGGAATGCGTTGTATGGGGTGAAAACAGGGGCAATATTTCAGCACTGTCTACTAATTATCGTAAACTAGTAATCCACCAGAGAAAATTTGAATTGATTCCCTTTTCTAAATTGTATCATTTAGCGGGCATAACTAAAATGTATATTGAGTTATACGTTGTTTTGAAAAGATTACAGTAATTTCAGTCCTTTGGAGTTGATTGAATATTTCGACCCATCAAAACCCAGAATATACTTCTCCCTTCATTAGCTGATAGCACTAATACTACCACATAATGCTGTTACTGACTCCATGCTGAGGCTACTACGAAAAATTAGACCGGTGCTTCCATATTCGGTATCAGCAAAGACTGTCATGTAATATCATATCTCATGTCTGTCAATACAAGACTGACTTTTGTTTATACCTGATGTCAAAATTTAAGCACGTAAATTTGACAATTATATGCATCAAAGATAGAAATTGTATTATGGGACGATAGAACTAAATCGATATTCAAATTTGATACACAATAAAGCAGCATAAAAGACAATTTTGACTACCTTAAAACAGGTAAATCCGTAGAAATGGAACAAAGTATGATGTCATCACTAGACAGAATAGAACACCATCTGTTTCATTTTCCGCTAAAGTGCGTTCGGTAGACGAATATAGTCGCTAATTTGAAGCTAATTTTAGCACTGCATTGGCAGAGAACATAAAAATGCGTTTGGGGCGGCCAACTCCTTAGAATAATTGCATGCCGATATTAAAACACTTGGTCGTGTATTCTTGCACTGACTGTTCCCGATCAAAAATTTAGTTTTGTCAAGCATGAGCCACAGATGGACCGCGTCTCATCGACGCAATCCATCAGTGACACATACTTAACAAAACTTGTTTTGGCAAAGTTTTTACGACTGGGTATAAAGAAAAACCCTACAATAAAACGAAATGATGGCCTACCAAATTTTATTTAGGAAGCCCCAATATAGGTTTGCATTCTTACATTTCTTACGTTTTTTTACGTTTACTTTCGCGTTACATTGCGTTGCGTCGAACGCAAGGATAGTATAAAACAAAAGCACAAACACGCAAGCACGCATTGTAACATTATAATATAAAGTACCAAAACTACTGGGATTTCCTCAACTCTATCATACCAAACTAATCTCCTAAACGCACTAAGTGAGATAGAAATATATCATCCTTAGAGCCGTTCAAGCCGTAAACAGACCAATTGCTTATTACCTACAATTAAAAAATCCCGCCCCTCATATTAAAAAGGCATAAAACTCCGACCTAAAGTCAGGAATCCCATAAACAGTTATAAAAGTTACAAATTAACCCGGCATACTATTTGCTTTTATCGCAGCCAAAGTCATCTACGACGAGTAGCACTTAAACCACCACAACAAATAAAACGAAATATTATTTAAAACGGTAACCAACATAAATATATATTCAGAGTGATGCGTTCAACAAAACACCTAAAACAACTTGAATTTGATAGTCATGCTATTTTGATCGAATGACTCATATCATGCACGTGCCATATGTGGATCGCGCCCTCAAGCCGCGGTCCATCGATGGCACATGTATGATACGATGTAGCAACAATCTTAACATACGACATGGATTTATAATTTGAAAATTCAACGATTTTTTTAACAGTATCCACTTGAAAAGCTGTTTCGACTATTGTAGAATAAACACCAAACACGAGAATCACACATGGACCTAAAATAAATCGTGAAATTACAATAGATCATATAAGGCCAAGGATCACACATAAATGATTTTCGTAGACTGAAATCATTGCTCATAACATGATCAAGTATTAATGAAGTGACTCCGTAACAGCAAATGTAATTTTTTAAGTAACAAGTATTATTATTATTCCATAGTAGTAATATAACAATCTGGCCAAGCAATGGGATGGATAATACAGAACAAACGAAAGGGGCAATGTCAGTTCTTAGGTTACCCCTACTATATATTTATTTAATGCAGGACCATGGCTAGGGCTGTCCGAAATATTCGATTCGGGATATTCGAATCATAAGTTAATCGATTTTTGCAACAACACGAAATCGATAGAATGGTAATCCAGAAAATTAAAAGCTGACACAAAGCGTCTTCGTTAGTTCATTATGTGAATTCTCATTCGAATATTTGATTCGAATCGGGAAAATTATTCGATTCGATTCGATTCTGAAACCAAAAGACATTTGATTTGGTCACCCCTTGCTTGGCCCAGTAGTCAGAAATGAAATCAGGGTGTATAACGACCGTTAATGCACGCAAGAACGTATGAAAAAAGATAGTGTTATAAAGACTGAAGCCATCTCCACAAAATATTCAAAGAAAAAGCGTTTTCCAATATTTTATTGATTCAGACAGAAATTGATTTCGAACTTTTCATAGACTTTGCCATTTTCAAAATTATGATAGAGATTGAAAAGCGTTATTTCGGAAAATGTAATAAAACATTACTAACATATTTCTGACAATATGTGAAGGATACCGGTCGTTGATATTCTCCGATATTTAATCATCTCATGTCTATCGGACACCACAGACGAGGCTATCCTTTATTAACCGTTGCTTGAACCAGTCAAAATTTTATTCCAAGATACCAGCTTGGTCAGGATCTTTACGATCGGGAAAAAACAAGTTTCAGCGAAAATTTAGTGGCTGAGAAATATTCCGTCCTTCCGATGAAACGATTCAATTTCCACGTTCGTGACGCAAAACATGAAATGAACGCGAAAATGCGCTCTTTGGAATAAATTGAATCAACGAAAACATTACTACTGACGAATTCCTATGTCCACTTACTACCAACACGAAAAAGCACTTACTGAATGTGCCCTAACCTGACTTGACTTGAAATGACCAGGCCAGTAAGCGTGATCCAATGAGAATGATTTTGTCAAGCATGAACGATGATAAATTGCGCGTAAGGCGCGGTCCATCTTTTGCTCGTATTTGACAAAAAAGTTTCTCGGTGCTCAAACTATAATTTCATTTCAAGAAATATAAGTCCAAACGAGTCTCATGCTTGATAAATTAAATTATTTCAAGCAATACACGCAGGTCAGCAGCTTTTCACTAGGCTTATCCATGGGCAAAGATGGATATATTCAAAATAGAGACAAAGTCCAATTAAATAACATTCCACCGTAACAAGTAATACAAAAAACGAATTGGTCTAACTAACAAAACTAGCGTTACGATAAAAGGTCAGAGGTTACGCCGAAAGCGGGAACTTTATTATATCCTCGCACTGAAGTAATTGTTTTCACCAAAATGTGTAATTTCCCCTTAAGTTGGGTACAAAACTTCGCGGATCTAAAATCTAATCTCTCTTAGCAAATTTTCATTCCAGCGCAATCCGTTTTCGCTGCTTCTTTGTCATCAAAAAAGATAAATTTAGCTAAGCATTTAAGTTAACGATGTCTGTCCGTATAATAGAACTCCAACGTGTTCACACTCCAGACAAAGCCTTGAGGCTATATCGATGTATATCGGAGAGTAATTGGACTGCGGGTTTTATAATGTAGTTTCAAAATGGTACGAAAAGTCCTGACCGACATTGCTTTGTGTACTATCGAATAAAGATAATTGAATTGAAGTTGCTGATGAAATCAAAAATATTTATAAACTTTCATTATCCCAAGTAGGTTGTCGAGCCGCGTACATTGCCAATCATAGATTAAAGATTCTGATTTAGAAAGGAAAAATTTAAAACGGCATCAAATCATATTAATAGCCATAACATTTGCAACCTCACAGTTTTCACTTTTGAAATTGCGTTATATTGAAAGTTGCAAATCATTACTAGTTTCGGTCGAAACCAAAAAATTTAATTGTACATACGGGCCTAACAGCCGGAATATAAAAATTTATTTTTAGTGAATTGTAACTGTGTACTTGATTATAATGAAAAAAAATGGTGATATAAACTGATCATATCATTTTTTGGCCATTTCGAATATTTTCAAACAAGAGGCTTCGTATACTACTCTTCCGAAAACCCAATCAAATTTTACTAAAAATGAGTCACGGATGGACCGCGCCTTGACGGCGCGATCCATCAGTGGCACATTTATGCAAACTACATATTATGGACAAACCCTGGAAATAACTGTCTTAACGATTTCACGCGTTTTTTTGAACACTGCTTATGTGTTGTTGGAATACAGATATAACTGCGACAGTTTTTACTGTTACTATTGTCTTATTTTCACAGCCAATGTGAAAAACTAGTGAACCGCTTGTACTACAAGGCTAATACAGAACAAATGCAGTACTGATTCAAGGTCCTCGCTATCACTGCGTAACAAGTTCTCCTATCTTACTACATCTACATCTGCAACTCCTGTATCGTTTCGTCCTTTGTCTTACAAAGCATTACTTGCTTTGGTTATTGAGATAGAAACACTTGAAAATATTATTTGTTCGACCGATATGTATATTTGAAGTATGACGTAAATTCAATACCAATATTAACACTTGAAAATACAAATCACACAAGTGCTTATCTACCGGAGGGCGTTTTCTGTTCAATTACAAATCTGGCTACGAGGAGAATTTAAACTTGCTTCTGAAATATGAATAATGGGTAATGGAATAAATCTGAATAATGGGTTTATTTTTGAAGACAATGCGCGATCATGTCGAATGTGGAAAAATACCCCATTAAAACATCCAGACCTAGCGCTTAACGGCATATCGGTGAGGTGATAAATACCGGTATTCAGTTTTCCAAAATACCATATCGCGTTATTTTCGCAATGTCGGTTTGTCATGATACCGGTATTTCGTGACATAACGCCCAAAATGGTTACAAGTTTATGCATTATCGCGTCAAGTAACACGAAAACGGGTCTTTGGGCCACTTACATCTATTGATATGCCCTGATTGAACTTTTGCAACGTCATGAAACAACAACCCGCCCGAAGTTTTGACGTATGCACCTGATTTTTTTTAACTAGATCGCGCCCCACATGGCTCTTTAGAACGACATAATAGCATGTTTCTAATGGCAGAAAATGTCTTGGCATATCGGTAATACCTGCATTTTGGCGGCGGTATGGTGTACAAAATATACCTAATGACGCTTAGTTCTATTCCGACCTATATCAGATAGAGTGACAGAATGTCAGTTTTTCTGTTACCAAGGAACACACCTCAAGAAAATTGCTGTTTACAACCAAATTTACACATACTCTATCACTTCTATATTAAATCCTTCATTTAACGTTCAAAATCTCTATTAACTGGACACGAGCCCATCCGAAGAAAAACGAATCCTGTGACCCTTTATCCTGTAATAACCGCGTCGACAAACAAAAACTATATTCCGAGTAACTTGAACAGCGATGAGTCAATCTTCAAAAGCCTTGAAAGCAATCGAATGAGCATGAAAAACTGCACAAAAACGACAATACATCATCACATTTAACAAAAGCCAGAATATTCTCCGCCCCAGGCCTCTCTATCAAACCTTAACTCCCAGAAGTGGCTATAAAAAATCACTATGTAGCGCAAACATGCCCAATGCGTAGGAAAACGAGCAAATTACAGGCTTCATGTAAATGGTACTCAAACAGGGCGCGGCGTGTGACAATTGTTACGCAACAAGCGCATTTCAATAAAACATACTCACGAAAATAACAAATGAGAAGTATTGACAGACGAAATTGAGGAGTCCCTGAACTGTATAATATTAAAATACTAAAAATACCAGTTATAGTCATTCTTATAAATCCAGAAAGTCCAACGAAATTCGAGAAGCAACATACAATTCTGTGTGGTAAATGAATTTCAGTTCGCACAGGGGCTAAGGATATTTCACTATTCACTATTTATTTTGTTAAGCATGAGACACAGACGGACCGCGCCTTCTCGGCGCGATCCATCAGTGTCTCTAACTTAGCAAAAACATAAGTTAATAAAATATTTCTGATATATTATTGCGGGGTATATCTTTCATTCCATTTAGCGCAATATTTATAGTGCTCCAATGACGCCTGGTATTATCCTAAGAAGTTCCTGAATTTACTATCGTCCAGAGCAAATACCACTCATTGCGCCTCATTATAAGTGTTCAGTTTGATTGTTTTTTTTTCCTACTTGAAGTGCCATTACTGTTAGCCGTTGGTTAGCTCATTCTAGGCGCTCCTTTCAACCCGTCTTGGAGTGAATTTCAACGAAAAATAAAACGTATAAAAAGGAACTAAAATAACTCCTTGGCACTTAAACTTAACTTAAATATGAACGTCTTCTATGAAACTTGCAACAGTTACTAACAGCAAAATGTCAAATCTATACATCGGTACAAATATATAACAAAGCACCAAATCGTAAGTACGACGCTTTGTAATCGCTAAGACCACCGGTGCCAATATATATAACGAAGCACCAAATTCCTAAGCGAGACACTTTGTAATCGCGAAGACCATTTAAGCCCGTCCCTTAAGGCCGAAGCGTTAGTTCAAGACACTCTCGGTGGGCGAAAAAATCAATAATTTCATATTCTTGTAATATTTATAAACAAGGTTGTTTCAGTTGAACAGGCTCAAAAACCGATCGATATGTCAGTTTGGATTCTGTAAATATATCACAGCCATAAAAAAATTGGACCAAACATGCTTTGTTAAGCGTGAGTCACTGATGGATCGCGCCTCACAGGCGCGGTCCATCTGTGTCTCATGCTTGATAAAACTCAACTTGTTATATTGATGAGCCGCCGATTAACGGTCTGAGAGGCGCGATTTATCAACGGTCCGGAGTCCATAAAATTTCGGTTTTTGGATCTTTTTCCAGAGGTGCGTAATTAAATTTAGGGGTCGAGCAATGGGCAACGAAAATCTATTAAATTAACGTTTGAAATGAAGCGACGTAATGTACAGTAAATGTTCCAGTCCCCCTGAAAACAAAATCAATTTTATAGTTTACGGTATAAAGTTTACACGAGTCGACATAGTCGTGATAAGGATTCGACTCGTGATTCGACGGATTTTAGATTATTCGATTCGATTCGCAATTCGAAATCAGTGGATCAAAATTTATATTTTACTAAGAAAGTTCAACTATAAAAATGACTGAGAATCTAAATTGTGGCTTGAGGAAATATCTTTCAATCAATTATCATAACTTTGCTTTCAATAAAAAAATTATAAGTTATCGATTCCTTAATATACAACTTGGATTCGAAAAATTATTCGAACGTATCTGGAAATCAGAGAATTCGATTTTATCCCCTTTTCTACCCATACCCGTGACCTATTTTGATTTACAGGAAACTTAGCTGTGCCAAAATATTCAAAAGATCAAAAAAAAATCATAGGTCATCGCAGGCCAAGCAATCGTAGGCGCCTATTTGACCAAAATTTGGGCAAAAAAATGAAAATTGGCAAATGGACTTATTAAAAAAAAATTTATCGTGATGTTCTTCGAAAAATTTTATCCGTGCACAGACAAGCTATCTTTGTCTCTTTAATTATTTTCGTTTATCCGAGATATTATTATTTCTTAATTTTTATTATTGATCAATAAGTATTCAATATTCAGCTGCAACATTTCCGAATCGTGTTTATTGACAAAGGGCATTTGCAGCGAAGCCAATGGGAATTGCTTGTATCGTCGCCTAATCAAAAAAATATATTATGTCAAGCACGAGTCACAGATGGACCGCGTCTCGACGACGCGGTCTATCAGTGACTCATGCTTAACTTAAGCAACCTATGGACAACATTAGCCTTATAGGGCAATCATAATATAGATAATGTTAAAAAAACACATCAGAATCAGTTCCAAGACGAATGAGACATCAGAATTAGTTCAAAAGCCTCTGGCGAAACAAGAGAATGGGTGATCGGTTCTCCTGAATCGAACACGTATCTTCGAATCTTATGTACATCTAAAAGTGGTACTTCCGGTTCCAACCTATAATTTTTTTTTTTGTCAAAGATAACTATCGAACTATTATCAAACTATTTCCATCAAAGATAAAGATAACTTCGGGTGTTTCAAATAAAGCTATTATTTGAAATTCGCTATTCCCCATATCAGAACATTTTTCAGCATTTCAAGCAAATAAATATAAGAAATTGATTAATAATAATAACTAGATAAATAAGAATACCTTGTTTCAGTTCATCTTGAGCCGCTCTGTTGACAGCCCCTAGATAAGACCACTTAGCATCCGGTATTTTTGTATGTTTCGACGACGACGGGGCGGGTGCAGAAGAATACATGCCCTTGTTAAACGATGCTGACTTGTATGGTTGCGTCCGACGCATTTTTGTGACTATTTATTTAAATCCTTTTTTTTTCTACGTTATTGATTCGGAAGAAAATAAGACGTGCAAAAAATACTGCAATTAGTACTGTTTTAAGTATGTATTTGGCGTTTAGCCAGTGGTTTGCAACCAAAGCTGCTAATCGATAAGCATTAAAAGATTTAAATTGGATAATAATTACAGGACAGTGTAGCAAATATTTTCCCATAACGACACTGCGGACGTTTTAATCTTCCTTATTATCTCGACAACACTGCAACAAAAATGCAGTAAAATCGCTGCTTTTTTCATAGTAATTTCACTTTGCGATATTGAAATAAAAATAAATAGCAAAATATAAAATGGACTCTTTAGGCCAATTGTGGGCTGTTGATGGAACGCACCGCCAAGGTGCGGTCTATCAACAGCCCATACTTGGCATAAACCTCTTCAACAAAGGGGTGTCGAATTTCGGAAATATACAATTACTGTAAACGACAAGTAAATTTACTGTATTTTTGTCACAGTGCAGTCATTACCACGGGTGTTAAGACACTGCTCCCTTCACTTAATCATAAATTTTATTTTGCCAAGTATGAGCTACGCATGAACCGCGTCTTCTCGGCGCAATCCGTCAGTGCCCCATACTTATCAAATCGTATTTTGAGAAAATTTTTCTGACCGGACTAGGAAACAACTTGAGACTTTGTTTCACAGCGGCTTCTATTTCATATTATACAATTTTATGAGATTCTATAATTACTTATTAGTGCTCGCCAACCAAAATATAAGACCCAAAATTTCAGGAAACTTTCAGGTAGGAGAAACAAGAATGAGTTTGAACGATATCCGAAATTTGATTCAGGCCTCAAAATTAGGTTTCGAATTTGGGCAATCGAAATTTCTATTTTTGCGCCGATTTGCCCCATTGCACCAATAAATCTTGATAAAAGCAAAATTTTACATCGTGAAATTGCATATGTATACTGTAACAAAAGCATAGTAAATTTCCTGGTCATTTGCAATAATTGCATATTTCCAAAGTTAATTTCCAAAAACGCTTGTGACGAGTTTATATATCAATTATTGGCTGTTAATGGACCGCACCTCCGCGGTGCGTTCCATCAGCACCCCATATTTGGCCGAAAAAGTCAATTTTTCAATGCTGCCAACTAAAATTACTGTCAAAGACCAGTGATTTCGTTGCATTTTTAGTTACAGTGTATTAGGTACATCATACAACTCATAAATTCACGAAACAAAATTTATTTCCATCCTGATGCATATTCAATGATGTATGACATATCGAACATAACGATATATTTCTTCAACTCGCTCTTCCATGTCTCACCAATAATAACTACAAACTGACTGAAAAATATTACTCGTCACGAATGACAATTCTTTCATCGTGTGCACCGAATCAAACATAACGATATATTTCTCAAAAGTGCTTCTCAATTTGTTTTCCTAGGCCCTACGGGTAACGGATATAAACTGACAAACCAATAATTCACATTGCAAATGACAATTCTTATTAACGTCTCACCCAGCCTATTTATAAAGTTGAACAATATTTTCCCAGAAATTAGGTGACAAAGTTCCTCTGACGTGCAACGTCTTTTTTCCCTGCAACGGTATAACGAGTATGCAGCAACAATCCATTAATGGCGCATACTTGATATACCGTAAATTCGGCTACAGGCAAGCAATTTATCACGAGAGATCAATTGCTATCGCAAGAATCACCTCGATCGAGTTTGCAACCTGTCCAGTCGTATATTGAATTGTGTTTTTAATAGTTTTTATGACAAATTGCAAGAGATTAATTGCACATGAAGAGACGTTCGTTCGTTTCATGAACATAATGACAAATTAAGAAGCAAATACCAATATTTTGCATTTTATATACGTTGCCACTTGCGTAAAAGAGGGTTACTAAAATCGAGCATCTTCTAATTAAAAAATTGAATTAGTTTTTCGAAGTGAATCGAATATCAGAAAAAAGTGTTTCATATTGGACACACACGATCGAATTCTTAATCAAGAGCAATAAGGGGTGTCCAAAATATTCGATTCGATTCGTGATTCCAGAAGCACAAGGTATTCGATTCAATTTCCTTA
Source organism: Styela plicata (assembly GCA_963675895.2). NCBI lineage: Eukaryota > Metazoa > Chordata > Ascidiacea > Stolidobranchia > Styelidae > Styela > Styela plicata. Next base: position 14,556,234 of record OZ023142.1, on the reverse strand, counting down.
GTGATTGGAGAGCATATTCAAAAGAGTATACATTTTCAGAAAACAGATCTAAATTTTGGTGCCTTCAACAATTTCCGGAGAAAATATTTTTGTTTACTTATCATAACACTTCTGATTTGGATAGTCGATTCGATTCGTAAAAATAATTCGATTCGACTCTGAATTCAGCAGATATTAGATTCGGACACCCCCAAATGAATGCAATGAACTACAACTAAAATTACATTATGGACAATTTGTAATGCGGTATGTTAATTTCAAATCACTGAAAAATCAGAATTAAATAATCCAAGTCTCGAAAAAAAAAATAAATTGCCTCAGAAGCTAAACTTGTTAGAATTCCATAAATCTAACGTAAACTGCTCTGTGTTTTAATGCTCCGATATTCTTCGTATCTACTCCCATCAAAAAAATAAGTTTCTATCTCACTGCTTATGGTCATTCACTATGAATATAAATAACATCCAACCAACCCGCCATCGGTAAATTTTGTTTTCATCTAGTAAAAATTTGGTAGTGAGAGAAAAACTGAGACTGCATTTCTCACAACGCTTAGTAAAAGCAAAACAACAAAATCGAACATTTTTATTTTGCGAGCATGCGTCACAGACGGACCGCGCCTAGACGGCGCGATCCATCAGTCCCTACGCTTAACAAAACATCTTCTGACTAAGATTTTCCGCCTGGTAAAAACCTTTCGTTAATGTATTCTCATTGACGTCAAGATAAAATATCAAAATGTCGTACAAGAGATAAAGCCATTATCATGCACCACAACGACCGGTGATTCGATAAATCCACGTTAGTACGCCCACTATGAAAAATTCCAAGGACGATATTTAACGGGCGAATAACGAAAATAAGTGCCAGTTTTAACGACGAAGAAACCACAGTTACAAAATTCGGGCTTCTTGAAGAAAAAGTCGACCGATTTTTTATTATTTCCCTTGGCATTATCACGCACATCAAGCTGATGTAAAAAAAACGTAAATGTAGAACTGGCAAAAAAGATGAATCAAGGTTACTCTTCCCCTTGATAGATAGAAGAGTTGAATTCCAGCAATATACCAAATTCCAACTATAAACAATTATAATGCTTTTCCTAAGACGCGATTTATCGGTGACCCCCAACTGACCCATGCCTAACAGTAATGCTTTTCCTAAGACGCGATTTATCGGTGACCCCAACTGACCCATGCCTAACAGTAGGTAGGGGTGGTCAAAAATCGAACTTGTTTCGGGATAGAAACCCCATCGAATAATTACAAATTTTTCGAATCGAATCGAATATTCTAAACAGATGTCTTATAATGAACGCACAAACCAGCTGGTAATGGCATGAAGCTCACAAATACTGTCTGAAACAGTCAACAGTCCCGAATTCTACTAGTGAACAACGAATTTGAGACTGCAGGTTTGCAACAAAGCTCACGGCATCTCACAACTTATCCTGCTGCCTGACAAGATACAACAATATATGGAATATATAGAAACCAAAGTAAGTCTGTTTCTTGCATAAACTAACTAACATAACAATTCAGAAACCAACAACGACTTGATTGGTAGACCGGAAATAATATAAAATCGTTTGCTGACGTTTTACGTGCACGGAGGTTTTTTCTACAGAAATCGCCTGATTTGACAGGTTTTACACAATTTATTTTATACCATTTTCAACAACTTTAAAATCAACCACAGTTCATGCGTAGGCCGTGGATAACGTGTTTATTATCTCAGACCCATGAACGGGTTAGAAAAAATTTCCTGTAAATTCTGCGGTTAGGCTACTTAGTGGAAATTGGTTAATTGGCAATTCCAAACGCGATATCCGAATTCCTGACATTTCCAAAAATAACTTCGACCAAAATTGAATTTGAAATGGGCAGATAAAGTATATAAAGCAATATTTGGCATAGGATTCGGTTCAATCAAATATCTTGGTAAATCAACCGGGGCCGAGAAACGCCGGGCACCCAAAGGCACCTCAGTCGATAATTAGCCTATCATAGAATCATGTTAAACGATTGGGAACTCAAACTTTACTTTTTAACCTAAGGTATTGCAGTTTGGAAAATTTTCACGCTGGAGGAGCTGCGCGATTATGACGTCACATTTTTTTTTATCAAAAACTATACTGATCAGCAAAAAGTAGCAACAACAAGAACAACGAAATTTATCATAAGTGATCAATACTTGAAACATCATTGCCAAAATTTATTTCGCTCTAAAAGGTAATATACCTGCTTAATTGGTTCGTCAAAGACAACAAAATAATATTGTTTCGCAGTGAAGCATTTTTCAGAAATAAAAGCTCGATTTTAATATATTAATCTCATTATAAACGAAACCTGTGGTGTCCATAGCTGCATGAGACAACCAGCGGTAATGCGATTTGAAATGCGAAATCCGTGCACCGTTAAATAAATACAAGATTAGGAAAATCTAAATCGAACGAATCTAATTCGTTGAGAGAAAATATATTAAGAAACATGTTTTATCAAGCATGGGTTACATATGGATCGCGCCGTTGGGGCGCGGTCCATCTGTGACCCATGTTTAACAAAACAAATCTCTCATCACATAGCTGAATGGAATCGCTGGTCCAAATTTGGATAAAAACAAGGAATGAGTATTTAATGAATAGAACACAACGTTAGTAATCTGATTGACCTATTTTCCAACCCCCAGCATCGTCGTGCGATACAGCGCTGTTGAAAAGAGACATGTCGTACGAAATATTGTAGTAGGAAAATCTATCATAAAATTGCCTTTGAATTGATTAAAATGGTAACACTCCTAATTTTAGAATAGAGTTGACCGTTAAATGGAATGATATCAGAAATTTGAAACTGCAAAAAAAAGCTGTGAAAATGATAAAATTTTCGATTTTTGAATCAAAACGTTTATAGATTTTAAGGAGGATTTCACCGGGATGACCTAAAATGAAAAATAATATGACTAGCATATTTTTATTTTGCTGTTTACCTATTTAATAGATTTCAAACTGAATAATAACAGAAAGCGAGCAAATCACAAATTAAATAAAATAGTTGGGATTGTAACAGCAGTCAAGAACACAATCAAAAATTTCTATTTGGTCAAGCATGAGTCAAAGATAGACCGCACCGAATAGGGGCGATCTATCATCGATTCATACTTAACAAAAATGCTGATTTTTTTTTTATCAATAACACACATTTATGTATGTAGCTGACACAACACACAGTAAGACATTGAACAGTGGGAATTGTCAAGAAAAATCCCAACCCCCTTCCTGGTTTTTGTGACGCATATGACCTTTGCCTCCTCCCCAGCCCCAACCCTCACCTATCCTCAAACCCACATCTTATCTTAAATGCACCGACAACACATAAATATCAGTCTCTATCCTCAAGCCGACCCTACCCAACCTATCCATCCAATATAAATCTAATTAATCCTGCAGGATTACGTTGCCGAATACACTGTTGAAAAACACGCAGAATTAGTTTTCACACCGATCATCAGTAAGAAGTTCCAATCAAAACTTACACTGCAGCCAAAAATATTTTGGTCAAAGATAACCACAATGACCAGGCACTACAAATACAAAGCTCTTCCCATTTTGATCAACCAAAAATAAATTGACGAGATTAACGCTGACACACCGTAAAACCAAATGAATTTACCGATTCTTTATAAAAAGTGTTCGTAATGGCTTGTAGTATCGGAATTCCAATATCTCTTGGGTTCTTACCAGACAGTCAATGTTAAAAATGACTGAAAAGGGCACTGAAAACATACAATAAATCAATCCGAATCTACCGTTCAGAAATTTTATTTTGCCAAGCGTGATCCACAGATGAACGGCGTCGGTGGCTCACGCCTAACAGATACAGTCATGGACAAAAATTTTTATTGAGCACGGAGCAGTTGAAAATATTTAAATTAGGTTCCAACTACATAGATATTCCTTTTAATTTCTCTCCTAGTTTTTAAAAGAAGTAACATTCGATATGGCAAGACAGATGTAATATATGCTGCATGTGTTATTGTCTAAGAATGCAGACCACACTACCCCTATCAGAAATAATAATTTTCTCCAACTACCAAGCATGCGCCACAGATGAACCAGATCTATGAATGCGGGAAGTTAAAACAGAAGTCAATACTTACAATACATTGTTCACACACACTTTAGCCGAACCATTTTATGCGAGGTCAACGAAGTTGAAGCGGTGCAGGGCAGGCAATATCAGTGTTTTATTCAAGCTTAAGCCACACATGGATTGCGCGAGCATGGGTGGTCAATCCGCGTCTCACGCCCAACACGTGGCTTGAGCAAATTAGACTGAGGAATTCATCAAAGTCGCAGTCGTTACAAAAAGGGGAACACTGTACCAATGGAACAACAGGCATTTGTGAATGTTGTTCCAATTTAAAGTCCACAGGGGGTATTTGCTACATTGCAGTTGGATATGTGTGAACTTTTGCGAATCTTAGTTTTTTGAACTCCACTTCCCAGCCCAATGGGGAGAAATTAGTTTCAAAAAAAGCTTTGTCAAGTATGAGTCACAGATGGATCGCGCCAACGAGGCGCGGTCCATCTGTGGCTCGTACTTGGCAAATCAAACTGTGTTAGCTTATTTATATCTTAATTAAAAGAAAAATAATCAGCGAAATGTCGCCAGGCAACAAGTTTTGGAGGCAGGACAGTCTGGCGGTAGCATTTTGCTAACAGGCAGCATGTGGCCTCCCCTGCGACGACGCTAATTGCCAATTGTAGTGGCTACTATTGTCCGAATGCCCAGTGGTCACTCATTATAAAAATATGGCCAATGATTTATTTTTTTTAGAAAATTAAGTTTCATTTCTTTGTTATTAAGATCTCATTCTGATGATAATGAAGATAATGAATTCCGACATATTTTGTTCGACTAAAAAACATCAACCACGACTTCGAAATCGATCCACGAGTTCATAAAAAGGTCACGTGAAACAATAATGAATAAAATATAATTGACAATATAAACAAAACGATGATAGTTTTCGCCCAGACAGAATAGTAAAGTAAATTAAAAAATAACTCACAACACTATGAACTGGAACGATTCATCTCAATATTAGGAATCCAAAAGGGGATAACAAATAGGGCTGTCCGAAATATCCGACTTAGTTTTAGTGATTCGCGAGTATCCAGTTCGATTTTTTTCATTCATTCAAAATCAACAGTGTCAAAAATACTTAAATTTTTAGTAAATAAGCTAAGATGGTAATGTTGAAGACAAATTGCGAGAAAGAAGCATTTGTTTCTCTATCATAGGAGCATTGATTCGAATTCGATTTCATCAGCAAAAGTTATTCAAATCGATTCTTATATAGAAAATCATTCGATTTTGACTTCCTCTAATGAATCGTAATGTAATGACTTGCGTCTTGAGTCAACAAACCGTACAAATGATGTAGAAAAAAATATGTGTACGAGATCACGGCATAGAATATAAATAGTAGCTATAAACCACTAAGGAATGTTGATATTACCTACTGAAAAAATAACCCCTAACTAATAACTACACCATTCCACGAAATTCGGTGGAAAAAGCCCTTAAAACAAACACAGAGCTACGTTTCAAGGGTTAAAATTATTCGACGTCGTTAAAAACCACTCAAAGACACCGGGGTGGCTTTAACCGAAACGGAAGGAGCCGACAAAATAGCAAAGAAAATCAGTTGCAAATAATAACCTACTACCAAGCATGGCCAACACTTGAATCGCGCTTTAAGCGCGGTTCAAGTGTGGTCATGCTTCGTAGAAGCAGCATATTTTTGTCGTAGAATATTCAACACTGCGGTGTGGTTTCAAGACGTTTTTGAGCGCACTATGGCACTTCGAGGGCCGGGGGTTGAATAGGCACTTAAAAGAGGCAAGCAATGGCTGGGTATAATGACTATAACTGACTATATGTGATAAGATAAAAAGTCACGACTCGGTGAGACAAGGAGAATGTAGTTTAAAGGGTATTCGAAAAGGAACAATTATGTTCCAAAATTTCGGATGAAAAAAGGCCGTTTTTTTAAGACTATTTGGGTCGGTTTCGCAGTAGGATACGATTTATATCAAATTTTAGCATGTGAATCTGGTACATATCATTATTTTTAAACCAAAACCAGCCAATTTAGAACGTTCGACAACGTGTCCAGTTTTTTTAAAAGAATTCTACAGTACTAAACTATTTGAATAATGATACTCGCAGACACAGTGAAGATTTTCTGAATGTTCAGTTAACTGCAAACGGAATTTCAAAAGACAAAAATTTCTCAGCAAAACGCTAAATGACATTTAAGTTCTATCGCAGTTGCCTATCTCGAAAATTGAATTTCGAGAAACTGTCATAATTGATAACTTTTTGCCATTCAATACTGCCCTCTAGCCGCTAATGCATGACTGAAGATATGAATTTAGTGTATATGTGCGCATATGTCATATGGCACGTGCATATGTCATCGAACCAAAACATTGGGAATGTTTAAAATTAAATATAAGCATGAGTCAGAGATAGCTCGCACCCACTAAGCGACATTCTTCAGAAACTCATACCTGACAAATCACGTGTCTTTATAAATTTTATGAATATGAAACAACACGAACAATGAATGCACCCGCACAACATGCGTGCATCACTGCTAGTCCACAATAAGGAATAGATGGTTGCGATTCAGAGGTTACTGAGGTACACAAAATACACATTTTGTTTGAACTTTGCTGTAACACTTTTGGACGGAATACTCGTAGAAACCCCAATACCATATGATAGTGTTGGTAGGAAGCTTTCCGCTTCTGCCAAGCCCATCCAAGTTATTACATCCTAGTTGACGTGGTGGACATGAACCAACGATGGGCAGGACCTCCCTGCACTCGAACCCGGAATCGATACAACAGACTGACAGAATGACAGCTACTAAGACACCCGAAGCAAATGGCTAACATCCGAAGAAAATTTAGCAAATGGCCAATATTTTATGAAAAATCTCATGTTAAAAAAATTCAAATATTTTTTTATCTGAGTGTCTGCTACCAACAAAGTTGTAAAAAAGGTCCGAAATCATCAATACTGCTATGCAATAGCAGCTTTTTTGTCCATCCAAAAAAAATGACATGAACCTCATTTCAGACATCCTAAGAAAACTAAGGGTCCGTCGCCCTTCGATACAATATATTACATCTACGGTAATCAGTCTATGTGTGACTTTAAACCAAGTCTTACCGATCACTCTTGTTCCAACGCGTAGTGATAACTCTTCTGAATTTTTAGCGTCATAGTTTCTGACGACAATTCGTACTTTGTTTTCATCAACTGCTCCGTTGGTGGCTTGAATGAAAATAGAAAAGTTTAATGCTGGTCAATATTATATCATTGACTGGCCTAGAACTGTCCTTGTAGTTTAGTTTGAACGTTATTCCACATTCACTATATAAAGTAGAGTAGCAGTTTTAACATTTCGGCCCGAATTTCGAGGGCGCGATGGCCTAGTGGTTAAACATGTTGGATTCGCAGTTTGAAGATCTCGGGTTCGAGTTCCGGCTCGTTAATCCATGCCCACCACTCAACCCAGGGTGTAATAACTTGGGTAGGCTAAGTCAGTCAGGGAACAATCATATCTTTCCAGCAATTCTAACCATGTCCGCCTATAAGTGGCAGCTAGTAGAGGACTTTGGTCAGGGTGATCAACTCCAAAAAGTGCTATAAAAAAATTGGAATCGGATTAAGCGCGGATATGGAAGCTTTCAAAACTTGAATCAATTAAGTATATATTGAGTATGAAGATTCTTTGATTGCATTGCCGCCCTTATGTAGCTCTTTACACAAAAGTGGCTTTGAGCTAATCTTATTAAATGTCTCTTAAAATCTTGTTCTGAGCGAATTCGGATGAGAAATAAAATGAAATATCAGATCAAGAGCCGTTAGGATAATCAAATAACGAATATGAAAATGAAGTTAGGTAAACATGTATACATTTATAGATACCCTCTTACAAACTGTAAGCAAACATCCATTACTATCTGAAAACAAGCAAACTCAAACTGAATCCGTACACATTGGAGAATATTGGACTAATCGTGACATAGGGACTGGCGACATGTAAATGAATCCGTTGGTCAAAAGGAGTTTATTTATCACATTACTCGCTTTGTTATGTTCATTTTAGTTTTAGTCATCGGTGAATCGCATCGTAGAAATGTTTTTTTAACAAAAGTGTCTCCCGTAAAAACCAAATGATCAATTTTGGTATATATATATATGAAATGATTATTCCATGCTTTGTCCTTAATCATGTTAAGGAAAAACCATGCAAAAAATCGAATGCCCGAAAGTTTCATATTGGAAATACGCTACTAATTGTATACAGTGCCTTTGAAATCGAAAATCAAAGCAAATAATAAATAACACCTTCATTAACGAAGTTGGAGCTTGAAATTCAACATTCAATACGCTTTGAGAATTCATACAATGAGAATCACAAAACGAAACTATTTTCTGTCTTATCTGGTAACTTTCAAATTTTGACATTATCATTAGCCCACGAATTCAACCAGAATAACATCGTTTATAATTATTTTACCAAGTATGAGTCACCAATGGATCGCGCCGATCAGGCGCGCTCCATTTGTGGCTCATGCTTGATAAAAAATAACTCTATTCGAGAAAAAGATCTAGTATGGACTTGCGCGTAAGCAAACAAGATTTTTGATTTATTAGTAGAAAATTAAGTCATAAAAATCGTTCACAAGGCAGTCTAAATAACATAAAATAATGGAAATATTTCCTTCTTTTGAGCGCGATCCATCGCTGGGTCATGCCACAGAGTAGACCAGCCAACCTATATTATATATCTTTGGTATAATACTTATAAATATGATTCGGATTTCGATTCTGAAATCGGAACGCTACTTCTAAAGGGAAAAGATGAATATTCATTATAGGAAGTCGAATCGTATAATTTTTAGGAATCGAATATTAGAATCCAAAAGAATTGGAATTTAAACACGACATTTTTCCAGAAAATTGCTAAATACGTGAAAATTTACATTTAATTTCTGAAGATTTCGTATAACTGGAAAAACCGAATTGGATCATTTAAGAATAAGTCAATAACGAATCTGAATCGATTATTTCTGAAATCCAAATTCGTTACTCAATGCAGCAACGCAAGAAGTTAAAAAATGAACCGAGTGACGGACAAGAAGAGAAAGTATTCATTGTGGTTTCTACGAAGTCTACAAATAGAACATGTTCAACTTACTTTTAGGATATTTGACATCCGGTATCTTTGCATTTGGTGGAAGCTTGGAATCGAATCTAAAAATATGATGAGAAATTGATTGATTTAAATGGAATTATTTACTTTGACGGACAATGATAAGTTCTTGTGGACTGAAAAATTTCATCAAAACATCTTTTTGTTAAGTATGCGTCACTGATGGAGCGCGTCGATAAGACGCGGTCATCAGTGGCACATGCTTGACAAAATTTAATATTAGATAAGGACGTCAGATCGTCAGAATGTTGGATTGCCTGTTTAGCGTAAGTCGTCGGATATCTATATTCAATATTCCCTATTGCCCATTTCTCTACACTCAAGTACTAAGTATGTCCAGTTGCGGGGATAAACAGCGTACATCCTAGGTTCATCTGTGTACCTCGCAAGATTGTCCTCAGAGAAAAAGTTGCGCCGATACATGATTTTGTCTAAGCATAAGAGCGGTTCATCTTTGGCTCATGCTTAATATGACATATTTCATGATTGGTTGCGGATGTTAACGTACAAACCAAGATCAGTACTACCTTGGCAGTAAATCAAAAGTCGGTTCTTTCCCCGACTTTTCTGCATTTTTCTTTTCCCTCATAAACATTCTATATAATCCGGCAGTGAGGCTATTCCGTTTCTTAGTTGTGCCATACATGGTAGGAGCCTTATCAGGTACTCCTGACATGGCCCTGATTTTCTTCATTGTATATATTTTACTTTATCACGAAGTTTTATTCAGTATATTATAGCGGTACAAAACGACAATGGAAACAACTTAAATAATAAAACATCTAATGATAATATGACTGAAAGAGTATAAAAGTGAAAGTGAATTCCAAACTATCGAAGGAGAAAAACAATGACAAAGCTGACAATAAACAACAGTACTATAGGGAGAATTCAACAAATGACGGGATTTCCCACTATACGGGTGGAAATTTTCACAAAAATAGTAAAAGCGCAACCCACACAGTAACAAAAATGCAGTAAAATTACAACTCTTTTTCAGTAATTTTATAGGTGATATTGAAATAAAAACTACGGAAGCGATTGTTTTGGGTAATTATGGAGTGTTCATGGAACGTAACGCCGATGCCATCCACAGCCCATACTCGGCAGAAATCTCATGAATGCTTGAAAAATTAAATTAGGTTCATTAGGGAATGAACTTGATGCTTAATTATTTATTGATAAAATAAAATTTCTGACAGGTAAAATCTTCTGTTCGATCAAGGAGTTCACCAAAATCGATTTGGATATTGATTCGAAAATGTGGCATCCCTAGTTCTGACAAACATTACGTCCGAAGCCCTTACCCCTTTGTTTGAACAACCACACCGAAAACTTCAATGACAGAGGGTTTTCATACTATGCTTATCGTTACACCTATTTTCCGCGGTCGCTAGTTGACATAAAACACTAAAAAGCCGGATGAAAGTCTTTCACAGCAGTATTAATGATTCTGAACCTTTTTCTATAGTTTAATCAACAAAGGACACTCAAACAGAGACTGTGAGACATTTTATCCTCCTAGCAAGAGATATATGATGACTTTTTGCCCATTTGCCAAATTTTCTTCCGATGGAACCCTTTTCTTTCAGGTCTCTGAGAATCGGAGTAGCTGACGTTCTACCAGTGTGCTAAAGTTTCTTCCAGTTCTATCACACAAAAAACTACTACTAGGCATTAGATAGCATCATCCCCCATAATACTCGAACGCAATTCAATAGAAAAACAGAATTACTAAAACCTATTTTGCCAAGCATGAGTCGATGATGGATTGCACCAAACAGGTGCAATCCATCATTGGCTCATGCTTGGCAAAAGCCGTTCTCTCTAACACTACGACACCCCGTGAAAATACCCTATATAAACCCAACTCCCCTACCTCTTTTACACTATTTGTACTTCCTCAAAACACAGCCGGTAAAATCGTTATTTTGACGCTCATGCGATTGGTTTTTAATCTCCTAAGCCCAAGTCGCGCTCAAAAAGTGCGGTAGGCTGCTGACCAAATAGATGCGCGTGTTATTATCTGCGCTAATTACCCGCTCGTGCTATCAAAAGAATCCGTAGAATCAACTAAATTGGTACGTAGATAATAAAAAATTAAATCGACCAAAATACCGTATGGCATGCGTATACACTTACACTTGCTACAATTGAATAAAGAGCATGGTTGGTAATTAACGAAGTTAATTCACAGAAAAGGCATATATTTACTTTGTGTGTTTCTTTATATTTTGAAGGGATTAATTCTGAGCGTTAAAGCCCAATTTTCGGTACAATTTTTGCAGTAAATTTAAACTTCGCTGCGCATTGATCTGAAAACCTAGCAAATATATGCGGTTTACCCACATTCCGATCGTCCAAATTGCCATGAGACTCGTTACATTATCACAATTTTTCTGAAATCTCAATTTACGGGTGACCTGCCTTGGTTGTATTACACCAAATTACTGACTGTGGCCTGCTAAGTAAGACTACTGATTGCAAAATGCAAGTACAAATCTCGTGTTTTCTTTTAGTATATCTGAAAGACGATCGATGTGCAACAGCGAATGCTTAAAAATCGATTGCCTGCTTTGCGCTCGGAAAGCATTATATCTCAATCCAGAAGGATTCCGTCGTCAAACCGCATTCTGCCAAACATGGGTCTTAGATGGATCGCGCCTGTTGCGTGATCCAGCTAAGGCCCATGTTTGGCAAAACATATCTTTATAAAAATATTATAATACCATGTCAAAGATAATATGTCCAAGAACGGTGTCAAATGACTCCTGATGAGAGAATAAAACGCTCTAGATTGAAATAAAAATACAAGGAAAATGAACGTTTTTCAATATTGCAGTGCGGTTTATGAGAGGCATATCGAACTCAATAGGTTGAAACAGGATATTTTGTGGCATAGCAAATGGTTGGACAAATAAAAACTGGATTGTATAACAACGAATATAACTAGGAATGGCACAAAAATGAGACAAACAATGGTTTAAACTGCATACCGTGGTATCTAACTGCAGAGATTTAAAAGTGAGAATCTGTACGCTTGATACAATTATTTGAGCAAGGCACTCACGATTATGGCTTATTTAAGCAATGGCAGATGTTTTTACAATCGCCTAGATTAGATATCACTCACCGGTTATTGCAATCTACTATATAAACCAAGCTCTACGGGATGTCGTTAGACATGTTCAGGCCCTTGTCATATTAGTAGCCATTACTTTTATTGAATGCTGCAACCCGGCACTAGCCTTCCATAGAGTAAAAAAATATCCAAAATTAATAATTTGAAGTTCTTTTTGATATGCTCAACCGATGAAAAACGAACGATTGCCTTGCTAATTCAAATTCGGCGATAAATCCGGGTCCCAACTTTCTTAAGAACGGTACACAAAACCCTTCTCGACTGCCAAAGCCTTCTTGTTATCTAATTCCACAACAAACGGCGGCGGTATTTCTTGTTGAAATTTCTGCTAATCTTAACAAGAACAGCAGAGGAAATAACGAAAGTGTATTGCCAACTGAGTAACTTTTCTTTTTGTTTTGCTTTGTTTTAGTCGCGTTTGACAACTTTGGTCCATTATTGGATCGCGCCTGCGAAACGCGATCCAATAATGGACCGAAGTTGTCAAACACGACTACAACGTGATAACATAAAAAACGGCGACAGAAAACACAATAGGACTCTAGCTTATTTCAGCAAAGTAACCAACCACTCCAGTCCACACAATGTTGAGTTTACGAAATAGAATTCTTTTGTGTGGCTTTTGTCAATTTACTCGCTCCAAAAGGGGGTTTATTTATAACTTACTACTTTCAACGCCATGTATACGCCATAGATGAATCTTTTTTTAAAGCGCTCTCACGAGACGAAAAGTAAACGTACGACGACTTTTTGTGAAGGGTTTAGGTTTGTGATAGTGTTCACTTCAGCGAACAGAATAATTTGAAAACACTTTTCCTGCACTAGCTATTACCGTGTTTGTGTCACTGTTTAAAAAGTTACCGATGACTTAGCTCGGGGTGAAAGAATTTCGAAGAAGATTTGGCTTCGGGTTGTCGCTGACAGGTATATTAATTTTCGAATCAAACTTCGAATATCGAATCACACCGTTTTAAATCGAATCTTTCCGAATCCGATTCTATATAAACAAATCATGAAAAAAAAAAGATAAACAGCCGGAATTTTTAATATACAGTACTTACGAAAACTTGCAAAATACAGTAGATGGTAAAATTTCAACAAATACGATCCTAATTTGCTTAAAACCCTCGTCGAATCAAAACGAATAACTAGTACTCGAATCGTGCATGAATCCGAATCGAATCGAATCTGGAACCTGAAAATGGCATTCCTGGATAAATATTGTAAAGGTTACGACGAATTATCAATATTTCCTTCATCAAATCCACCAACTTGAACAATTCTAGCTTTCTACTAAACTGAATTCTGGAGATGAACGCACTACCAAACTACTAGTACATAGTCAATCGGGAATTTTGCGTTCAACATTTTGCCAAGCATGTGCCACTGATGGATCGCGCCGATCAGGCGCGGTCCCTCTGTGGCCCATGCTTGGCAGAATAAAATTTCTAATGGAGTGACAATGACTGGATTCCACACTAGGTAATGGATAACTTATTAAGTTGTAATTGAGAAAGGTGTCATAAAATGTATCAAACTTTTAGCAAATCAACACTTCATTCCCTCTTTAGCTCATGGACAAAGATAAACATGGATTAGGCAGAGCCATCTATTACACTATTAATAGGGCTGTTCAAAATATTCGATTCGATTCGGAAATTATTCGGTTGCTCCAGTAACTCGAAATCAATGGACTCCAAAAAGTAGACCTTTCATTGGAAATGATGTCAAGTTTGGGGTCTTAATAATTTTCTGATGAAAATATATTGGTTCGTTTATTATAATACGTCGAATATTCGCTTCGATTCGTAGAAAATATTTAATTGATTCAGAATGGGCAAACATTCAATTCGGATAGCCCCCAACTATCAGACAATGCTTCTAGACATTATGAGAAAGACGAAACATAACAATATATAGCGAATGTGTACCAATTCAGATAAACAATAACAGCAAAAGGAAAAATCGACAACTTAAGGGTGAGTTCATGGGAATACGGATTAAACAATCGAAAATATTCATCCTTTACATGAATTCGATCGATTAATAGATACATTTAGTTATGATAAACATGGCGGTTTTGAATAGGTAATAAAATTTATCCCTATTCCATTTCAAAGTTTTGTAAATTACACACTGGTCCCTGATGGATTGCGCCGCTGAAACACGGTCCATCTGACTTACATTTGAAGAATAATACTAGGCTGTATGTAATATATTTTGGATTAAACGTCACAGAAATGTGAATGTTCAGAAAGGCGTGAGGTGCCAGAGCAAAATATTATCTGTCAACACCGTAATATGATAATTAAATCAATATTTTTGATAGCATTATTGACTACCTATCAAAACCAAGATACACAAATGACGTTTGGTAAATAATGGAAATGTAACAGTTTGTTGAAGCTTCATCGTTTTGATGAGAAACCGAAATACCCAACACAAAGCAGAATGAGCAATTCGATTCTGCAATTTGAATCAATACGGATCACAGTAATATTCAAACGAACACAGAAACATATGTAAAATAATTGTAAACGTCGACGCGATCCATCGACTGAACCGCTAAATCGAGCGACTATAAGATTCGATTCGAAAAAACTACAAGCGTTCACCTTATTTCTGCCTAGATTGATGTTGTACGCCTAACCTAGGTATTGTGCGCATGTGACTAGTTTGTGATACCAAATTATGAGATGAAGTTCTCACGCAGTAAAATGCTGTTCACCTCGCTCACACAAACGCAATTCACACACATTAGTAACAATCGGCGGATAAAGTATGTACTGCATTCGGAAATCATCTTAAATATAGCACTGAGAGAAAAACTGGTTTAGAGAAATGACCCCGTGACATTCTTTCCTCTGCAAAGTCATCGAACTGATATTGTACTCAATTTTCATTTTCATCAATATGGTTCTCCTATTATCAGAGTTGTTTTCTATTACCTGTTGACCCCGTTGCTTCACCACATACTAAGCTGACTGTATGACATAAACAAAGCAATGTGGATGAACTTTCTAAGTCGGAAAAATGTCAGAAGCACTCTATTCTACCAATGAAAAGGCACTCAGTAAACTGGAGTGGTAGAACAAAAAAACACCTTCAGTTAGTAGAATCCGTTTAGAACCCAAGCGAAGCTAAAATAATCTACTAATTCGTACCATCCACCACAAAATATTCACAGGCTGTGATGTAGTAAACGCTTTCTCGTTTCTCTGGCTTGTCTAGCGTCTCAAATCACATTGCTATATGCCGTCTTACAGTGTCATCAAACTAACCCTACCGTATTCAATATATTCGATGACTAATCACGAATTCTTCAAAGCATGAGTCACAGATGGATCGCGCCGCCAGTGTGCGATTGATCAATGACTCATGGTTGAACGAGCAAAATATTTCTGATAGGGTATCACGACAGTTCCCTAAACGCTAACTTGTATAGGCTCCATACTCCGGAAAAATCAACTCGCGAAATTCGATATAACATGCTTCCGTGGTGTCCTACAATTAATATTCCATATCACACTACAATCCAGATAATAATAAGTACGATACATATATAACTGGACAATCATCAAAATTCAAAAACCGGGAGTTGAATTTCTCCCGCCCTATCGTTCTCGTCCGCCCTTCCACACTACGACGCAAATTAACCAAACGAAAATGACGCAAAGTTGATACAATGTAAACATGAAACACCGTGTTAATTTAACCAAGATTGCACGATCATTGATGGCAAAACAAAAAAACGTCGTTGTCCGTCTCATAAGCTGTTCATTGACAAATCAAAGCGCCTTTCATATTAAGCATTCACTATGCCAGTTTTGTTCAAATTCCCATGGTATACATTTGATTATAGATTATTTTTCTTAATAACATTGAAAAGCAAGTAAATTCTGTACATTTTACATGTAGCTCCCAGCTAGCAAGATACACACTATGACGAAATGGTTACTTTTAATGACGAAGAACCACATTCACAACGCAACTCATTTAAAAAAAGTGTGTCCAAACACTTTTTGATAAGTATGAGTCACTGATGGATCGCGCCGCCGAGGTGCGATCCATCTGTGGCTCATACTTAACAAAACTGAAATTAGGAACTGGGAACGTAGTAACTACCTTAAACGTATCCACGAAAAGTATGAGACACATATGATTCGCACATATAAAAGCGCAAAACATTAATGACACATATTCAGCTGGGCGAGACAGATTTTCAGATCTATTCCTCACGACCCTGGGAACGGTATTTCGAGTATGTGTTGTCGCACACCTTAAGCTAACTCACGTCAAATTATAGTTTACTGAATAAACTGATAAGAGGTTGAATACACGTGGGAGAGCATTAAATAGTAAAGACGGGGATCGTATTATAACTATAAAAAAATATCCTGAATTGGAGCTTTGAAAGTCATAAAAAATCCAGACAAAAGCTTGAGACAAGCTTTTTTGCCCTGACGCGAACAAATTTGTATTTTTTCTTATTTTATTAAAATTCACTCTGAGCAAGGCCGAAAGCAGTGCCAGAAAGGAACCAACTAACGGCGACTTAAAAGCAGCGAGATACTAAAAGATGTGGTACCAGCGACTGCACTCTAAACGGAAAACATCCCAGACGAAACTGAACCGCCATGGTAAAGTGCATCGAGTGGTATCTGTCCTGGGCAATGGTAAAATCTACCACTTCTTTGTTTCCTTTTAGTCGCCTTCTACGACATGCAGGAAATAAGTTAGGACTATTCTAAACCCCGTATTCATTACCATTTTTGGAACTGGATAGCTTTTCAACTTAGCAGAAAGATCCTCAACAGGTGCTCTGAAGATGCACCCGCGACATTTATACACTTATACACTAAAGCTAAGGCTGTCCAAAATATTCGATTCGATTCGGAATATTCCAATCATAAGTTATTCGATTCGATTACTGCAACGATTTGAAATCAACAAATTTAAATTTTTTTCATAAATAAGTGTGAATTTTCACTTAAATTATAAGCTGAAAAAAGATTTGTTTATTATAAGACTTCCGATTCGAATATTTGATCCGATTCGGGAAAACTATGCACTGCTATCGAATGACCAAGGAAAGTATGGAAAGAATTTTTTTATTTTGATGCAAATACTATATCGTCATATTTCTAATTATTTGAAATGATTTCGTTTGGACTAATTAGGCCTCCCTGATATATTTATTTCAAATCGAATATCCAACCGTACAACATTCAATCAAGACTTTCTCATAACTAACTTTATTTGAAAACTCTGAACAAATTTTCGAATCGTTTGTATCGAATTACCGAAATGAAATAAATATTGGGATCACCAGAATGGGACAGGTATGAAATCGATTCGAATGTTAATACTGAAAACCTCTTCCTTGACAATGATTTATATTTAAAAATACCACTAAATAAAATTATAATTAAGGCAATTTCGTTTTTCTATTATTCCTAAATCGAATGATTTTGCTGCGAAATCATGATGTATGCCAAATTTTTCGTCGTAAAATTTGACAAAAGTCATGATTTTGCTGCAAAATATCATTTTATTATTTTTATATAGAGGATTTCCAATACCGTTCAAACTAAACTTCTATAACGATAATTCTAACTAACTGAGCAGCCCGTCCAAACACAATAACAAGTCAAATAGATACACGACGATGCCCAACCACCCACCATCAGTAGAATATAAAATTTAAATCATTTATAAAAAGATCAGGCTGCCGAAACCTTTTCCGTTAATGCTGTTCGTAGCGCATAGTATTTCATAATAATAAGATGCTTCTTGATTAATGATACGATACCATATAGTCGGTAATTATATGCCTGTATACTGTATAGTTGCTACCAAAAACACTGTTATGAAAATTGTAAAGTACATTGAATCTTGGCTTTTAAAAGGTAACTCAGTTTGTAACTAAAAATATCTTTGCAGAACATCGTTCGCAAACGGAACGCGCCTCATCGACGTGTTCCATAATCGGACTGTTTTTCGGAGGATTGTAATTTCTCACATACAAGAAGTAAGTTACACTAAAATCGAAGTAATTTTGCAGCATGTTTACAATAATGTACACAATACGACAACACTTCACAGTTAATTCGACATAATAACACTAAAATGGATGTCGTGAGCAGTACACACACGCATTGAAAACCTTTTAAATATTTTACCCGCTAATTTGTAGTAGATATTCTAAGAAATATTTATAGTAATAGTAGACTCGCACCCCCTAACTAACGCGACCAAGAAATGGACAAGAGTTTCCGATGAAAATCAATCGATAGACCCGCGCAAAAAGACACGGGTAGATGGGCGGATTAAACTATAAACAATTCGGCAATATACAAAGGTCAACAATGCGGATAAAGTAATTTAAAATCACACATTCGAAATGTTACAACTAGAACGCAAAATAATAACCAGAAATATTGCAAATGGAACTGAACCTCTATGACGAGGTGCAGTAAATGGTATCTCTCCTGGACGATGGTAAAACCATCTACCACTACTACCAAGTGGATGGTAGTATCGTGTCATCAGAGCTGGCCACTTCGAACCGAATCGAACACGCATGGGCCGCATATGCGTTGTACATTACTCATACATACACACACAATGCCCATACGAGATCTAATTCATAGAATCAACTTGCAGTCGATATGAAAATTTTAATATGCCCATACCCCAGAGCAGACGACGCCACTGCACACTACTAAAAAGGCTCAGTTCTGTACATACTATTTACCGCTTACGGCGCAGTTGTTTGTTTTCATTTTTGGAGTTATTTGTCGTATTAGTAATCGTCAGCTACTTCCTCTCACGTTAAGCCTCAAACCTTTCTTAATTTCACCTAGAAAAAACTATCCTTGCCTGATGCTTTGCAAAATTTTGTAATAACATCAATACCCCACCTTAACACGAGATGCGACATTCGCGTGTCTAGTTCCTATCAAATTCCCCAGGATTACGCACAATAAAATTTAACACAGGTAATGAAAAATTTATGGGAATAAAACTAACTGGGACGCTGACGTTATTCAATACTACAAAAGCCTTTAATCCTTCCTGGACATCTAACTTAGGTTTTGAAAAACAACCGCCGGTTTGTTGACCTCGAATTAAACAAGCTGAATTCCGGCGTAAATTAATTTACACTGTTACAAAAATGCAGTAAAATCTCTCTTCTTTGACAGTAATTGTACTTGGAGGATTTTGGGATAAAACTACAAAAATCGATATTTCAGCTAATAGTTGGCATGAATCACATCAACAAGACGATTTCGAATTTGGAAAATATAAGATGACTGCAAATGAACAGCAAATCTACTGTATTTTTGCCACAGTGTATATTATGTACTGGTAGTAGAGATTGTCACGCCTCATAACGCACCATAAAAAGCGTCGAGCATACGGATCTACTCACGCAACGGCATGGAAAGATAAGTAGTTATCCCACGTTAACCCGACCAAGAGTATATACCATAGACTTACTGGTAAATTTTGTTTTACACAGACATGAACCATGAATAATTCGCTCTATAATCAAAAATTTTCCTTTGTCTTACTTGACAACAGATGAATCACTCCACTGAGGTCCACATTCATCATACTAAAATTTAGTATGAAATGGCGTAAATATGCTAGTCCCAACATCGTGGGCGTGGGCTTCCTAATCTTTCGGGTTATCATTAACTTGCCTCAACGACCTCCCTCCCTCCTATGAGTTTCTTACGAAATAGGCTGGCATACCAAACTCATGTTATATCATCTAATATTGCGCACTACAATCCACCCGGCAGATAAATACGTGTTTCGCAACGGAGTAGCCCATACATAATGAAACAAAAAAATTTAACACAAATTTCCTGATAGGTAAATTGCGAATGCCAGGAGTCTCCAGCTCAATCGCTTGCTACAGCTAGCAGACGTCGCTCTACGGTCATCGGTGCCATTACCGATACAACCAATAATAAACTTTTAAAGCTGGTACTATCAGGTTCGTTTGTGACCTTGTCGCTACCGCTTGAATTATTATTAACCTTTGAACCTGAATAATGAATTTGTTGAACGTTTAAAACTGGACGGAGATGACCGATAACTTCAGATCAAATGTATAGATAGACGGGCGGTTCATTTGAAAATAAACACCCAAGGCACATAGATTAATTTGTAACAAATCACTAGTCTCTGTGAAACGCATTGGGAAGAATGGCGTTGGAAATTTATATCTTTTTTCTGGAAATATAAACAAATCAGAATTACTTGATTCCGAATTGAGTATTTTAAGATTCTCTTAATTGCATAATAGCATATAAAAAGAGTAACGCTTTCACACATGTCTCGTACACTCGGAAAGTAAGAAATATGGAAAGTAATCAGGGGATGAGAACATAAGTCTTCGTACAAAATGTATTTAATTAAATACGGTGTTGTTCCCTTTTACATATCGAAACGTTCGGCTAAGATACGTTTCCAAATCTTCCACGTAGAATTTGTCCATGTGCATAATATATATGAGGGAACAGGTTAGTTTTATGTTTAGTATGTGCCACTGATGGATCGCGCCATTATGGATATTCGATGAAATAACGATGCGACGTCAAATTACGCGATTTTTCCGGGTTGTGTTTTTTAAATTGTTTGCAAACCCTCAGCTTTGTCAAACCACCTTTTGTTAAGTATGAGTCACTGATGGATCGCGTCGATGAGACGCGGTCCATCAGTGGCGCATGCTTGACGAAATAAAACATCTGACTGGGTATTGCTGGTATAATTCGACTTAAAAAGCGACATGCTGCCGAACACGCACAGCCTTATTCAGATATTTCCACAATAAATAATACTTCTCGCGTAAATGAATATTAAAACTTAGGTGAGGCATAGTTTAGCAAAACTATATAAAAATGGAAGTAGAACAAACACAAAGGTATAGTCATAGCAAATTTTATCACTCGACGCGTCGATTGTAAATTCCTATATTTACGCCAGGAAACATATTCAAAATTTTAACAATAACCTGTAAGGTACACTCAATAAAGCTTGTACATTCCATGCCGCACACAAATCCAGCATGGGTTTATCTACAAGCAATGCTTGGCTCAGTAATAAACCCTAGTAGCGACATAAAAATTCCTGAGATAACAGGGAAGCGGCATTGCGTATTTGTCGCTGGGCGACAATGCCAACAAAACGTCATGTTTGACACTAAAATACATCACACAAAAGGTTTTTTGTACAAGAATGCTGTTGGATTGCAATATATTGGACAAATATGTTTTACCACAATACCAACAAAAGTTTAAGGATATAAATTGCTTTTTCGCGAACATATAAACATATAAAGCAAAAGCTTTAACGAGGGCAAACAAAATAATTGCGTAGAGCAGGAGCAGCAATAGAACGAAGGATATCGGTGATCATCTAGGGCAGTCTATGCCCAGACAGAAAAAGTTTGCCCAAAAACGTTTTGTTAAGTATTGTTAAATATGGAGGTGCGGCCCATCTGTGACTCATGCTTAACAAAAATTTAAACAAAACCGAATATGTTTTGTACAGTTTGAGTTACTGCTGAATCGCACCGCCGAAGCGCGGATTCGGTTAATGAAACACCGAACCTGAACTATAAAATCAAAAGATAGTCTAAAATATTAACATACCAAATCCATTTACTCTACAATTATCGATGAAGAAAGGCAACATTAAGGATATTTATCGTAGGAAGGTTAAAGAATACCCAGTTACGTTGAAATCTGCTACAAGTTTATATCTATTTCCGCTATCAAAACGAAATTTCTTATCAAACTTGTACATTACGTTAGTAATAAATTCGGCGCCTTAGCCTATTGTGTTGAATCGCAAATTCCAGGATTACGACAAACTGGACAATGTATACATCAACAAAAAATGGCTAAGCCCAGTAATAAAAACTTCAGAATTGAACAAAAGAATTTACTTATCTCTGGACGTTGGAATTGTTAGAAAGTGTTGCGTCCAGGCACGTTTTGTTTCGCTAAAACCTGTCTCGATCAGGATTTTTATTCTGCATAGCATGAACCACGGACGAATCGCGCCTGATAGCGCGATTCATCAGCGGCCCATACTTGGCATAATATATTTGTTCACTTTTTTCCTCGATTGGGCTGTACTTTTCCATATTTATTTATTTTGAATCACTTTCGTATTCGAATCATATATTTTGCTCAACGCTCAACGCACACATTTAAACATAATAAATTATATATATATACATATATATATATATATATATTATAATTCTTTTTTAAAATATAAACATTATCGATTTTGCTGATGTCGAATCACTGGAAAATGTGAAACAGAATGATATGTCAAAACATACTTTGTAAAGTATGAGGCACTGATAGATCGTGATCCATCTCGTGCTGAACAAAAATAGAATCGCTGATTCGGGATAGTTTACGATTCGCAAATCTCGAATCGCATATTTTTACCGGTGACTATACTTATAGTTAATAATAGCAGCCTGAAAAAGTCATCCGCGTAAGAAGTGTATACAGAATGCGAACGTACCTATTCTCGACAGGTACCGTAGACAATGTGTATGATTCTCCTTTGCTTCTTCCAACCGTACCGGATACACTGTGTTGCTTCTGTAACTGAAAAGAAAAATTACAGAACGTTGAATTCAGATTGGGTTCGATTCGGTTACATATCTAATTCGATCGATTTGAATACGTATTTGAGTGCTTCGTTATGATCCGGCGAACGTTTCAATCAAATAAATATTTATTTAAACAGATGTAGTGAAATTTAAACATTTATCCAAATAAATTTCGGTTAAGTTTCTTAAAAAAAAACAGTTCGAAATACCGTGAATCAGAATTAGATTCTAAAATAAACGTATCTGAAAGTAGCATATCTAGTTTGCATGGAAAGTAAAATTACCCGAACGCAGTAACTATGTGTTATACATAGTGACTAAAAGTTTTAAATTGGTCTTACCACCTATCAGATAGATACCAATCCCTAAGTAGTATAAGCTACAACCAGGCCTGGGCAATTCGATTGAATCGATTCGAAGCACAAACTTCGAATCAGTCGTTAAGCGGTCATATGCTGATCAGTAATTTTATTTTCCTAAGCAGAGGCCAAATGATGGCACGTGCTTTTAAGGCACGATCCATTATCGTTCTCTGGTTAAGAGAAGACTTTTAATATCAAAGCTCTCACTCGGATTATAAGAAAAACTTGAAAATCGAGTGAAACTTTTAAATTTTCCCCGGAAATATACAAGTTATATGTTTCAATTATTTGATTAATGGCGCGAAGATTAATGGAGAACAGAATATTAATGTTTCGGACGTGATTCGATAGAATTCGATAGAACTATCCAAATCAAGATTCGAATTCGTAATAATTCGGTTTTACTCAATCCTAGCTTCAAAAACACGTATGGCTTTATACTTCGTCAAATATGAAATTCAAAATTGCAATATTCAGATTCAACCAGTGAATGACGACTGTGTGGACCATATGGCGTCATCATATCGATATGTACATGTATCACATTCACTTTCTCATGGAACTCTGTAGAAAAATTGTTCTCACTATTTTGGCGATTCACAATCGAGAATGGACGGGTTGTTGGTTCTAGGCGAGTTCCCATTTATGTGGTTGTGTTAGCGCCGGTTAATCTATGGCTCATGTTAGAACCATAAAATAAAAGATATTCTCAAAATAGTTGGAATACCATTCGCTCATATTTTAGGAACCTTCTTCATTCATATTCATTTATTAGGAAACATCGGTAAAGCAAAACAAAACCAACCTAGACATCGACGTAATTTGAGACAATATGGACAAATGTCTCTTCCTTATATACGGTTTCCATTTTTAGCCATGTAGTCGTCATTTCCATTTTTTCCTAGTACGCAATCAAATTATGCTCGATCACGCCTGGACCACTGATACTTCGCGCTCGTAAGCGCGGAGTATCAGCGGCACAGGCGTGATCGAGTGTTACCCAAAAACCAATCAAAGAGGCGGGATATTACATATTGAATTTGAAATGTTTAGTATTTGTTAAAAGTAAATACCATTTCAATTTCGCATTGTATGTTTGTGTGAGGTATGGCTTTATATAAATAATGATTTATTAAAATTATGTCATGGGAAAATGATTAAGCTAGTGCGTTGGCCAGTTGGGGATATGGTCAGTATGAATAAAATCTTCTGTAGACAGAGGCATATTTAAATGACTTTGGAAAAAGTAAAATTTCTCTTAGCGCAAAATTTGAAGCCCCTTGCTGCTCTCGCGTGGTGAAATGAAAAAAATAACGCACAGATATACCCAAGGTACGGCACATTACAAAACAACATTAGGGGAATTACAAATTTTAACAAATTCAATTTTATAGTGATGGCGACTATTAGCATCATTATAATACAGAAATAGAAATCGACCAATTCGGGTTGGCGGAAAAAAGTTCGTCATTCGATGACAAAATTTGCGGCGGTTTTTAACAATTGTGACAGTAATAACCCGTCAGTAATATATATGAAGACGAAGCCGGATTAACTCATGGAAAGTCAAATTTCGGTCTCCGATTATTCAAAATTTCCTCATTCCACAGGAAAATTATCACTCTCACATATGCCAAATTTTAAAAATGATTAGTTATCTCATCCCAATCAGAAATTTTTATTTTGTCAAGCATAAGACACAGACGGACCGCGCCTAGTCGGCGCGATCCGTCAGTGACTAAAGCTTAACAGAAATACGCGCGCACAAAAAATTTCTGACTGAAAATTATCTTAAATTTAATCTAAATACTATAGATTTCGAAAATAGTTCGGGTGAACTGATTCTCTGTCCTAAAGTATTTTTTCGGCGTGGTGTGAGAGGCGACTAAACGCAAAAGTTGTAGATAATTTAATCGTCGCCCGGGATAGATGGTTTAGTTCGGTATGGTGTGTTTTTTTCTTAGAATGCAATTGCTGGCTCTATAACTTGTAGTAGCTCTTTGCCATTTTAGTGGCCGTCTGTTGGTTCCTTTTACACGCTGCTTTCGTCCTTGCTTAGAGCGAACTTCTATAAAAAAAATCATACTCACAATATACTGCTTTGAATGTTTCATCAAAGAGCTAGGTGTCCATGTCGATCTGCTGGCATGTTTCTTAGCATTCATATGTTTAGGTGAGGTATCCGGTGAAATGGGAGGCTTTGATGACGTCACAGTTTCTGCTCGTCCTCGAAAAAGAGGATGGTCGACTGTGAAAAAGAGAGGTAAATTCTTAATCAAACACGATTGAAGGCTAGGTTAATTTAATTTTTTTTTTCATCTTATGACACTCTATCGGTGGTTAATATTCGCGAATGCACAAGACAGAACACTCGAAGCCTAGTATGAACAATGAATAGATACCTATATGGTAAAGAAGTTACTTCAATTTCTACCAAGTGCAGTGAGTGGTATCTGCTCTGGGCGATAGCTAATATTATATTAATGAAAATGTATCATGTACGCCCGACTTGAAAACGTATACTGCACGAGAGGCCGAGGCTTGTCATATTCTTTTGTTGACAATTGTCACATTTAAAAATATCTATAGCAATGATGCATAACCGAATTTACATTCCGCCAAACCCTCTCGAGTTTTATTAGGCGATAACCAGTCAAGAAAGAAACTGACATTACGCACGCGCCCATCTTTCGACGCGTATTACGTCAGTGGGGCGTAACCACAAACACAAAAATATATTTAGTTATATTTGCTTCCGACCACAAAATGTAAACTGACCTAATCGCAGAAAGTTTTTATGAAACTATATTTTGTCAAGTATGGGTCACTGATGGATTGTGCCCCCGAGGCCCGGTCCATATGGGATCCATACTTAACAAAAATATGCGTTGGATAAAACTTTAAATATGCTTCAAATCTTCAATTTTTTTTTAAAGATTTACAATCTAGGCGAAGTTTTGTAGTCAAAGCACAAGGGAAATTGGAATTAAATTGAAAATGACGAAATTATGCAATAAATAAAAATATTACATCTTCATCGATAACAACGTTATTCACAGCACGATTTAGATTTTTCTATTAATTTGTTGCAATCTTATATTGCATTTACACACATCGCATCGTTGTAAAAATGACGTTTTTGAACGGTATGCTTATGCTCTGATCATGCGTATGATATAAAAGGGAACAAGAATAACGCGATTGATGCAAATTTTACTTTTTTAGATCGAAGGCGGATATCGCCACTGGGGCAAAATAAAAATAGTAAATTAAATTTTAACCACTTGTGTGGCATGCCGACGCTGCATGCCGAAGTGCATTATCCATTAGCATGGTTTGTGTACAAAACATTGGTGAGGCTAATTATATTAGAAGTTTGTGAGGGAACATGAGTAGGGTCAATGGTAAGGTCAAGATATTGCACATTTATGAAGCGAATGTGCACGACGAAGGAACCGCAAGAAGAGACAGAATCTGTTTCTTTTTTCTTACGTCCGAGACTTTTTTCATTTTATTGAGATGGATAAATAGACTTACTTAACATTAGATATGGCTAAAATCGGGAAAATTTTGATTTCAGTACTAAGTCGAATAAAGACAACACGATTCACTATCAGCAGTATGTGAATTGGGTACATAACTGTGATGAACGTCGTTACTTTTTTCAAAAGTAAAAACCTCTTTACCCTGATCAGAAAAAAATGTTGTTCTCAAAGCGTTTTTTGCGTAGCATTCACAGATAAAATGCAGGGAACAATACAATATATATGTATGAACAAACTTACTGTTATCTTTATTGGCAGGATAATCTTTGATCAAAGAAGCAACGCTCACATTCGAAGCAACGTGTGCGACCTGAAAAAATTAAATCTATTATAAAATAGTTCACATTAGGAAATTATGTTTTGGGATTCCTTTTTACAATAGAAATTTTGTAAAATCGCGGCGTTGAAGCTTGACTACTTGTCCACACATTTGTTTCTCGGAATTCGTTGGAAATGAGGCTGGATACCAAATAGGGCTGTCAGGAAAATTCGATTCAATTTAGAATATTCGATTCATAAATTATTGATTCGATTTCTGCTATAGTTCGAAATCAACAAAATATTAATTCAATTTTTTTACACAAATAGGTGTGAATTTTCACGCAAATTCTAAAGTGATAAAGTAAAGTGATAAAAAGACGAAAATATCAGTGACAAAGTACTCTAGAATTTAGGTATCTTTGAAAAAAACGCTTTTGAAAAAATTTTTTTTTCAGTACATTGTTAAACCCAAGATAAATATTACACCAGTTAAAGCTGTTTCCATCAGTGGCCACATACTAATGTATATACCCAACTCATAACAAAATTTTCTCAAAGTTAGGTAATTTCCACAACGTACCTGGAACAACAAATACCTGGTTGACCACAAATCCGCAAGTGGCCACAAATAGAAAAGGTGTTTCGTTTTAACTAACCGAAGTCATACTAAAAAATGAACGAATTTGAGAACATACCTGGACGGCATCTTGATTTGAAAAGTTAAGTACAGTTGTATCTGCACCATGCATAATTAAAGTAACTGCACATGGTTCCTGGTTGTATAACGCACAAACGTGTAACGGTGTATTTCCAGATGCATTTTGAGCATTGATATGTTCATCACCGACGGTATCGCATGATAATAAAAGTTCTAGCAACTGTAGACGACCATGTCGACAAGCCTGAAAAAATTGAGAATTGAGGTGGTGAAGACGGCAAGTAGAGTAACCCTTATAGTTTACTTTTGAAATGTATTCGTAATCATTCGCCACAATATAATGTTATTATATTTCAGAAGAACGAAAGAGTTGATTTGGCCATATTTTGCTCATTTTGAAGTAAGATGAATGGATTTTACTTTTACGACTTACATCACCCTTCCACTGCAAAATAAATCAAATTAAGAATAATCCAAAAACAACATGCCTTATGAACTTTTACTCAGAATTCTAAAATACATAGGAAATGGGAAAAAAATTCGGAAAAGGACGACGCCCTTAATCGCAGTGTATATATATCTTAATCACTAATGATCGAGAACTTGGTGTAAAAAACGACTACATAAAATGTAATGTATACTCAAAATTACAAAACGCCGGTTTCGGCCAACACCTAGGGATATCACGAACCCAATGCTAGATGTTATAGCATTTTGATCCATTTGTTTTTTTTTTATTGATGCACTGTGAAGCAAATTCCAGACATACTTCAAATTTTATGCATAAGATAGGAAGCATGTGGATAGGATCAAGCAGTAATTTTGATGATTCTTCGCGTATTAAGATCACGGATCTAAAACAACAACGCCTGGAATCCCAATAATAGGCCCTTCCCATTACAGGAACGAACAACCGGTGACTCATTCTCGTCACAAAGTAAAATATTTGATAAAGTTAAACAAAATAAAAGTTCGATGCTCTATTTCTCTTTGGTAAACATCAAACAAGGTTAACATTTTCAGATCAAAGTCAATATACAAGCAGGAGCAAATCAATAATATTGTAAATAAAGGTATGATGTTTGGATTAATCTTGTTAACGATAGTTACATATAAACTATATCTAATCATAGGATTTACTTGCATTTGTGGTGGGTGGCAAACTCATTAAAAGGGTTATCTGTAACAGACCACGTTCAAGGTGGATCAGATTGATCGTTTAATCGACGCATAAAAAATTTAGAGATACAACATTTTCCATTTATGAACAAGATTGTATATAGCTGCAAAACATGAAAGCGAATACCAATGGCTTCATAGATTTAATGAGATGCCATTCGTACCAACTTTATTTTCCTATAATATTTGGTATAGAGTTAGAAAAACAGCATAGGGTAGCGTGACAAATACATACGATTTTTAAGTATGTTCAAAACCTCATATTATGAAGTAAAAAAACAAAAGGTTTTGACATAATTTTGACAAAAATCATGCCGTTGTAGCAATATGGGTAAAATTTCGAGAAATTTTTTATTTTGGTTTTAATATAATCCGATCTGAGCGAGACCGGAAGCAGTGCCGAAAAGGAATCAACTAACGGCCACCTAATCCCAAAGAGCTATTGCAAGATAATATACCAGAAACTGCACTTTAAGCGGAAAATATTACAGAGGAACTGAACCGCTATGATAAAGTGCTGTGAGTGGTATCTGCCCTGGGTGATGGTGAAGAAATGTTGAAATATTAATCCTCTTATATTCTAGTATTTCGAAAAGTGTTTGAACTGCATACCAAACATGAAGGATAAACGGATAAAATACGTGCCAAATCAAATCCACGAAAGGTGTTGCGCTATAGCATTATTTGTTCGTCGTATACTAATACCCACGCGCACAAATTAGACAACACAAAACCTGTCGCGTATAAATCAGGTTGATTAATTTGAAGAAACCGAAATGAAACAAAGCGTGTCACTGATTCTTATTTGACAACCCTTTATCCACGAAACGACGTTTCGTTTCGTTGAAAATTCACCATTTTTTACTTTGAAGTCAACGAAAATATTCATTTTCAAAGTTTAATAGCATGTTATGATAACAAAAACGCTGTTACAAAAACACAGTAAATTTACCGATAATTTGCAGTTATTACATATGTCCGAAAATGTTAAAACGTCATGTTGATGAGATTCATGTCAAGTATGGACTGCTAATGAACCGCACCTCCATGTTTGGACCAAAAAAGGTCGATTTCATAGTCGAATTCCAATACGAGCGAGTAAATTTACTGTCAAACAACAAAGATTTTACCAAACTTTTATAACAGAGTAACATATTACTTGGATTAGCAAAGTCAAACGTGGACCTTGGATAATGAACGCTTGAACATCCTAGGTCCGAAGTTACCGAGTTCGAAGTTTTATACAAAGTAAAATCCAGAAATAATTGACATTCATATTCATTCACCCATGCAGCAACGAAACGAAATCAATACGCGAAAATGATTAAATTATTTATTTGTATATGCTATTTACAGAAATCCAACCGTAAATGATTTTAAATGGGAGGAAATCGTTAGGATGAGCATGAAATGCTCGCCTGTCAACTGTGGGCTAGAATATTCTTGTCCATAGTCTGTTTTGTTACATTTTGGTCACTGATGAAATGACCAATATGTAACGAAATGTTTTTGTTTTTTTTTCAGCCCAGCTTATCGTAAAACGATTCCCCAGCCTATTCTAATGGTACTTTTTGCACGCAACCAAAACCAATCCGAAATTTTATTTTGTCAAGCCTGAGCTTCTGGCGAACCTCATTTCGTTTCTACAATATACTATATTCTACAATATACAATATTACTAAAAATAAACAAATCGCAGATTCGCAATGTATTATAAAGAACTAAAAATACTGCCAAAAATTTCAAGCCAATATATTTCTCATGTCGAAAGGCGAGTCGAAAACTTTTAAATAAAAATCTTTTGAACATGCTTACGACCGAGTGACGTAGTAATGTTTTTCGTCGGGCGCCCGATTCAATACTGCAATTTCCTTCAGGGTTAATCAAAAAGCTTCATAATCATTTTGAACCATTTTTACCACATAAACTCAGTCATAAACTCGAAATTTCAATTCTTCAATGGAGGTGGCTCACTTTTCAAGCATATCATTTTCTGAAAAATTTTTCTTTTGGTGGCCGCCATGAACTTTCGCCTGGGTGTCATACTTGTAAGAGTGGCTGTCATTCTGACAGTCTGTTTACTTACTTGGTGTATTTCAGTCCATCCTTGAGAATCCCTGCATCCAATAATCGATCCACTTTGTATTAGTATTCTAGCAGCTGTAGGATCGGATCCAAGTAATATGCAGTGATATAATGGCGTCAAATCACGTCCATCTACAACGTTAGGCGACGCTTGGAATTCTATTAACGTCTGCAACAAAGAAAGCACGTGGTACAAGAATTATATTTTATTTCATTTATAGCCACCCTGCCCAAGTTCCTGTAACAGCGGCCACTTATAGACGGACAGGGTTACAATTAAAGGAAAGATATGATTTTTTTCTTGTTCGCCTTAGCCTACCAGAGTTATTACACCCTGGGTTGAATGGTGGACATGGATAAGCGAGCCGGACTCGCCGGGGATCGAACCCGATATCTTCAACCTGTGATGCCAACATGTTCACCCACTATTTTTCGTGTAAATGCTAATTCCAATACTGGCTGCTCGTAGATGAAATAGATTAGCCAAGTTACAAAAAATAGAAAAATTTACAGCGAAAGTTCTAAAAAAAATTCGTTACTTTGCACAGATTTAGTCAAATACTCAAAAACACTGTTCCACATTGATTAAGCATTAATTCAAAATTGAATAGTTTTAATTGTAATATCGTAATTACTAATTAGAATTTTCTTCACACAAAAATATTCTAAAGCAAATAATTTGTGCTTAAAGTATGTTTTGTTAAGCGTGGGTCACTGATGGATCGCGCTGCTAAGGCGCGGTCCATCAGTGGCTCATGCTTGACAAAATAAACTGTCTGATTGGTTTGACTTTGGAAACCCTCATTTCCAACGCCACGTAACGTACTATACTATACTATACCTACCCTAATCATTTGTATATTCCCATTTCTAGCAGCGACATGCATAGGTGTGAATCCTCTCTTGTTTCTGTAATCTAGATGAGCACCACCGCCTAGTAGTGCCATGAACACTCCCACACATTCGGCACGAGATTGCCCACTGCTTAGTATTGTCAGCGGAGTTTCTGGAAAAAGAATGTAGTGACGAATGAGAAAACCTGTGGCTCCTTCATCCCCACTTGACAAAACAAAATCCAATTGTAAAAAGAGGTTGTATAAAAGCAATACCAAGGGGGGAAAATGATCAAAAAGCACAATGAATCTGAGGCTCCCGGTCATTCAACAAGTAATGGGGATAAAGGTCTTTCATTTCGGTCTAGCCTATAGACAAATATAAGCACACATAGTTCAGAGTTGTGAAACATTACAGACTTGAAACGGAATCTCATACCGTACATAAACATAAAGAGACAAGAAGAGAGAGAAGAGGTATATTTTAGGCCAGTAATACAAACGACAAGCAATCCAGCTTTCGCTCATTTGGAAAAAATAAACTCGTTATTGGGGTCATCGAAGAGCATACAGATACAGCCATGTTTGCTCCGAATGGGGTTTCACAAACTTCACAGAAATATGCAAAACAACACTGTAAAAACGTTTAGCTATTAATATAGAACATAGCGCGTTGCTCGTAACAGTTTAGAACAAAACTCACCTCCGGTATTCGGACATTGAAAATTCGGATCAAGTCCTTTTCTTATTAAACTATATATTTTATCAGTAGAATACTGCTGAACATAAATTAGAAAATCTCGCCGCTTAGAGGCGCTCTGCATTTTTGTGTGATGTCTTCCCTCCTTCGAATTTCGTGGATGATCTTCCATTTTACGACATTTATATAGCATCTTAAAACAAAATAACAAGGGATTATTGTGAACTGCAGACAAAGGATCAAAACATTCATCCCCCACAATGAGAAGGATTTCATTTTTACCCTGCGTGAAAAAAGGCCGGTATTACGGGTAACCATGTATGTATATGGATATGGCTGGTGTAAGAGGCCGCATGCAGCTCTCACGTGAACCACCGTGCACCGACGAGGCGTCCAAAAGACCTCTCGTATGTAATCATTCCTCACGGGATTCGAACCTACGTCAGGAGGCTCACAGATGTGCGGCAGAAGCACATTCCCAACGCTTTACCAATCGAGTTAGCAATGAGCGGCAATATTGTATTTGCCGCGGAATCTGGCATGAGGTGTGTATGCCTTTGCATTGATAAAACCACATAGGGTAATGGCCGACAAGGCATTTAAAAAGTGGTTCGTATACGAAAGCAACGAACATGATGAGGAGAGAATCGATCTTTTCAGAAATCGAATTTTCTCAAGTATGGATCGTGCTTCGGCAGCGCGATCTATCAGGGACTCAAACTCGACAAAACATGTTTATGCTTAATATTTTTAATGGTGGAATGGGATTGGGGATAGCAGACATATACTTTTGGCGAACTAGGATCACTGATAGGCTTCTGACAGAGATTGGCCACCGATGATACAGGGAGGTCGTTCAACTTAGGTACCATCAACATACCAAGCTTCACAAACGGTCGCACGTGGCTAAAGATTGTTCTTAGGACCAAAATAAAACAATTTGAAATCAACGAATAATATTTTTGATTTATTTTTCAAGAAGTGTAGACTTCCACGAAAATTATAAACGATGTTTGTTTATTTATTAAACATCTTATGATTCGAATATTTGATTCGATTCGGCAAAATTATTCGAAACGATTCTGAAACTAAAAGGTATTCGATTTTGGCCACCCCTAATTATTTTCCTACCATCTATATGAATACACATCCAAAATAGGGAGTATGTACCACATGATACAGGTATAATCTTGCGACGGGTTCCTCCTGCGCCCCATACTCAACAAAATGAGTATATTATATTTCGTGAGATTCACCTTATAGTAAATATATCACTAAGGGGCTAACTGCTTGAGAGAACAATAACAATTTAAATACCCAAAGAGAAAAACTATTAACACGAAACATAGTAATAAGTGGATATCAATATCCATCAGGATTATGTTTCCAATTAAGTGTGTTTGTCAGCTGGGTATGTTCCAATTGCCAAACGAACTGTATAAATCCAGTAAATTAAACAGCTTAAAGATCTATCAGCACAATCTATCAGTGCCGCTATATTTAATGCAACATAATTGGACTAGATTTTTTTGATTGGGCAATGACGAGACGCAATACGGACGAATAAGTACCTGAATACTGAATATAATATATAATAAGTACGCACGCGCATTCGTTACTGTGTGGATTGCAAAGCTGTTAAATCGTATCAATACTAATCCACTACGTTCACAAATTAAATTAGGATAATCGGATTGATTGAACAATATTGAATAATTGGGTGAAGTATAATTGAACTCGAGTGACCAGTGTGACATTGACCGCATTGGCCTGGTCGGTATTAATCGGGCAATGGTCGTTGTAGTTTGAAGATAATCGCTTTGAATCCCAAGTCCGCCCCCCTCCCCCTCATGCCAATAGCGAAATTCAGAATGCAACCACTAATATAGTAGGCTTGGTTAGCTTAACCGGGAGGCTCGTGGTACCCCAACAACACAAAGACTCCCCAATCGACGAAATTTAGTCAAAACATCTTTTGATAAGCATGTGGCACTGATGAATCGCGTCGAACCAGATTGAGAGTTATTGCGTTCCTCAGAACACTTTTTGTAAAAAGTCCATTTTTGAATCTCTGTAATATCCCACCATTCAAGTCTACTTAAATAGTGCATATGGATTTGGAAAGCAGTATGTCCATTTGTTTAGAATAAACAAATACTCAACTACGCACCTGAAAGACTAGATCAACAAATTCAGAAATTTTATTCTGTCAAGCATGAGCCACAGATGGATCGCGCCGCCGAAGATCGCTCGACTCGTGCTCGAGAAATACAAGTTTTGGAGAATCCTGAAATCTGGCAACTTTGGTAAGAGGAAAACAATGTCGCGCGACACAACTCTATCTATTCTTACAATTACGTAATGCTTTTTCTTTCACGATGCAGACAAACTCAACTTAATTAAAACTAGCAAAATGCATCATTTGCAAATGTCACGTTGGTTAATAACTATAACTAACTCATAAATCATGATCAAACTATAATATGACATAATGGTGAACATTTAGCAGTTCTTAAAAATCGCCGCATTTATTCGCGTCATAATATTACCGTATTCTGAAAAGGGTACAGTTACAATATCACTTCTATATTACACAAACGATGCTGAAATTACCTAATTAATTGCGCATTAAATCAAAAAAATGGCTTGTAATCATAAAATTTGCCGTGCTTGACAAAACTGCTGAATTTCTTGTTTTTCGCTCCAAGCAAGACGAACCAACTTACGGCCTCTAGAGTGCCGGACTACCAAGATGTAGTGCCAACAACTGCACTACACTGAGTTCCAACAAAATCCCGTAATTGACCGAAGAGGTCGATTTTATAGTTATATTTCAATATAAACGAGTGATTACTGACAACGAAAAGCGATTTTTTGTTAATTTTTGTTGGTGTATATATTTTTTCTATTTGAAGTTTGAATGATCGTAAGCGGATTTCTGCTTTGTGTTCTCAAAGGAAATATTTTTGAAAGTGTTTCAAATATACTAAAAAATAGACTAATTATGACAAAGATCAGAATTATCAGTTAGCGAGGTATTGAACTGAATTGTACATTTGGCAGCAAAATCATGATATATGTCAAATTCTACGGCGAAAATTTCGCAAGTATCACGATTTCTCCGCAAAATTAGGCATTTCAAATTAATCGAAAAACAAGTAAATTTTAAATTAGGATTTATGGAATGCCAATTATTCAAATACAAACAATATCACTATGCTACCATTTCCGACCGTTCAAACATCCCTAAACAACGAAGGATTATAGACTGACAACGAAATGACATAATTGAAAATAAATAAATTTCAAGATTGTACCGACAGCACGAACATGGAATTTTGTTTAACGTCCAAGTTCCGGATAAGATATGACATAATGATTGATCTTCCGCCCACAATTCATAACTTTAGGACACCGCTTCCGGTGACGTAATATATATTCTGGAATATTCAGTATATAAGAGACACGATGAAACATCTCAAAAATAATTTGGCTGTATATGAAAGATGCCTTTATCACATTTTTGAACAAATGTCTAAAATGGTTCTAAAATGAGCAAAATTCACTTTATTTATGTATTTTTTTGAACAGACTGGCAGGATGCCAAATGATCTGCTACCCAGACACTAGGGGTGAACAAAATCGAATATCTTATGGTTTCAGAATCGAATAGAATAATTTTCTCGAATCGAATACTCGAATCTGAAGTCGTATAATAAACAGACAAAGACATCTTCTATCAGCATAAAATTTAAGTCAAAATTCATGCATAATCATGAAAAAAAAAATAGTATCATTTTGTTTCATCATTTCTAGAGAATTGTTAAAAAAATCGAATCGGATAATTTATGATTCGAATATTCCGGAATAACGGAATCGAATATTTTGGACAGCCCTACCAGACACCCGAAGAAAAAAAATTAGCAAATGGGCAATGTGGACTGCGGCTACAGGATTGAGAGCAACAAAACTGTAGAAATATTCAAAATCATGAATACTGCTATGAAAAAGCAGAGTTGATGGTTTCGAAGCTTTTTCGACCCTCCCAAGAAAATGACATGATCATTCCAGACAACCGAAGTAAACCAAGAATCTACCACTCTGGGAGAGAACCCATAAATCATCCTCGCCTTGCGGCATGTAAAAAAAGTATAAAATTCAATACCTGCAAACAGTCGACTAACGTAAAAATGTCAGAAAGCTTCCATGAAAAGAGCCTTGTAATGTGCGTACTAACCGTACCCTCATTACTAGAAATTTTGATACTATCGAAATACACATTCTGCTGTTACGCTGCACAGCTTTAGAAACAGAAGCGCTCGACAAATTATAATCGATCTTGGCACATAACGTTAAAATCGTCTTAGAATCACATGATGGCATTCATCGAACATGTGTCTGTGATGGATGAAGCGCCGAGGTTCAGTCCATTAGATGACCATTCTTGAGTATACTGAATATATGGAATAAAAATATTTAGCAGATACCGGTTTTCGACCTCGAGCATCTTCGACATATTCTCGCCGAAAAAGCAAGTTTCTAGTATTTGATATTCAAAAAAAAAGATGACGAAACTTGGTGATTTAATGATAAAAAATATTATATTTACAAAACTGCAGAATCGTTACCTTTCAGGTGCATCTCGAATCGTCCTTATAACGTATACATAGCATTTTTATTTCACATGTTACTTTTGTTTTTTTTTCACGATATGCGCATTTTTGAGACTGAACCGTGTATTGGGACAGATGTCACGACCCCGGCGTAGTTCAATCATTTGTCTCGACATGCTAGACACGCCGCGTCTCAAACGATTAAACTCACTCGGAAGTTTTACTTTTACAAGAATGAGCCACTGATGGACTAGTGACTCAGACTTCACAAAATTGGAATAACTTTCTGAAAGCATTCTGAACTCTTCAAGATGTTTGAAATGGACGCTTGTCTACTGATTACAGGCGTGGCCAAAATCGAACCTTTTTTGATTACGGAATCGAACCGAATAATTTTTGCCAATTAAATCAAATACCAATATTCGAATCGTAGTTACTAATAAACAAAGTCATCTAAAATAAGAAAAAAAACTGTAAAACACCCCAAAAATTACACATATTTTCTCCATATACATTTTTGATTCTGTTTGATTTCGGAAGTACTAGAAAAATCGAATCGAAGAATCATTGCGGAATCACGAATGTGTCAGCTCATTAAAAACGGCCAAAATACTGATATATTCCTTAACAAACTGTCAAATATTAAAAGGGGTAAGATTCAGATAATAATTATCGCCTCGAGTTCGGCGTTTTGTCCAGACAATACGTCATTAAAAAGCGCTTCTGGGTTAAGGAACCGGAAATAATTTTTTTCGTTTTTTTTTGTGACAACTTTTATAATTTCTGTCTAAAACATTTATTTGGCACAGGAATAGGGTACAAAATAGATTATGCCTCGATACATTTTTGGGATTACAGTAATGTATCCACAAAATAGGATAAGGGGTGTCTTTAGCCGAAATGTTGGGAATTATACAATTCTGTTGGAAAGTAATTTCGTTTTTCAATTGGTCAATTAAACAGTTAAAAATTGGTTCCTCAATTGATTTCACTGGAAAATGAGCAAAATATGGTCAAATATCAGTAATTTCGTTTGTCTGACGTATAGAAACATTATACCATTCATATAGTGAATTCCGAACACCTTTTAAACTAAACTACCCTGTCCGTCTAGAAATAGCCGCTGGTACAGGGCGTTGGTGGATCACCCACTCCAAGAAGTGGCAACAAAAAAACCTAATTAGAATATTTAAATGTACATGCCGCTTTTTATGTCACTAACACTCTCCAATCAAGCCCGCGATCTAAGAAGGCATAGATTCGATTTCGCCGAATTCAAATACTCTGAGTATTTTTCCAGAGTATTTTTCCAGATATAACCGAACCGCACCTCACGATAATACATTGCACAAGTCCGAATTTTGTCTTTGCATACAAAGTCGAAAAATTTTACTCCTGTACGCGGGCTTTGTAAAGTATGAGTCACTGATGGATCGCGCCGTTGAGGCGCAATCCAACCGTGGCTGATGCGTAACAAAATAGTATTTATCGGGGATTTAAACATTCCATAATTCTCAAGCCTTCACAGTGCATGACAATAGAAGAGCCATTACATTACTCATGGGAAGGTCCTAACAGACAACGAACACCTGAGTAATCCTGGGGGACAATATTATATCTCGAACGAAAACTATTGAACTAATTCGTTAATATAATGAAAAACAATGTTAAAAAATCAAGCGTTTTCACGGAAATTCCAACATAACTATGTACTGCGGACAGATCTATCCAGATCATGAAGTAGGTTGCTAACGGATCGCGCCCCCGAGCGGTCCATTTTTGATCTATGCATGACAAGACAAAATTTCCAGTAGGGAAGCGCTGAATTCAAAAAAGATTAACGCTTGAGTTAAAAATCCTTGAACTCGACAGGCTTACTCGCCTTGGCTCTTCAAGTAAGGAATTTCATATTTTCAAGTATGTGTCAAAGATGGACCGCGCATCAGCGTCACATAGGAGGTCCGGTCCATGGCTGGTGTAATAAATAAACGTACTTGAAACATTCTTCAAAATGAAATTAAATTTACGAATTCTTCAGTATTGTACTTACGTGATAAACAAGACGTTATCCTGTCCAAACTGGCGGGAGCCGGTGCCAATTAGTGACCAATGCAGCGATAACGGGCTGGCATTTGTGAAGATTAAATTACCCTAGGGGTTACCTGGCTTTTGAACTTTATAACACTATTAACTCTAGACCCCTAACACCTGTTGACCAAATAACATAGAAGATTAGTGGTGTGAAAACGTCTGCACTGAATAAAGTGCAATAAATGAAAGTTTTTTTTCAACCCCCATAGTAGCGTTGCGCTTTAGGATTACTTTAGAATTCGGCTCAGGATATCAGAAATAATTTATGTTACAGGTACTCGTGGACCTCTTACTCCTAGAAAATTATATGACATATTCATAAAAAAAAAAAACATTGAGGCATCATTCAGTATCATTCTTTCGGTTAAACCAGGGATGGTGAAATCATCATTGCATTACGGATTAGGTAAGGTGGTGGACATGAATTTATAAACTAAACGGACCTGACAAGGCTTGTACTCGAAACCTCTAACCTGATGTCAAACTTGTTAATGCTAAATCACTAGACTACCAGGCTCAAAATATTTAAAGTTCAATTGAATTCATATGAAGAAATAATAAATACATTCAACATTTATTATCTATATGTAGTTTAAGCAAGGTCAGAAAGAGAAATCCAAAGAAACCGACAAATACCGGAAAATCCATTTGAAATGGAAAACATCTAAAAACAGAACCGCTATAATGGAGTGAAGCGAGTGGTATCTGCCCAGGACGATGATAAATTCAACTACTAATGATCATAGCAAACTTACAATATATCACAACCGATAATGACAACACCTTTAACTAAAAGTACATTCTCCAGTCGATGTTTACCAGACAAAAATTTTAGCAATGTGTCGATATTTTAATAATTAAATAATATTTGTTTTTCAAGTTTTGGTTTAAAAATCCAAAACCTTTCATAAAATACCCAGGGGCTATGATGAGGAATCTGTGGCATTACGTCATCTGACAAGCATAATCTGACAAGCAAGTATAATTATATTACTGTACTTGGCATGAATTGATCTTTGTATGGATGTACAAAGCAAACAGGAATTCAGATTTGTCAAGTATGAGTCACAGATGGGCCGCACGCCAACGGCGTGATCCATCAGTGACTCATACTTTGATAAACTTGATTTGATTTTTTATTCACTGGGGACCGGGATATGAGAAAACCAGGGAATTTAGTCTGTGTTATTTTCATGGAAAATTGATCGATTCAAAAAACCACTTCGAAAAATATCTCCTAATAAGCAAAACCAGGGAAACTGTTTTTTTTTTTTTTTTATTCTCGTGAATAATACACCAAGGTTCAACGAAAACAAAGTCATTATATACAAAACATTAAATGGAAAAAATTCAAAGTTCTTGTTTTGTCGGTAAGAAAGGAAATGTGTCACATTGGTAAACATTAATATCATGTATCATTTTTCATGGTATATATATCGAATTCAACTCGCTGATACACAACATATTCAAAAATCAAAAATATCAAGCAAAAGGGATCATTTAGCCGTATCAAGGTATATAAAGTTGAGCCTCGAATCGAACATAACATTTTTAAAATACAGTTTTTTTCAATTGGAAATATTTTAACTATCACAGAATTCAATTTCCTAGTATCCACAAATTTTCGATTACCGCCATGGAAATAAGTAATTCAGATTTGAGAAACGACACCACGTTTTTGATTACGGCATTACCAATTATGTTATTCTAAATGAATTTGCAGTTTCTTATTTCTCAATCAAAAAATAACCTGAATTATATTTTTGCCAATCGTGCGCTATCGAACTGGCGCGATGCATCTGATTTTCTGAGGCTTATGATTTACAAAATAAACGCTGAATGATCGATCACAGTATCTCGCGGGTCAATTTTGCCAGTTTATTATACTGCGGTAAATTGGTTGTCGTGAAAATGTAATTTGGAGTTGTAATCCGTGTTATTGACCAATTCATCCAGCAATTGGAGATGTGAAGGGTAGTAATCGGCATAAATTGGCGTTATTAAAGCTAGTAATGGCAGCGCTTAATTTCATAGCTTTTCTTTATCGGGAATGACGATTGGTTTAACGCACATAGACGGGTATGGACCACGGACACACCGCGTCTGTCATGCGTTATTACTTGCCCCACCAATCAAGATGGTTTTAATTTTTTTACTTTGACGTAATGACAATTCTATTTCACGATTTTCTTACCATACATATAATATTATGCAAAATATCGATATTTGGGAATGCGCTATAGAAATCGACATAAATTGATACAACGCTGGATGGGCCGATGCTCAAAAAGCACAGAGTCCGATTATTTGAAATTTGTAAAGTATATTCTAAAATATTTCGAGCATACATCGAAACTACGTCATGGAGCACCCACTAACAACCTTCAAACAAGCGCGAATCGTATATACTGTGACAAAACTAGAGTGAATTGACTGGTCATTTTCAGTAATTGTATATTTCTGAAATCCTAAATCACCTTGCTGATGAGATTTATGCCTATTGCTGGCGAGTATGCCTTGTTGACGAACCTCACTTAGTCGGTGCGTTCTATCAACAGGCCATAATCGTCCTAAAGAGCCGGTTTTAAAGTTTGATTTCAATATTGCAAAGCAAAAAAACTGTCAGAGAGCAGGATTTTACTGTATTTTTGTAACAGCTCATCTATCACAATGAGAAAATTAATGAAGTGGAATAAATGGCTATTTTTCCTATAGTACCGTACTGTAAATTTATATTGAGCAAAATTCCGGAATGAATGTGAAAGTTCAAAATACTTTCTTCAAAACTTTCATACTAGAAAACGAGCAGCGAATACATTCTTACCTTGATTATAGCATTACAGATCATGAAGGGAAAAAACCAAATTTCACAACCCGATTTACTAACTCAATCGGAGATAAGTGTCATTTTATCAAGCCTGGGCCATTGATGAACCGCGCCTTGGCAGCCCGATAGATCAGTGACGCATATTAAAAAAAAACATGTCTCACTCGGTCAAGTTCATTCAACCTCACAACTATTGACTTCAAATCACTAATCCTTCATGTACACGATACTACTTCACGAATGTTGTTTTAAATTACATAAGCCAGATTCAGGAAATCCGACACAGTTAAAAACTTCTAGATTTTTCTTCGATTTAAACGCCGATGGCTAGGAGATATCGGGTTACCCGCAGAAGTATTGCTCTTTTGGTTGAAAAATATGCGAACAAGCCGCATATAGCTTCCAAATCGGAAAATCCAAATCACGGATCTAACTTGACCAAGGATACAAAATGGATATAATATACACCACAACCCTCAAATCAAAATAGACATAAATTGCGGTCAACTTAAGAGCATTATTGTCGGCTTTAACACTAAAATAATAAAACAAAATCACACTTAAAATAGTAATAACATACGACCCTAGATCCTTATCCATGTGAACACGGAAACAATTTTGGACTAATTTTACCGTTTTTTACGAAACTTTCTACTGGAAAATTTAATTTCCTAATTTAAGAACGGCGATCATCTCAGAAACACTAAGTTCACTATTAGATGTCCCCAACATAAAAATATGGTCCTCTCATTAATATTAGGCATTTTTAATGTGTTGCCATTGCCAGAGGAGATACCAGATACTAACATAGAGTGTCAGACCTCCATGATGTATTCTGCTTAGTGCGCAGTTGGCAGTTGATTTGAAAAAAAAAATTAAAATGTGAATACAAACTGCTTTGGCGCAATTCACAAGAAAAATAAAACGAAAAAATACACGAGACTACAAAAATCGTTAGACAAAAAAAACATATTTGAGGTGAAACACAGATACA
Organism: Styela plicata; assembly: GCA_963675895.2. Classification (NCBI taxonomy): domain Eukaryota; kingdom Metazoa; phylum Chordata; class Ascidiacea; order Stolidobranchia; family Styelidae; genus Styela; species Styela plicata. Next base: position 14,512,996 of record OZ023142.1, on the reverse strand, counting down.
CAAAACCTTTGAATCGTAGTCCCAGTTCAGTCAAGAGACTCGGACTGTTCTCAATAAAAGTTATGGTTCAAACAAACTCGACAAAATCTTTCTAGCCTAAAGACTATTCATAATAATCAATTTCACAATAATTCGACTGAAACAAACGCATATCATCTAAACTAATACTGAATGAAAGAGGCTAATAGAGAAATGAAATTCCTCACACATTATATCAATAACATCATTCACTGAATCGTTTCTGTCTAAAAAGCTAGCTAGTACTAATCCTCGGAAAGCAATCCAGATAATCGTTTCCGAAAATGCTTCTGATAAACTTTTCCACATAAAATACGTACGCCGAATCGTGTATGTTAGCACGCCTCCCAACGCCGATATTTTATTTATTCACTATGGAGATTTTGCAAGGCATGGGCCAAAGATGAACAGAGCTTGAAAGACTCTGTTCATCTTTGACCCATGCGTGGCAGAATATACCCAGCTGTGAACTTGACTGTTTCTAAATAAATCTTATCCAGCCGGCAAATTTTAACTTTCGTCTCTGAGCAGGCGATTTCGCTTTGTCTTAACATGCAATTACCTACTCTGACACGGGCGGTGTATTTCCTTCTTGGCATTGGCGAAAGAACAATAGGTTAGCCAGATTTATTTCCTAGTATAAAGCAAAGCAGCCGTCAATCGCCCCACGGCTATTTGTAACATGCTCCCTGACATGTTTTGTGTTTTATGCTAGATAATGCTGGACTGGTGAAATTCGAAGAAAACAAAGGGGATTAAAGAGAGTGTCTGTTGGATACAAGGTCTTAAATGTATGAGAAAAAACGCGGAATGAAAGTTCTCACGTATTAGGATGAAAACAGACTGGGGGACGTCATCATAGCACGATGACCCAATATCGGTTAAGTTTAGGCAATTGGTTAGTAATTTATCTGAAAGCTGGACTTGAAATTATGATCATTTTGTACTATATTCTAGTCGAAGTTTCGTGAAAAAAAGCAATCTCATTTTTTCTTCGTACTAAAAATCAACGAAATATTTTTTTTATTTCTTTCGAGTACCTCAACAAGCCGCAATCCCATATCGACCATTTCGGACAGAGACAACATGAAAATATTAAAAGGACGAAATTAGTATTTTGATCCCACATGTTGTTACAACCTGCCTTGAATGGCAGACTGGTTGGCAACACATTAGCAAGAATCAATAATAAGGCCCTGTCCGGTGAAAGGTAGGAAACCGAAGGAGTCACTTACTCGTTAAATAATGTAATGCAAGTTTTACTATCCGATTGTTACTTACCGTTACATGCTACTATCTGGTTGTTCATTTGCCTAGATGAACTGAGATATTATCTCTCAACTCAGATAATGCATAAAACGTATCAGCGATATTTCAGTTCCCCAAAACCCTTATTTCAAGGACTCCACCACACATTGTGAACGAATGCAATTCTACCGAAGAAAGGAAATGGGTACGAGAATCTCTTAATAATCCGGAACTGAATAGTCCAAATAACCCCAAATTATGGACAATTTACGGGCACCCCCACATTGTGACGGCAGGATAAATCTCATTACATAAAATTACAGAAATTTCTTATTGTTGCTCAAACTACAGAAGATTAAAAAACGGGAATGGGGATATATTTTATAAAAAATTATAAAATTGACTGTTTGAGAAGTTATTAAATTGGACATGCATACAATTAATTTATGATTTCCATAACAAATAATTTGCGTACTTGGAAAGCCTTATATTCTAAAATTGTTATTGAGTTATTGAGTAAAATTTAATAAGGTGCATGATTTCTATGCTCAGCCAATTCTACTGAACATTTTTTTAATAAAATCAAATCAAAATTGAAACCAGTACGGTAATTTTATTCTGATGAGTATAGGCCCCGGATAGACCGTACCTTTGTGGTGCGATCCATCAGCGAACAATACTTGGCAAAATACCATTTGACAGCATGTGCGCTATCAAGGTTTCTAGCTATTGAAAATTGGTTATAAAGTTAATAGAAAGCTATCTATGCCATCGTTATATTCGATTTTCTTTAATTTGGTCATTAGTGAAGCACAAGCCATAATATCGGGATAAGGTATGATTCCTGATGGGAAGACAATAATTTTAGTGGGAATAAAAACCTTGTTACGATATGGAATTTAATAAAAAAAAGTTAAAAAAACATGCTGGAAATCATAACACATCGTCAAAACGAGTTCTGTATACATAGTTCGACGCCAACGAAAAAATGTGGAAAACATTTCAAAAGTTTTTTTATTCTTTGCTAAATTTTTTATTCCGCAGATTTAGAATTGCTTAAGGGAAAAGATTTAATAAAGTGGAGAGTACAGTCAGAAATTGGACAAATATTTCTCCGCCATGTGTTCCGTTTCGGTGTAACTCAAGATCACAAAATATTCGCATGAACGCAGATTGCCGGCCGGCTTTGTAAAACTGGGAAAATATTTTAGTACCTCATGCCAGAAATTCTGTGCGGAATTTAATTAAACTTCTGTCGAATTTAATCGTGTAGAAGCCGTAAACATTGAGAAAATAAAGCGACGGAAACCACTGATAAAAATTAATAAGGCCACAAATGTACAATTGAAAATCCACGTGGGTGGTTGTAATGCGCTATTACTGTAATATGCTGTAACCAAATCAGAAATTTTATTTTGTCAAGCATGAGACACTGATGGTTCGCGCGGCTTGGCAGCGCGATCCATCAGTGACCCATGCTTGACAGAACTTGTTGGGCAAAAGATTTCAGACTGGGAATAGTCTGAAGTGAATGAGATTTTTAAAATTCAATATAATTGATAATAAGTCCATTCCACGAACCCCGTCCAAATTTAACCTGGAATAATCACATTATTATTATTACAGGAGCAATCCATTCGATTTAATGAAATGTTCAGGTTACACAACAAAAACCATTCAACACTTCATTAAGTCCGAAAATTCTGCAAGAACATGTTTTGGTAAGTATGGGCCATTGATGGAACACGCCGCAAAGGCGTGATCTATCTGTGGCGCATGCTTGGCAAAATAAGGTTTCTGACTGTGTTCGCGAATCTATATTTAAGACAAATTACGCAATCATATTTTGAATTCGTGCAAAACAGTCTATAGTACAAAATAATCAATAAATGGTGTATGTTTTTTAATATTGCATTCATTCCGGTCAAGAGTTAATTTAATAACCACTCCGGACTTATATTTGGCGAGATATTTTTATTTCAAAACAGACAACGCGATCAGAAAATATATATTGACAAGCACGAGCCGCAGTAGGGACGCGTCGTGGAGTTCCGAGACATTTTTTTGTTGTGATTTCAGTTTCGTGAATAAGTCAACCGAAGACGCAAATTTTGCCCAGACGTATGCAATGCCTGGGCTTGCCAACAGAATATTACTTTTGTGATATAGTTTTCAAAATTGGTAAGAAAATTTGTGAAGCAACGTGACAGAGTACAAAATACACGTGAATTTGAACACTCTTTTGTTAAGTTACATGACCGAAGCTTGTTCGAATCTAACACGTATGCGAATCGATTCGAACTTTGAATCTAAAATTGGCATCCCCGCTGACAACAGTAATTTGTGCATCACTTTGTCTGCAAGAAAATCCTAAGGCCTGATCAAAGAATGTCCGTATGGCCACAATAAAGACTATAATTATTCCTACAATTTTAGTTCTTCTAAAAAACAACTGAATAGTGAACAATTACACATACTAATTACTGCAAGTAACGCCATGATCAGATGAAAAGTCGCAAAGTATCGGTAGTAGTATTGGCAACTCCATCAGATCGTGGTTCTTCCGTTTTGAAGTGACAAATGTTGAAGAAGATTAATTTTCAATTCAATTTCAAAAACTTTTTTCAAATCGATTTTCAATATTCCTACTGAGTTGAATGTGATATATATTAAACATGTTTTTAGAAAATATTATTAAAATTCCGCAGTAAAATTCTGAGATACTCAAGATTGCAAAGCAATATCAAATTGACCGCGACACTTATCTCTGAGGAAAAATGATCGAAATCATTGACGCATGTACAACGTTTCCTTTCCAGGTCAAATGTTTTACATGTACCTAACATTAACAAAATTATCCGGACACCCTCATTGTCCACACATGGCCCATTATTGATTGACCACAGCTTGGTGTTGCGTTATTCAAAATATCCATACCGTACCAAAATAAAATGCAATTCGTATTAAAAAATCAATGCTTCAACTATGAACTGATATTTGGATAAAACAAAAAAAATACGAAGCGTATTATTAGCATTTAACCATGCATGTACCTTTGATGCCTGGGATTGTACACTAGAAAGTTTATTACGTCATGCGTGGGCCACATGTTCCAATCAAAAATTTATGTAAATCGTGCAATTCTCAGAGCTAAGGTCGGGATCAAATAAGTGTATCAGGTACACTTAAAATGCCAATGATCCGATTCTTGTAATAGGCAAGCTAGAATGCAAACAACAACCAGACTTCGCCTGTACAGTCAAACACACCTCACATAATATTGTGTTGAATTTTCATGGTTTCATAATTGCTGAAAACATAACTAACTAACTACCAAACAGTAACATAATCATGAATTTCATTTTTCGAAGCGTGAGCCAAAGATGAACCGTGCCTCATCGTCACGATCCATTAATGGCTCATGCCTAGCAGAGCATGTTAGCACAAAATTTAATTAACTGGGAATATCTAAACTCGCCCATTCATTCTAACCCAACAACACAAAATTCAATCCGACTTAGGCAAAAACTTAGACTGTCTAAATACTACAAAAAGCTTTCCATCACGACACAGCTGTTAATAGGCAATATCTAGACTTGGAATACCACAATAAAAAAAAATGATATTGATCAATAAAAATGTGTATTTATAGATTGATGGCCATTTATCACATTTTCATATATATAAATTTAGCAGAAAAGATAAAGCAAAACGTGTTTTAATTTGTAATATCTTCAGAATGGACCGACTTAGCTATGCTGTACTCAGACTCTCCTGGAGAAGAAGCCTCCAAAGACTGCCCATCAAACAAAAAATGTATATAACAAACTGACAGCAATTTTCAGAAATATTTGAAATATACTGTACTTATTTTTCTGGAAATGAAACAATATGAATTTGTACAAAAAAGTTCAAAATTAGTAAACACTGCTCTGACTATTTGAATATAAACGATTTCGACATCTTCAGTCCCATTCGAAAAATCAAAAGACTTGACCGTGACACTCAAAAGAGAGCAGAATTCGTCACCTTGGCCCTTTATGATATTATACCCACGGTCTAAAGCTGTCATGAACAGAGCAAATTCAAAAACTATCGGTAGGTACTGATTAGGAATTTAAACATTAGGAACATTAGGAATTTAAACTCTGAACTCCATTTTTCTTAGTAAGAATCAATTTAAACTGGTTCAATCATATCTTCTGATAACAATACACATTTATCTTGAAATGGCGATGTAGTTACAGATAGCGTCTTACTGCCTCCATAATGTCTAAAATATTTCACACCATATTGCTATTCTCTGCCTGTGCTATTCAATAAATATTCTGTATTCCTAAGCTTCAATAGACGATCCAGCACATGGTCAAGTATACACAGTATAATTGTGAATACAGTATTTAATACCCCCTGAATTGTGAATAATTCATGTCAATACACAACCAGAACAAGCACATTATAGAAAGGGAGTGATACCAATATCCAATCAACCTATATTTCTTTATCTCACGTTTTTTTCAAGTATGGTCCATCTATTGCTCATACACGACAAAGGTCAATTTTTATTAGGCAGTCGAAAAGCATTCCTCAAAAATCTACCATAATCTCTATAACATATCAAGAATAGAACTATGAGCGACCAGCGTTGGATTAGCGCTGACAAACCCATTCAGTAACTTCGAGACATCTGTAGACAATGCAATTTGTAAAAATAAACTAAACGGAAAAATTTCCAGGTATTGATCATTGATTGCCAAGGGCATCTAAAAATAGAACATTACTATTTTTAGGTCAAATTTCCAACAAAATATTATTCTTGGAATAAAAAATGGTCGAAATTTTGAAGGCGTTAATCCAAGTATGGTTAACTAATAAACTAGGCCAAAGAGAGAAAGTCCTTCCAAGGCTAAGAAGTTATCAAATAGTCCCTCCTCCCACTTTTATACTAAAGAATTGATGACATAATGTCTAACCAACCCAGAGGGTATGTACTACTACTATGCAGCAAATGTGTGAAGTGAAATGTATGCACAATATGATCAATGTATTTATATTTAATGAATGTCTGAAACCCCTCTCACTTTCAATAAACACACTATATTAGTATGATATTGATGTTTCTTTCTCATAAATAAAGGTTAAGGAAATCATAACATTTTGTCAAGGAAACAGGAATCTTTCATCATATTTATGAATGAGGTCATATAAGAAATATTGATACTGAGGTAATTTTGAAATGACATAATCTCCTAAATTCCAAGCAACCATAGCAATGGGCGACAAAATTTTATTATCCAGAGTCTCAGTTCCTCAAATTGAAAAAGGCTAAAAACAAAAATGTAACTCTAGAATCTGAAAATGTCATCTGAACTTATTGTGTGCGATTGCTTCTAGTGCTGAGCGCCATCGGTAACTATTGGTTATGAGTTTCTAAAAATACTGTATCACTTCAATCTTCTCATTACAGGTTTGCCACAATATCAGAATTTCTTTGCATATTGCTCAAAATAGTGACAGATTGATGCAATATTACACCAAGTACTGACAAAAGAAGGCAATCACACATATTTATACGATTTATAAGAACTTTTGTAATGCCATGAAACAAGAATTCGCCCACTTTTGAGATTTCTTAATATGTAACTTGTACTTTAATTAGGGCGTATCTCGTGCAAATGTTTGAAAGTCCATGCTAACAGCATGTTTTCAAATAACAAGATATACCAGTACCTAATACCGACATTTTGGCGGCGATGTGCCGACAAAATATAATTCATACGAAGTCTCTTGCTCTCGATTAAATACGTATTTTGAGTCTACTTCTGCAAACAACTTCTTCAAAAAATATAGAAAAACAAACCTGTAATGCACCAACCGATCCAGCTTCAATATATTCAGACATCAGTTTATGATCAAGCAGAAACATTCCATACTTTTCATGAAATAATCCATAATTAAGAGGGTCATGGAATTTCTAGTGTGATAATAATAAAAAAGTGTTAAAAATTTTATCGAAATATTTTAAACAAATAAATCGTGTCAATTATTGACAAGAGACAAAAAGAGACTAACTGCAACAGCATTGTGTTCACATCAAAAAAATATTGTTTTGCTGATAGTATGTACTAAGCATTATAAGCCCTCACTGAATAAAAATGATTTTGTTGTAGAATATTTCAAATTTCCTTCTAAATTCCAAAAGAGATCATAAATTCTCCAAAATCATGTTTTTAATTCAGTTGAAAATGAAACAAAAACGCTGATGTCAACGCTGATGTGCGTCGCACATTGTACGGTAATTATAAACATAAAGTAAATGTCTCAGTTTGACAACCATGTTTGTTTATTATGGGTGAGATTCCAAACCAATGTCATCTAGATATTTGAAATTTTTGTTACTGTTGCTAGGATACAATGCAACAATAATATACTACCTTGGCAAGAGATTGAATGATCCGTTGTTTTGCCGTCCATACTGTTTCTGTGATCTTCAGTTGCATACATTTCTGAAAATACAAGAGATGTCACTAATTCTGCTATAATGGCAATGGCAGTAGCCTATACAAATATAATAGATTACAAATATAATAGATTTTGCTCTCTATGATAACTGCATACTGCAATCCAGAGACTTGAAATTATTAGTGAAAGTGATGTAACACAGCCTCTGATATACATGGCATAATAAAGATGTAATATCCGAAATATTCTGGAATTCAAATTAAAAATAATTTTTGTTTTTTGATTATTCCTAAACTGATTCATTTTGCAGTAAAATCATGATATATGACAAATTTTGTGTTGATATAATTTTGAATATGATATGAAATATGAAATTTGATATATATCTTTACTTTGCTGCAAAATGGGCCAAATATTAATAATTTCGTGTATCTGAATTTTTGAATCATTATTCTATTCATCAAGATTTTGAATATCATTGAAACTGAACTATGAGGACATACCTATATTACAAAACCAACATAATCCTAATAGGCCATGAAAAATCAAAACCTTCAAAAAAATCAAACCAAATTTATCAGCCATATCAATCTGCTATGAAGTACCAAGTATTCAATGGAACAATGACTTTTTTTACTGACCGTTAATTTTTGTTCAGGAATTGTGATTTTAGCGATAACATATAAACTCCTATCCTCCTCCGTTATTTCAAGTGACGAAGTCGAAATGGATGATACTGTGGAAGTTCCACTTGTTGATATTGTGTCTTCTTTCTGGATCGGCTGAATTGGGAAAAGTAAATAATTCTCTTAAATTGAAGTGTGGTATGATTATAGGTGGTGAACCAAATAGACAAAAAGATAGGCAAAAATATTGCACATTTGCCAAGTTTCCTTCTGATGGAACCCATCTTCTTCAGGTGTCTGCATAGCAGATTAGCTGGCTTTCTGCCAGTCTACTAGAGCAAATCAAAGTTCTAATTGCAAACGATATACATATACATACATACACTGTCCAAGACATACCAAATCTATGGTTATAAGATTTCAGAATCATAAATCAAGTTTGTAACATATTCGTGAAGCTGGATTATAAATTAAAACCACACCTCCATCAATAAACACACACATTACTATGGTTGGAAGCAGTAATCTATCATTACTTGAAATTGTGTTTACTTTGTCTGGAGAGGGCTTCATACTCAAAAGTGAATATTTAAATAACACCCAAATGTCAATAAAACCACAACCATAGTCAGGGATTTACCATTTAATAACGGTGGAAATGGGATTATGAAACCATGATCTGTCTGTGGCTCATGCTTAATACAAATATGATCGAGAGTAATGAAGAAAGGAGATGGTTGAATAGACCAGAGCAAAAGCGTAACAAATATTTTGTTACATTCCTAACTATTGAACAAAACTTGTCAGAAGAAAACAAAATAGCAATGTGAATGTTGACAAGGTGGAACTGGCGATGTATGCAGAAGACGACAAAGAATGAATAAGATTCATACAGAAAAACAGAAACATGAGAATGAAAAAATTACCCTAAAAAAATTACAAAGATGTAATCTCTATATATCAGAAATTTACGAAAAATTTCAAAAAATACAAAAACAAAGGTCTATAGTAGCAGACTAGGCAGTGATCGAAAAAGAGTTTCACAACTTACCACTTCAAATTCTTCATCTGAAGATTCACTTTCTGAGAGAGAATCACACGATTCATCATCAGAGGAAAATAACCTGTAAAAGAAAATGTAACTATTTCCGCCATTCTCAGCACCAAACTGGCATACCAGCAACATAGGTGCAGGGGTGAAAGTCGATGACATCAGAAGCCAATTTATCAAAAAAGCAATATTTTATGATAAATAACTAGTATTTCAAATCGATTTTAATAAATTTATTTGTATTTTTGTGCAAGTAAACATCACATAGTTTTATCATCTAGGGTATATGTGTTGCATCATTTTATGAACGTAATTTTTATGACATATTATTGAAAAATGTTATTGATTTTCTCATTCCTATTTTTCAAACAGAATAGTTTTGACAATAAACCTGTGTAAGGTTTTTTTGTGTCCAAATGCACATTGCAGACTAGAGTAATGCCAGCTACATGGTCCCCGAATAAAATGGTTCCCACCGGAAAAAATAACAAACGAAGTCATTTCATTCATTGCTATGTGCATAAAAATTACACTAAAATCTCAACTAAGAAGAGCACTCAGAAGAAAACAAGATTCTGTCACTATGATTAGTTACATACCTGATGACTGGCTTTCTTGTTGGTTCTCTCAGCAGCATCAAATTCTTGAGCTTAGTAGTTCCACTTAATGTTCCCATTTTATTTTCAGTATTATTATTATTCATATTCTTATTTGTCATAAACTGAGGTTTTGCAGGAATAGGCGGCCGATCATCTCTGGAAATCAAATTAAAAGCAAGCTATAAAGTATATAAAAACACAATATTAACCAAAGTATGGTTTCAACGAAATATTTCTAACTGAAGGAATACCCTGAATATACTTGTGAATCAAAATCAGGCATTTATCTCATATCAATAAAATGTTTTATCAATGGCCCATGCTTGATGAAAACAATCATATGAGATCATGACAAACAACAGATGATTGATGTATGTGCTCAGTTATAAAATTACTATTATCGTTTGAAGGATTGCACATCATCATGGGGGCTCAGTTCTTCTATGGCCCATGCATGAAAACATCCCAATAGGGTTAGAAAGAATACCCATGAAATATGTGAAAAAGAGATCTGGTTGTCCCATAAAATTCTAAAATTATCTTTTCTTGCTCCTGCATATTATCATAAAAAACCTCAACATTTCAAACCCACCTCAAAAACCTGTTCAAAATCATATTTAACAAAACGTACCAATCCTGAATCGGTCTAGCCTCGTTAATACAGTAGGGCACACTTACCATTTTAGAATACACTAATGTCTGGTTAATGAAACGCAATCAAGCAATAATAATAATTAGAACTGATCTTGATATGTTTGAAAAGGGCAAATTGATGACATAATTGAGCATTGATAATGTCAAACAAATATAATCTTTTCTCATGCTTGCTATTACTGTGAAACATCAAAATGTCAATAAAACGGGAGATTATTAGGCCATGCCAAGATTCTGCCAAAGATACAAGATGATATCTCATTATCTGGATTCTAAAAGTTTGCATTCCGGGCACAAGGATATTGAAGAATGTTATTTGCAAACTAAAATAATATACAGTAAAATATCAAAATCAGATAATCACACATAATATCATGAATATATTATTAGTTTAAAAATAACAAAATTTGATGTGAATTATAATTTCGCAGAAGATCATTCCCTGGGAATATTTTCCGCTAAAGATTAGTACATACTACTCTATTGCATCAGCATCAGAGATTCAAAGCATTTTTATAGGAGATTTTGAAAGAATTATAAATAGTATATTTATTATTTACCAAATTATACTTAAATACTTAACAGTAAATACTTCACATCTCTTTCAGTCAGTCATTCATTATTCAAACGAGCGAAACAACCTGGATACATCTCTTATACCAGCAGAATAACATGCCCCAATCTACTTGTTTGATAATTTTGACAGAATTAAAAAAGGATGTTAAAGAATAAGAAGTTTAAAATTCCAAAACTGAAAATTAAATAGGAATACCAAAACATCCAAACATATCCCTAGAATTTACTTATTAAATATTGGTAACCATACCAGACCCCTGTAAATAATATTACTAGTCAGCACTCACTTTTACTGTTCATCATAACTACCTAACAACTTCCCTACTAAAGCTTTCCATTAACAATAATGCCTATTGTGACAATTTAGAAGCTGTTAAGGCTTTTAACATACTCTACATAAATTGGCTAATTGCTTGGTCCATAAATTACCAACTGACAATATACTCTCTAACCCGAGGCAATGTACCTGATGACTACCGTACAATTTGGTTATTGTACCTGGCGGTAGCATTTTCGAAGTATAAAAAATTAATGGATTAATGGGGCGCAGAAATGAATCTCTCAAAATAGATAGTCACAGATGGGCAAAAGCATAAAACGCCAATTATCATTATTAATGAGCTGTTCAAAGAGCTAGGCCAAAATATGAAAATAAATGTTGAGATTGAGGCTTTTTCAGCTTCAGTACAATTTCAACAGTCTGTTCAAAGTCAAACGACGCTTCATGCTAAGGTGACAAAATCTTGATCTTCTTCATGTGCCTGAAACGTTCACGAATATTTTTTTGGATGATAAAAAGCTTCAAAACCATCACCACTGCTATTTCATATTTCACCTTAGTTACAATTTGGTTTCTACCATGCACTCAAGAAGAGACATTTTAATTTCTTAACAACAGCTATATCATATAAACCATGGTCAATTTGTTAAATTTTCTTCTTATTGAATCCATTTTCTTCAGTGTCTTGCGTAGCAAAGTAGCTAGCTGCCATTCTGCCAAACTGCTCCGTGTCTACAGTAGACTGAACATAACTCTATTCTGTTAATATTTGCAATGAATAAACACAATTCCAACTGTTGACACAATGATATTAAAATTGCGGTACCAGCTTCAAAATGAAATCACATTTAAAATTCAAAATTTTATTGTAATAAATATTTTATTGGCTTTTATATTACACAATTTCAAGACATATGATGGTTATGTTCGATACAAAAATATTTTCACAAGCCTTTTTCGGTCTGTCCTGAATCAAATTTTGAGGCACGTAAATATCTGAATACATACAACCCTACCCTACCACAGTATTGCAGACAAATTATATGAAACCAGCTTGTCATTTCTGTCTGACGCCCAACCACCAAATTTATTTGTCAAGTGTAGGCCAGACATGGACCATACCTCAAGGGTACAACCCTAACAATGACATGCGGTTCGAACCAAAATGTTCGTTCCTAAAAATTTCCTTAATAATAAGAGTGCTTATTGGTGTCTATTGACTATTGTTAATAAGCAAAGCACAGTATGTTTTTGTATACATTAAAAATCATTACCCAACTGCAGTCAATCAATAACAGTACTATTCTCTAAAATATTTACTGCCGAATGAGCAGCATGCATATACCACATATGAATATTTCACAACTAAACCCAGTTGATCTATGCGATAGCTTGTCTAAGATATCGTGTTACCTAACATTTTATGAATGACCTTTTTCGAACATATTTAAATGACGTAAAACAACTCTTCATAGAAATTATCATTAAAATAAACATTTTGTCAAAAAAATGTTAATGATAAATCTTTAGAATAAACCTGCACCAAAACATTAGTAAATAGCAAAAATTTACACAGAAACAGTATTACATAAACAATTCATAATTCAAGGTATTGGCAATTGAAACTTATGATAAAAATCAACATATTACGTCATAAATAATAACATTTTGTAAATGGTAGCAAGTTGAAAATAACCAATATTTTTTCATGCGAAATGTGACATACGAAAATGAAGATGATTGAGTTGAGAGTGATTAAAAAGAGAGAAAAATGCCAACCATAAAATCTAAAATTTTTTAGAACACTCATGAAAAATATTTTCCTCTTTCCATTAATTCCAACTGATCATCAAAAACAACGTGATAACGCAGCATATCCATATCCTTGGAATTTAATAAATGAAATGTGATTTATCTTAACCAACAAAACCGACAAAAAAATCAACATATTATTTTATAAAAAATAAATTTCAAACTCCATCCATACATTAAAAATCCCTAAATAAATTTGTTATATATTTGAAAGCTAAATATTCACCTTAATGGTTTCCTAGTATTGTCTTCTTTCTTCGCTACTTCAACATTAGCGAACTCAGCAGGTGGTGCAAGGACAGGTATATTGTCATTCATGAAAGTTTGGAACTTAGCAGGACTCCTGTCAACACTTAGTAAGTTTGTAGCAAGAGAATATTTCGTTTGATCAATCTGGCAACTGTCATCATCAGTTACATTATAACTTGAGAACATTTCATCACTTTTGTGTACGTTTTCAAACTGATAAGTTTGTAGTATGCTGTCAAACTTTCCTCAAGAGAATAGCAGTGTGGTACGAAGTCAATTGTTTAAATCACCAAAGGCGACGTAATAATAATTTGTTTTATTCCCAGTGCTAGTGTAATATTGCTGTGAAGAAATGTAAGAAAATTATTATATTTATTCGGTATGACTCACAGATGACCCACAACTCAGCCATTATTATTATCATATAGCTCAAATGAGGTTTTTTAACCCGAAATACCCGAAGATGACCCATTCTTTGAAATACATATCTCCTACAATTTCTATGAAATCACAATACCTAATGCAATACTTAAACTTTGGTTGTAACTAACAGCAACTCGCATGACAGAGAGCTTCTACAAGCTAAAGAAACAGCAACTGCATTGTCAAGAGAAAAGATTCCACAAAAAACTAAATCTCCATGGTAAAGTGTGGTGAGTGATATCTGCAAGAGAGCTACTACAAGCTAAAGAACCAGCAACTGCATTGTCAAGAGAAAAGATTCCACAAAAAACTAAATCTCCATGGTAAAGTGTGATATCTGCATGGGCGATGACAAAACCATCTACCACTAGATATAGAGCTGCTAAGACTGTGAAAGTCGAAGACCTATTGTCTCGAAACTTGATTTTGATATTAGCCATTATCTCCATTTACTTTTCAATACATGCAGTAACATGGAATATTTTCCATCACTAGATATAAAGAGTCCTCCATTTTTATGTCTCCCTATACTAGGTGGAAGAAATACAGAGTTATCCTATTCCATGATTTTTATGCTTCGACAGGTAATAATAAGACCAAACACTATGCGGAAGTCCGTAATAAATATTTCTACCAGCCATGGTAATTGCCAGTTTGCAGGCATGAGAATGTAGTATGGAAAAACTTATCAAGAAGTTAAGTAAATGCAAAATATAGTAATTAAATGCTTGATAGAAGTGGATATCCTCCAACGAACAAGCAATAAATATTGAAAACATGATGTCAAATATTGAAATGAAAAATAAAATCGATGGCACATAAATGAATTAAACCAAAACAATAACAGAAATACCATGATGTTTTCCACAAAATTACAAGTATATTGGTAAGGTTTCCTTAGCTCATAGCCTATCTTCTTTAGACAAAACAAGTTATCTAGTTTTGTTTGAACAGGTTAGGCTATGCCCTAGAGATCTAGGGGTGGGTATTTGTATTTTTGTAGAAAGAGGTCATCCTTTTTCAGTTCTTGACTTTGATACTATCCCATTCAAGCATCCTTGTGGCAAACAGCCACATACGGATCTGAAGCCACAAGTAAACAAACGTTTTACAGTTCACTTAACAATAGCCTGAAATCTCAAAACAATAAGAAATTGAACTATTCAGAAATGACAAACCCTATAGTATTGGGCTATGCGACTTCGAATGACAAGCAAACAAAAATACTCTCCAGTGAAGCACAACAAGCAGCATTCCAATATCATTAATAACCCTATTACTGATCATCTGAGTGCTCTCTGTGGTTCCCATTCAATGCCAATCAAGAACGAAAAGCCTATATTTGTTTACTAAATTGACAAGAATTGATTCATCAATGATAGCAGTATTTGTATTTCATATGAGTAAATATTAGGACATTGGTTTGTAAATAGGCCACTGAAGTTGGCCGGTAGAATATCTTAAAATTTATTCATTCTATAATTATCTACTATAAACATTATTTCAACAAATTCAAATGTACAACTAAATATGGATGATAGCTGCAAATAAAATACTATAAGAAGGTAGTACCGGTATGTGGATTTATTTTATGAAGTAATGATGGACTGAGCCAAACATACATGCTTCATAAAACTTAATTTTTGATTCAATTTAAAGTAATTTATTGAATATAGGTGACTTGGCAATTTTCCATGCCATTGATCTCTATGGATTGTAAGAGATGAGACGAAGTTCAAAAATCATTCTCTGAAGACCTCATTTAGGTTCAAACCATTTTTGCATATAGAAAGTTTTATAGTCTCTTCAACACATTCTGATTAGTGTCCAATCACCAATTGGACCGACCAATGTTCAACAGATTTCATCTCACAGAAATCTGTAATCGTGCCTAAAAGTTTTTTTGTCTCTATGTGCTACCACTTCCTGACTGTTCATGAGAAAGTATTCTATCTCACCATCGCAAGGTATAAATATAAATAAAACCACTCTAGCAGTTAACTCCTATTAATGGGAGCAAGAGTTAATAATACCCTCAGGTGATTTGCGGCTTACATCAACTGCAATAAAATTCAAGGTAGCAATTATCTCAAATTGGAGTAATCTGCAGTTCAAAATAAAAAATATGTTCTGCCCTGTAAACATTGAAATATTCATATATCATTGGCAAGAAATATTTTCACTCAAAAATTTTACTTCATCAAGTATGAGCCAGTGATGGATCACACCTCATCGGTGCGATCCATCAGTGGCTCATACTTGACAATACATATCATTTTGCAAAAACTGGGTTGTTTCATAATTTAAAGAAAGAGTTAACATGTATGCTGTATATTGTAATAATGCACTGAGCACAATACAAATTTAACTATTTGATGCCATCTGTGTATGATATGTTTTAATTGTTTTCGATAATAAAAGCAAAGATGCATTTAATTTTGGTATTGAATTATTAGATCAAATGCCTATATTCATATTAAAAACATTTCCCAATATGATCCTGCAAGAAATAATCGTAAAATTTTTAGGCTTTTATTAGAAACAAACAAGATGAATATGACTTCATAATTTCATGAAATTTCTGAAACAACATTGTTTTGTCCTTCATCATTAAATAATTAACTTCCAACATCGAATTATTTTTTACATGCTAAAGTAAAAACTTCAACTTTATTACTTTTACAATTTTGGCCCACATATTTTCACAAGCTAAATTCGCGAACTGAAGACAGCGTAATTCAAAAAAAATAAGGCGTTCCTAATAAAGCAATCAGTCGAATAATGGTATCTGCGCTCACACATTTTGTTTACAAGAGGCATTTTCTCTGCTATGTTGCACGACTTAGCTGAATTTTAGTCTCCATGTAACTGAATAATTTATTTGCTAACCCAAGATAAAGGCACTTCAAATTTCCTATTCCCATCAAGTCTAAACCTCACACAGGCTATATATAACTAATTGTCCTTTCCAAATCATCTAAACTAGAAACTACCCATATTTACGCAAATACTTGGCACAAAGCATAACCTGTAACATTGGAACTAAATATAGCACAGATGAGACTATCAGTACGAAACAATTATAAAGCTTCATTTCCGTAATATTGATCCAAATTCAACTCCATCATAAAAACCAATTATATCAAGCATGCACCAGAGATAGATTATGCCCAATGGCATAATCTATCTCTGCTCCATGCTTGATCGAGATTCATCAATATACACCAGACCAGGTGATAGCTGCTCTAACCATTTGGCAAGCCCAAAAATAATTATGCCTGAGCTATGCTATTAAATGAATCGTTCAGTCTGATAACGGCTAATTCGACACAATAGCATTACGGAAATTGTACACAAATAACGATTTCCTAACTATGCATGCTCATGTAGAATATAAATGGGTAATGTATAATCAAACGGGTCATACAAGTCTGCTATTACCGCTACCACTAACATATTATTTGGTACCCTGCCATTAAAAAGACTCGATAAAGTTGGCCAACATTGGCATTAAAAGTGCAAAATCCTGAATCCTGACATAAAGATGGACATCCGTTTCACATTTTCACAAGCAGAAAAAAAAGATGGAAGATAAAAATCTACAATACAATAGATTTTTTAGAAGACATGACATGATTGAAGTTTCGGGCATAAGTCCTGCACTATCGATGCGCATAATTTTTATAGGAATAAAAGTGTCCTGGCCTTTGAAAAAATGAATCGATTAAACAAAACTTTTCGCCACGTCCAGAATGAAATAGTACGGTTTAATAAAATCTCGCGCGTGCATTTTCGGTTTCCCATGGTTTCAACGCAAGACGAAAGTTGCTAATAAATAGAAGCTACAGAGCGCTCAACGACACACGAAAAAACTACAACTGACAGGACATTATCGAAAGAAGTCATAGCAATCCTCTCAGAATCGAAGCCCACCCGAAATCCCGAGGATTGGACGAGCTTAGCGAGGGACAAGAATACAGAACAGGCGCGGACGAAAATTCCCGGACAAAACCCCGTCGGTCATGCAATACGTCATTTTCGTTTATGCAAATATATTGGCACTTATCCGCCACCTACCGCAAATTCATCCGCTAAGGAGTACAAGTACAGCTCGTCGACCATGGCTGACGTCTCCGGTTTCAAAAAATTACTTAATCATTATCTCATAAGCACATTGTTCGCCTGGTGAACTCGGTGGGCATAACCAAAGTGACAATGTGGCAAAAGGCTGATGGAGGAATTCGTATAAAAAACGTTCAGATTATCTTCTCGTATAAATCATAACGAAGTGTATCAGATTTTCCCAAAGTATGGTAAATATTAAACTTTTGTTTGTTTATTATTGTTGGTAGATGGTAATGTGTATCGTACTATTATTTTATAGAGAACCTCAGAGTCTGTAATAAAGGTATTTAGTCATTCATTTATGGGTCGTGACCCAAATATGGCCCAAAACTATCGAACGAAACAAGTTTTTCAATGCTCTTACCCTTTTATCAAATTATTGCATCATAGCATTTTACTCGACTTCGTTACTTATAATCATTGAGTCATAAGCACTTTGTTCGCCTGGTAAGCTCGGTAGACATACTCGTAGTCAAGTATAATTTACAATTAGACAATTTGCACAAATAATGACATAACAATGAAAAAGAATAAAACAAACGATAACAAAGTTGACAAAAGGCAAATAGAGGGAATCGTACAAAAATCGAGGAGATTATCCTCGCTTAAATCACTAACGAATACGTCAGCGTTTTTCACAGTATGGGGCGCCATTCAAACAAGTTTCAATTTTTTCAACGCTCATTATTCACTAACTATTGCATCATAGCATTTTACTGGACTTCATAATCCTACTTAATCATTGAGTCATAAGCACTTCGTTCGCCTTGTAAGCTCAGTCCACATAGTCTTATTTTACAAGTAGACAATGTGCACAATAAATGACATAACGAAGAAAAAGAAAAGAATGAATGACAACATTGTTACAAAAGGCTATTGGAGAGAATCAGTATAATTGGAAGCACCCTTTTTTCGAATATATACATATATGGAGAGAATAACGGAGTAAAGCATGAGAAAGGCACGGACGAGGGGTTGTTTACATTTGTACTAGTAATGACTCTACGCGTCCGTATGCTGGTACAAGAAATGGGGAGGTTATGAATTCTTCAGAAGTCTCTAAAACCCTCAAAATACATTATATTCACCAAAAATGCAACCAATATTCATTAAACTGGGCAAATTAATAAAGGTAATAATAAAGTAATTAATTTTGTTGAATTTTTTAATACTTCAAAATATACCGCTCTCGGTTTTTACAACGTGTTGACCCCTAAAAAATTCAAGCCTTCGGCGCGATTTTCTAGTTACTTCTCTTTATTTGGCAGTAAAATTATATGTTTTGTTCAAGAAATTTTCGCCTTCAGCGCACATGATGACACCATAAATTAGACAACTTCGAGCCATCTCGTCCATCAAAAATGTATGGATCTCAAACGTGCGCCCCTGGCGCGCAATCGTTTCTGCTGTTATATATGCTATGAAAGGAATTTACGTCGATTACTGCATAAGGGCAAATATTTTTTTATACAGGGGCATTTAAAACCATTACCGTTTTTAAATTTTATCGTCGATTTTGTGTCGATCAGCCTCATGCTCGAGGATTTTTTTAACTTTCAAGTGGACATTTGGAAAACCATATCCTTGGCCTTCCATGTTCAGCATTCATTTAAATGAGTAATATGAGATCAAATTCTTGCGTCGACATATATTCAGTCAGATCTGGGTCGCTCTTACAAAAGTTTGTAAATCATACCTACCTTCACTGAACAACACAATTTTATGCTATAACGCGAACAAATAACAATTCAAATCTAGATAAACGGTAAGGTAGTGCACCCCTTAGAAATAAATGAATTTGATTTCATTGTTAAAATACCTTTGTTTTTGCTCGCGGCACAAAAATCTGTTCTCAGAGACAACTTCATGTTGAAACTAGGAATCTGCAATGCCAAATATTTGCTGAACGAAAAGTATGACAAAATCAATCAAATATTATGATGGAATTGTGGAAAATCACTAATATGTCGTGCGTTGAATTTTCTTTTTGCATCTTACGACTACTCTTATCAAAAGATGTTTTTCTGCTAAAATATAGCCGTTTTTTCGAAAGCATCTAAGATTTTTGCGCGCCTTTCATTAATATAAAACTGTCAATTTCCTTTTTTCATGGCCGAGTGGATCAACTATACAAATCTATTTTTGAGCTCGAAAAACAGATGAACTTGGGAATAAACCTGCAAACACACAAAGCATCAATATCCTCATAGGTATGCCGGACTGCTCTAGGCTTCGATTGCTATTTATAAACAATGTACGTGGACAAACTCAACAGCATCAAGATTATAATCTTACTTTAATCTCTTACTGCTATTTTCAGTCTACAGCTATTATTGAACAGACCAAAATTGTACAAAATATATATTTGTGCAAAACTGCGAGATGAACACGGGCGGCAAACAATTGCGGGAGTTGCAATCAAGAATATACGACTCGGATTAGAAAAGACACATTAAAAACATTGACTATCCTTTGATAACGAACTAACTCTCATGTTTGCTCACTTTCTCAGAAGTAATTCGGAAGAATTTGAATTATCAGTTCGGTACCCAATTTAAAAACGTAGGGCGAAATTATTTGATCAGGTGTCTATCACTGATGAAACGCGTCGCTTAGGGTGGGGTTCACCCGTGTATCATGCTTTTCGGAATAAAATATCTGCAATCTATTGTTCAAAAAATAAAGTAAGCCAGGGAAAAAGTAGGGATAGCATCTTGTATATATAAAGTATATATATGAATTGGATCAATTTTGTTTAGCTTTGCCATCTGAATTCTTAAATGTTGGAATAGGAATTTCAACACAGGTAAACGAGAACCGGGTGAGAGCCTAAATTGGGCGGACTACGATTATCGTTAATTGACATTTGGGTGGTGATGAATTATGTATAAAAATATAAAAATTACTTTTTCGTCATTTATAGGAATTATTGTGCACATTTTTACAAGCATGACAGTGAAATTGTTTACGTAATATCAAGTCAAAAAAATATCAAACACCCTTTTGCTACATATATAAAATTGTTCAGTACGAAGAGTACAAAAAATTCTGCGCACAAACAATGAAATAAAATTAGGAAGAAGGCGATAAAGTGAGTTTATGGAGCATGCAATGATTTATTCAGAAGCAAAATAGTCTGTTGTCAAGCATTGATCGCCATGTTAGGATGTGACGTCATACTATCCATACTTGGGGATTTGATTACGCTAACGGGATCGGTTGTGTAGTTCAACGTTGGAATCAACTCGTTCACGTCGCCATGGTGTGGTGACGTCACTACTGACGGAACAATGCCATTGGATCTCGCCTTAGCCTTTTCTTCGGATATATCGACGACATCCGCAGTTTTGGGGTTTTTAGTCGTTTTTTGAAGAAGCAACTCAGCTTTTGATAAACCAGAATCTTCTCGATTCGTTTTTTGTGATGACTTCATTTTCTTTTTCCCACTCTTGTTTACTCGACGTACACTCCTCGGTGAGCACACTTCAGAAAACTGTAGCGAAAAGATAACATGTAGCCAATTAGAAAGATTTCATGAGCACGTTTTTTTGTTAAGCATGAGCCACAGATGAATCGCGCCTAGGCAGCGCGATCCATTTGTTGCTCATGATTGCCCGAATTGAATTTTTAATAGGTACTTACAACTTTGCGATTTCATACCTTACTTACTCTGTACGGGAGGGTTGCGGAAACCAGGAACGTGATTTTAGAGAATAAATGTGCCTTAAATGAAACGCGCGGGCGCTTTTGCACTACATAATTTATTCAATCGAATCCTGACAATAAAAATAAATTTTGAACGTGATTTGATTTGGTTTCATTTGGTAACGAGAACCAGTTCACTAATTTACTGACTGGAAAATAGTGACCAATACAAAGCATAAATCCGACTCGCGTCAATAGACATCAGTTAGGGATGGAGAATCCTTAGTTCTCATACCTGCATTTTATTTACCCCGGGAAGCTTGTCCCTGGCAGACTTTCTCTGAGCGCATTTTGATGAAAAAACCCAACTGCTAAGCAATTATGCGAGTCCTTCAAGAACCATCTGTTAAGGGAGTCCTATTAATTTGCACAATAAACATGACACGATATTCCAGAAATCGTCACCTGTGACGATCCATTTGCAGACACGTCACCCGCGCCTTGTACTGACATTGCGGTAATGACGTCATCAAAATTATTGATGCGTGGCATTTCTTCTTCGTCCAAATCCAGGCCGCTGTTCGTTGTTGATATACTGGACATTCTCAACGTTTTTCTCTTTTTCTTGGTCTTAGTTGTTGAAGTGTTGGGTTCGGAGTGAGAAGTAGCCGGAGGATGTACAGGTGCAAACTGGCAAGTAGAAAAAAATATGATTTTTTTTCATGAGTTTTCGAATCGTTTTCTATGGCTCGCCCATGAACCTATCGGGAAGGGGGTTATAGTCAAAAACCATAAAACACGGACCTTTGTAGTGACTGTGTATTTGTTTTATATTAAAGCTAAGCATCGGACCATCGCTCGTTAGGACAATACCATGGCGGTCAAACAACCGAGTCACCAAGCTGGACAAAAATCATGTCTTTCAAAGTTTGTTACATAAAAATGTTGGAAGGTATACAACGCTGTAATCGTTTAGTTGTCACAATGAGTCCTAGTAAAGTTCGGTTGCAAAAAACACACGATGACATGGTGCTTCGTTATCGTGAAATATAATAATAAAAAATGGTTCGAAGTAGGTATTTACTACACAAAACACTTTGGAGCTGGAATTGAACAAATAAATGAAAAAAACTTAAAAAAAGTGGGAAAACCGATCAAATTCATTATTTTGTCTTAATTTTTATAACTCAATGAATCAATTTTCGCAAGTTTTGGCTTTTAAATTTTCTAATTAAGATAATTAAAATTTCATTAGCACACCTTAACGTATGAGCCGCCTGTGGATCGCGCCGGTATGGCGCAGTCTATCGAACAAATCAGAAATCCTATTTTGCCAAGCATGAGTTACAGTTGGGCCGTGCCTAAGCGGCACGATCCATCAGTGACTCATTCTTGACAAAACATATTTAATGAAAATAGTACTGATTGTAGTGGATCTACTACCATCTATTGTAACCTTGCCATACTTAGACTTCTGAGGGGTAATTTGATGATAACACAGCAACGTAAAAACTTAAAAATCACCTCTTCATCTTCACGTAGTTTCGTTGTCTTCCGTTTGATTTTTTCACTGCTCGAAATAGAAACCTTGTCTCCCGCATCAGATCGAACAGGCGATGTTCCTCGTTGCTTTGTGACGTCACAGACTACAGGTACAGGAGTTGGTACAACAGTTTGTCCGTGCTGTGTTTGTGCCAGCACGGACCTCGGTAGTCGGATGACTTTAGTCTGTAAAAAAATTATCGGTCAACTTTGTGTTACGATTGTATATGAACTTATTTATAAATTAATTTGAACATTTCATATAGCTTTTTATGCAACGGTTGTCGTTACTCTTTGTTAAATCGTTTTATTTGATGCTTCCAAATTTGCTTAGATGTATTTTACTTAAAAAAAATAAATATAATGTACAGTTAAAGTGATAGCAAATAGGTTTGAAAAATTGAATGAATTTGACATATACCACATTTTACCTCCCGCAATATGAAATTTAATGCATATATTTAATTTTTCCTCACCTAACACCATGAATAATTTTGAAATAAACTCAATGTCAATTTTCAGAATCAAAAAATTGTTTATTTGTAATGGTAAACAAATTTTGGATTCTGAAAATTCACATTGCGTTCAAGTTCATGTGGAATAGTTATAAACGAATACGTTTATTTGGTGAAATGAAAACGACAGTTTAATTAGCCCCGCAAATTTCCAGGCGCTAATAACTCAACAGGGATTTAGATAAACGAACTTTATAATATACCATGAGGACATGATAATTTTCATTGAAAACGATTTCTATATTTCCGAAAACATGCAAAATTTGTAGCAAATCCTTTGCCTGGAACTTTTCGAATCGTTTGCTTTCATCATTGACATAATTTGTGCAAAAATGGTCCAATCACAAAAAACACAAACTTTCAAACAGAATACAAATTGGTCTACCTTCCCGACGTATTGTAGTCTCTTTTCGATCGGTAACGTACTGATATCAACCTCAACCATTTCCTCTTCTTCGTCCAGTGGTTCCCCGGTTTTGGAGTCTCTTCTAGCTTTATACGATTTGAATTTATCCGGAATCGGGGTGGTGAGAGGGTTGTCGTCAGCACGTAATGAAACCAGTTTCTTCATTTTTAAAATAGCGGGCGGAAATTGCATGATATTGTTGCCTGATGAATTTTGATAAAAAAGAAAAATAAAGTAATAAAAATAGTGAGATTGTTTTTCTAACAATCAAACACCTGAGTGAATAACATTTAGAAGGGTTGTATATAAAAGACCTCGTATGAACGTTCCTAGATAGAATTGGTGGAAAATCATAAGGCCTCCTCCCAGTTTATCCAACCCCTTACACACGGGTTATTTTACAACCTCTCAACTATAATGGATCAATCTGAGCAAGATCGTGTACAAGCGGTCATTTATGAGGAGAGTGTTTCTGAAGCATACGTCCCCTGTTTGCCCCAGCCTGGCAAGTTGTTACAACCTACTAGAGGTCTTGTTCTTTTTCTGATTAAGCTACGCGTCTATTCCGAGCGAACCTGCCTTGTAAGTGGTAGATGAAATGAAAGGCAGCGAAACGAAAATTCATTTACAGCACTGTCCTCGACGCAAACCCCTCCATGAAAAAACTTTATTTTGTCAAAAATGAGCCACAGATGGCCCGCGCCTCGTCGGCGCGTTCCATCAGTGACTCATTCTTAACGAAATATTGTCTTATTCGGCTAAATGCTTCGAAATTAGTTAGTCACCTCTGACATCAATGCTTGTTAAACTTCTGCATTTTGACAATCCGACAGGTACAGATTTGATATAATTGTATGAAACATCTAATTCCCTTAATGATCGTAATCTATCCATGTCTTTCGGCAACTTTTCTACCTAGAATAATCAAAATTTCCATTAACAATATGCAGAAAATCTTTAGTTCTAGATCAAAAAAGATATGTGTACGTTTTTTTGATACATTCTTAGCAAGGTTGGAAAAGCACATGGAAGGAACTGATCACTGATATGACAAAGGGATACAGAAGATGTAAAAATCAGTGATATTTATAAGAACAAATTAGAAATTGCGCTTAAAAAATACTCTATTAGAATAAAAATTTACTCATGTCCAGAAAAAAACACTTCTTAAATATTAAACCTTCGTTTTATCTTTGTTATGTTTTAGTTCCATTCAACGCTCGCTTATCCATACCCACCACTCAACCCAGGGCGTAATAACTTGGGTAGGCTAAGCCGAACAAGAAAAGATCACATCTTTCCAGTAATTGTAACCCTGTCCGTCTATATGTGGCCGCTGTTACAGGGCCTTGGACAGGGCGATCCACTATAGGAAATGGCTAAAAAAAAAGTAAAAATTACTTCACAGAACAGTAAAATGTATCAAATCAAATTATTAAAACCTTATTATAATATCATCCTTAAACTTATACCTTATTTTCCGAAATCTTGAGAACTTGCATCTTCTTCATTTTGTGAATATCTTGCGGTAATGATTTAATGTGATTCTTCGAACAATTCAAATGCGAAACCTGGATTTAAAAAGAAAAATTTCATAGGAAAAGAGAACATCTTGGGAGAAAAAATTTGTTATGATTATAATCCAGATTGCTGTATTTACTATTCGAAGGCTTTAAAATTGCCATTTAATGTATTTGCTGCGTGTCGTAAGAGGCGACTAAAGAGAAAGAAACTGGAGTAAATGGTTCTTATCACCCACTGCGTTTTACTATAAGAAATCGATTGTATTTGTGATGGTTGTTTGGCTCATCTTTGCTACTTAGTACTATATTTTGTGAGAACTCACCGCCAAATACGTGGCCTTTTCCAGCCAGAAAATATTGCCAATGCATCTTTTGTTAAGCTTGAGTCGCTGATGGATCGCGTCGATGAGACGCGGTCCATCTGTGACTCATGCTTAACAAAATAAAATTCATTATTGGGTTAATTGGTTCCTTTTAAATGCTCCTTCAAAACTTACTTAGGTAATATAATAAAATAATAATAAAAAAAACATACCGATGACAAAATTCCGGCATTTCCATCAAATTCTTTCATAATTTCACCCAGATTATTTCCAGATACATCGAGATCTGTCAAACTTTTAGTTGTTTCAGCTGGTTTTGGTATGTCATCTAATTGATTGTTGTCCAATCGAACAACCTGAATGAACAAAACGCATTATCACTGAGTGTCTTCGCTCACCGAGAAAGCCGAATACTGCCGCTTAGAATTGATTGATTGATTCCCAAGAATCGATTCTTCTCTATAACTATGAAATGTTCGGATTTTAATAAAAAGAAACCTACGAACTACAAAATCACTTGATATATTGATATAAATGAAGTATAAGAAAAAATTCTCTTCCAATTTATGCTACTTGCTTTTCCACAGCGGAAAAAAAATTCGCAGAATTCGCGAACATTCTGGTTGCATTTCTATCGGTAAAATGTGGAAATCACACAGCTTTTCAAGTTTTGTTCTTATGGACGAATCACGACTGAATCGAAGCAAATTTGAAACCTAAATTTTTGTTGACACATTACAGAAATGTTTACCTTGGCCATTAAAAAGGCAGCTCACTGTCGAAAAAGTGGTCGCCGTGTGCCGCAAAAGGTGTCTTTCAAACCCTCTCGGGATTCGAATCTGCGACCATCATGGATATGTAGCTCGAAGCGCATTTCTTAACGAATTGAACTAAGCGGGCATTCAACGGAATTAACCACAAAGTCGGAAAAGCCGATGTCCAAACAATAAACAGATATATACTTTTATAGTGGACATCGTGAATACTCTTGGATCAACGTTCGTCAAATCATTTGATGAAACAATGAGTTTTTCTAGTCTTGGTATTTCACACATCTTCTCTGGAAGCTCTGTCAATCTAAAATAATAATATCAATAGTCTTCAATGCTGAATGTGCCGGAAAATGTCCTAAGTTGTTTTTCATATTCGATTTAAGGTTGACGGGAACTTTCGTAATTCCTCACCCTATGGGTGACAGAATCATATTTGTTTTCGCCGTAGGGCTGGTCAAAACCGAATCACTTGGAATTCGAATCTAATTCGAATATTTTTTCGAATCGGATCGAATCACTCATTTTTCGTAAATAACAAAAATTCCATTTTTACTATTATAACTTGTCCCCATTGTGAAAATAAAGAAATTTATAGTTGGTGTTGCATTTTCAATTCCCACTAAGAGCAACATTTTCATGTTTTAACGGAGAAATATAATCGATTTTGGTCAAATTTGACCAAAGTCATGTGTATTTCTTCGCTAAAAATGAAAATCCGAGTTACATAACAAGATTTTGTTCTTATGCAAGATTCACGATTGATTCTAATATATTGTGCTTCGAATCACCGAATCGAATTGCCTAGCACTCGCCCAGTCCGGGTGCCTTAAATATTCACATATTGTTTAGAGAATCAAATGTAGATCGTTTGGAATATTTCAAATAGTCAGGTACTCATTTCAAACCTCGTTAAAGTAGAATATGAATAGAAAAGGTTTGAATATCGGTTTCAAGGTAAATTTTCGCCTGATCACAGTTTGTGTTTGAGTAATTGAGTAGCTAAACTGCTTTTCTTACCTATTTTCAGATACATCCAATTCTAACAAATGTCGCCATTTTTCCACATTTTCCGGTAATTTTTCCACTTCGTTGTTCGATAAATCAAGTTTTCTCAACTCATGAAGTTGTTCTGATGTTTGTGGTATGTTTTTCAAACTATTCCTCGACAAATTCAAATCTTTTAACCATCTCAGTTTGCCGATGCTGTCAGGTAAATCAACTAAACCCGAATCGGACAAATCCAAAAACGTTAAAACCCGGAGTTCGTTGAAAAATTTTGTTGGTATCGAACCTGGTGAAAGTAGAAAGACGGTGTTAGATTATGATTAACTCCGTTCTTTCAGTTTTTTTTTTAAGTAATTGACTCTAACTTAAGCAAATTAAGTGGCCTTATAGGAGACATCTATATGCACTGTAACAAAAGTATGGTGATTTTACTGGTCATTCGCAGTAATTGCACATTTCCAAAGTTAAAAAACGCCATATTGATAAGATTTATGCCAATTATGGGCTGTTGATGGACCGCACCTTCGCGGTGCGTTCCATCAACACCCCATATTTGGCCAAATAGGTCAGTTTTTAACTTTTTTCAATACCGCCAAGTGAAATTACTGTCAAACACCAATGATTTTGTTGCATTTTATGTTACAGCATGGCAAAGACCTGCTGCAAAATATGGTAGCACCAACAACTATACATACTGTAAGCTGAGTACTAATGTAACTTTCTGAATGTAGATTTGTATCGTAGTATTGCATTTGTAGATTTGTAAAACCAATCAATTTTAGGATTGCTCAGAAATTAATTTGCCCTAATAAGCAGTACAGTATATATATGATTAATATATTTAATTCAATAAAACAAGGACGGATATAATACCTCCAAAATCATTCCCTTTCGCGGTGAATTGCTTCATTCCACGAGGCATTGGACCAGATCCCACTATCGATGTCAATTCATTCTCTGCAATATCAGTGTCTCTCAGGCCATGCATGAACCCCAAGGGTTGAGGAAGAGAACTGAGGTGGTTGTGCCCGATTTTTAGAGTACGCAATTTGCGTAATTTTCGTATTTGCGTCGTCAATGTCTCAAGTTCGTTGTTACTCACATCCAGTAGACTTATACACCTGTGATGTGTAAATCAATTTTAAGGTAAATATAAAAATAATGGAGAAAAATGAATCGGATTTCAGATTCACACAGACGCCGGTCTAAAACGGGTACATATTTGATTTGTTATTTTTGAAAAAGTTAAAAAAAAAAAGTTACTTTTTATATCAAAAACTTAAAGTAATATTGTCTCTTATGAATATATTTATCTTCGAATCGAATCATTTTTTTCAAATTGTATAAGCCAAGTCGAAATTATACCATGATCATTACAAAAGCACAATGTTATAGGCGAAGACAAAAACTCTTGTGTATAATATAATGATTTATGAAAACCCAGTGATTTATCCACAAGAAATACCATTGAATTGTGTTCTGCTTGGAAGTTTTTTGTTTGTATATCTTTTCCCCTGTTGTGTTATCTAATATCGTTTTTTCAGCCAAGCATTTTACCTATTTGTATCACAACTTAAATTTTTGAAAAAACATTTTTTTACGTTCGTGTGCTGATATTTTTAATAGGCTAATTCTTTATAATTTTCTGAAAGGCAGTGATGAAATAAATATATGTGTTATAATTACAATTCCTATATATATATTTGTATATATAATTGATTAGTTTTTATCCAAAGTCACACTTTTTATATTTTTATTATTCTAGTAAATGCTCAAAAGACTTTCCCTATTTATCGCCAATTGCGATTTAATGCCATGTCTTATTACTTTTGTTGTAATAAATACATTTCCAACTCACGTGCACACACACACACACACACAAGCTCCCAATCCACAATTTTTATTTTGTCAAGCATAAGTCACAGATGGACCTCGCCTCAGCGGCGCGATCCATCAGTGACTCATACTTAACAAAAGATGTCTGGATTAAATTTTTCTGACAGAGTTCGCGATGCATACTAACTTAAGTTGCCCAATCTCTTTCGGTAGCTCTTCCAACTTATTGTCAGAAATTCTCAAATTTTCAAGTCCCTTAAGATTTCCAATAGATCCCGGTAATTTTTTCAACTGATTTTCTGACAAATTCAGGTTTGCCAACATCTGCATATCCTCGCCAAACTCTGAGACTTCCTCCACACTATTTCGGGAAATATCTACTGTCACAAGTTTAGGCATTTCACGTAATTCTGGAACGGTTTTTATCTGATTTCCTGAGAAGTCAACACTCTGTGAATATGAGGATAATAAATAGCTTAATCCGGAAAATATTTGCCATATTTAGTAGGGTTTTAACATTTTCCCATACATTTATTTTCGAATCGCAACATCTCAAAACGAATATTTTCGAATCATTAGATCACAAAAATTGATTCAAAGGGCGACATCATTGTTCTTTCCTAATCAAGAATATGTAACCAATTAGGAATATACTACTCTGAATAGCCAGGCATTCGAGAATTCTGATTAAAAGTAATTTCCTTTTTAGAATAATCTTAAAATGATTCTTTTGCAGCGAAATCATGATATATGTCAACTTTTGCGTTGGAAAATTTGATATAAACCACGACTTCATTGAAATATATGGTAAAATATCAGAAATTCAGTTTATTTGAAATATTGCAACGTTATTTCATTTAAATAGTAAATTACGATACCCAGTCAGAAAAATAGGACTACACGAGTTGTGATAAGCGTTATCATCGTTATTATCGTCGAGGCGAGGTCCATCTGTGTCTCATGCTTGACACAATACGACTTCCGATTGGGTTACCTTATACTAAACTATAAGTCAAACGCACCTGTAGTGATTTAATCTCTTTAATTTCGGACGGAATATTTTCGATTTGATTTCCAGCGCAATCAAGCGTGACAAGTTTAGTCAAGCGTGACATAGACTCCGGTAATCTTGAAATTCGGTTGTTCCGGAGATCCAGAGTTCGCAAGTTCTCCAATGCCCCGATGGTTTCTGGTATATTTTCAATAAGATTCTCACAAATATCGAGATTGATGAGATATCGGAGTTTACCGATTCCTGGAGGAATTTCAGTGATTTCATTGGAGCTTAGATTGATGGATTGCAACCTAAAATAATGATTGTATGATTTACATGGGGACTAAATCTGTTTTTTTTTGAGTGTCCTAAAATTTCCACGCATTTTTCTTCGAATCGACAGAGAACTGAAAAAAAAGGTTTGGAAATTTTCTAAGGCCTTTCTGTACAGTGAAGAAAAATAATTTATCACAGAATAAGGTTTTCCTGGTGAATTTTTTTAGATTGGAGAATTTTTCTTATAGTCTTAGCCAGTTCAGATGATAAAAAATGTATTTGAAAGTATTCTATGGCCGAATGGTCTAACTAGGTTAAGGAAGTAACTCACCATGGCACATTCCCAATGTATTCAGGTATATTGTCAATCTTATTATTTGCTGCTTCCAAACTTCTCAACCTTTGCCCGTTAACTTTTGACCGCTTCGTTTCCGGTTCCGGTAGGTGCGATAAGTCGTTGCAATTTACGTTTAAGATTTTTTCAATTTGATACACCGATTTCGGTAGGTACCTAAAGACATAATTGTAAGAATATCCAAAGTCTATTTTCCAATCGTTCTGGTTTAAATTTTTATTTTGCAACAAAATCATGATAAATACCAAAGTTAAAATTTTGGTATAAATCACGATTACGTTGCGATATGGCAAAAAGTTAAAAATAGACTTATAAAATTCAGCAGTACGACAACTCAAATTAATAAATAGATATTAATGTTAACACATATAAAACGGAAAATATATATGATTGAGATTATGAGAATGGATTTAACACGAAAATGGCATTTTTTTCTCCACCTTGTTTCGGTTGCTGATACTAAAAACCAGACCATTTCCAAAGAGAAAACTGAATATTCAACTCGTTTTGAATAAGAAATCTTAGAGTTTCTAAATATACCTAAAGCCAAAAATATAAAGTTAAAACAAGATTTTTACTTCAGATTATTGTTGGAAATTTGCAATAACTTCAACTGTGGAGCAGTTCCAATATTCGTCGGCAAACTTTTAAGTCGGTTGTGATCTGCGTGAATAACAGTCAATGAACGGCAAAGATGAATTGCTTTCGGTAAACCAGTAAGTCGATTATCTGATGCTTTCAGCTGTTCCAAGTTCTCTAATTTGGATAGACTGGACGGAAGCGACGTAAGTCTGAAAAATGCATTAGTTGAAGCAGTGTTATGAACAGACTCCCACTCTGTGAGTAGGGGCTATATAATGGTCCTAACGTATTTCCTGCATGTCGCGAAGCAAATAAAAGGATACAAAGAAGTGGTATATAGTATTATCGTCGTCCCGTACAGGTACCACGTATCGTTCAGTGAACTGCAAAACCGTCTTCCTTGTTTGTGACTTCGGATCAGTATGTGGCTGTTTTCGTAAGAATGCTTGAATGAGGTAGCATCAAATTCAAAAACGAAAATAGCATGATCTCTTCCCATAAAATTACAAGCATATTTGTATGATTCCGTTAGGTCATATCCAAACTACTTCAGATAAAACAAGATATTACATTATTCGCCATGTTTCACTCTTGTTTAATAGCACGAATTTTCAAACGCGCCGCGAGACATAGTTTACGGGTTTTGTCTGGGGAACCAATTTCTAAACCTTAAATGTCACAATAAACGTTTACGTTGCTTGCAGTTTTTCCAAGTTTTTTTTTTATCCTTGTAAATATATGCAATGCAAATTCGAGAATATAAATCTTTGATTGGAATATAGAAAACTAACACCCACTTGTTCTTACAGCAATTGATATGCGTCAATTTTACGAAATCAGATAATTCTGCGTCCAAGGAAGTCAATTCGTTCTCCGAGACATCAATTGTTGCCAGCTGTTGTTCGCATTTCTCGAATAAAAATTCGTCTTCGAATAATTCGACAGGAAGTGACGACAAACCACAATTCGAAAAGTCGAGTCCGAATAATTTTACGTCTTCATTTCCTTCTGGTGGTGTGACCTGTAATGTGGGATAGACATCATTTTACCTTATGGGAGAGGTGAACCAAACAGTAAAGCAGGATACCCGTTGCATCACTGGTTCACCAATTCAGCAACAAAGGCCAAATTTCGAATGCATGAACTGGCATCAACATGTCAAATTTTACAAGGTCAAAAGTCGATAGTAACTTTGTGTGTTACGTAACCCATAAAAGTAAATGTATGGGAAAAATTCATATTTTATCACCTTTTGTTTACGGTCCTCGGTCGAAAATATAATTTTATCAAACCATTGTAGTCAACCCCTAGAAGCAAATGGGTTAGGCCTAACGAAACAAGGTTTGGCACGCGATTTTGTGAATAATTCCCATATTGGCGCTGTTCAATAATTAAAAATGGTGGTACATCTAAGTTGGCCAAATATAAATAAAATATTGACAGATAAATAAGATTTTGCTTTCACCTCAGTGACTTTCCCTCCTGTTCGCGCCAAAACTTGCTTCAATACTCTACATGCCTCTTTGTCACGTGACTTCGGACTTGTGAGTTTTCTTCTTCTTTGTACGGTTGCAAAATCCAAATTTTGTTTCACGGTTGGTGCTCGTGGTGGCATGGTATTTTATTCAAATATTAAATATTATATAAATATATAATAGATATTTCCATAGTGCTAAAATAAGGAAAGATGTAAAAAAAATAAAACAGGCTTCAAAGGTGCATACATATTTATATATTGTGTATGTGTGTGTCAACACTAGACTTTATCAAATGTTGGTGCGAAAATCAGCAAAAGTCGGTCGGTAATTCGCGCTCTTCATTCATTTGGAAATTATTATCTCGTGCCAAAATCATGCGGATTTCTCGTGATCTTTTTCGGATATCCAACGTATTCCATGTACCTCATTCTTCATACTGGTGTTTTTCCGGGAGCCTGATGGCGATCCTTGGCTTTTGAAAATAATCTGCCCTGACATTTCGAAACAATGTGATACCGAATGCAATTGAGAGAAAAAAAATAGACAATTCGCAAATAATCTGGCAATCATGGGGCGATAATGGCATAAAAAAACGAAAAATTTTATCTTTCGACATAAACGATGCCAAATTATCAACAACTGATTTTATAATTGTTAATTTCTGTCCAAACCAACCTCTCCAAAGATTAGTAGACAATTGAGCGGTCACAACAAAAAGTGTTTGTTCAAATCTTCTGCAACAATTGGTGGCCAAGAAGTGCCCTTTCCGCGCATTGTTAATTTCTCATCCCAATTTCCCAAGCACATATTAAAACCAGTCTTCGTCGAATCAAGAAGGTCTAAAGTAGCGAACAAACAATCGCGCACGCGTTTCATGTCACGCGCGCGTTTCGTTAAATAGTGTAAGTACTTTACACAAGCGTAATTATAAAAAGAAAAATACCAAGATCAGAAATAAACGCGGTTTAATTCACAAAAAACACTGGTATGGTCACTGGCAGGAAGATCTTCGATTCACTCTGCGATTTGAATTAGATTTAAATTTCTCTATTATAACTATACCGTATTAAAGATCTGACGAATGACCAGCTCTACAAATGAATATCCGGTAGGGTTGGATGCATGTAGTAAATATATTCCTCTACGGTGGTCATAGGCTATGCCCACAGCCCAACTTTGAGTACCCAATCTGAGCTAACTCAAAAACCGGGTCTACGAATGTTTTCCGAATCGTGTTGATTTAAATCTTTCAAGGCCCGCGTGAATGTGGGCTCTGCACTCGGAAAGTATCGAAAAGAGTCGGAAAGTACCTTGAGGAAACATGGGAGTTACACAATGACTTCCGAAATAGGTTCACTGTGTTTTAACAGGCAACTTAGCCTATATATGATTCGACTTATGCCGTTCGTGATCGAAAGATAGTCCTCAGGCCTCCTTCGACCACTTTTCGTTTTTTTTTCGACGTTTATCATTTTTAGCACTTGTTTCTTTATCGCATTGCTCATTACACTTCACTTTCTGCAAACTTATTTTTGAAAAAAGTTAGGCTATAGGCCTATGGGTGAACTGGACCTTGCTTAGGTTTGAGCGAATTTGAATATGAAAAAACTCCAATTTAGTATATACTAAATCTCTCAACTCATCCTTATGATGATCCTATTGGCATTTCTACAGATAAAAACAATCCATGACCACTCTGAGTTTACACCGTGACTAGCCCAGAGCCACGCCAGGAAGCACATTGTCCTCCATGACAACGAACCGAAATGTAAATGACGTAATAATCCCTTTACTACAGATGCTGCCTTCATGCATTATTGGAATATTATAAGAATTAAAAGGCACGTTAAAAAGTTTATAATGCATTATTAGGAATTGTGACAACTTCCTGAAAATGTTGAAACGTGTGACAACATTTTCTGAAAATCGAAATGGCCTGTTCATAAAAAACACCTTTTGCCCTTTGAAAAGTAGCCTACTCGACTATTTAACGCAACGACTAACCGGTGCTGATAACGAAATTGTGGAAATATCCACCCTTGTAATTTTGGTTTTTGAGTGAGATATCAAATAAAATTTGAAGCACACTCATCAGGGTCCACAACATTATATACGTACAAGTTGCATACTACATGGTTAATCAACACCACTCATCAACGATAGTCGTTGACCACAAGTGTCATCAAATATGTATGACAAAATGAATAATTTTAGGTTTATCATGCCATGGATTATCTCAACTTTTAATGCTGCCCTTGTACAGACGGGTAGTCTAGGGGGAAATAAGGAGTAGCCTACTTCAAAAAGATTTTTAAAATATTTTTAGACATAATTTCGAATTATTACGGCTGGCATTTCTTTCACAAAAAACTTTTGTCAAACACACAAAACAAAAAAAAAATTTATCGAGCTACAATTCTTTTTACTCCTTTTAAAAGCGATTAGTACCAATATTACATGCAATGAGAAATAAAGTCTAATTTTGTACGAAACTCTATTTGATAACCTGATAACGTTGCAATATCTCAAACACATCTTTTTTCCCACGATCATCGAATTGTTCAATGCACAATGATTTTACTGTGATGCCGAATTAACCTTCGAAATAATCTTGGCGCACAAAGACACCGCATTTCTAAATGAGCCGAATATCTTGCTTAACTTAAACACTCGATCGTTCTGTTATCACTTATCTATGAACCTATCTGGACTTTTCCTGACGCAAATTTGCTTTTCAAAAACAAATCCTTCCTGAACCGCGACGCTCCGAGCCTAAACAATCCGTCGACGGCCCTCGGACATTGTTGACAGGAAACAAGACTTGCCGACCACAAAGGATACAAGACAATAAAACGCGTGTACGGGAGGGAGTAAGTGAAATATAATACTTGAGTAATCACCTGGATATGCTTTGTTTTGTACTTTTATAAATGATGTAAAGTTTCTGTGTTCCTGCTGCTAGACCTGTCCATCCGAAAAGCCCGCAGATTATTAAATAACCTTCAATGAGAACATACTAATGAAAAAGAAGCTTCCCGTTTTATTCCATCTTCTCCATGAACGCAAGAGAAAAACAAATACTCTCTAGAAGAACGACTATAAAAAAAACATTGCGACATTCATACAGTATGTGCAATTGATACAAAGTCGTTGTAAACAACCGAATCAGTTTTAATATGGAAAGATTACGACATCGAGGAACGTGAGGCAATCAATGTACGAAAATTTGTTCATACAGAGAAAGTTCCTCAGCTAAGGGACCGTTAGCACAAACATTGGAAATTATTAATCGATTTTTCAAACTATCAGATATCTCGATGTGTGTTGGAAGATAAGCAGAACATGTTTTAAACATAAAAGTTAATTACAAACCAACTACTATAGCACCGTTTGTTTTGTTTTCGATTCAGCTTCCACCTGTATTTTCTTTTCAAATTTTACTTTTCAACACCACTTGCCACAGACATAAAAGATGGACAAAACGTCCGCGAGTCACATTTAGAACCGTAGGCGTGTTTAGAACGTTGAAAATATTCTGGAGAGGTAAAAATTGCCAAATTTTGGGGATCAACTTATGACGTCATATCGAACCCAGTAGTTCAAAAAAGTGCCAAAAATTATTTCAAGTTAAAACAGACAACAATTCGCGAATATTTTCCGAAAATTAAATTTTACGTGCTAAACACTGGTTAAATATTGGAAATAAATAATGTACACCGAATGCGCGCAAAATATTTTGAATTTAACTGTCAAAAGGATATCATCAATTACTACAAAAATAGGTAGATATTTTACTCAACGCAATGCTCCACCCGCTTGACAATCTGAGTCATTTCACAAATTAGGTACATTGATTTATGTGTACTCGTTTTAAAATTTTTTCAGTCTTGGAATCCATGTGGCGAACGAGTCTCCTCATTTTAAATCTCATGCCGAGTGGAAAAGAATACGGTTAGTTCATAGCCAAATAAAAAGTGCAGACTGCATCAATACTTGAGACAGGCAAGTCTCTAAAAAATGTATCTTTTTGTATAAAATTTCAAAATACTAAATAAATGTCATACTCGAAACTTTCTTCGAACCACAAAAACGAATATTCGGATCCTAATTCTAAAAAGCGGCATCGCTTTTTAATTCTCTACGCATTCGGACGAGTCTCTACAACTTTTCTTGAAGAAAATTGTTTCTTTCTCATCTAAAATTACACTATGTTTCTCCACGAATCAAAGTTATAAAATACTAACTAAAGTCAGACCTGGAGATTTTACTTCTGTTTACTTCTCTTCTTGAGAACAAAAATCCCCTTTCTCTTTTGGATTATTATAACTTATTTTTCAAAATGATTCTGACTCAAATTTTACCATTTACTAATTTTCAGCATGATAACTAGTTCACCAAAAGAGTTGATCACAAAAACAACTTCTGTTACTCGTAATACATATTACGCTAAACTGTAAATAAATGGTTCGTTAGGTCGGCTGTCTCCATGGAGCTCAGACATCTTCTATTTATGAGGCTTTAACGTACACGCGGAAAGCAAACACGTACTTTTATGGCGCCGAACAATAGCGTAGGATATTAATACTATTTTTATAACACCAAGTTCGGTCAAGTATGAGCCATTAATGGTTATTGCTGATATAATGTTGTTTATCAATGGTTCACGCCAAAAATGGGAAAAAACGTTTCTTATTCGTCAGCAATTTACTTATGAGTTCAGCTGGAAAATTATACCAATTGTGTGAATATTAAATTTGTTCAGCGAACTAATTGACAGGTTGGAAAAACTTGTCGTTCCCATGCCGCCGTTATCCCAGTGAAATATTCTTTCACCGACCATTATTTTATATTATTAAGTATAAATCACTGATCGCGTCGAGTCATACTTAAGATGATATTTCAGTATTGTCAAACGTAGACGGATAACCTCAAACGAGCTAGCGGATTGGTTTTAGTGTTTGTTTCAGCATCGGGGTCACAAATCTTGAAACCGAACAGAAACTTATATAAAAGGGTGTTCAACAAGGCCACCAGGGGTGAATTTCGTGTGTGGGATAGAAAATGGTTCAATGTCGCTTTCAATGATTTCAACATACCGAATACTCATGTTCTGCGTGTTTGGTGCAACCGGTAAAATAATGATAAATTTGTAACGCAAATGTTACTCTTATTCAATTAGGGCTCCTGTAGGGTAAAATTACACTCGTCTTTCTTACTTATTAAGCAGTTGGAAAACTTGTGAAAAGTATTTGCCTAGTTTTGAAATATTGAAAATTTATGTTTTACAAACTTCCTTATATTATTATAATTAAAAATATTATACATTACACTCGTCTTTCTTACTTATTAAGCAGTTGGAAAACTTGTGAAAAGTATTTGCCTAGTTTTGAAATATTGAAAATTTATGTTTTACAAACTTCCTTATATTATTATAATTAAAAATATTATATATATGGTCGTTCAATATTGAATATTTCCAAGAACATAATATCTCATATTTACTTTGAGAACATTATTTATTGTACAAGCGCGGTTGTTGAAATCGAATTTATTTTGCCTACTGAAGCTTTGAAAAGGTCGTAAAACCTGACAAGTACAAATTCGTCGGTGGTTAGTGAATGGAACATCTTTTTGCGAAAGAAATTAGCTATTCACGGAGCAATTGTCATGACTTATTATCACGATACTAGAATTCTTTCAACCAAATGGTAGAATGAATTTACCGTAACCAAGGCATTTCCGGTTCGGCTTAGCCAATTCCAAGTTCTTACAACCTGGATTTATTTGTGGGCGGCACGTAGTCACAAGCCAGACTCGAACCCGAGAGCTTCTAATCTGCGATGCCAACATAATAGCCAATCGGTCATCACTCGATTTTTATGGTTTTCACAGAAATTTGACTGTTAATTCTATCCCTATTTACGGCGGTATGGGCATTAGAACTATCTAATTCCTGCGTGTCGTAAGGGGCGTTTAAAAAGCGAAGAAGTGATAGATGATTTTACCATCGCCTTAGAGCAGTTACCACTCATTAAATCTACTATAGTGGTTCAGTTCCATATTGAATGTTTTCCGCTTAGAGCCCATTGCCTTTACTGCCTGCATTTTGTAGTAGCTTTTTTTATGTTAGTTATCGTTAGTTGGTTCCTTTTAGGTACTGAAATTTTGCGATTTCGCAAATATGCGATCTAGGATTATGCATTATTTACCCAGTCGGAAAATTTTGTCAAGGCACCTTTTGTTAAGCCTGTGTCAATAATGATAAGACGCGCTCCATCTGTGACTCATGCCTGACAAAATGAAATTTCTGATTAGATAATATATAAATATAACTTGAGCAATATGACGCCTATAACCTTTTGTGACTAAACTACTCTGCATTGTAATGAAACTTCCACCCTAAATATTTATTTAGCAATCATAAAAGTCTAAGCCGCAAAAGGACCAATAAATCACCTAGCCTACCAGTCTTTATACGCTGTTAGTAAAAGAATAAATTAACCCTAATTTTGTGGTACATTAATGTATGAAAACATGACGAGTGGCGAATTGCAGTTGTATAGTGAAGGTTATGTTTATAGTTTTATTTTTCTGAGTGCTAATTTTTTCTGTGACCTAAGCGTGGTTTATTAGTGGTTATCGCCCACCAGTAAAAATTTGTAATTTCCTTGAATGCGTGCACAGTGTGCCCTTGAATTTATCAAGTGTGTATTAAGTGCCATAGACTTCATTGTTCTCATAGACTAATTAAACATGAGGCAGTGAATCCCAGTCAAAATACTTTATCAATTTATATTTTGTGGTGTTCACTTTATTTCAATTTTCGGGGAACTCAAAATTTTGGTATGGTGTACGCCCTGAACATTTGTCTTTCCTCCAGGCTATATTGACCACGAACGACCTATGCTATCAAACATTTTGTGCCCGTTGACTGCGTTTTAAATCTTGAATACTTTAATTTACTTTGCATAAAGTAATTTTGCCCAATATTTGACATAGTTGCCTGCCAGTCCTTATTTTGCTTCTACTGGTCGTTTTTATTTTATTGTTTTGTTACTATCAGTGTATTGCTGTGTGGCATATTAATAAAATCATCTCCTTGCAGGAAATGCTATATTGCGAAGTACATTAATTTGTGAAAAAAAAATAACAAAAAAGCATACAATAATGTACAACAAGTTATAATGAACACTACTTCCGGATTGCCTTAAGAGACAACAATCAAGACTTTTGGATTTATGTTTAATCGACTCTGAATCGTAAAGTAAGGAGAATGTATTGGATATAGCGTATTCAGTTAAAATCTAGTTGCGAAATGATCCCTCGAAAAAGGCAACAATGGACTAAAACAACAATTCACTATTTTAGGAACGTGACATGAAATACCATTGTCTATCGGGGATTGTGAGAATTAATGTTGTTTTTGTGTCTCGGTTGATATCTTGGTCTATATGACGATCTGCTGCTGTGACTTTCAATATTATATATGCTATGTCATATTAAATTTTGTTCCTCATACAATATTATAAATTTGCCGATTGCCAAGAATGGCGTCCAGTTTGTGATCTTATCTTTTTCATCCGAGTTTGAAGTAGCACAACGTAGTTGTAGGCAAGCGTGTGTACATTGTTGTTACCTTCAAGCGCTAGTAGTTATTATATTATTCAATTCAATATCCCCGTAGGTACGGGATTTAGAATAGTCCTAACGCATTTCCTGCGTGTCGTAAGAGGCGACTGAAAGGAAGCAAAGAAGTGGTAGACGGTTTTACATCGCCCAGGGCATATACCACTCACTGCGCTTCCCCGCAGGGGTTCAGTTTATGACAATGACAACTATGGGGTCAAAGTTCGGCAGGTCTTTTGGCTGCGCATTCACAACCTTAAAGAGGGAGGAGAAATGTGAAAAGATTCGGTGATCAAATTTCAGAATTCTAAACACTCCAGAACTTGAAAACGAATCATAATCCAAGTCCTCTAGAGCAGTGGTCACCAACCCCCGGTCCGCGGACGGGTACAGGTCCGTGGGTCAGTTGGTGCCGGTCCGCACAAGGAACTGTTAATTAGTGTGGGATGCTTTTTTATCATAACATAACCTTGGTTTATTACATCACAAGCCCTTGTTATGCTGAAGTTCTTGAATTGTTACTTTGAGCGTATCAGCTAGTTTTCCTAATTTAGTATCCCTTGCCCATTCTAGCAGCCGATGCCCTTTAACCAGGAGAGCAAGCTTGTTACATTCAGTTTTTTGGAGGCGCTCAAACTTTTTTTTTCACAGGCTGGGGTTTGTTTATTCAGGGTATTTTGCTGAGGTTGGCGGAATACCCGGATATCGCCACCACAGCGCTTAAAAGCCTATTACCATTTCCGACATCCTATATGTGTGAACCGGGGTTTTCTGCAATTGCAGCAACCAAAACAAAACAACGGAATATCCTGGACGTAAGCAAGACACTTCGAGTGTCATTATCTCCTATTATCCCCAGATGGAACCGTCTCGTTGCAGAGAAACAAGCTCAGTTCTCATTGATTTAACGATGGATTGAAAATTTTGCAAATTAAAAAAATTAATATTCGTTTACGATTCAAATAATTTTATTTTGAATGCATGTTCAAATAAAAGTTAATTAAAAACCATCTGTGTGTCCCCCCCCCTTTTCGGTGGGCCGCGTTAGCATTATCAAGCATGGACTGGTCCGCGGAGACAAAAAGGTGTGGGACCACTGCTCTACAGAGGTCCACTGAAGGTCTAATGAGTCTTGAATTTCAGATCCGATTCTGAAGCCAAATTGTGTACTTAATTCGAATCTGATCCGATCCAGAATGAAAATATCATATTACTGATTCTGAAAGAATCTTTTTAAATGGCGCAATATGTTATTAGTTTTTAAATCAAGAAAATGGATTTGCACCTGATCTGAGTGGGGTCAAATATTTTTTCAGGGTCAATCCGAACCGGCAATCTCTGAAATTTATCAAATTCTGTTGGATCGGGCTCCGGCAATCCGGCCAATGAATAGCACTACGATTCACCTCAAAATGACTTAACATTTAAAAAAGCATTCATTGTACTATACCAAGAGGGTTAGTTCAGTCGGTAAAGGCGTTAGGAATACGCTTGGTCTTGGGTTCGAATCTCGTTCGGGATGACTATATACGAGAAGATAGCTGGATCGCCGGTGCATGTAGCCAACGGTTACGACTTCCTCCTATAATGTATATTCACAGTAAAAAACTGTAAACGGTTAGGCAAAAACTTAATTCCCGATCAGGAAATTGTATCTACACGACGAGAGTTCGTGGATGACGTTATGGACAACTTGCATTCTCGGCTTTCCTTTTGCCCAAAATGAAATTCCTTTTCTTTGCGAATGAGCATGCGATTCGGTAGACAAACCATACAAGATATAAGCTGTAATTTGTATTGACAAACTGATGGAACTTTGTGACGTCGTCATGTGCTCATGGCTAGCTTTGGTAAACTTTAAACCTCTAAATAAAGCTGCATATTTTGGCTGTAATATAAGCCAATTATAAAAATGTTGTATTGAATTGCAAAATAATAAATTTTGATATATATATATATATTATTGAAATTCAATTTCAGCAGGGTCGGAAGCAGCTCCTAA
Organism: Styela plicata; assembly: GCA_963675895.2. Classification (NCBI taxonomy): domain Eukaryota; kingdom Metazoa; phylum Chordata; class Ascidiacea; order Stolidobranchia; family Styelidae; genus Styela; species Styela plicata. The sequence goes on along the minus strand of OZ023142.1, from coordinate 14,469,992 downwards.
AGAGAACCAATCAACGCCCACTCAATAGCAAAGAGGTACTCAAATATGTGCACTCTATACGGAAAACTGTCTTGGTAAAGTGCAGTGAGTGGTATCTGCCCTGGACGATAGTAAAACCACCTACCATTTCTTGCAATATACTTTCTTCAATCTCCAAGAAGATTTTGTATTCCGGGTTCGAACATAGACTTTTTTGTAGTCTTAATTCATGCTATCGGCATTTGAAAACAGATATTAGCAGAAACTTTTTTTAGTTTTGATTCATGTCATCGATATGTAGGGACAGATATTTATAATTCAGACTCCCTGCACCCCATTATCAAATAAGAGGGGAAGTCCCGTTTTTACAAAGTTTTCCAGTTTTCTATGTATTTTTGATGCTGCTTTCTCGTCTAACTCGGGGTTGCTTCAGTCGTATCTAATGATTTTCTTTGATATTACTGCGGATGACTTGATTTGATACAGGTACATATATGTTTAGTCTTGATAATATCGTTTCTGAAATTTGGATTTTATGCATTCAGCATTACCCATCGTATTTCCCAGTTTCCAAATGCAAGAATGTCGCTATAATCATGTGCTTTTGTGATATCTTTGCGATGAAACCGACAATAGCTGTTGAACGCAACACCTAGCTAATGACGGGGTATCTCTCTTTTACCCAATTTCCACCTGATGAATTTAAGTTTTTTTTTTAGGGAATTGATTCTCTTTCCGCAAATTTTTGATAAAATTCACATACAGCATATGACCCTGGGTCTTCAGGTCGAATTGTTGTAAGATGAAGATCTTGATTTTTTCTCACAGTATCAATGTTGAGTTTTATACACGTGTATTGCTGATTAGTTTGCGGTAAAGTCTTGCGATACACAGAACTTTCTAAATTTTTCAAATAAGAAAATTGAATTTTTCATTGTTGTTTGACTTGAAATGTCGTTTTTTTAAATTATGTAAAGTTACTTTACATAATGGAAAATATATGTTATAAAGAAACATTATCATTCTATTTATTCAGAATATTTTATATTAGATAATATGGAAACCCCTGAAGATGCGGAGCCGTGCGATTGTAAGAAAACACCAATCGCAGAAGTTATCGCTGGTGAAATAATGGATTGCAACTCACCCCAACAAGAAGACGAAGATGACGATAAACCAGATTTATTAAATTTACCTCAAGAAGTTTTATTTCATATATTCTCGTTCATTGATGCCGACTATTTACTGAACAATGTGTCCTGTGTATGTCAGTATCTAAAAAATCTTCTATCCAACGAAAAATATTGGAGAAGTCGTCTTTTTCAGAGATTTCCGAAACCATTTCCAATCATACAAGGTAAGTTGATGCTTTTCAAATATGTGTTATTTGAAACAAGGTTTTTTACTGAGGATTCAACATATTATCTACTATATTTCAAGTACATGTAGTCAATTTCTAGTATGAAAAGAAACCCATGTCAGTGGAATCAAAGGACGTATCTAACGGGTTCAGTCAGGCTTGGCAAATTTTGTTTTCTTTCATCGCCATTTAGGCTGTGGAGTAATGATTGATGTAAAAAGTTGTTTTTTTTTTCTGGTCAAAAAGACAATGTTTTTCCAGGTTACATGGATCAACATTTACTAAACTACCTACATGCTTTATTGATTAGGTGTCATGGTCTTTGATAGTTGGAAAGATTTATCTCTGAATCGTGATTGGTGCAATAGAATTTCTGATAGTAGTTTGCCATACAGTAGGATTTTGTCATAATATGTAATAAAATTGATATCTATCGTATTAGTTTTGTTGAACCAATTTTATAGTTCAAAACAAACTATTCTAACACCTCTAAGCATTATCTTTCTTTCCATTTTTGAGTAATATTGCCATAGCCCTTACCTAAGTCAAATAATATCAATTTCTATAGTTATATTTTAGATGATGATTTATCTTGGAAAGAAGCTTGTAAAGAGAGAGAAATGTGTAAAAGAATTTACAAAAATTCTAAAATGCCAGAGAGCATGATAACCTTGAATAAAGCAAGTGGATTTGCTATGGACGCTGTTCATTTGATGGAGGTATGTTCAAAATTCTTTTTTTTCAATTTCGTATTGAGATTGACATATTAGTATAAACAAAACCTAGTTGCAGCCAGTTATAGTGGACGTATTATGGAGTGATGCTTCAAATTTGGTGTTGCATCCCATTCGAAAATTTATTTCTATAATATGGGGGTAATTTTATTAAATTTTTCAGAATAAATCACTCTGCTTAGCTGGTTCAAGAGATAGAAGTATCACAGTTTGGAAGTTAAATCCAGAATCTGGATCAAATAATGAAGTCGATACAAAAGATTTGTTATACAAGAATTTACTACAGCATAATGTAAGAAATTATCGGAATATTATTTATATACGAGAACATTTTATAATAAAAATGGATCGATGAAATTTTACTGTCAATCAATACTTCGGAAAACATTTGGTAAATTTTTATAGATGCTGTACATACTGTTCCCACATTATCATTTGTCAATGGTGTAATTACAATTTTTGTTTGATTTGGTACTAAAGTAATACTTTGGAGTAGACATAAAATAAGCCTACATACTAATGTGATAGAACATTTGGTAGATTACAATTGAAGGGTGGATATTGGAAATATGATCAATATTGAGGTTGCAGACCTCATAAAATAAACTTTTATTCAGAATTTAAGTGGCAATCTGTTTTGCAGGGTTGGGTGTGGTCTATCACATCTCGAGGAAATCAGTTTTGTAGTACATCGTTCGATTCCACTATTAAATTCTGGGATGTTAATACTCTCAATATGTTGCAATCTTTGAATGTCAAAACTGCTGTTCTGTGTTCATCATATCTTGACGATAATACATTGGTTGCCGGTTGTTATAACAAAAAGACAATTATTATTGATTCAAGAAGTGAGATTAATTTATAATATGATGATCAGAGAGTGACCTTTTGAAATACTTGGTGATTTTAAAATCGAAACAAATGCTGTTATATCAAATTGTAGATTAACAAAGGTCAACTCAAGGCATGTTTCAAAATAGTAAAATTTAATACAAAATCCTATTGCCAAATTCAATCAAACTGATTGCATAAAATGGAAAACTGGCACCCTAAGTGGAAAACATCACATACTATCTGATTTGAATATTGTGTGCTGAATGTTTATATTTTATTATCATTATTGACGGTATCAGGTATTATGCTTTAAGTTTAAGTTGACATTGAGCAAAGTTAAAATTGAGCAAAGTTATGTATCTGCTCATTCTTAATATTTTCAACAATTGTACTATACTGCAGTATTTTTATAGGTAGTTCTGTATCAAATGTTATGATTCATCATAGAAGAGCAGTATTAAAAGTTGCAACAAATGATTATTATATTGTATCTGCTGGTGAAGATGGCCGGCTTGTTATAATAGATAGAAGAAATTATGAAGTACTACAAGAGGTAATCTTTATTCATGAGTAGCACTAGAACAATAGGTACTAAAAGTCGTTTACTATGCCCACATTGTCTTCCATAGTTTAGTTTCAATGGTATTAAAATTCACTATATAAATGAAGTACTGTTTCTAGATGACTTCCCTTGTCCACGTATGATGATGATGCTGATTTAATGTAATGATATTCAGGCAGAAACAATTTTATTAATACCTGGTGATCTACAGTAGCTACTGCAGTCAAATTTGGCATTATTTATAATTTTTTCGGTATAAAAGGGTGATGATATTTTAAATGTGATATTGTTCCTGATTTTCTGTTGGTCATTCATTCAACACGTATAGTCATATGCAATACTACAATGAAATTCAGTAAAATTTTTTTATCACTTTCATAGTAAATTTTTTTAAACTGGCAGAGCTGGGAATTTATGCTTTTTAATTTTGGATAGGAAACACCATATCTTGAATATATCCTATTTTTTGGTATTTGTTCCATCTTTATTTTCATGACCGAGTCATAATGTTATGAAAACACCTGTTCCAGGTAAGGAATTTCTTCATTTGTAATGTCTCTTGATGTACATTCAAATCAAATATGGACCGGACTAAGATCTGGTGATGTACAAGTTTACGATGCTTGTGATTTTGGAAATATCATAATGGCAAGAAAACTACATTTTGGATATAGATGGAAAGTCACTGGATTGATATATCGACCTGGAGCTGTATATTCTGGTAGTGCTGATGGTTGGGTAAAAGTAAGATTTGTTCTACATCATTTTCATGCAGACAAATCAATTTTTGTTAGATGTACTTGTAGTGTGAAATACTCAATATCCCATATATTTGGAATCAGATGCTTAGGTAGATTCGAAAGCTGATTAAGTGATAGAGCTATTGAATATTTAGAGTGGAGTTCGGGAAAATCTGAAAATATATTATCTTTTCGGGTACATTGGAAATTGATAAAACTGCTTCAAGTCTGTGTGACTAGTGGGTAAGTTTGTTTTCAAACCTATTACCTTATATTGTGGGTACAGCAGTAAGTATTGTACTATCGGATCACGATTTAATATTATCTGAACAAACGTAGATTCATTCAGAACGCTTCGTGAAACTTTGCCCTTTTCTTATCAGAATTTATAATCTTTACCAAAGGCAATTATTGTTCATATTGCAGGTTCACGAGCCAACGTTTGATCCTGACTATATTGCTCGAGTTCATTTGAAAAGGTCTGGTGGTGTTGCTGATATGTCATTGGTTGACAAGAGACTGGCAGTTGCTACTGGAGAAGGACTGGTGGCCTTGTGGGACCCGTAATTTCTGGCTAAAGGTTCTTTGTGGGCTAAAGGTTCTTTGTGTAGTGAAGTCGTGAATAATTGTAAATCCTATAAACAGGTTTCGAGCGAGTTCTATAACCAGACCTTTCTGATGAATGCATAAGTTACTCTTCACTGCATCTCACTGTATTTGTTTTACTCACTCCAAAGTAATTGATTCCTCAGTCATTAAAACAATTTTATTACGTCACATCTAGCTATTATATGTTTGAATGATCAATTGCTATTTTCGTACAAAAATTATTTGTTTTCATGATAGTGATGGATAAGGCACTTCTGTCGTTAACCGTTTTAATTGCGCCGCGTGCGTCTCTTATCATGTAGGTACATTCCATATATGCGGCTTTAGGTCTGATAAAGTCAACGAGATGTAGATAGTTCCCAATCAAGAAATAAGGATTGTCAAATATGGGTCACTAATGCATAACAAATTGAAATTAACGATGAACGATGGGTAAAAATGTTTCAAAAAGACACCCAACAAGAAAAATTATACTGAATCATGGAAGTGAATCAAATCAGACACAAAGTGAACCTTGGCTGATTGCTGTGACCCATTATCCTTCATGATTTGTGTAATAATAGCCCTACTTCAATCTGAAATTCTATTTTATCAAGAATCATCAGTGGTTCATGCTTAAGAGAATATTTCCAAATGGGAACAATAAAAACACAAAACAAAATTACCTAAATACGCTTCCGTACCATGCGACTACTCATATATTGCACTAACAATAATCTAGCGACAAATTGCACTATTGAGATATATCTACTTGTGTGCAGCCCATCGTCAACCTAAACCAACATCCAACGACATCATTACTATGAAACCAATGATTGAAGTCCATGAAGCGAGCTTTCCATTCCCACTACAAATAAAAGTTGCTTTTATAAATTCGAAATAATTAGAATCATAATTGAATATCACCGCGTGTGTCCCAGAGTGTATTGTCAAGACAGACTGACATTCCAGGGAAAAAAATGAACAGTTATTGCATAAGGGTCTTTGGCATTTGGAGATTTTTAATGCGTGAGTATGACTAACTAACAAGTGCTTTAAAGACTGATTGGATAATTGTATAATGATGTCACAAACAAGATAATGCTGTATACAGCTATTCAGACCTCACTGGGAAAAATTTTACAAACAGATGGTATTTTGTCAACAATAAAACCTAGCGTAGAATATTTATCAAGCTTATTAACACTGCTATTTAATAGCAGTAGTGTTGCTGATATTGAAATTTCCTAAACGCCAGAAATGAATAATTTTCTATCAATCGGGGACACATTATTATACTTCAATAAATCTTACCTTGTTTGAGCTTCGGGTATAATATCATCATTTACAACATATATCATAGCACCAGCCGCAAAAGAAAGTGCATAAGGGAGTAAAGGTTCAGCAACAACTACAGCATAAGCACCTAACACCCCTGCAATCGGTTCAACCATTCCACTCAATTGACCATACCTAAGAAAAAATATATATGAAATTGAATTCAAGACCAGTATGTTTAGGAATAATATTAGAAATGAAACAGGATCGAGACTCTGGCCTGAATTTGTGGCATGTGCGAAATTAATCAAATCGTCAACTGTTTAAAAAACTCGATATTTGTTTGCTGCTATGTCTTCATTGTAAATTTTCATGCACAAGTCTTAAGACAAATATATGGACATTTTTACGATTAATGAATGGCAAAACTCTGAATCTGATCCATTTGAATGTGCACGTATTTTAAAATATTGCATCAATCTGAGTGTGTTTTTTTGAAGTTTTCCACGAATGATCGAAAACAGTTTGCTATATCCTTATCTCTGAAAATATTATTCTCCATTGTATTATTATACATTCAGCTAAAACTTTTACAACATAAATATATATATCATGATTCTACTACAAAATGATTCATTTAAGACTAACATCAGCACCATATAGAGCTCGAACATGATACTTTTTGGATCAGAACATTCTATTGAATACCCACCAGAAACTTTTCCAAACACTCATACCAGCTCCACGTAAAGGTAAACTGACTGCAAGACCTTCAGGGAAGTTTTGAATTCCGATTCCAATGGCAAGATTCCTGGCATTCTCAAAAGTTGCTGAAGCTGATTTTCCAACGGCTCCGAATCCTACACCAACAGCAAGGCCCTCTGAAAACCACATTAGATGCTTCTCATATTCAAAGATTTGGATAATAAGTTGCAAAATTCTAAATTTTTCCATTGCCATTGAAATAAATATAAAATTTGACATGGATCATTATTTGGATGCTCGTATCACAATAAATCGCAAATTTTTTGTAAAAGCTCACCATGACCATGATAGCCTCATGGTTATCATGATGGTAATGCGATGCACGATTAGAGGCTTGGTAAGTCAGGTCATGAATATGGAATACATGCCCTATACTAAAGACATTGTAAAAATAACATTTGCTTGACAAGATTGTTAACTTTGTGTATTTACAATAATGCGAGAACGAGCAATTTGGGCAACTTTTTCGCTGGCTAAACTAAAATATTAAAAATCGCAATATATCAGATTGAATCTTTGCTCAAAACCTTTGTCGAACTACACCTAATAACAGAAATGAGTACAAGCGAATTGTCAGAATTGAACATGTATTCAAGCACAGAAAAAAAAAAATAAATTACCTGGAATATTATGAACAGTGATAGCAACAATTAACAACAATATCCTCTTCCAGGAAACTTGTTTTGGAGTTTCGGCTACATCATACATGGAACTATCTTTTATTGTAATATCATTCATTGCAGAGTTTTCGTCAGGTTTTCTTCTTTGTGTCAGGGTAGTTGTTCCTGAATTTGAAGTGTGGTATATGTAATGTAGACAGTCAGAATGTACGCAGCTCAGGAAAATGAAACAACAAGAACAAAAATAGTTATAACCTAAGAGTTGACTAAAAGGAAACAAAGATGGTTTTACCATCGCCCAGGGCAGACTGCACTTTACCATAGCGATCCGGTTTCATTTTGGATGTTTCTTGCTTACAGTGCAGTTGCTTGCACTACAATTTATGGTAGCTCTTTGCTAGTAAGTGTCCATTAGTTGGTTTCTTTTCGGCACTGCTTCCAGCCTTGCTCAAGAGTGAATTACAATGCAAAAAAAATGAACATCTAGTGGAAATGATAAACTATCTATTCATGGATATACCAAAGCAATAATGCATGAGGAATCCGAAATTATGATTATAAAAACCAATTCTGTAACCTTGGTAGAACTGAAGCATTGAGATATTAATCTATCAAAGCATTCACATTGCACTAATTTGGAGAGATCAAAAAAATAGTACCTATACATAGAGGAACTATTCATGCAAAACTGCAATACATTCAACATTCATTTTTAATATTGCATGTTATCCCAGTCAAAATTTTTTTATCCGAACATATCTTGTTAAGCTGAGTCACTCATGGATCACGCCGCTGAGGCATGGTCTATCTGTGACTCATGCTTGACGAAACAAAATTTCAGATTGGTGTTGCTTAGTAATGATGCAATAAGTGAATTGAATTTAGAGTTCCGTGCAAACATCAATCTACACCCAAAATTGCCTAATAAGCATTCCCAATTTCACACCAAAACTTTTTCACCACAAAAAACACCATTTGAATCCAACTTCACACAAATACATGATATCTACCCTGCTCGGATCTTTTCCAATTCTATGAAAGTAATTTATTACATTATAAAATTGCCTAATGACATTTAAATTAAAATTGTAAAAAGAAATTCACATCATAAAAAAAGGAAAAAAAAACATCTTCATCCCATACATCAAAAGAAGAGGTAATTTGTAGTTTGATTTTTGTCAGAGCAAATAAGGAAATTAAGAATTAGATAATCTATTGAAATAAATATGATCCAAATTGTACACATCTCCCCAGTGGCTTGATTGACAAATAGTTCTACTCAGATCAATGTAATAGTTCACCTTTTTCCATGTTGTCTGTTCCATTAGAATCAACACCCTCATATGACATTGGAAGATCTTCAATCTTTGGATTATCAGCTATTGATGCCATTGGATTACCCTGTAATATACAACAGATTTTTTAGTTTGGAAGTTGAAGTTCATTTCCGTGATGTTTTGTATTCTATGATTATATTTAGATCAATGAAATACATGACATGCTGAATTCCACTGAAAGTATGGAAATCTCAGTTCATTTTATAGATAAATATCGTCAAAACTAAATATGACAGAGTTCAGCAGCATTTTAAATCTATATGATAGAAAATATAAGTGAAAGTCTCTCAATAGAATCATTTGCAAGAGGTTTTACTTTAGATTGGAGAAATATTACATAAAAATGAATCGTGCTACCTAATTGGTAAAAGTTTGTCATAGCATAATTTGCTAAGTATGGATTATAGTGATTAGATGCAATGCATCTGTGGCTAATGATTGACAAAATAAAATGCAGGATTGAGAACAACTATTGAAAGCACAATAATGGTAAAGAATGCTCATACCCACCAAAAACGGCATTAAAACATCAGCACCATAGACAAATAATGCGCCAAGAGCAAATCCAACAGCGACAGGAACAAAGGCAAATTGTCCTTCTTTACCATATTTGCCGGATAAAACTGCCATCTCAATGGCAGGTGCAAGAAGGGACCAGTATGATGCAGCAATCATCACCTAAACCCAGGCAAAATTTAGCACAATATAATCCTATTATTAAAGCAAATTCAAATTTTTTTGAGTATGCAGCAATAATTAATAATACTACTGATGTTCGTCAATCTGATAAAAACTCGAATGCCTCCACTACCATATCAATACGACAAAAAATGAGACATTTAAATATTCAAATTGATATTATATCATTTTCAATAAAATTTTATAAGCTTTCCAGAAGTAACAATGTAGTCGCTTCAGACAACTATCTTGGTGCAATTTAGAAAACCTGTTGCAAATTGATCAGAATTGGTTTGCGGGTATTATTCGATTTATCAAAATGCAACTCATAAACAAAATATTGATGTTTGTTTTAAAGAATTTGAATAAGCATTGAATTGTAATTTGAGAAATTACAAGAGAGTTGATGTTCTCACCCCTGCTGCAAAGCCAAGACTTCCATCTAGAACTTTCCGCTGAAAAATAAAATAAGTTGAGAACATACGGCCAAAATAATACTTATTTCCAATGTATAAATTGATCCCGATATATTTAATAACTTCATGAGCATTGTACAATTTTGATTAATTTGTGCCGCAATCTTTACTTCTAACACGCCATGGACCAAAATAAATAATCATAAAAATACCCCTAGGATAGGATAGGATTTCATTTTTATCCTGTGGGAGAGGAAAGCCGAGAATATGGCTTAGCTATATGGCAAACTAATAAGTCTCGTGCAGATACCAGTTCCAACCAGGGGGTGGATGTTTTTTGGCTTAACATATTTTCTCATTGATCTATGCATGAACCTGACTGATGGAGGAAGCCGTACTGTGTAAAGCATGAGCAGTGCTTACGTGGACCACTGTGCACCAGCGAGACCTCTCGCATATAAGAGGACCTCCTCCAGCAGACCTCTCGCATATAATCACACCTCGCGAGATTCCAACTCAGGACGTTAGTGATCTAGTGAAGCGTATCTCGAAGCATATTCCCAACACTTTAGACATTGAGCTAACCTGGCACCTCTACAGTTTTCCCCTGATACAAAAATTTAATATTCACAAAATAAATTAAAGCAAATTATAAAATCATTTTGCATTGATAAAAAAACAATATATCAACTCACTTTCCCAGATCTGAAGACAAATACAAATGCAGACCCAGCTGCTGTCATCCCCCACGTAAAAAGGGTTCCAAGGAGTGCTTGCTTCACAGGTCCATATGATGAGATCATTTTTTTAAATCAGTTGCAGCCGCCGGAGAAGAATAAGACTACAGTATACACTCTGCAATGAAGGCTGCAATTACCGTATGCATGTAAGTTATAGTCTAGTTTAGGTTCTACTCTGCCGTGCGTGATACCGTAACCTAATTAGTACCGGTACAGTCCAGAGTCTGTCGTCTTGCTGAGTCTATGTTCGTTTTGAAATAAGTAAATCGATAAGATGCTGTGCATCAAGACCGGAAAATGTATTATACAACTTCCTAACACAGAACAGAGCATGAAATGACACGTCGACTATACGGCATGCCGTATAATAAACTATAACATCTCTGTTCATTATAGAGACAGAAAATTAGATAAACGGGAAAACATTCGCGCACCAACTGAACTCAGACTGTCTGAGCAGCAAACGGCGAAATATGCAATTTGTTCAAGTATGACGTCAGGATTATTCATGCATGCAATTTACTTGGGTATTCCCCCAATTAATCGAAATAGTGAACTCATAGCGATTTCCTGCCCAAGGTTTTGTACTATATATATAAATTGTAGCTATTTATACCTGTACTAGATGCCACTTATAAACGGGCAGGGTTTGAATTTCTGGAAAGATTTGATCTTTTCCCGTTCGACTTAGCCTACTCAAGTTATTACAGCCTGGTTTGAGTGGTGGGCATGGATTAACGAACCGGACTCGCAGGTACTCGAACTCGAGATCTTCAACCTGCGACACCCACATGTTTGACCACTAGGCCATCCCGCCCACAAAGTCAAGTAAGGTTTATTTTACGATATATCATAAAAAATAACAACACAAGAAATATGCCCAGTTAGTTCAATCGGTAAAGCGTTGGGTACGATAATAAGCTTCAAGCTACGCATCTCTGCTCATCATGACACAGGTTCGAAGGGTGCCCAATGAGTTCAATCGGTAAAGCATTGGGAATACGCTTTGAGCAACGCATCTCTGATCCTCATGGCGCAGGTTTGAATCCCGTGGTTGATGATTCGCCATATGATTAAGCCGTATTCTCGGCTTTCCTCTCCCGCAGGATAAAAATGATTTTCTATCCTTAATAATGGGGGGAGTTGCAAAGGACGATAAACGTCATCGAGTCTTCAACACCCAGAAATGTTTTGCAGCCGCAAAAGTTTAATTTGTTCCAATATACTAAAATCTGTGCTATCGAATAAAAAATTGTTGTAAAGAATTCACACATAAACATGCCTGGAGAAATGAATTAAATAAAATAACCTTTGCGAACTCCCTTCACTACTAATCGATACGGCTGGTTCATCTTTGCTTTTGTCTTTGGCCGGTCCAGTATCAGCTAGCCTGCCCATTTCTGTAGTTTTTGCAGTCTGTACATTTGCGGCTTGCTTTATAGTGCAGAAAATGATCTAATATCCGAAACAATCGTTTTGAACATGGATGTGGGTGCCGAAAAATCGGACGATATTGGTTCGGAACAATCAGAAAATACACCAACTAAAGTTCGTCCCAAAAATTTACTATTGAGGACAGAAGTAAATCAAGATGAACAACCTTTGACTAATGAGCCAGAAGTTCCAGAACCACTTCAAACAGAAACAAAATCAGCCGAGCAAAAGAATACTTTATCAAAGAAGGATTCATTTCTAGATGAAGACTGCATTTTGTTTCATGGAATCAATTATTTGGGATGTGCTTCTGTCAATGCTCCTCGTAGTGAAAATGAAGCATTGAGGACAATTAAAATTCTACGTAATCAACAAATGTCACCAGAAAGTGAAATTCATGCAGGAGACAAATCGCCAAGTAAGCTTATTGATGTTGTTTTATCCGTTCCTAATATTGCAAATGGTGTAGTAAGACTTCTAGATCCTAGTGGAAGTGGTGAAATCGCCCATTTTGAAATTTACAAAATATTATTCTGTGTGCGTGGGCTCGATTCAGAGCCAGAACGGGACTGTTTTGCTTTTACGGAACTTCATAAATCGTCCGGTATTTTTCAATGTCATGTTTTTCGATGCGAGCTTCCTGAAGCAGTTAAAAAAGTTTTGTACAGTTTTGAACTTGCATTTCGGAGCATTCCCAAAACATCATCCAATGAATCATCAGATGACAAAAAACCTTCAGAAGTTTTTCCACGAATGCCCCAGTCTCAGTCCTTGTCAAGTGTTGAAGATGGGGCCATGGGTTTCGATGATTCAATTTTTTGTTTCAATATTACATTGGAAATCAAAGAAAATGATATGAAAGGGGGTTATGCAAACGTTCCTTGGGATAAGGCATCATCCTGTTTCAAACTTCGTAAAAACGTAGACAAACTTGTTATTTTGTCTGTAACTCAAACATCAAATGTTGAATTAACAGTTGAACGTTGTTTTGGTTTATTATTGGCCCCAGGAAGAAATGTGCGTCATAGTGACATGCATTTACTGGACATGGAAGCCATGACCACAGGTACTGGCAATATCGAAGGATCAAACATTGGTGCTTCTCATATCATAAGTGGTTCTTGGGATCCCTCTCATCCACATTTTGCTCTTTTGAATGAAGAGACTCAAAAAGGTACAAGAGTTTTCGTAAGCGTTGCAGTTGACTTGGTAGTTCAAGAGATACAAGAACCTCTGAGATTTTTGTTGGAAACCAAGGCACGTGTTTTCCCTCAGAATGACAAGTTCTGGTACTATGGTAAAAAAATATTACAGGAAACATTTTATTTGCGACTGAAAGAAGTTCAAAACCAAAGATTATCAAAGCAACTTTATGGCATTGTAAGTCTTGAAACAAAGACAAAGCGTCTCCAGCGTCTTGCTCAGGGCTCTACTCCTGGTACCCCAGGTTACTCAATGGGTCATATCGATGTGGGAAGTCCAACCTTGAGTTCAACATCACGTCAAGATGAGGAAGATGACGATGATACCGATGAACCTCTTCTTAGTGGATCTGGTGAAGTTGTACCGGACTATTCTGAGAATGTCCTGACGAACTGGGGAGTTGTTCTTCAACGTTGGCGAGCTGATTTCAAGCAGCGGCCATCTGGTTTGAAACAGCTTGTAAGACAAGGGGTTCCGAATGCTTTACGTGGTGAAGTTTGGCAGCTTCTTGCAGGATGCCATGATAATGATACCATGCTAGAGAATTATCGCATTTTGATTTCGAAAGATTCTCCACAAGAAGCTGTGATTCAACGTGATATCCATCGTACTTTTCCCGCACATGATTTTTTCAAAGAGACTGGTGGACTAGGGCAAGAATCTTTATACAAAATAAGCAAAGCATATTCGTTATATGACACTGAAGTTGGATATTGTCAAGGATTATCATTCCTAGCTGCTGCACTATTGCTACATATGCCAGAGGAACAAGCTTTTGCTGTTCTGTGTAAGATCATGTATGATTACAAAATGAGAGAACTTTTTAAGAATGGTTTTGAGACCCTTCATGTCAAGTTTTATCAACTTGAAAGATCAATTGAAGATTTGATGCCAGATTTATATGATCATTTCAAACAGTTACAGGTTGAAACTCATATGTACTCGAGTCAGTGGTTTTTGACTCTGTTCACTGCTAAATTCCCTCTCAGTACTGTATATCGTGTGATTGACTTATTTTTGAGTGAAGGTGAAATTGTGATTTTTAAAGTTGCATTGAGTTTACTGAAATGTTGTCGGCAGGATCTTTTGACTCATGATTTCGAAGGCGTTTTGAAGTATTTCAGAGTTTCATTGCCAAAGAAGTACAGACTTGATGAAAATACCAGTCAGCTGGTGGCAACGACCACAACTATAAAAGTAAATTCTAAAAAATTGAAGAAATACAGTAAAGAATATGAAAATATACAGGAAAAATTGATTCAAGGTGATCCTCATGCAATTATTGAGCGTGATAATCGCCGTTTGATGGAAGCAAACATGAGATTGGAAAGTGAGAATGACGAAATGGCAGATGAGTTGGTAACAAATAAAATCACTCTTGAAACTCAATTGCAGAAAACAATGAAGCACGCAGAAGGACTACAACATGATCTCACAATCTCTGTAGAAGAACTGAGAAAAGCAAGAGATAGAGTTAAAGAACTGACTGATGAAAACCAACGTCTTATCAATGAAACGACACAAGCCAAAGAGTTATGTCGACGTGAAATGGAACGACAAGACACTGAAATCTCCAAGAAATCTACAATCATAAACGATTATAAGACCATAACGTCTCAACTAAGTATAAGAATTGAACAAATGCAAAATCAACATAAACATGAACTAGATAAAGCAAAATCTATGAGAATAGAAAATGCAGCCGAACCTGCTCCACTAGAAAATGATATATTACAAGCAGCAGAGAATGAAAAAGAAGCTTTTAGGCAACAAATAAGAAACTTAGAACTTGAACTAGCTCAAACTAAACTTTCAAAAGTCGAGTCGGAATGTAAAGTCCAGGATTTAGAACATCAACTTATGAGTGCGTTAAAAGATCTTCAGTCCTCGAAGAATACATGGCTTCATAAAACGTTTTCAACTTTGACCTCTTCAAGAAATAAAGACACTACTGGTCAAAGCCCCACCCTATCACCCACATCAGCGAATGGACCTTCTTTTCCCAAATGCAATTGCTTCAAAATTTCCAACTACTTTTAATAAAAAGGGTCCTTGAATCTCATTGTTGAACATGTAGAAAAAACGCGTTCATAGAAATTTGAATGTGCAATAGATTCATAAAAAGGCTAATATACTGAACATGGAGTAACTATATTTGAATTGTTAAGGGGTTTGTGGTTTTTATCCAAACAGAAAAAATCGTTTTTAAACATTTATAGTCCATAGTGGACAAAAATATTTCTGATTCGATAGTGCATTTGCTTAATCATCTTTTTTTGGACAAGCTTTATGATGCAGGTTTTAAATTAAAAGAGAAGTTGTCAAATGTTTGATTGCAATATTTTTATGAAAACAATCACAGCCAGGGCTCATTGTCATTATTATAATAATTAGATTTTAATGAATGTTCAATCAACTCTATTCAAAAATATTATGCTGAATGATGTATGGTGAATATATCTGAGTGAATAACTTGACACCGCATCAGTGCCGGATGGTTCATTTCATGATATAGCTCTTTTCTCCCAGTATGCATTGGGGATGTGGTAAAAACTTTTATCCTGCATTTGTAACAAGTAAACCACATGAGAGATTGTGGTAACTATGATTAGGATGTCCCTTCCAAATATATTTATTTTCTGATAGAATTTTCATAACTTTTCAATTTCAAAACAATCCTTAATTATGATAAATCCGTTTGATTGCATTCTGAAACCGAAGGCTTTTGTTTGTAGTAGGTAATGTAGGGCTGCGGAACCTTCGTAAACTGCAATAATAGTACTAGTTTCCTTTTTTATATTTTAATACTGTAATCATGCCATTTTATAGGAAGATCAATAACATAACAATACATGCATGTTTTATTCAGTTCATGTTGCTCCTTTTGACCACTATCTCATAATATTGATCGATGGATAAATTGTTCAAAACATTTGAGTTGCGTAGAGTTGTGTTAAGTGTTTACTGTTAATGTTAACATATACTACTCCAAATGTGGGTATGCTTGGCAATAGAATATTTTTGCAATTTTTATAGAATCTGTGAGGGGATATTCTTTCCTTAGATGGCATATTTTTTTTTTTTTGGGTATATTGTCAACAAATTTTTTCCGGGGAATCAAAAGACTTCATTATCATCAACAATGCTATTTCATAGCTTATGGAAGCTTATAGCTTTATTGATGATTATGAAACCCTTTGAAGGTTTTTGTAAAATGCATTTAATTTTGATAAGAATGACTATGTTTATAAACAAATTTCATCCATCTGGAAAGCAAACCAAACTTCGCTCAAATTATTTTAGACAAATTTCTACTGCGGATCTCTTTTGGATTAGCTCTGTCCGAGTAAGAGGTGGGCATATCCAACCTTGGCCCTATAGCACCACCATGGAGACGAAGCTTGATTGATATAAATTTTGGTTATATTCCTTTATTATTGTTTGTGTACTTTGAAATTTATCCCTGGGTGTGAAGCAATCGGGAGAGTGTAAATGTTTGTTTATTAATAATGCATGCGGAATTTTAATATTCATGTATTTTTCATTGTTAAAATTATATATTTAACGTTTATACTCTTTTTAATTGTCCTTGATTTGTATAAAAATTCTCTAGTTCGTACCACTGTCTTGTTGTATTATTGGCCATTTAAGTTCATATTCCATTTCAGTAATTCCGTTCAAGCTAAAAAATTTAAGCCAAATTTCCATCTGTTCACAAGATATTTTTTGTCTACATTTTTTGAAAGTTTGATCACTGATGAATTACGTCACCGAGAACTGACCTATCTGTGAGACACTCGTTGTGAAAATTAATTTCTGATCGAGACTGATGGTGTGGAATGGTAAATTTAATACGGTACAACAGTTTGTGCTAAAAACAAAAAAACTATGCGTCCTGTAGAGTAATATTGAGTAGAGTGGCAGAATTGTGTGCTTTTTTGAATACATGGTTTCCCATCAGTCTTTTGTACGGACAGAAATATTTCACAACTATCCTCTCATTCGCAGAATGTGTTAGTTGTTTTGAAGCCTTTTTTTAAATTTTGCCGTTGTCAAGCACTCAAAAAGTGACTTATTAGTCTCGGCAAGTATATTTTCATAAGATACCTATGTTACCTCTTTAATAATTCATTTTCGGTGGAAACATTTTTATTCTGTGTCTGGCTAGCTGAGTAGCTAACTTTATACTGGGGTGGCATAACCTTGTTTTTCTTTTGATGTCTATCATGTTCTAGTGATTTTTTTGCTGGAGACGCAAATAGTTTCAACATCATCAACACTGCTAATAAATAGCAGTGTTGATGAAATTGAAGCTTTTTGAAAGACACTTGAAGGTTGCTTTTATATTTGCGTACAGTTGTCTCCGAGTATTATTTTATGGTAAAATTTCTTCTGGCGGGACCCATTTTTACAAGTGTATGAGTACCATAGCAGATATTTTACCACTCGTCCCACTTCATTCCAGTCTGAATGAATTATTTTGACATTTCGACGTTGAAATAAAAAATACTTTTACCCACTGCACTCTATTATATGTCAATTCTGTATTTATTGTTTTCCAATTTGGGTGGATTAGTTTCTTACAGGAGCTATTGTAATTCAATCAAACTTTTCCTAGAATAAATTCAGTTAAAAGATGCTAGTTGTGTTTGTGAGTGTGATGTTAATATGTCGTGGAATTACATTAGAAATTGTTAGTATGCGAATATTCCCATAAGTAAAACTGTTGTACTATGTTTTTTCCTTAAACTTGAATCTTCAGAATTGTGAACAATTATTACTAATAACCATTAATAATATATTTATCTGTTATGTCATCATTCAAAACTATTGCACTTTTCGTTCTAGCCTTGTCAAATTACTGATAATTATATACTCAACATGGGGATCAAGGTGATATTATTATGTGCTGGATATGGTACGAGATTGGAGAGAGATATAATAAATAGTGAAGGGCATAAAGATCTACTTGGAATTGCAAAAGCAATGCTGCCTATTGGAGGCCGACCTCTCATCACACACTGGATTGACTCTTTGTCAAAGAGTTCTGAATTTGATCATTTTTATTTGACCACAAATGCTCGATTCAACTCTCAATTTCAAGAACTAATGAAGAAATATGATTCACAGTTAATGGTGGTCAACGACGGTACAATGTGTAATGAAGACAGGTTCGGAGCTGTGGCAAGTATCAAGTTCGCAATTGATGAATTTGAGTTGGAAAATGATGATGTTCTTGTCATTGGTGGTGACACTTTATTTTATGAAGACTTCAGCATAAGCGATGTTGTAGCAAAATTCAAGGATTTAAAATCTGAGACACAAAAATGTGGTCTGGTTATGTCATACACATGCAAAGATAACGAAACCACAAAATATGGTATTTTAGAGGTCGATGAAAAATCTGGTAAAGTTCAAAGTCTTATAGAAAAGCCACAAGCCCATGAAACGAAATCACGGTTAGCTTGTCCATGTTTTTATCTCCTCTCTAGTGGTTGTAGTTCTACCATAAAGCAGTTTCTCGATGAGAAACACAGTGCTCCATTAAAAGAGAAGGATGCAACAGGACATCTAATTAAATATCTCATCTCAAATTGTGATATCTACAGGCATCAAATATCTGGTAGATTTGATGTTGGTGGACTGCAATCCTACGAAGAGTGCAATAATTATTTTAACAAATAAGCAATATCTATCTAACGTAATATCAACCATAGTATAGTTTATTTTTAGCACCAGCATACCATACCGCCTTCGAAATGCCATATAAATAGTATATTATTGTGCTGTTTTGTGCAATAAAAATCATGCGATTGATGCTCTTAAAGATTGGATGAATTGTTGTTTGATTACGGAACACAACTTCAGGTTGTTGACTTGTGATAGTATGGTATTTCAAAAAACTGAATACTGAAATTTATATAGTTTTGCTGGTATATTGCCCAGCAAGCATAATACCTCAGACATATCTATTGAAAAATATGTTTTGCCAAAAAAGCCACTGATATATCAAGTCGACGAGGCATGGTTTAAAAAATAAAATTTCTTGCACGCCATACTATTTTATTTGCACCTCAAAAAAACTTTTTTTTATTATCTTGTGTACAATATATTCAATTATTTGTCAATTTCATTTTTGTGCATCATAAATCTAATTCACAATAGTTTTCATTTTTATAATTTATCTTATTATATTTATTATTATCTATTATTATTTATTATATCCAACTTCATGCATCAAGTCTACATATATATATACATATTGGTATTCACCTCGAAGCAATTCTCTATTTCCTCATCGTAATATTTCCAATTATTTTCATAGAGGGCATTTATATTTTTTTTATAAATACTAAATAAACAATGTCGGTAACATCACCAAACAAAGATTCAGTTCGTCTACCTCTGAATAAAATCAAAACAATCATGAAAAGCTCTCCAGACGTTGAAAATATCGGAATTGATGCTACATTTTGTATGTCAAAAGCTGCTGTAAGTTCAATATATTTTTAATGCGTATATGTTTCTATGTATGGTTTATATACTATACTACAGTACCGTAGTTTGTTTTTCAATTCATTTGATAGTTCATGGTTGATGGTTGTATTATCGCCCAGCGTGAACACCACTACACTTTTGCTAATTAAAGAAATGGTAGATGGTTCTATTATCATCCAGCGTAGATATCATCCAGCGTCGATACCACTGCACTTTACCATAATGGTTCTGTTCCATTAGGGATGTTTCTTGATTTGAGTGCAGTTGCTAGTATGTTATGTATGTACATCGTGTAGCTATTTGCGATTATGGATGTATGTTAGTTGTTTTCTAGCATTGCTTCCGGCCATGCTTGGGCAGAATCGCAATATAAAAAAAATAAGGTGTCCTCGTTATCATTTTATGTTGCAATTGACATTTTGTGTTATGAAACTTGCCCCTTTTGTGATTTTGTTGAACATCCAAATATGCCCATTACTAAACATTACTAAATTTTTAATTTAATTTAAAGTTCACTAAATTTTCGAAATTGTCTGAATTTATCCAGACATTTATGGCGGAACTAACAGAATGTCAAATACTCTACTATTCGGGCAGAAAACGAATCAAAAAACACTTTGTGGTTATTTCTTCCCGATGGGGGATTTAAAATTTTTTTTTAGAATGTGTAGTAGTAATGAAACTACAAAAAAGCTGTGAAGTCTTTCAATTTATTGTTTTTTTTTTGTACCCCTGGATAAGAACATAGGAAAGAAACCAATATACTGTCATCCTTTTTAAAATTTGACTCAAGCGTTCACATAGTTTAAATCAGGGCATGTTGTCTTTAATGCCATTTACTCACAATGCATGCGTAAATTCTAACAAGAATGAAGATGTAAACAAATATTAAGTGAAGCAGGAAGTTGAAAAAATTACAAGCCATCAACATGACGGAAGTACATAATGTCATGTATTATCATATCCTAAATAGGTTTTGAAACATATATGATCGACTCTTTGTTCAATTCAAAAGTATCATCTATTTATTCTAGAAAGGTTGATTTTCAAACAATACCGTATGCAATTTCAAATATATCACCAGTAGATCGTATTGGCGAAAATTTACCCTACCGGTACCGAAAAGTATTATCCACCGGTAGTATTACTTCAAGTTAAACCATTTACATCCCTTAGCTAAAGGTATAAAGGTAACCCAATCAGATTTTTTATTTTGTCAAGCAAGCATGGATCACAGATGGACTGCACCTGTTCGGCACAATCCATCAGTGACCCATGCTTAACAAAATATGTTTAGTAGAGATATTTACGACAGGGACAGGGAACTCAAGCCTATAGAATGAAACTGTTTATGATTTATAAATCCTTAGATCATCTAAAGTAAATTCAAAAAAGTTTCTGACATCTGATTGAAAACAAGCTTTAGATATGAGAATTTTTTATTGTGTGTCCTATGCCGAAATTTCATTTATTTATACCTATCAATCAACACTATATTGTTTCACGAGTATCTTTTATGATATTTGTATCCCTTATTATGTTTGCAATTGCGTATCAAACTCTTTCCACAGTCGGGAATTTTTAGTCAAGAAATGTTTTGTTAAGCATGAGTTACTAATAGGTCAAGGCGCAGTCTTGGAACTTTTTCTGATTGAATTCTTCAATTCAATAAATTGTTCTATAATCCACATCTATTTTTACAGGAACTATTTGTAACATACTTGACAGCACAAGCTTATTACAAAGGAGATAATGGCAAAAGTATAGAATACAATCACCTAGCGAATATTGTTAATAATGATGATGATGATATATTTGGATTTCTTCAAGGTATATCTATTTTATTCTAACTATCCAGGGTTAGGATATTTATTTAATTCGGTGGGAGAGGAATGTCGGATTGTAGGTCAACCATGTTATGATAAACAAAGTTTTTCCAACTGAAGAATAGATGGTTCGCCATAACCATTATTTACTTGTGCATAAATATGGAAGGAGCATAATACGAGTCCTGGCGACATGAAGACAATTTTTTTTTATTCCAACATATACTACTCACCGCCCAACGTTAGGATGTTCGATATTTGTTTTTTTTTTATAGGAAAAACTGCAGCGAAATTATTATTTATATCAGTTTCAACATATTTTGTGTTTTTGCTTCATCGTACACCTTAGTGATGTCATAATCCTATTGGTTGGGTACTGTAGAGTCAAATTTGGAACATAGGCGACCTTGCCAATCTTTTTATGTTTTTATCTATTCCAGAAATCATTCCACAAAAAATTACAATAAGGGAATATAACGAAATTATTGCAAATGAAAGAAAAAAATGAGATGCTGTTCATGAAATGAAGTTCATCGGTCAGAGCATGGAATTGAAGGACAATAGATACAAAGAGACTATTGAACTGTTACCAAGTGTTCATGATATGAGTTGAATGAGTACAATAGGGCAGATACATTCGATGTCCTCGAAGACTTAAACCTATCAACACTGATTTTGGCATGGTATAAAACCTAGATATTGCCTAACATTCATAAAAATATAATTGTTTATAAACCTTTTGGGTATTTTTTTCGGTTGTTTAAACCTTGTAGGAATTTTATTTTGTCAAGCATGAGTCACAGATGGATCGTGTCAAATCGACACGATCCATCAGTAACTCATATTTAACAAAAACCGGTTTGACAAAATTTTTCCGATTGGGCAATGTTCTGCCAGTCCCACATTTAAAGTTTTGTGTGTTCGTTTGCTGTTAAGTCTCAACAGTGTGTCGTCACTCTCAGGCAAGGGTGGCAGTACGGTACGGTACGAAATTTTTATCGTACTTCGAACCAACAAAATAATTTCGTACCGAACTTCGTACCGTACCTTTCCAAAATTTTCCGTACCGTACCGTACGATATTATTTTTTTCGTACATCGTACCGAACTTCGTACCAGTACGAAATTAAGTTCGATTAATATTTTTCATTTATCGTACTAAATTTCGTACCAGTACGAAAACAGGTACGATTCGCTGGGCAGCAATTTCGTACCGTACCAATGTCCAATGTCCAAATCAGCTTTATTTGTAAGATCTGGCCACCGCAAGAAACGTCACCAACATCTTACATCAAAGTGATGCAGTTTATGATATCTGGTTTAAAATCCAGGACAGTAAAACATGCACGTGATTAAGCATATGTCACCCCAATATCATTGTTCACGTTGCGTATAATATTCACATTGCGTATAATATGATGATGGTAGACCGGTGGTGATGAATAGTGGTAGGATGAGCAAAGTTTTCGCGAAAAAATCTGGCATTGTGTCGTCACAAGAAATTCTCTCTCGACAAAAGAATGTTCGTTGTGCACCACACATTTCGGTTTCGTGCGGTCTCATTCGAAGGTATGGTTATAAGAACGTTATCATTGTGCATCTGGTATTTCTGGTGCAATTTACGTTCTCTTCACATAACTGAATAATGAATGCTATTTATGTTTTCATACCAGGTAGACGTCTTCCCGGCATGCCATTGTCTATATTGTGACTTGGCTGTTTTTTTTTTACAAAATATATCTTCTCTTTGAGATGAGCATCAGCTAACATTCAACCATTCAACTCAAAACAGCCTAAATATATCTTTATATTCTGACGTCTCTGCTCTGATAATATACTTCTGCGTGTCAGAGTACAAACAAAACGTAATAGCGGTGGTTTCTGGTTAGCTTAGTTGCATAGTTGGTCAGGGGGAGAGAGTTTTTAATTTAATTTTCATAAAATTTTCGCGCGCCTGAGCTGCGCAATATTCCCTGATTAATTTTGTATATTTCGTAGCATTTAGCCTTTAAAGTGAAAATTTCTATTCAATTTTTACGAAAATTTCAGCGGGCTTCCGGCGCGCAGATACATTTTCCGGTCTTGTAAAGTGTAAAACATGTATTTTTGTTTCGTTCTCAATAAAATTTTGCGCGCCTCCGGCACTCTAATGTTTTTGTAAATTTGAAAGCCTGTGTTTGCATGTTGGAAAAAATGTGTGCCCCCCCCCAAATTTTTTTCTGTATCCGCCATTGTAGTTGGTATATTCAGGCACCGTGATAACACCGTGATTTTTAGTTCATGAATGCTGCTTATCTTGTCGCCTTTTATGGGCTATTATAACTTTCGTCAATTCAGAAAAATGCATTCAGATTAAGACGTCATAAATCAGCGGCCTATATGTATTCCCACGCAAGCACAGAGTTTTACGCCACTGCAGAAAAACCGATATACGATATAGCTCATCTAATCAGCTCAAGTGAATCAGTTGCATATTTATTACCATACCTGCGCCGCTTTTAATCATTTTAAAATTGCCCTTTAGTTTAAAAATTCTTTGATAGACACAATTCATATTATCAGCGCCCCGTTATGAAACGGCATAGATGTTAAATGAAAATATTTTTTCGAATTCATTTGAGAAGAATAAAGTGCAATGCGAAGGTACGAAAAAGAGTACGGTACGGTACGAAATAAATACCGAACTTCGTACCGTACTAAGTACGAAAATTGAAAAATGAATCGTACTGTACTATCGTACCGGAAAATTCAATCGTACCGTACCGTACTACCAGCCTTGCTCTCAGGTGCCGTGTATTGATTGGATGGCAAAGAATACTTCTGGGTCTTATTTTGAGGAGTCTCCCTGCAAAAAAGTGCGTAATAGCTTGTGATAAAACTGTAGTTGGTGTCGCCGGCCAGTACCTGTTGTGAAAAATGTCCACCAACAGTCAGGAATGATGATGAAATCCTGTTCATCTCATCATTCCTCTAACTAAGCCTTAGTAATTATCTCTACAAAGGTTTTGTTTTATGGCTGTTGAAGACTAATATATTTGTATGTGTCGTACAACTGTGGTTTTGATTTGTCTGTTTTTGTCATTCGTCTTAGATTCCAGATGGAAATGGGTCGGACGATGGATGTCATATTGGAGATATCTGGTTGGGGTCGGGCTTATTCATCCATGCCCCAACCAACCACTAGGTGTAAAAAGCTTGGGCACGCTAAGCCGAACCTAGCTAATTATCGGACGTTAGTGGCAGCCAGTCAAACAGTAAACTAACAAATGTCGATGGCCACTAAAGAAATTTTCTATTTCACAGCGCTGGAAGCGGGTCCCAATAAGACTGACGACAACTTTTTCAAACAAAGATCTTCCTCCAAACCTATTATTCTTGGGAGTTTAGCCGCCAGCCCCATACTCGGTCAAAGGCGCAAATATGAAAATCAAGTTTCCTGACCTGCCGTTCACATTACACCCCCAAGATTAAACACGTTAACCTGAGGGGTGCCACTAAGGACACCAAAGTCAAAGACAGACACCTCCCAAAAATGAAAATAATACATAGAATTCACATTTCTGACATGTATTAGTGATACAATGCTAACAAACGCATTATAATTGGGCTTTGTTCGCAAGCTCTCTGGCACGAATCTTTTCTTGTTTGGCAATCTGTGCTACGGACTTGTTGCCCATAATCTGTCCGCCCCAATGCTTTCGGATCTGAATAGAAAAAATTTGCTTAGTAAATAGTAATGTTGCGCAGAGAAATATTTACTTCTATATACAGTATGGGAACACCGAAACTGTATAAGGCTTAATAAAATCATCAAAACTGCTATGCAGTTGTGAAGTTTTCAGGTTTGCTTGAAAATGACACGAACACATATGAAACACTGGAAGGAACAGACCCACTTTTTCATACATTGGAACAGTTATGATAATTAGCTCAGAAAGTGTCAAATATTTTCAGTCAGCTTTATTAAATCAGCTGAAGAAATGCTTTCATCACAGCAAATACATTAGCACACTACAAAACTTTGTAAGTTTGCATTCAAAATCTGCTAAGCAAATAGGTTTCAACATTTCGGATAAAATTTATTGCTCATATTTAACATTTTGCAGTATAGTCGTGATTTAATCATGTCAAATTTTGCAGTGTCGAACCAATATATCATGAATCTTGTTGCAAATTGAATCAATTTATGTATATAAAAGAAGATTACATCAAACGGATCACCAGACTATTCTAGATACATATACATCTAACGAATAACCAGATAAAATGAGCTAAAATAGGGCAAATTTTGCATACCTCTTCAAATCTGTCGTTATAGTTGGTTCTCACTGTGTCAATGAGTTTGCTCAAACCAGATTTGTCTTCACTGTAAAAATGCATACATACTATATTAGAAAAAATATCACCAAAAATAAAGGGCATTTTATGTACCTAACTAAAGCAACAGAATCTTTTTCCTTACTCCCATCAGGAAAACGGGATGTTTCATAACAAAACACTCGACAGAAGAAAAAAAATCTAACAGTAATGAAATCACAAGCATGTACAAAACTTTTTTCATCTAGGCAAACATGCATGATTCCAGATACCCTAATCTTTTTTTTTTTTTTTGAAGTCTGACAAAAGCAAACAAAAATTATTCATTAAATCATTGTCCATCAAATTCAGTCCTCAGAGATCTTGGTGGAAGATTCAACATAAATATTTTGCTAGCAAATATTGCTGTCATCACCGGACTGAGATTGCAGGTATTGAAAAATGATTTTGTGCACCATGATACCAATTTTCAGCCATTCAACCTTGGCACGAATTATGTAAAACATATTCAAAGAGCAATGACTTGAAACACATCGGCAGAATCTTTTTAATTCAGGGTCCGAAAGGTTTGTCACTTTCTTCGGGAAGCCCGAGTAGCTGACAATCTAAAGTACACGAGCTAAAAATACTACTCGTATGGCTCATTCAGGAAAGCCATCAGCAACTGGGACAAGCGATATTTATAAATATCTTACTTGTTAACATCGGTGATAGCAACACAAGTACATGTTTTACGATGAACCAATCTACCAAGTCTTGCTTTTCCCTTTACAATACAGTACGGAACATTCATTTTACGGCACAAAGCTGGCAGGAAGATGACGACCTGAAATCCATGAGATTGTGAATGTCAAAACAGTCTAATACATAAACGCCTAATGACAATCGCCAAATTTTATCAGGGACAGAGTCTATCTAGGTGTGGTCAGAAATCAATATTTTGTGGTTTCAGAATCTGATTGAATATTTTTCTGAACCGAATATTAGAATCAGAAGTTAAACAAAGGTAAATACACAGAGATATCCTTTGATCTTATGATTTATGTGAAAATTTCAGTATTTTTGAAAAAATTCGAAATTATCATTTTTGCTGATTTCGAATCGTAGTAGAAATCGAGTCGAATAATTTATGATTTGAATATCACAAATCAATATTTTGGAAAGTCCCAACACAGCCCCTAACAAGGGCTAATAAATGATTTGATTTACACTGGCCAAAAGACTTTGAAAAATTTTCAGACCCAATAGTAGCTTCAGTTTAGATTTTTAACTTTACTTTTACCAGATGTTGAAGAACACTATATTATCTGCAGCAATTCATAACAGCTCAACTCAAGTTGCATATTTAAATTAGAAAACCATATACCTCGATAGGTTCAACATCATGAGCAATAACAACAAGTTGAGCCTTCTTTCTTTCGATCAAGTTGGTAACAGTTGCTACACCGCTTGAAACCACATGTGGACGACGAGTTGGAGTGTCTGGCTTTCCCGCAGCTCTGAAAAAAGTTTGTTTTAACATAATTTGGGACATAAAAATACTGACACGTATTACCACATTCACCACATGGAATCACATTACAACAGTATAGAATCAAGACCAAAACACAATTGATTAGCATGAATTTGACCACATTACAAAACGGATAAGTTATTAGATTTTAGGAGAACTTGTGTTTTTCCATCTTTAAGCTCCTTAACATTCATAGACAAAAAATAATTCCGTTGTTACCTCTCTCAGCACGTTTCCTGAGACGTTCCTTTTTATCGTGCTTAGTTTCAGGGCGATACTTGTTGGCCAGACGGAAGAATGCTGTCGCTGTAGTTCAATATATTCAATATTGAAATTGCTGCCAATTGTATCACTGATCACTAGCAGAGAGACCAGATCAACAATATGGCAGCTCATGGCAAGTTCTACAAAGAGAACTAACTGCACATGATAACTTGCACTACTAAGAGAGTACAAGGGACATCATTATTAATAAAACAGACCTGAGTAAACATAAAATTATATTAGCATTGACAAAGTTATATATATATATATAAAAGTTAGTTTTTCTTGAAATGAACAAGTAATAATCACGATCAAGAAAACACCTCTGCATATCAGGAGAATAAGTATTTGATATATCAAGAAAATGGAGACACTGCACGAACCCCCATCTACCACTTCCTAGATCGCAAGAGGCTTTTGGAACTAACATAGGCACTGTGGTACTAATGCCCGAGTGCAGGTGTTATGCATCTTTCCATTTGTCAATTTTTTTTCTGATACGTAGTAATTTCCCCAAGATATTGAGAACATACCAGTTTGCCTGTCGAGAGCTTGTGAGAATTGATTGATCGCAGGTGGGATCTTCAAACGTCTCTGCAGGACGATCTTTTGTCGTTGAAGCCTGATATATTTCGGCCATCGAACAAATCTTGTCAAATCTCTCTTAGGTTGGATATCTTGACCTGTGTTACGAATGATAAATGAGGCAACTACAAATGTCTGCACTAAACAAGTAGGGAATCACATTTTCCAAAAATGATTCTGTGCCATGAAAAGGCAAAAACACATTTAAATGAAAATGTTATTCAGAAGTTTTATAGATCTACAGTTACGAAAAATGCCAATATCGCATCTAGTTTAATTTATCATATTCAGTCAAATCTGCGACACTGAATGGGAGTGGCAGCTACTCAAACACCCGAAGAATATGGCTGAAAGGAGAAAATTTAGCACATGAGCAATATTTTCAAGATATATCCCTTGCCAAAAGATCAATCAATAGGTCTATTTCTCAGTGTCTAGTAGCAACCAAAATTTAGGTGAAAAAAAAATCATACTGCTATATAACAGCAGTGTAGATGGCTTTGATACTTTTTGTCTATCCAAAGAAAATGGAATGAACATTTCAAACGCTAAGAAAAAAACAAAATTTCGTCACCCAATTCTGAACAACCACAAACATTTTTGATAAATCATGTTTGACACATAAATCACTAATATATTATGGTACCATTTTTGTACTATTAATCAAGTACGGGAGCATAAATTCCCAATTGTGGAATCAGAATCTTTAGTGACACGCTTCTTACTAGACCAGTTTTTTAGTTTGTTTTATATAACATGTATTTACCAATAGAGAAATTCTTTGGCCGCTTCTCAAAAAGAGGATTAGTAACTTTCTTTGCTGCAGCCTTTCTGGCCAGATGTGGAGCCGGAGCTACACGCTTTCCACGAGCTTTGCGTCCTTTAGGCTATAAGATGAAAATGAAATTTATTGGTATTGAATCATTTCAACTTAGATATGCATACACACATTTTCAAAAGACAAACTAACAGAAATTCTGACTACAAAAATACTTATTACTATGGATGTAAGTTTTAGAATTTACAGTCGAATCAACGTTAATTCAAATAGATTCTAAGCTTTCAAGTAAATTTGTTAAGATTCTAATGGATTTTTGTATCATGTATACAAAGTTGTCGTTGTCGGACTTTGCAACGTGACAATTTAAAATTATTTGGCCATTTGGTGGTTTTTTTTATAGTAACTTTTTGCAAATTTTATTGTGCCCAAGTAGCAAAATTTCCAAACAGCAGCTATTTCGTTATTGTTCAATGTTGCTTGAATTTGAAGATTTTTTTAGGTTTTTTAAACTAAAGAAACTTATCCTAAACCAGCTGGAAATGAGTTGTTCATGCTCAAGTTTATGATCAGATTCAAAATTGTTTTCTCAGATTAAGATTCTAAAAAAATTCATTCGAAACTTACATCCCCAGTTATGACTCACAATATTTTTTTTTTACTTCAAAACCAAATCTGATGTCCTTAAATATCCAATGGTATATTTCGCGAACACATTAGACCACTTGTTTTACACAAGAGTAAATCAGATTCCATGGATTTAATTCTTTCAATGGAACGAATCAATAATATTAACAATTTACACCAGGGTATGTCAAACCACAAATCGAATAGATTAGCTGGCATTGTCATAACTAGGATTTTTATTGTGCGAATAGTTTAGTATAGCCAGATTTAGGTTGCTGGTTTATAATATTGCATGCAAGCAGTCCAGGAGTGGGCAAATATCCTTGCTAGAATTGTTCTCATAAAACAAGACAAATGAAAATTATCCAATCAGGGTAACTATCTGCTCAAATATTACATCACTATAAATTAGAATAGGCCATAAAAATACACGATTACTGGAGATATAAAAAAACATACCATCTCGACGAATCTTTAGAATGAAAAAGACCGACACGGCACACTTTCACGCTTCGATGATTTTTACAAAAGTCAGTGTTCCCACACGCGCCACCAAGACATTAGGAACTTTGAGGTGAAAATACCGCGAGAGGTCGTGGTTCCCTAAAGTCTTTCCCCCCCCACCTTACTCTCTGAAAGGCTCAAACTTCGATCATTTTACCCGAAAGATAGGTGGTTTAAGGCTTGGTCGGGTCAATGTCATTACGCCCTTGTTGGGTATGAGCTCCTGATAGTTTCAAAGACTCGCTAGACTTACTAACTATAGAGGGCATTTGAGCATAGCTCCCTGATATATCTCCCCTACCCTGCTGGAAAATTATTTAATTACAGATTGAATTAATAGCATGAAAATAAATTTTGAGAATAATTCCGAACACCCATCAATTTGTAAAATATAAGATAAAACTGTGAAAAAACGATAAATTCTCTAGTGCCCCCAGTGCGATCTACTTTAAAACAAAACCATCATTCAAAGTTTTTCTACTGCAATTTGCTCAAACGTGCCCTCAAAATTTTGGCGAGCATTTACGTCGTATAAAACTATCAATTTTTTCGTTTTTCGTCGGTAAATCGAACCTCCTGATGTGGGAGATCGCCAACTGCCGCTGGTTGAAGGCCACGTTACAATACACGTTTGGATAGGTTGCGTTATTTCTAGGTTTGTTTTTTACCCTTGCGTTTTACGCTGGCGCAATGCTCTGCATGTAGTTCCTCACCTTTTTCAACGCAAGCGAACGGTTTGCTATGCAAGTTAACGGAGGGTTCTCGTGTCGTTCCATACGTCTGTACTTCGTAGGCATGTAAATATGATAACGCAAAGCAATGCAGGCGTGTATTGCTGTTTTTATTTTGTTACCCGGAACGCAACGCAATGCATCGGTAAGACAACCTCACGTGTATTGCGGCCTTAATAGTTACGGCTACTGGTGCATTACGGAGGTATGAATTGATCTCGTATCCCCCCTCCCCCCTCCCAAAGCCTCTCCAGAGAGGTACCATTGTATAAAAACGAAGTAGCGTATAAAAAATGCCAATTTTTAATGAATATTAACATTTTTGCAATTATGTGCATTTTATAACGTCAAACGCTTGCGTTGTGGATAAACGATGTATCCTTTGACTGTTGACAAAGAATAGTGTTTTTCTCAAAAAATAATTTTGGATCTGCAAATGATTACGCAAAATAAGAATAAAAGGGACATTCGCTCATTCCAATCAGAAGGAAGCGTCACGATATGCTTAGTTTTTGCTATTTGCCCATTTTACTTCTACTCGGTGTGTACGCCATTCATACGCCACACATTTCGTTGGTCCAACGAGTGCTAATCATATGACTCTGAACCGTTCCGATATGCGATTTGCACGCGAAATTAACTTACAAGTTATTCAGCTATATCGCAATATGAATATTAAATCAAGCATGAAAAATTTTTAGATTTTGCCCTGCCTCAGAAGGCTCAGATGCATTTTGTACCCCCGTCTCCCAGGGTAGTCTTCATAGTGGACGTGCTTCTATTGTGTGTTTCAACTACTACCCGCAAAGTTCCTCACTGAAAACCACGTATGTTAAACACTCTGCACTTGGGGATCCGCTGCTGCTACTGCTCTCAAAATGCTTTATTGGAATACACTGATTTCCCGATTGTGTTGACCTACACGCAAAAACGCACCTAGTAGAATCAATTTACGATCACATATATGCTACTGCAAAATGTGGATATAATATAGCCAAGTTTATGGTATCTTTCCTAATTTTTGGTTACACCAACTACCACTTCAAGGGACAAAGAGACCTGGAACTTCATTGCTGACCTTATGTTGCCCTTTGTACGTGTTTGTAAGTGTCTTCGCAGGAGGTATTAGGAGTAGAGACGCAAGTTTTAGAATTTCGAAACGATTCGAATCAAAGTTAATTCGAGTTAATTAAATTAATTAAATTTCAAGAAAATTCGTTAAGATTCTAACAGTCCTGTTGCGTCGCTTATGTGCAGTTCTGTTGTGTTTGGACCTTGAAGACAAAAGTTTTGAAATTATTTGGTGATTTTTATAGCGAGTATTAGTCAATTTCATTAGACCCAGTAAAATCAATACTACACGGCATTTTGGTTCTTCTTCAGGGTCTCTTAAATTTGAACAAGAAATCAGTTTTTTGGTTTTTATTATAAATAGAATCATATTCGAAAAGATTCGATTCGAAATTATTTTATTAGAGTATTAATTTAAAAAAAAATATTTGAAACTTACATCCTAATCTTGCAAGAATGCAAGATTAGCACAAAATTTTCTGTGACTGCAAAAGCATAAATAAGAATTTGCTAAGCATGGCCATTAATGGACCATTCATTTGTTTATCCGTGTGATCTATCCATAAGTTGTCTATACCTATAAGAAAAGCGTTTGTTTCAAAAAGGACATAAATAGTTCATTTTTATCAACGTAAAATTTGACATGACTAATTCGGAAAAGTGAAATAATAAAACACTACCATGTCGGAAATCGTTCATATGGCCATATTTTCTTGGGGGCACGATGGTAATGTAGCATAAATATGTATAAGTGCTCGTGATTCGGGCGGTCTTTATACTCCGTTCGCTAATAATGCTACCTGTACAACGTATTATAATCTACCTATACGCATTCATGAATTGCGGAAATACAGCATACCGTTTCCGTTCATTTGCTTGGTATTGTATTGTGAGATGAAGCCGCGTCGCTGAGATGAATCGAGCAATGAATAGAGATGAAAATATTATCTTGGACAGGATTTTTGTTTTAGGTGGGGTTTGACTATGTGTTTATTGGTATCTATGGTATAGGTGGAAATAGCAAAAGCAGATTAAAATTTGAAATAGCATCAAAAAAGGTTTTCTTGCAATATTTTTATTATTTACGATTTGAGTGAAGTATGAAGTACCGGTAGCATATATCCCTTTTGATCAGTTTATCTAATTTAAGTTCAAAACTGCAGTAGGAGCTGTGGAATTAACAAGCAAAAACTATTAGTGGTTTCTCCGAATTCGTATTTTTGCAGGAAATGCTGCTGCTAACTTTGTGACTTTGCAGAAAACGTTCATCAGATTAGCCCGTGAATATCGAAATGTAGCAATACCTTATTGTGAGAGAATCGATTTTTCAAAAAAAGTAGCTAACAAAGGTTCGGTAAAAACAATTAAAATTAAAATTAATGCAACGATTTGCGGGGGAATAGTCCCAAAAATTAGTTACTTAGCCCACTGCCAGAAAAAAAAAAACAGATTGCATTTCTCTAATATATCGTTTGAGGCTTACAGAAGTTGCAAAATTAACCTATTTAACCGAATTTCTGCATTTTGCAGCATTTGAGCTACCAGTGATGATTCGTTCATCGCGATGAGCAACGTTAGTTCCGGTCAAGCTAGCTGAAACCTCGGAACGGATAATACTCAGTCACCCTACAGAGGAACTAGAGCTGATATTATAGGTCGCTGGCGATGATCAACAATTGTTTGACGAATACCTAGACTAGCCTATAATGCAAACAGGAACTCGATTAATCAGAAAGTTGGAATTTGACACAAAAGGGAAGCAAAATCATGGCATATTATCGACCACTTTTTGATCGTAAGTAATCACTATATATTATTTTAATTTTATGTACTTTGATGAGAACGAGCTACTGATAGACCGCACCTCTGGGGCGCGTTCTACGAGTCGCTGCTCATGCTCAATTAAACGCATTATTTCCGATTCCGCATTACTAACAGCGATAGTAATAGAATCATAAATTAGCTGAAAGTAATACAAGTAATGATTTATGTATTATATTATTGCATTATTATTCAACTGAAAATGTGTAATCCAAATGTTATTCAGAAATCAGTGAAATATCGGTATCTATTCAATGATTTGAAAGCGCGAAATTTAAAAGAGGTTTCAATACCGTATGTGTTTTATATACCATGTTGATTTTTTACTTGGTGATATTTTTACTTTTGATATCATCGCTAACGCCAATGAAAGCCGGTTTGATAATTATTTGTATTGTATATCGACATACTCTGAGATGAACCGTGAGATGTATAGGCAAATTGAAAATAAATTTTATTCCATCATTAATTTACTAAAATATTTATTTTCGTACGCGACTACCGAGGAATCGTTTACATTGTAATATTCATTTCTACGTTATCTGTTGTCCCCGCAGCTCTTGTGGTCCACGCAGCTCTTGTGGTCCACGATTTCAGCCACGAGGCGAAGAACCCTTGCTGCTGCAAATACCCACTGTTCATATAATCGGATTTCCTACCCAACAAAAGGCGCAAAATTATGTAGATATAGGGACTTTGATCATTGTTTTATGACCCTAACATTACAATTTTTTTGAAAATTGCGATCAAACGTATATTATTTGTACTTTATGGTTCGTTTAATGTGATTTGAACAACCTTTGTTTTATAGTTGAAGTTTATTTGTATTTCGTGGAGTGAATAATGAATGAAGGAATGTAGAATGTTTAACATTTATTTGTTTTGTACTACTTGTTAGGTTCGTGCAAATTAGAATATAGAAGCGTAATTTGGGAAATTAAATCCACACAATACAAGTATAACGTCAAATGAACAATATATTTGTTACCGATATTTGCTTTCGTGTATCATATAGTTTGTTTTTGTGGAAGATTCAGAATTTTAGACAATTAAATTTTTCTCTTTAAAACAAAATGGTGTCAAAAACTCGCAAGAGAACGCGGTTGTGAGCAACTCGGGCCTGAAACGCCGTTTGGATCGGTTAAAAATTTTTTTACTTTATAAGATAAGCTATAGATTTTGTCAATTTGTGAATTTGAGTTAAATAAAAATTTTGATCACCTAATTTTATCATTAGATTTGAGTGGATCAAATTGGGCAAAAATGTATACCAGCCGCTGTGCAGTGTTGTTGGAAATATATGAGGCTCCAGTTAGACTAAGTTGCTTCGCAGTTCGCACTCGTTAGGCTAAGCTTACCCTAGTTGCCTCGCACCAAGTTGAGTGATGAGTATTTAATATATCCAACCAATGAACTGACTAAGGTGAAAAAAAACTTTTTTTCGAGAATTCGAAACTTTAATTCATTTTTGGATGGACAAAAAGACTTCAAAACCGTGAACACTGCTATTCCTTTTGGACAATGAAAGAAAGGTAAACGTTTATCTCGACACGATGCTATTCAGGTTCCATTTTTTTTGAGAATCATTTTCATCGGGTAGGTGCTCGAGTAGTATAGTTTTTAATATCTTGCGAGTCTTGACTGACCTATATTACAACATATGCTTAAGATTTGTTAATAATATTATTAAGGCCCCGCAATGTTTTATCTCATCTCGAGCTGCAAATGGTAACGGACAAACCGGACGTACCCGATGAATAATCACCGATGATTTCACGTGTTTAGATTTTATGTTCCGGTTCCCAGTAGTTGTGGTGACTCCGACCAAGCTAAGTAGATATTTAAATCAAACCAGGACATGCTTGATTTCTATATTGCCTTAGCTTGGACGAAGTTAATAAACGCGATTGAAATGGGATTTGATCAATTTTTAATCGGCGTTTCAAGGCGCCGCAGGACTGACAGAAAAAATTAACAAATTTACAAGATAAAGAAAAAATAAATTGACTCTATCTTTTAGTAGTTCAACACTTTAAGAGTTTGTCAAACCCGAAAATCGCTTCATTTGGAGCTAAATTGTGTTCACTCGTTCCATACATATATTTTGTTAACGATATCGTATCATTTTCGATGACCTGTCGATTTACGGTTACCGATTATCTGATCTGATATGCACATCAGGTGAAGGCAAAACAAAATATTTAGCCGACATTTTGAAATCCTATACAGAAAATCTTCTTTAGGGCGTGATAAAAGAGAAATTAAAGAGTACATTATAGTGTACCTAATGGAAAAAATATATACAAGCCCGCTTTGATTCCTCTTTTACCATGAACCGAAGAGATTTTTGAATAGAATTTCGAAACTTTTCGCTTTGCTCTCATCGGCAGTGCATATCAGTATTGAACTGTGAATATACCGGATGACAACCATTAATGTTAGCACATTCGAACCTTCTATTTCGCCAAGTAAATTGGCGAAACGGAAGGTTCAAAAGTGCTAACATCGAATACGTTAACTCACATTGACACAAACGATATTTTACTAAACGCATCGACACAACTTGGGAAACGGGAGCGGCAAAATAAAAAAAATGGATCTTGCAGAACGAAACTGAATAAGAAGTATCGTTAATAATTTTTATATAAGCTATGTGATTTTTAGTCATCTGGTGGTGTATGATTATATATATAATTAAATACCCCTAAATGTGCGTATAAATTGCCTGCTCAACCAGTCAAAATATAACAGCGGACGAAAACACCACAGGGCATTGTATGAATCACCATTTACCAACCTTATTATGTTGTCCTATTTTAGATGCAATGAACAATGTTAAATCGATTAAAACACAATAATTGTTGATGTAATATCATGAAATAGCAATGTTACTTAATATTTAATGACCTAGCAAAATATTTATAAAAATTGACTAAAGCAATGTTGGTTTCGATAACTCCTTTTTTTGTCTAAGGTTAGTTTCCGCAGTTTCGTAAACAGAGGTGATAAATCCTTTTATTCTCCACGTGGTGGTGTTGTTGAACAAGAAAATACACCTTTTCTGACTGCACTTTTGTAATTAAGTATTTTTCAAACAAATTCACAATAAATTTCATGAATCGGCTTAGATGAAGATGCCTGAAAAAATATTAAAGTAGACACGTTAGTTTTATAATGCGTTTATGAAGATTGAGAAGCGCCTTGTCCACTTTTAGCAGTGGTTACCTAACCGCTTGCTACACGAATTAAGGGGAACTTTGTCAAAACATGTCTTGTTAAGTATGCGTCACCGATGGATCGCGTCGATGAGACGCGGTCCATCTTTGACGCATGCTTAGCAAAAAAATTCTGACGCGATCATACAAATGTGATCTCAATATTTAAAAAAATCCATGCCCGGCACGAAACTGCTAACTGTGCAGAAAAAATTGTGGTTCCAAACATTCTTAAGCCAAGCCTTTACCATGTCATTGAAATATTCCATGTTTTCGAAGTGACTTTGCCATATTGCTAGATGCACCTCAACTTCGAGGATCAAAACTACTCAATTACGAATATAGTGAACTGTAAAATATCCTGTTTTTAAAATTTAAATAAATTTCCACACTTGAATCGATTATTCAGATCAGAATCGTTGTATTGAACAAATAAGCAAAGACTTTCAGAGAATTATCAGATACAGCTCAATTTATTTACACTTTTCTTATAATATAATATATTATATTATGTATTTCGATTCTGTGGGTGTCAAATCACTGAAAAAATCGAATCGAATAAGTTATGATTTGTATATCATCGATCGAGTTGAATGTCTAGAAAGCTCGATCTAGGATATGCTCTTTGCGGATTTGGCTGTTACAAAGGTAATCTGTAATGACAATATGGTTATCTCCGTACCAGAAAACTTTTGTAAACACAACTTTTATTTGCAAGCATATTCACACGCCGTCCATCCGTGGCCCATGCTTGACAAAATAATGTTGCTGATTTGGTTGCAATAGCTAGCCAGCGTTTTGCGTGGTCGACACCGCATACTGTCGGTTTCGACAATGGGACAATTTGTTTTTTATATTCATTCTCACGGGTATGGTTTGAGAATTCTGGTATTTCACAAGCCTGTTTTGATTTGTAACCAACATTTGCTATATTACACGTCGTAATAAATTATCTAATGATTATTGTCTACACGCTGTGCAACCACGCGGCTTAACACCCCGCCCCACATTTTCTTTTTTATTTTACTGCGATTAAAAGGCGCCAAAAATAAGAGAGTATAGACCCCAGATTGACCACGACAACACTTTTGTACGCCGAAGCGAACGTTTTGTGTGGGGAATTTTCTATCTATTTATGTAGTCAAACAGAAGTTCCAAAAACTGTAGTAGAAGTTATTTATATCTCCCGTGAGTTAAAAGACAAAGTACAGAACTAGACGGATCAAATAAGCAACATTATTGGTTTTCATCGTAACTTGATATTATACTAAATATCTTGATTTTAAAATATAATTGTTTTAAGATACCCTTGCATCATATTTCTATTTCGAAATTTTCTACATTGTTCGTAGTTTTTCTTCCCGTCGTAATTATCCCAATTTATTTCCGAATTTACATTTTTTTTGAGATTCACTCTGAGCAAGGTCAGAAGCAGTGCCTAGAAGGAACCGACTACAGGCGACTTAACAGTAAACAGCTACTAAAAGATGTAGTACCAGCAACTGCACTTCAAACGAAAAACATCCCAAACGAAACTGACCGCCAGGGTAAAGTGAAGTGAGTGGTATCTGCCGTGGGCCATGGTAAAAAAACCACTTCTTTGCTTCCTTTTAGTCGCCTCTTACGACACGCAATAAACACTTTAGGACTATTCTAAAGCCCACATAAAGCATTTTAGTTAAAACACAAATGTTAGTGCATTTTCACATGAAAAAAATTGAAACATGATGTTAAATTGTGATCCATCGAATTTCATGCTTTTACATCATATCTTTTGTAACTGAGATGTAACGAACAATCGAAAACGTGTTTTCGGAAGCAATTGAAAATATACAAACACGGGATGTTCGTAATCAGGGATTTAAATACGCGTTTCAATTATATGCTTTATTTAAAAAATATGTATGGTAAATATTGTGCATTGAATTGATTGGATTAAATTACTTCTCGCTATACTGCAAATAAAACGATGTTAGTTATTGTTATTAAATGGAATTTATATTTTCTTTTGTTGTTTATTTGCTTCTTTTTATACGAGAAACAGAATGCCTGCCCCAATTGGAAAGAATTTTGTCAATTTTTTTTTGATAAGCGTGTGTCAATGATGGAACGCTTCGATGAGACGCGATTCATCTTTGGCTCATGCTTGACAAAATAAAATTACCGATTTGAGGATATGCTCCAACAAAAATTTATGTTTAATTGCCTTGAGCAGCAAGAAGAAATAGTGCGTTTTGTACCGTCAATAATATATATATTTTAAATATAAAATAACTAAAATGTAATAATAACGTTTTTCTTTCAAAAAATCGTTATCCTATTTTTCAAGTTTACTAGTCAAGCTTCGCCAGGTCTTTTTTGCTAAAAAAGAACAATACATTTCGTTGAAAAAAACAGTATAAAAATACAATATCTGATGAAACTAAACTATGCTCTGGCGAAAGTTTGATTAAATAAATCTTCTAATATGTGGTAGAGATTCTTTTTTTTTTGTTCTTCAACTCTCGACCTCATCTTGCTCATGTATTCTTGTGACCTTGGCCGTATATGATCCATCATCGCAAGAGGATTGAAATGGAGAAGTTATTCCCAACCCTTTTTTGAGCGTTACAATTTTTAAGGGAAAAACAGAACGCAAAAATGCGAATACATTATTGGTGCCACGAAAGTATAATATACTGCTATATTATTTGCGGATCCCGAAGTCTCCCACGTCCAAAAGAAGATTTAGGGCAGGGATGGTCAAAACCAAACATTTTACTATTTCGAATACATTCTGAAAAATTTTTCGAGTATGAAATATCGAATACATTTTAAATTCAGCTATGTTTTGATATAAAACACCATTACTATTTTAAGACAAAAAACTTATTAAAAAATCTAAAAAATTCCCAATTTTCTCTTCTTTTAGGTAAGTTTGACAATTTGATGTACATAAGTTGAGTTTCAGCTTATTCTTATTATGCAATGAAAACAACATATTTTTGTAAGCAACTAACTATTCCAAAATATATCTTCAATAATTCAAAAATTATACTACATCGAATCTCTTCTATTTCGAACATATTCGAATATTCGATTCGTTTTTGACATCCCTGATTGAGGGTTGTATGTTTCGCTGAAGACACGCTGCTTGTGCGATCACAGACGAAAAAATCATATTAGAATTCTCTACCCAAGGAAAAATAAAATGTTAAAAGGTTTAAAGTTCACCGCAGTAATAATTGACAATTGAGGGTGGGGAGTTCTCAATTTAAGATAAAAGTACTGGACAATCATAATTCGGTAAGCTATGCTTAAACGTAGTGAGGAGAAATAATGGGGGGGGGGGTGGTAAATATTTTTTCTGTGTCCAGGGAAGATGCTACATACTGCACTCGGCACTTAGAGTACAGCTGCTGGTAAAAGGCACTTGCGGAACCGAAATTTATTCATAATCATTCCTTAACTTATTAGAACCTATTGTGCAAGTTGTGTGTGTGAAAAAAAATTGATAAACGTAGTTTTCCCCTATTGCGATTCACATGTAACATATTTCATTAATAAACAAACGAGATTGATTGAAGTCAAACTATCCTGACCGGGATAAGCAACTCCGACATTTTGTTTATCTCACTATGGAATTCCACTTGTATTAGATAATTTTAAAGTTACATTATCACCAGACTTGATAACTCAAAATTACACTTCAACTTTAAAAATTATCACTGTCCCATGCTCAATTATAAATAACATAAAAACCTTGATTAAGTAGACGTGAAATTATTCGATGACTCATAAAATAACTCCACCGTGATTCCCCTGTATTGTTAGAAAAGCGCATAAAATTTAGACGGATTTTATTGTCTGTGTGTTAAACAATGTTTCTTATTCTATGTTGCAAACTTTTAATGACAACTGTTTTAAGCTTGGCCATGAATGTGCCAATGATGGATCGCGCCGCGAGAGGGCGCGGTCCATCAATGGCTCATGCGTGCGAAACGTTTCAAAGCATATGTTTATTAGTGATTGACTGTAGTAAATTAGTGATTTCAACATCTTTTTTAACATATGTCATTGTATCTGTTTTGAAGAGTGTTCGTCAATGAATCACCTTGCAAATATTTGTAAAAAATGTGCCGGCCGGCGTTCTGCTTTCCGTTAAAGTGTGTTTTTGTTTGATATTTAGTGTAAAGAGATTTGTAGTAGTACGAGTTGACATAATTGAAAATTAACGCGCCTGTGGTCAAACAAAATAATCTTTTGCGCATCATATGCGAAATATAGGTTCTGACTTTGGGAAAACCCCTTGTTCATGAAATCCGCAATTTAGTCTGTCTAGGGCGGTCTAGACTAGATTTGACAAGTATTATTCGAGAATGTTTTCTTTTGTTTTGCGCACTTTGGATGTTGTGTAATTTTGTGGGGTGTAAGTGTTGCAATCCCTTACTATAGAGGTGTTTGAGCACAGTAAATGTGAGGGTTTCCATATCTCGATCAATGGCCGGCAGCGAGATGTATCAAATCATCAAACGGAATCTTTAATATTTCATGGTTAGCGGTGGCCAAAATCAGATATCTTATGAATTCGGCACCACATCAAAAAAATTTTACGAAAGTAATCGAATATTCGATTACATTCGTTTACTTATTGGTTTCTGTCGATTTTAAATCACTGGGAAAATCGATTAGAATTCATAAATTCGCTAATAACGAATCGAATATTTTAGACAGCCCTATTTATAGTAGATGAATAAATTCAAAATCCTTGCACTTTCGAAAGAGGTAAGAAAAGCACTACAAGACAGCAAAATATCGCGCCTTCTTTGTCTTTGAAATTACAGGTCTGTTCATGCCTCAACGCCCCGCGTCATCATTTGCGCATCAAAACTTAGACCTGAATATGTTGCAGGTTTGGAAATTGGATGAGTTTCGTTGAAAATAGTTCCACAGTCGCATCGTGAGTGAAATAATGGGTTCGGGCAAGTGTACGTGAACATTTCAGGTGCAGAGCGGCTATATAACAAACAACTAATTTGTTTCAATTTTTCGCTTGAACTTTCACCTTCTTCTATTTTGAGTTGTATAATTTGTATGTAAAAACGTTGTTTTTGCCGTGTATATGGCTACAAAACAAAATACTGCAAGTGTTAGATAATGATTTAGAATTGATGATTCACGTTAAAAGAAATACCTCCCTCTTTCCAAACGGAAATTCGTTGAAAATAGTTCCACAGTCGCATCGTGAGTGAAATAATGGGTTCGGGCAAGTGTGCGTGAACATTTCAGGTGCAGTCGCTAATGCCGAGTGAAGTAAAACAATTACGCCTCGGTAAAAGTAAAGCTATTTTAATCCAGGAAAAAGTATTTTCGCTTGCAATGTCCTGGATAATAAGATATAAGTTTGATTCTAATTGCAATTTCCTCTGAAGGCATGGTAGAAAGATTCGCCTGAAAGGAAAATCAATGTCGTGCTTAGCTTTATGATCAAGCTGTATTCTCGACTTTCCTCTCCCACAGGATGAAAATGAAATCCTATCTTATACAGACTACAATACACGCGAAGTCCTCTTACCAATGTATAGCTTTGCGCTTCAGGTTACAAAACAAAAACGGCAATACAGGTCTGCATAGCTTTGCGATAATCATAGTCACATGTCTATAAAGCACAAATGAGCGCAACAAAACAGCATTTTCCGTTTGCTTACTTAGCCAATCGTGGAGTTGCGGTAAAAAACGTAAAGAAATGAATGAGCAACGTTGCGCTAGCATAATATTGAAATACAAAGTTAAAATAAAACAGAAAAACTGCAATCTACGCATACTTGTAATGTATTGCGGCTTTAACAGGCAAATTTCGCAATCGTATTGGCATCGCAGGTTGCAGATGTTTGAATCGACTCCGGGTACGTCCGGCTTTTAAATCCATGCCCACCACTGAACCCAGGATGTAATAACTTGGGTTGACTCGGCCGAAGAAGAAAGATCATATCTTTTTAACAACACCAACCCCCATTCATCATTAGGCGACCGCTGTAATATAGACTTGTTCAAGGTGATCCAGTCAAATGAGCGGCTATATAAAAAACAACTAATTTGTTTCAATTTTTCGCTTGACCTTTCACCTTCCTATTACGAGTTGTATAATTTGTATGTAAAAACGTTGTTTTTGCCGTGTATATGGCTACAAAACAAAATACTGCAAGTGTTAGATAATGATTTAGAATTGATGATTCACGTTGAAACAAATACCTCCCTCTTTCCAAACGGAAATTCCATGTTATTAAACAAGAAAAACTGATGAATCGTCTGACAAGGCGTCTAATGAGTATTCTATTTCCTCAAGCATGAGACACAGATGGAACGCGCCTCATCGGCGCGGTCCATCTGTGACCCATGCTTAACAAAATATGTTAAGTTAAGGCAAAATATTATGAAACGTTGCGTATTATTTAGTTACGTTTGGGTCATCCATAGTTCGATTCATAATCAGCCTAATAAATGTTTTATGAGAACACTTGAACAAATGATATTATTCACTGATCCCCCCTACGCAAAAAGTTGGGAATTTCTATTAGGTATGACGTCATGTTGTTTTGATGTGCAAAATAACCAAATTTGGCGAATAATTGAATAATTATTTCCAAAAAATAAAATGGAGAAATTCTATGTTTTGTGTTTGGCGATTTCCACTAGTAATACAATCATAATCACCTTGTGAAATCTCCGCATCTTGAGGATGTGACTAATGTATTTTTGTGTTGTCATATGTTGTCATAATTGAGGCATATCCTCGGACAATGGTCAAGGTGAGAACTTGCCAAGTATAAGTGGGTAGTGAGACAGATTGGAAAATGCATTTCCCCATTATAAGGCTGCGAGAAACCACAATCGTATTCATATTCAAGAAACATAAGCATATTAGAGGTCTTTTCCTATAAAAGACCCATTTCATATTTGTATAATTATTATCAGTTATTTCGTGTACTAAAATATCGTTTTTTTAAAATATTGATAAGATTGGCGCACAATGGGTGACACAGTGTACCAATACTAAGGAAGATTCGGCCAGAATAAAGTTTTATAATAAATCATATTTTGTTCAGCGTCACCATGCTTATACTGTATAACCCCTATTTTAAATCTGCCACGCCAACTTGTTAATTAACCACTGAACATCGCTCCCGACATTCGATTCGCCATGAACAAATTTCTATTTCTCGAACCGCATACTGATTGACATATATTTCAACAAAGTTTGCTGAAATTATATCTGATTGATATCCTATTTTGGGTTTTTGACACAAAATCGCACGTAAAAATACCTCCTGAGCAAAAATCGCTAAAAATGTTTTTCAAGTCCATCAATGCTCAAGCGTAAACGGTCACGACAGCGATAGAGATTGTTGTATTACGTCTCGTGCGCAAGTTACGTCGTCTTTTCTCTTTTTTTGTCTAGTATGGGCCTTAGATGGATCGTGCCTGGACGTCGCAATCCACCAGCGCCACGTACGTTTCGAGTTATCCGACTAGGATTTTCTGGTTATCTTACAAGTGCATTCCGTTTTTCGCTATTTTTATCTTCAAAAGATTTTTTATCACCAAATATCCAAACAATAAAACGTAGGAATGTGCATATTTCCTCATACTGTTATCGTAACACTGGTGTGTGTTTGTTCAGTTGCATAATGATGA
This sequence comes from Styela plicata, assembly GCA_963675895.2. NCBI lineage: Eukaryota > Metazoa > Chordata > Ascidiacea > Stolidobranchia > Styelidae > Styela > Styela plicata. The sequence continues at coordinate 14,425,301 of OZ023142.1, read as the reverse complement.
TAAACTAATTTTAAGGTTAAAACAGGATAAATTTATCAAAAAATATTATAAAATAGACGAGAACCTTACGCGTCGCTAAGTTATGTAATTCAAGAATCTATCTGGCGAATAGCATGACCTATTTATTTTAGTGTACGATACCCTAAAAATTCCCAGCCTTTTCCCACATTGACGTATTTAATACGACATAACACAGACAAGGTGGAAATTAAAATTTGAACAATGAGAAAGAATTATGATTATAGAATTAAAGTATTGAAATCGATATGTAATAGGAAAGCAATATTTATCATTTGTCATAATAAATAAAAACAAAATTGAAAATATTTTGCTCACATTGTTACCACGAGAATGCTTCAAATGTTATTTTTATCTCAAATCAAAACGTTCTATTTATGGCAACCAAACGTCGAAATCAAGTCAACGGTACCAGACAAAAACTGTTAAAAATCATGTTTAAAACAAAATTTTCATGGATAAGTACTAGTAACGTACGTTAAACAGTTGGCTTTCAACAGGATTGCGTCCTAGAAAGAGCGGTTTGTTCGTCGCTGTAAAAATACACTCATGTACGGTATCCAACGCAAACGAGTAATCACTAAAAACTGTAAAATTCTAGTTATTTTTCAAATGAAAATACAAAAAATTTTAACACAATGCTACAATTTCTCAACACACCTTTAATAGAAACACAAAGCATTGTTTGCTGTTGTTCACGCCTCGGCTGAACAAAGAAGTGTGTACGTAGTGACGTGAAATTTACGTAACTCAAGAACAAAGACCGGCTGAAATTGATCTATTTAATAAATAAAGCTATAAAGCTCTCACGTGTAGCAGAACACGCTTACAGGAGAAAATTTGCAAAAAGATCTCAAATATTACAATTGAATTTAAATTATTGTATTTATAGATGATTTCGTAGAATGAAACACGTGATATGTCCTGTTTGGATTTATTTTCGAATCAAGTGGGCTTGTGCTCAACTGTATTTATCCCCGTTAAATGTCCCACACCAGTATGAATTCTCTACAAAGCGAGTTTACAACCAATTTTGCAAAATGAAATTTCCATTGTGAAAAAGCTTACATATTTCAAATTACTATTCAATTATAAGGTAAATTTTTACCAATTTTAAAAACATTGAGTTGTTGTCATTTTTGCTACTTTTTTGCATCTGTCTCGCTTTATTTTTCTCAAAATGTGTTCGCATTACTTAGTCAAAAACCCGGCGCCATTCGCTTGGTGCGCGTAACCAATCAGAAATTTCATTCTGTCAAGTATGCGCCATCGGTGACTCATACTTGTCAAAACATGCATCCTAAAAATATTTATGACTTGGTATCCACATTCTGTATGAAATTTTCACTGCGGAAAAATAAACGCAAGAATTTGACTTTGAATTTGATATCTATAAAGCACGCTGAGTTTGGCGGCGTATACAGCATGAGTACACCCGACAGTGGTATATTTCAAGGGTAGTATAATTCGAAAAATCAGCAACAAGTTAAACGAAAACACTTCTACGAAAATTCAAAGAATCTGTGAACCCCACCTTCTCCTGTTTCTGTTTTCAGCGTAAAAACGATCGGACTTTCACCTTTCGGTTTGTTGGGTTTTTACCAACGTGGGTTTCGAAATACGTTTTTTTCACGTTCGTCTATTTTCAGGCGTACGGCTTTACGGCTGATCTACTCCTTACGCACGGGAGATTCTTTTACACATGTAAAACTATATAGTGGAAACACCAAAGGAAACACTGAGACACCGCGCCTTAGATGTAATTGCTTACATCATTTTTAAGCTTTTGAGGTTATTCCCATTTTGAAGGAGTTCGAAAGATACAATTCACCTATTTACATTTCAAAAATTTCTGTCGTTCCATTTTCCTCTATTTTTTTTCCTTGACGGCGCGGTCCATCAGTTTGCTCAAGTTCAGCGGAAATGCTCCCTTTGCGAGTTTTTGGTTAATTCGAAGTTGGGTGAATGTTCAGGATTTGGAATCGCCGTAACGTGTTTCCTGCGCAACTTAAAATGGTGAATGGTTATTCTGCATCTGGGCTGATATCAATTAATAAACTCTACCATGGAACTGGGTAACAGAATCTTGTTTTTCTTGTTGAAGTCTCCAATATGTTCAGGTGATTTTCTTCGAATAGAAAAAGAGCTGCAAAATCATCAACACTACTATTTCCTAGCAGTTATAGTAATTTTTGAACCATTTTCTACAGTTTTTGATACCAGACACACAAAAAAGTTTCATAACAGAAGATATATTTGCTAAATGGAATACATTTTAGGGTGTCTGAGTAGCAGAGTAGCTGACATTATGCCAGTCTACGGTGTGACAGTTCAGTTCTTCAAAGAATGTTGTCATCTAGTGTGTGCAGTGTCTGGTTTGAAATTTTATGTAGTTACTTGCGATATTAGTGGTCGTGTTAGTATTGGTTTCTTTTGGTTGCTGGTCCCGGTCTTGCTTATCGTGAATTCCAATTAAAAACGCCCATATTTCAAGAATTTCTGCAAAATATCACCAAAGTACTACAGGTTTAGTTCCGCACTCACGACAGCACAGGTACACCCAACAACAGGTACACCCAACAGGTACACCCAACAACCATTTTAAGGGTATCGAAACCAACAGAACAAAATAACAACAACAATATTTATGTGAAAATTCAAAATTCTGTGATCCCCATCTTCTCTTGTTTTTGTTTTCGGCGAAAAAAAAAACGATCAAACTTTCACCTTTCGGTTTGTTGGGGTTTTACCAACGTGGGTTTCGATAGTCTATTGTCTGATTTATGACCCCAAATTCTCACGCAAGAATTTCCCCTGCGCCAAAAACGAGAGAAACGTTTCCCACGTTCGTCTATTTTCAGACGTGGGCGTTACGGGTGATCCACATCCTACATACGTGAGATTCCTTACACATGTTACCCGGTATATTGAAAACATGCGGATCTCCTTCATTTTAGCGAAGCAACGAGAAAATTTTCAACTACGAATTGGATCGCGCCATAACGGTGCCACGATCAGATGTTGGTTCTGAAATAATTTTGAAGCATTTGATCCACTGCGAAGGGTCTAGCTAGAAAGTTACAATTGAACTATTCATATTTCGATTTTTTTTTTCATTTCATTTTATTCTTTTTTTTCAACAAAAGTTGGAGGTGGGATATTACTTATACAACCCGAATCTAAAGGATCAATCCAATTCATATTTATAACTTTGATACTAATAGTCGTGTATCAATGCTTCTAAATATATTGCAACTTTTATTCGCTATAAGATCCTCAATTCATCTTCAATTTATAAATGCAAAATATTCTCAACACTACGAAATTATTTCATTTATAAATAAATATGTATAATATGTCATTTAAAATAGTAAACTAATTTTCTCCCTTATGAACGTGCGATGGTGCTCACAAAAGCTTCTATTTTTCTTTCAAACAACAAACCGGTCGGTCACCTTTTGTCATTCATATTTCAATATAAATGGAAAGTCAATACGCAAATCTTTTATAAAGACCCATGAAAATAGTAACCGTATCTGCAAATTCAATTCACCTAGACAGTGTATTGACAATTCGAAGATCTTTGTATTTGTGTTTACATAGATTGTAAAATAATGTTGACTTACGTGGAATTTTAGTGCTATTGAATTTTAGATGACATGGTCGTGAGCATTCAAATGGTTATCCAAAGTAGATATCAGAACGTACTCGATATATATCACACAGAAATTTTTTTTAGGAAGATTCACAGATGGACCGCGCCTTGACGGCACGTTCCATCAGTGAATCATACTTAACAAAGCATTTTTCTTCAAGGTAGTATATTAAGCACTTTGATATATTGTTAAGAATCATAGTGATCGTTGATGCTTGTTGACACGTACCCATATTCCAAAATCAAAATATTTTGTCCAAACAATCCTCTGTCGCTAAGTTCTGTCATCTTGCTTGTGTTATAAATACATCGAAATTGTATATTTACTATTCGTTGTCTTTAAACAAAATATTTTGATTTGTTCTAAAAATAGATATAGTAACAGCATGTGTAAATATTTTTTTATATTTGTTTTTATTTGTTGGGACAATCGGTAAATATTGATTTCAAAAAATTGCTTTCCAACACACAAAACATCATTAAACGACTCTATCCAGATTTGTCATCCGGAAGGATAAAAAATGAGATCACGGCACATCCCCGTAAACAATTTTTAAAGGAATTAGGACTTCTTTTTGTCGTCTCAAAATTTAAAACCCAATGGCTTCAAAATACTCCGCACTATGGAAAACATTATGCATTCAAAACAAACACAATAAATACAAACAAATTACAGCAAAAATATTTTGTGAATTTCAAGGATATTACCCCACTGAAATGTTTTTCTTACCCAAGTCTCGACGCAAAACACAAAGCAGACGTTGACGTATCGAAGTCTGGATTTTCACCCATACAAGTTTCGATAACATGCTTAAAAATGTTGACCCAAAATTCCACGCAAAAAAATTCCCTGCGTAAAAAACGAGAGATGCGTTTCTCACGTACAATACTAAGAACGTTTTACGCACGTCGGATTCTTGAACTGTAAAATTCATATTTGGTTACAATAAAGAATTTTCTTGCGTGCAGTGAGCGAACAGTAAGAACATGTGCGGATCATGTTCGACCAATATTTCTTGTCCATTTGTTTAATCCATGATAATCGATAGGCTATGCTGGCATCCTTGCAGTACAATATGCTATATTCAGTACTATATTAACAATACGAATACTAATATTGCAACCAGTAACGACTTACTTTCGAGAAGTCATGGTTTCACACCTCATATTCCAAAATTGTCTATTTTATATTTTAATTGCAAATTATCCTGCATCTCCAGTGTTCTTAATGAACACATAATTTACCTGAAAACACATAGATAGCTACGTGATGGAGATGATCTTGTACTCTGCGTTTTTTAGATAAGAGAATTTGGTCCATCAGCGTGAACAAGAGGGTTATACAATATTTTGTTTGTAACGTTAATTAATTGCAAATACCGGTATATAGGTAATAACGCCAGCTGAAAATTTTGGATTTTTTGTGATTTTACTCCATTTTGGGTTTGGGAGCTGTTAAGGTGCACCCATGTCTTCCTGCATCCGCGCCTGGATTTGTGATATTATTGATAAAATAAAGTAAATAGCATAGCGCTTTTATTACTCAATCTGAAATTGTTTTCACACAAGTATACGCCATACGCGATTTATCAGTGACTCACGCTTGACAATATGGCTGATTATTTTCAACAGAATATTTTTATTTTAACAAAAAGTTTCAAATAAAACCTAATGGACGCAAATTGCAAATATTCTTCCCTCTACAATAAAACCTCGCGTTGCACAAAAGAGAAGAAACCTTCCTTTATCATACACATTAAATACAGCACCGCAATGACCTAACTTTGAACAGTTGCGTAAAAATTTTGCGTCACTACGCAAACACTCGTTGTTGAAATGCGCAAAGAACTGCGACAATTACTTGCGTCGCCACTCTGCGTTTGTTTTGAATTTGTATGAGTGTGATGAGAGGTGCGTACATTGAGATTCGCAAACACGCAATCTCGATATGAGTTCAAATAGTATTCGGTGTGTCATGCGCATTTTCACAAGTCACAGTTTAGTGATAAATCCATATTCTCAGCTTTCGTCTCACTGAGATGATTGTTTATCTCACCAAACATGATCATGCCAATATATAACCATTTCAAATGTTATAAACTAATAGAGAGAATACTATTTTTTCAAGATCTCATTGCTCTGTGCAAATGACAGAAGTATTTGTTTAGGCAATTGCCCTGTGCAAAAATAGAATTCCCTTTTTGAATATTTCCAAAAATATATCAAAATAACGTTGTTACGGTAACGTGTGCACAAGATATTTCCATTTTCCTTTACTGTTTTTTATATGGATTGCGAAATGCGTTTTTATATAGATTTTAATGATTCTATTTTGGCAAATTCTTTCCAGTAATAAAGTCTACCCCCTCTGATCGATGGAGGCAAATATATGCGTCATCTTTGGAACTATTTTTTTTTAAATACATTATTCTTTTGGAATTGGTAAGCTTTGCATGTGTGGTGCTTATGTCATAAAAACTTGTCAGACATGGATATTGTATGGGTATTGAATGATGCAAATTTAGCCTAACCTTCAGGAATTTTATTTTGTCAACCATGCGCCACAGGTGGATCGCGTCTCATCGACGCGATCCATCAGTGACGCATACTTAAAAACAAATGTTTTGACAAAAAATTTCTGATTTGGAACTTATGACCCTCCGTTTTAATTTTTGGAAGTTTTATTTTGTCATTCGTGGATCAAGATATTTTAAAAAATAGTATCTGCCTGGTGATTTTGTTATTATTGACATCTGTAGCGAATTTATGTAGGATTTTGTAAGGAATTAGGGCTTCTTTTTGTCGTCTTAAAATTTAAAACCCAATGGCTTCAAAATGCTCCGCACTATGAAAAATATTATGCATTTAAAACAAACACAATAAATACAAACAAATTACAGCAAAAATATTTCGTGAAATGCCAATTTCAAGGATATTACCCCACTAAAATATTTTTCTTACCCTCGTCTCGACGCAAAACACAAAGCAGAAGTTGACGTATCGAAACCTGGATTTTCACCCATACAAGTTTCGATAACATGTTTAAAAATTTGGACCCAAAATTCCACGCAAAAAAATTCCCTGCGTAAAAAACGAGAGATGCGTTTCTCACGTCCAATACTAAGAACGTTTTACGCACGTCGGATTCTTGAACTATAGAATTCATATTTGGTTACAATAAAGAATTTTTTTGCGTGCAGTGAGCGATGCAACCAATTTCGCGTTCTTATTGGTACAGGAATTTGCTTTTCAGTAAATATATGAAACAGTAAGAACATGTGCGGATCATGCTCGACCAATCTTTCTTGTCCATTTGTTTATCCTTGACAATCGGTAGGCTATGCTGGCACTCTTGGAGTACAATAGGCTATATTCAGTACTATATTTGCAATACGAATACACTAATATTGCAACCAGTAACGACCTACTTTCGAGTCTTGGTTTTATAACTTACATTCCAAAATACTCAATCTTGTATTTTATTTGCAAATTATCTTGTATCTCCAGTGTTCTTAATGAACACATAATTTACCTAAAAACACATAGATAGCTACGCGATGGAGTTGCTTGCAAATAACGGTATAGGTAATAGCGCGAGCTGAAAATGTTTGGATTTTTTGTGATTTTAATCTATTTTGGGTTTGGGAGCTGTTAAGGACATCCACCCATGTCTTCCTGTATCCGCGCCTGGATTTGTGAGATTATTGATAACATGAGGTATATAGCATACCGCTTTTTTCACTTAATCTGAAATTGTTTTCACACATGTTCTGTCAAGTATACGTCATACATGGTCTATCTGTGAATCATGCTTGAAAATATGGCTGATGATTTTCAACAAAATATTTTTATTTTAACAAAAAGTTGAAATAAAACCTAATGGACGCAAATTGCAAATATTCTCCTCTCTACAGTAGAACCTCATGTTACACAAAAGAGAAGAAACCTTCCTTTATCATACCCATTAAATACAGCACCGCAATGACCTAACTCTGAACAGTTGTGTAAAAATTTTGCGTCACTACGCAAACACTCGTTGTTGAAATGCGCAAAGAACTGCGACAATTACTTGCGTCGCCACTCTGCGTTTGTTTTGAATTTGTATGAGTGTGATGTGAGGTGCGTACATTGAGATTCGCAAACACGCAATCTCAATATGAGTTCAAATAGTATTCGGTGTGTCATACGCATTTTCACCAGTCACAGTTTAGTGGTAGATCCATATTCTCAGCTTTCGTCTCACTGAGATGATTGTTTATCTCACCATACATGACCATGCCAACGTATAACCATTTCAAATGTTATAAACTAATAGGGAGAATATTTATTCCAAGATCTCATTGCTCTGTGCAAATGACAGAAGTATTTTATCATACAATTGCCCTGCGCAAAAATAGAATTCCCTTTTTGATCATTTTCCAAAAATATATCAAAATAACGTTGTTACGGTAACAGTATGCACAAGATATTTTCATTTTCTTTTACTGTTTTTATATGGATTGCGAAATGCGGTTTTTTATAGGTTTTAATGATTCTATTTTGGCAAATTCTTTCCAGTAATAAAGTCTACCCCCTCTGATCGATGGAGGCAAATATATACGTCATCTTTGAAACTATTTCTTTTTAAATACATTTATTCTTTTGGAATTGGTAAGCTTTGCATTTTTCAAAAACAACGTGGGGTTCCTCTGTCATGAAAACTTCTCAAACATGGATATTGAATGTTCCAAATTTAGCCTAACCTTATCAGGAATTTTATTTTGTCAACCATGCGCCACAGGTGGAGCGCGTCTCATCGACGCGATCCATCAGTGGCGCATACTTAACAACAGACGTTATGACAAAATTTTCTGATTTGTAACTCATGTCCCTGCGTTTTAATTTTTGGAAGTTTTATTTTGTCATTCGTGAATCAAGATATTTTAAAAAATAGTATCTGCCTGGTGATTTTGTTATTATTGACATCTGTAGCGAATTTATGTAGGATTTTGTAAGGAATTAGGGCTTCTTTTTGTCGTCTTAAAATTTAAAACCCAATGGCTTCAAAATGCTCCGCACTATAGAAAATATTATGCATTCAAAACCAACACAATAAGTACAAACAAATTACAGCAAAAATATTTCGTGAAATGCCAATTTCAAGGATATTACCCCACTAAAATATTTTTCTTACCCTCGTCTCGACGCAAAACACAAAGCAGAAGTTGACGTATCGAAACCTGGATTTTCACCCATACAAGTTTCGATAACATGCTTAAAAATGTTGACCCAAAATTCCACGCAAAAAAATTCCCTGCGTAAAAAACGAGAGATGCGTTTCTCACGTCCAATACTAAGAACGTTTTACGCACGTCGGATTCTTGAACTATAGAATTCATATTTGGTTACAATAAAGAATTTTCTTGCGTGCAGTGAGCGATGCAACTAATTTCGCATTCATATTAGTACAGGAATTTGCTTTTCAGTAAATATACGAAACAGTAAGAACATGTGCGGATCATGTTCGATCAATATTTCTTGTTCATTTGTATAATCCATGGTAATCGATAGGCTATGCTGGCACTCTTTAAGTACAATATACTATCTTCAGTACTATTTTTGCAATACGAATACACTAATATTGCAACCAGTAACGACCTACTTTCGAGTCTTGGTTTTATAACTTATAGTCCAAAATACTCAATTTTAAATTTTATTTGCATATTATCTTGTATCTACAGTGTTTTTAATGAACACATAATTTACCTAAAAACACATAGATAGCTACGTGATGGAGACGATCTTGTACTCCGCGTTTTTTAGATACGAGAAATTGGTCCATCAGCGTCAACGGGAGGGGTATACAATATTTTGTTTGTAACGTTAATTAATTGCAAGTACCGTTATATAGGTAATACCGCGAGCTGAAAATGTTTGGATTTTTTGTGATTTTAATCCATCTTGGGTTTGGGAGCTGTTAAGGTGCATCCACCCATGTCTTCCTGTATCCGCGCCTGGATTTGTGAGATTATTGAGAACATAAAGTAAATAGCATAGCGCTTCTTTACTCAATCTGAAATTGTTTCCACACAGGTATACGCCATACGCGATCTATCTGTGACTCACGCTTGACAATATGGCTGAATATTTTCAACAGAATATTTTTATTTTAACAAAAAGTTTCAAATAAAACCTAATGGACGCAAATTGCAAATATTCTCCCCTCTAAAGTAAAACCTCGCGTTGCACAAAAGAGAAGAAACCTTCCTTTATCATACACATTAAATACAACACCGCAATGACCACTAACTTTGAACAGTTGCGTAAAAATTTTACGTCACTACGCAAACCCTCGTTGTTGAAATGCGCAAAAAAAACCTGCGACAATTACTTGCGTCGCCACTCAGCGTTTGTTTTGAATTTGTATTGTATTTGTGATGTGCGTACATTGAGATTCGCAAACACGCAATCTCTATATGAGTTCAAATAGTATTCGATGTGTCATACGCATTTTCACCAGTCACAGTTTAGTGGTAGATCCATATTCTCAGCTTTCGTCTCACTGAGATGATTGTTTATCTCACCATACATGACCATGCTAACGTATAACCATTTTAAATGTTATAAACTAATAGGGAGAATATTTATTTTTTCAAGATCTCATTGCTCAATGCAGATGACAGAAGTGTTTTATCAGGCAATTGCCCTGTGCAAAAATAGAATTCCCTTTTTGATTATTTCCAAAAATATATCAAAATAACGTTGTTACGGTAACAGTGTGCACAAGATATATTCATTTTCCTTTACTGTTTTTTATATGGATTGCGAAATGCGGTTTTATATGGATTTTAATGATTCTATTTTGGCAAATTCTTTCCAGTAATAAAGTCTACCCCATCTGATCGATGGAGGCAAATATATGCGTCATCTTTGGAACTATTTTTTTTAAATACATTATTCTTTTGGAATTGGTAAGCTTTGCATTTTTCAATAACAATGTGCGGTGCTTATGTCATAAAAACTTGTCAAACATGGATATTGTATGGGTATTAAATGATGCAAATTTAGCCTAACCTTTCAGGAATTTTATTTTGTCAACCATGCGCCACAGATGGACCGCGTCTCATCGACGCGATCCATCAGTGACGCATACTTTACAAAAGACGTTATGACAAAAATTTTCTGATTTGTAACTCATGTCTCTGCGTTTTAATTTTTAGAAGTTTTATTTTTGTCATTCGTGGATCAAGATGTTTTGAAAAATGGTATCTGCCTGGGGTTTGGTAAATATTGATGTCTGTAGAGCATTTTTATTGTCTTGTTTTGATCTTCTTGTATGAAAATGAAGCTCTTCTCTTTATTGATATAGATAAGTAAATAAATCCCAGTCAGAAAAATATTCACCAAACGTGTTTTGTTGAACAACGAAGCGGGGCGCGGTCTATCTGTGGCCCATGCTTGACAAAATGAAATTTCTGATTGGGATGTCAGGGGTGGCGCGATTTATCAATGATTAATTTTACCAAATGAAATCTTACAGATAAACTACTCGAACGTTTTTCATCATTGCTTTACCCTATTTAAGGGCATTTTTTATGCATCAGAGTAAATATTTTTCATTTCAGAATTCTACCAATGTTTTGCTATTTTGTGAATTGCAAAGCTATATAAATTCTCCTATCAACAAAGTAATGAATATTCTAGCTATTGGGCGCAGTGGACTACAGCGCTTAATACGTTGGTATAGCAACTTACATGACACGGGTTCTAGTCCGGGTACTTCCCACCCATAAGATCATACAAACACTGGAGGTGGAACCTGGGGGACATGGGCCCCCAAAGTTTTGAAAAGGCGGTCACAGTCCCAAAAATTTTGGATACAATTTTAAAATCTCACTATAATAGGCAAAATGTCCGCACCCCTTCAACGCAAAATTGGTTTTTGTATGTCATCTGTGCCTTTTTTGTCCCAAAATGACGATTTCTCGCAAAAAAGACCAAAAGTTCTCGCTCGCCTTCGTGCTTTTTTCCAAGATAAAAATATTCTTGTGTATTTTCATGTTTTACGATCAAAACCATTGCTTTAGCGGTTTTAATACAATGGTGGAGAAAGGTCTCAACATGAAAATACAAGAATATATATACATACATATAATACAATATATACAAGAATATTATACAATATCCTCGTTCGTTTGAGATTGAAACTGATTAAGAAATATTTAAAATTTTTCACCTATATTATGCTTTCGAGATATGTATGTTATTACTATTCGTCAAATATTTTCCAATTTTTTGTTGTGAGAAAATATCCCTATAAAAAATAACAACTTGTTGCAAATTCTCCCTTGGGTTGATTGCAGTCAACGACCCATATCCAGTTGCTGTTGCAAAACCCAAACCCTATGACTTTTCTCTGTCCACAATACACACATACGTAAGAGCAGCCCATGAAAGGCAAAGACAGCGTCAATTTGCACGACAATCTATCGAGCTACATATTTAGATAAGCTTTTAAGCACATTCCGGTATAACGTCTGCAAAGAAGCGATTACCAAACAAAGACCATTATTATTGTCCCGCCTACCGAAACAGGATCTTTATTGTTGAGTTCATAGTCCGACGTTTTGACGTAATTTCTCCTTTTTGCGTAGCTCGAGACGAGGCATTCCTAGCTGCACGGACGAGTGCGCATGAATATGTGAGAGAGACACACGGCAGAGCTGCGACGATTGTGCCAAACTATACAAGATTTGCCATGGCGAGAGGTATGTAAATATTTATCTTTTTAGTATCATATTTATAGCTTGTTCACACAAGCACCGAAAGTAAATCAAGTTTAGGATGCTCGATTTATATTCAGTACTGGCGTGACCAAGAAAATTTAAAAAATACTTTGCAAATTTTCTCTCCCGTCGATGAAATCGTTTGCAGCACTCAGGACAGCTTTTCGTGCCAAATATCGATTCAGCGTCTTTCATTGTGACGTATATATGACGTCAAACTAAAAGGTAGCTTATCGAAAGACGCGGGGTCCCGTGTGTTTCTCATCACAGCATGGGGAGGAAGGGTGTTAAGAAAATGCCCTTATGTCCGTAAAAAGGTTTATCAGATAATGGTAAACGATCATTAATGGTAACGAGAAAGTGAAAAATTATTCATTGCATCCGATCGATAACATGATATTTGTACTAACGATAAAAAAAGATTCTGTTGCCTTAAAAATGTAGACCTCCATGCTGCCTTAAAAATGTAGACCACCATGCTGCCTTAAATAATCAACCGAAAATGGTTAAGAATGAACCACAGATGGGCCGCACCTGGACGGCGCGACCCACCGGTGACTCATTTTTAACAAAGTACAATTTATAAACGTGTGTTTATAAAAAAAAATTTATTGCAAGAATAAGGCACATCGTTCGGTACCTCACTCACTTTAGACTTATCTATCAAAGAGGAAAATAATCACTGACATCAACATTCCTTATCCAAGCTCCTGTGATATGATATCGTTATTTTTTGCTGCTCTGCTACGCATTAAAGTTTCGTTTATGCCGCTTATATCACCAATTTTTCTCGTTTTATGCATAATCTCTAAGTACTAGCGAAGTGCACTGGTTAATGCAGCGTGAAATTATCCTGTAATTTCTTTTAAATAAAATTCAAGTCAAGCGTTACATGAAAACCCAACTACCCAATCAGAAACATTAGTTGCACAGACGATTTGGCCAAGCGTGATTCACTGATGAACTGATGCCTGGGCGCGGATCATCTGTGACTTATGCTTGACAAAATAATATTTGTGATTGGGTAACCGCCATTTGCGGCAAATATCGCCTGAAAAAGCATTTCCATCAACTGCCCTTTGAAGGAAAACATTCCATACAGAATTAAGCCATTAGTAGTATCTGCTAAAGTAAAACCAGTTTATTACTATTGGAGAATTTACCTGAATAGATATATACATTATGGGATTATAATTAGAATTGATATATACATTATGGGACCAATTATAATATTAATGCATTACCATAACTTTTGAAGGAAAACATTCCATACAGAATTAAGCCATTAGTAGTATCTGCTAAAGTAAAACCAGTTTATGACTACTGGAGAATTTATTTGAATGGATATATACATTATGGGATTATAATTAATTTTAATTTTTTTTATATAGCCACTTCTTGAAGTGGATAACCCTGACCAACGCCCTGTACGAGAGACCACTTATAGAAGGGACACGGTTATAATCGTTGGAAAGATATGATCTTTTTCTCTTCGGTTTCGCCTACCCAAGTAGTCACACCCTGGATTGAGTTCTGGGCATGGATTAACGGATCGGACTCGTCGGGACTCGAACCCGAATCTTGAACCTGTGATACCAACATGTTTAACCACTAGGCCATCGCACCCACCATGGATGTTTTATATTGACTAATTAGCCATAAAATCATGATGTATGCCGAATGTAACGCTGGAAAATTGTCCACAGTCGATGAATTATATTTGTACTAAAGACAAACAAATTGAGATTAGATCAAATTGGGATCTCGGAAATGTAGAATTTCTGAAGTAGGGTAGTTAAAAGCAGAACCCAGGGATATGGAAAGAACTTCCAATCAAAAATAATTCGTTTATTAGAAAATTTCCTCCATTGCTCTAATTTTACTACAAATTTTCCCGGCGTTTACGAAAATTCTAGATTGACCCTATAAGGTATTTAATGCCGCAGAATTCGCGTCAATCGGCGTACTTTGAACGCAATTTGAGCTAACCCGAGCGCAGTTTTCAATGGCCTCAGGCGTTAAGCGTTGTTCTATTTGCAGAAGCTAATAAAAGGATAAAAATAACTCCTGTTTACGGTATGTACCACTGAAAGGATTTTTCATCGTTACAGTGAGGTGAAACGACGCGAATGTTAATTTTATTTGGAATCACGGAACTATTGGTCTGAATGATCAACATTGAAACACAAAATAGATGCGAAATCACTATATAGGTTCGTGTTTGGTGTCAGTTAGGTTATAAACTCGGAGTCAAATTTCCGTCTACACATCATTTGTTAAGTATGGATCATTGGCGGAGTTATGACGAAATCGAATGTCTGATTGGGATGGGTCCCTAATAAACCGCAGTAGTGCAATGAAACCGATAGTATCTGCCGAACGTAACACCTATCTACGATGTTACAGAAGATTCAAATTAACTAATCGCAATAACTTTATTTGATGTAACATGTCCGCACCCATGAATCGCTTCTTGTCTAACGTGCTATTTAATAGTTTTGTAACTGAAATGTTTGCCTCAGAGTCAAGATTCACCACTGGTCCATACTGGATGATGACTCAACTCGAGTCCCCGTTTCAATGACTTGACTCGAGTCTTCACAGCTGAATAATTCGACTTGACAAAATGCAGACGCGACCTGACTCGGGACTTGATAAAAATATAGTTCGAGTCTGCAATCACCTTTTGAAAAAGTACGTTGTCTTCCGTTGCGTGACTTATTAGAAAAGAAAACGCGCCGCTCATAGGTACATAAAACACGCGATGTACCCTGCTGTGAAGTCCGCGTTTGTCGACACAATAATGATCAGGTGGTGATTGTAAGTGGATACTTAAAAAGCGAGAAGTGACAAATTATGCTGCCATTTCTGTCGAATAGATTTAAAATCGACTCGTGACTCGATATGACTTGAGACTCTAAATTTAAATTGGGCGAGACTTGTACTCGACTCGCAACTCTCGTGTTCTTCGACTCGACTTGGGAAATTGTTACCAACACTGCTGGACAACACAAAATAGTTCCATTTCTTTTCTAATGATTGGGAAAACGATACACATCAAATTCAATATTCACTGATGGGTTTGAGCTACGAAGTAGGACTAATGAACAGCATGTTCAAATAAATACAGATCCACCTTGCATATTAGCACAAACCACATGCTTATAATCTAGAGATGTATCGATATAGGTGGTAGAGGGTCATTGCCCAGGACAGATACCCCTCACTGCCCTTTACAGTGATGGTTCAGTTTTGTATGTAGCATGTTCTCCGTAAGTGCATTTGCTGGCACTTTATCCTATTGTAGCTCTTTGACATTTGAGTGGTCGTTAGTTTGTTCCTGTACGGCTACCGTATTTGCTCAGAGCGAACTTCCATAACAAATCTTTAAGAAAAACATGTTTTCTTCAAACCTTCTTTTCAATAATTTTTATAGAATTATAAAACCTCAAAACTTCATTAAAGCGTTCCCATGCGAATTTTGTTAGATTGAAATTGACGTCAAAGAAGCGCTGTTTTGGTAATGTTCACGAAATCTTCAGAATTGTTCAAAAAATAAATATTTTCGTTTCAAACCACCTTGTTGATCAGTTTAATCCAGAAAAATAACAATATAAATTTTCGTCACAGCAAGAAATGTAACATTTTGACAAGTGTAATTGAGACTAACGATTTACGTTTTACATGTTATGACTTTACGTAACTCACGGTTTAATGCGGGTTGCCTTTAGGCAAGCGACTAAAGATTAGTGATTTATAGGCTCAATATAATCCTCACGATAGAAATATCTATGCAACAGAAAAACATTCGAAACAACGACTATTCATACATTACATACATCACACGTCTAGCCACATCTGAATACTCAATAAATCTTGAATTTTCTCTATATTTCTATCGTTATGAATCTATTTACTGCAATACAAAAATCATGTGCTGCTGAGAAGTTAGGATTTTTTTATTTAATAAAATATTGTGCACTTCTCAATACATTAATAGTAACAAAGTTAAAAATCTATATTCAATTAATTTCATTTTTCAGGATTTTTGAGTTTTTTGCCATATCTGTGCTTGTTTGCGAACCTATATATATATAGATATATATACCCAAGAAACGGGTAGGCACGGACCTTTGTTATGACGGTGTATCTGTTCCATGTTACAGCTAGTCGCGAAGTGCCCTGGTGCCCTGCTGAAGGGCACGCGGGATGGTGGAAAGTTCAAGCAATTTATTTTTTTTAGTCATTCTATATTTCAAGCATTGTCCAGTAATAGAGTAATAGTGCTACCGATAAATCATGATTCTGCTCTACAAAAAGGAAAATGGTTTTAAAATTGATAGTTTAAATTGTATGAGATTATATCGCAATCTGATACCTTATACCGGGCTTTGATCACTAGGACATGGCCTTCCACGTAAATAAAAGTCATTTTATTGAAGCTTTTAAAAATTCTACCTCCTTTATACTCGAGGAAAATATTTCACAAATACCCAATCAAAAACATATTTTGTCAAGCATCAGTCAGAGCATCAGCCACAGATGGACCGCCAATGTAACCATATGAATATTTACAAAAGAATCCATAGAGGAGCATTCTCCGCGTTTACACCCCCCCCCACCCCCCCCCCCCATCTTTGCGACGAAAAAAAATAGAACTAGAAAATTTGAAAAATTTATAAATTAGTTTTTTTAAATTATTCATATTCTGCTCAAATAAGGATAGACAAGAATGCTTCTTACAGGAAAAGGAAATCAACTTGGGTTAAATGTTTTCTCGTCGTTGTTGGATTTGTCACATTAATTGCTAAAATATTCGAAATATTTGTTTTGATTCACTAGTGATATATAATCAACAAGATTGATTCAAGAAAACAAATTAATAATGGGTATTGTGAACATTTTCTAAAGCTATCGAAATTTGTTTGCGTTTGACATAGTTACAGTCCCACTAAATTTAAGAAAACCTATTTGTTTGCAGTTTCAACTTTCAGCATTACATAAAAACATAAAACCGCGAATCTCCATTACGTCAATCTCGTGGTAATTCGGCTATATTGGTCAGAATAGTCAGAAATGTCACTTTTGTAGTTAGCAACTTTCGGATTCTTGAGAAATGTTTTTGCAAAATTCTGTTTTCAATAACTGCTCCTCAAAACCAACTTGTTGATTACATTCGAACACGAAAAATCCAAGTGCGACTTTTCTATGACATACCGGTAATAATAATATAGATGACTTGTCAATTGCATCGTTTGTAAACGTCTGCAAACGACCAACAACGTTTTTAGCGCTCTAACGCGTTGCTTTACGCAGTCTCATGCGTCATATTTGAGAGTTACACGCATTTTGTCGGCTGAATATAACAAATTTCGCCGCCAGCTAAACAAATATAGATTGAGACGAGGTGAGATTATCTTTCCAATATTTTATCGCTTCCATGCGGCTTTTCTATCATCTGGAATTTTCATCGCTATTCATTCGTGTTTCGTTTTTTTTTTGTATGACCACTTCTTTTATGGTGGCCCTAACCGTTAGAAATTTTATTTTGCCAAGCACTAACCACGGATGGCCCGATCAGTGTTCTATACTTAACACAATATCTTCAAACAGAATATTTCTTACTGGGATTGTGTCGTGTTCTACAGTCCTGAAGCCCAATTAGAACTTTTATTTTGTCAAGCATGAGCCACAGATGGACCGAGTCTCGATGCGATCCATCGGCCCATCAGTGACACATTCTTGACAAAAGATGCTTCGACAAATTTTCGATTGAGCCACTGATGCGGAGTTGAAAAAAATGGGATATTTAAGTTTAGACGTATTTGAGTTCCGAGTCCTTGCAAAAATTAGTTTATCTTTTATAAGTTTTACCTAGAAAATAGAATTGGAAATGATCGCATCCTCAAAAATAGATTGTTACCGGTCGGTTTCAAAATATTCTACACATTGGTAAATAAATGTCGAAACATGTCAACAACGGTAATTGCACGGCGATCAAATGTTCAAAATAAATCTAACAGGATTTCTTGCTCCTATCTGTACCGCACTTTAGGAAATAACAATTATAAAAGAATGTTTGGGTAACGGGAATATGGTCAGAGATCTTTTCGAAAACAATCGTTCGAAATGTTTTCAACTTTTTGTTCGGTTTCCATCACAATCTCATACGAGACAAACACTAGAAACAGCTCTGTCGTAAAAGTCAAATGTCTTAAACACCACTGACCCGATTATGTAGGTCTTCCATTACATAGATCAACCAATCTCAACATCTAATTGACGTAATATCTGGCACAAGACTTCCACCCGCGCGCATTCACGTAACACGATGCCTTTAGGCAATCAAAAAATTTCCGCGGGAAATTAGCACGGCAAAGTCGATTGTAATTTTGTCGTTTTCATTCTCATTATACACGTTAAAGCACTATTTTTAGGCAGCACGGATGACAAAATAATATGTTTGTATCGTGATTGTCGTTTGACTGTTTTAAGTACAGCACGCACGCGAGATAATCAGTCAACTGTCCAATACTATACGAAACCAAAAATTTGTTTTTGTTCAGAATAAGACAAAAATACTTGACCAGTTCTGACTATTTAGCAAAAAATACCCTACATCATTCGAGTTTTAAAGCGTCACCTAATCAAAATATTCTCAAACGGAATAAACATATTTTTTCAAACATCGGACTTGGAAAAACTTTTATCTCCAGTTTCGGTTTTCACTTCCATATGATCGTGCTTTTATTGAGAAAATACTATATAGGATGTGAATGAAATGATATTATGTTATATTGTGCATGTATCGATTATATACAGATTGTGCGAATAAAAAGGTCAAGTATGATGGATGTGACCTTTGTTCAAGGGAGATTTCTACTCTCTTTTCTCGGAAGAAGATATTCATCTCGATTTACAATTTTATACAAAACCTAAAACTTTTTTCCAAGAACCCCTAAACCCCTTCGCCTTCACATTGCTTTCCTGATCGTGTTGATCTGTATGGCTTTTGAACTCGAGTCAATTGACATTTTCGAGGAGTAAGGATTCCTTAGTTCTGGTTCATGAATTATAGGTAGCTCCTTGCGCACGAGTGGTTTCGGAAGACTTCATGTATGGTACTTTTCTTGCAGCACTGCTCAGAGCCAAGTTGGATTTCAAAAAATGGACAAAGTTCGGTAAACTCAATCAGAAAATTAATTTTGTCAAGCATGAGACACAGACGGACCGCGCCTCGTCGGCGCGATCCATCGGTGACTCAAGCTTAACAAAGACATGTGTGCACAAATATTTCTGACTTGGAATGGCAATGAGCAAGTCGCCCTATGCGTTGTCGTGTCGGTAACTTGAAGGTCATGGTTTGGAATCTCGGTTAGTTCAGCTTTATAAATCCATACATAACGCTCAAATCAAGGTTTAAGAAAGTCGTAATTACAGAATTAAAATTTATATTTTGACTGCTTGATATTTTCGATCCGTATTTTAGCTAATTTCTATACCCTCACATCCGCGAATTGCACAAAATAATAAAGTTAAACGAGGAAAGCTCAATTACTGTAGTCAAATTCGAGATTATAGAAAACAATATGTCACAATACATAGGTAATAACCCATATATAGATATGGATCTTTCAAATTGCAAATATGTTGACGAATATTTAAAAATAATACTGTTTGACGCATCTTTGTTCACAAATACCATGTTAAGTTAATAGTTTCACTTTTTACTGGTTCTGTGGCATGTGAAATACATAACACGATTCTCAATGTTTTTCAACATTAACAATGATCGTGACGTTTGAAACTGCGAACGAAAAATTTGTTATAATGCCTCCATTTCCAAAGTGGCTCGACCTTACATCGTTTTTCTTCGTATTTTCTCCTCCCGCTTCAAGAAGCATTGGCAAAAAGTCAACCCATCCATAAAATCGAAGGTTTTTCTCGATGACTGCGGTTCCTTCACGCTGTTTCTCGCAAGAAGAAAAAAAAACAAATTGAATCGTTTCAAATCTATGGTTAATCGTTGCCTTTTTGAGCTATGTTGATGGGTGATGTCGATCAGTAATTATGGAGAAATCTCTTGCAAAGAGATTTCAGCCCTATCAGAAACTGTATTTTGCCAAGCATGGGTCGCAGGTGGTAAATGGTAACCCGAAATATTCGATTCGTGTTTCGCAAATCATAAATTATTTGATTCCATTTTTCTAATTAAATAGATGTACATTCTCGCGCCTTAACAATTTTCTGAAAAGCTTTTTGTTTATTTATTATAATACTGCTGATTAGAATATTCGATTCGTAAAAATGATTCGATTCGATACTGAATTCAACAGATATTCGATTTTGGTACTGAGTACTTTGTACTGAATGGTACTGAGTGGGTTTTGTCCTGAGGGAAGTCTCAACCTCTCTGCTTCTCGTTTAGTTTCTTTTACAAGTTTAGTTTCTCTTACAACGCGCAGGAAAATGTTATCTGTCAATTTTAAAACCCGCGTCTCTGGAACTACGAAGATTTCCTCATGAATGTCCATTGCAGTTATAAAAATTCATTAATTAAACATATACCTTATTCATATAATTTCCATATACCATCTAAGTACACGAATAAAATCACGCATCGTCAAATGTTTGTCAAATTTGTGGTCTAAACCTCTGCGACCACAATCTCAATGAACCGATTTCAATATTTGTCTCAACGACATTTTCTTTTTCTTACGAAAACGAAAAGATTTCCTATTCCAACTAGGGGTAAAACATCATCTGTGCCTTGCGCCATTGCGTCACAAGCCCACAATAGGTAATGCCACGCCACACACCCCCAAAAATTGCTTCCTGTTGATGTTGCATACGTGCAGTTGACACCATTTTCGATTGTGTGGCCATCGTACTTAATTGCGTTACTCCTATCATACATTATATATTCCTTGTATACGTCAAACGCTCTATACTGCAACATGTAATTTTAGAAAACAAGTAATTTCCACAAAACAATAAATCGGTTGGAACGATGATGTTTTTTGTCGCGTTTACGGGTTATATCCCAAATCAGAAATTTTATTTTCTCGAACATGAGTCACAGATTGACCGCGTCGACTCGATCCATCAGTAACCCATATCATTGTAATCTTTTTTCACACAAATTCTGGGTGCAATGACCTATGTTGTGAAACTCAATATTGTCAATATTGTTTTATATTTACGATTGTCAGCAAGAGATCATATTTTCAATTTTCCAAACAAAACATGTTTGGGTAAAAATATTTAAATTGGTTATGTGCAATGGTGTACATTTCGCATATTGTATTTTACATGATTGACAATATATCATTCATTTAATCGCAAAAATCACACACCTTTTAAATACTGTAAAAACAGTATCAGCTCTCGTCCAATGGGTGAAAAAGCTTCCCTACCACCACGATGGTCATGAGTTCGTATCTTGTTCATGTCAACAAGTCTCTCCTCTATAGCAGCATAGATTGCAATCAACTGAGTATACTACACCATGCAAATGCCCGAAATATTTGTGATCTTAGCCGATGAAACGACGATATAGGCTGAAAAAATTAAATATCGAGAGATTTCAGTAGCTGGAAGGGCACAATTAGATATTTGCTGAGTGAAAGTTTTTTTGTGGCATTTTTTTACCGAATTCGTCAAGCAAGACAGGAAACACCATCCAAAAAGGAACAGGCAACATCTAGCAAGCACTTATTTGCATAGATCTAAATAAAATAATATTAGAATTGTAATAGAGGCGAAACACATTCCTTCCAGAACGGGCTGAATATTCGAAATATGAAGTTGAAACTTTCCACTGACATATCATCTTGTCAAAAAATTTGTTTGGGGAACATGATTTGTTAATTAATTGGGAATCAGAGCGGATGACGTTCACATGATAAACAAAATACAATCTCCGAATTACACTTCTAGGTAACCTAAGATTGCGTATTTCAAGCATCCCGAAGTCAGAATCTTTTTGTCTAACACGTTTTGTGGATTGTGGATGTACAATAAAGCAAAGGCTGCAAATCGCACAATCATAAATCCCGGTGAGAGATATCGTACTTGTGTAATTTCATGAGGGCGAGATAAAGCATTGAACTAATATACTGTCTTAATATCACGCTGAGAACTTCCCGTTGCGATTCTGATTCACAAAAAATTTTCATTAATTCGAAATTCTACACATCTGGTGGTAGAGGTTAGGTTAAGTTTTGCAAAAATTGGACGATAGATAAACAAAATCGAAAATGTCTTGGAAATCCGACTTCCCCTTATGCATAATGCATTTCTTAAATCCGACGATATAGGGAATGGAAATTACCCGCGGCATTTAAACTTGTTTTGTTCAATCAACAAAATTGCTTTAGGCGACAATACCGGACCTATAAAATTCGCCTCAGAGACAGTTCAACCTTATTGTAAAAATCCCCGCCTAAGTGTGCACTTGGGAATCGAAACTTCCCGATGTCGAAGTAAAATAAAAGGATAACAACGATATCATAACAATAACAAAAAAGCGAGAGCTCAGACCAGCGATTCTCTTTACGTACGATGGTCTCTTCAAACAAAGGTCACGCACTCGCTCTAATTTATTGTATTGACGCACACGCCGTAGGCAAAGCACGCACCGAAACGAGAGAATGGGTAAAACAAAAGAGAGAGGGGTCGCCTCCCTGACGTCAAAAAAGAGAGAATATTCTAGACAGTTTTGTCTCGGTCTCTCATATTTCGACAACGTGAAGAGAAAAAGATCTTGACGTCCTTGGATAAGATACGGACGACTGAAAAACAGTGCATCCCCAACGCGTACGTAAATCCCAAAAATGCAGTGCATATATAAGGACGTCGCGCTGTAGATCGGCGATGTAGTTCTCTCAAATAGTGAATACTACAGCAATCGAGGAATGAGTCACGCGATCCGACCTTGACTATAGTAGTGAAGTAAATTTCAATGAAACTCAATCATTAGTTAAATATGCGGAAAGGTGGCGGGGGCGGAATTGGAGTTGATAGCGAATGTTGGAAGACAATAATATTAAGTAGATGAATCACTTCCGGGGGTGGTTGTTTGTGACATTTTTTGCGACGAGAGGAATGTAATAATATTTGTATAATGGAATTTTCTGGTCGTCTGACATTTTGACAGCGACGGAAACAGAGATTCATATTTCCGGATATTATATTTTGCTCGGAAACGTATTAGTGACTTATTGCATTGTATGGATAAAACAGGTCTGCAAAGAGTAGGGTAATCCCATATTATTTTGGAGTCACTGATAGCTTTCGCCACCGAGGCGCGGGCTATTTATGACTCGTTCTTAACAAACAAGAATTTCCGATTTGGATAGACTGGAGACAATTTCCGATATATTTGAATCGAGCTTGAGTAAAGGATAAATTGCCTCAGCAAGCAACAAATTCATCTAACGTCTAATCATCGAAAAAAAATGGGAATAATTATGAGAACTAACTATGCATATACTGTGTATATATATTTGACGTATGTATGATTTTTCTCATTTTCTTACCAAAAACTAATAAATTTTATTTCATTATTTTAATATAGTTACAAATTATACATAATATATATTGGTGTGTCATTATTCACAAAAATATCTATACATCTTGCTCATCGCAAGATACTTGAAGATAAAACTTCAGCGTAACAAGATTGATAAAATAAAGACTATATCGATGTTTTCTCCAGGAATGTACCCAGATTTGAACCCAGTTTACAATGAGGTGTGCCCACCTCCACAAATGGACGAAAATATATTTCAACAACACCAAAATATGGGAACGGTAAGTCTCTTATTTGCATAATATGATTTGCATACGCAAATTAGGATTTCAGCCTCTTAAAACAGAACGACGTTAATTGCGCCTACCACTGCGATCCATCAGCGACCCATACTAAAACATAACTTGTCATTTTCGCTTTTTTTTCAAGTGTGTTCCTCATTACTTTATTGTAGGAACAGTGAAGATACAATATAGTGGGAGTAGAATGTGTGGGATTGACTAATATTTGGAACTCGTCAAGTGAAAGCTTTTTCTCAGTGCCCATTTCAAAAAATAAATTTTGTCTTCACTTTGAGCAAACAATTGTAAAAAATTATGAAATAGTTTTTGAATTCTATGTTACGTTGAATTCGGCCCGGATCGGAATGACCCGTTAGTGTGAAATTCAAATGAACGATATTTTTTTCGAATAACATGTTCCGATGTGAATATCTAGTTTTTCAGGCCCACCTCATCGTCAAATTTGCATAGTCACGTGAATATGAGACCACGTGATTAAATCGTTACCCGCTACCAAAATACTTGATTACATAAGGGTGATATGGCAATGTCACGTGAAATTAGCGTGACCCAGCAAAATTATGAAGGTATTATGTATACCTGGATTTTTTATTTGCCTAATCGGAGTATTGTTATTGAAACGTGTCAACAAATTTGTTGCCAACGATATAATCAAGAAATTTGAAAGAAACATTTTAAAAATAGATATTCAAACCCTTTAAAAATATTCATGTTGTTAAGTTACGCGCGATCCATCAGTGATCGAAATTTGACAAAAATATTTCGTGAGTTGTATTGTTTCCTCATTTTTTCAAAAGCTTGTATTTTTGAATGTTGAGTTTGTAAATTCCTCAAGTTTAATTGGGGTTTAATTTATCAGAAAACTCACTTTCTTTTCGTCGTGAAGTCGAGAAAATAGAGAGAACGAGCGAACGCAGGGTAATACCCTGTTGTTTGTTCGCCTTACCTTACCTACGTCACAGCTTTTTTCGCGTACGTTCGAAGCTCATATATATATAACCCGTAGCCGTTTGTCACGATGATTCACAAATACGATCGCCTGCTCGGGGCTAATGTTCTCGCGGCAGTAGTGTTACATGACGCAGTAGATCAGCAGTAGTTATTGCGCAATAGAAAAGTGGGATGTCGAAAAATCGAGTTTTTCTTAGATCGTGTTCAGTGTATTGAAAGATGAAAAGTGAGAGCCTCATACGAAAATTTTTTGAAAAAATAGAAAATTTGTTTCCTGTTTTGAAACTCCAAATCATAAAAATCTTCGTTGACAAAGTAAAATTTTAGTGGATTTCCGAGTTTTCAATTTACGTTTATGAGGATTTGAATTTAATTTATGTTAGAATATAAGTAGTTCTGTTTCAGTCATGTAAGAATAAAATTGTAAAAGTATTATTTTGTTCACGAGTTTAAACGTCGTATTTTTAATATTTACAGAATTATCCACAGCAATTTAACAGTCCAGTAGACGGTCATAACCAACACTTGACAGCAATTGTGCCTTACGGACACTCAACGGCTCAAAGGTCATTTTCACCGGTAATGTCAGGAAGTTCAAGCGATTTACGAGGCATGGGAATCCCGGGACACGTTTCCGCCGACGCCGACGCTCACTACTCACCAAGCCCGCGAGATCTCACAACAGTCGCCGGTCGTCCGGACTTGCAATGGATGGTCACAACAAGCAACATCGACATGAGAACGGTGACGCCACCAAATGCAGTCGTGTCACACTCTGGCCGCGCAGGGGTGCCGTATAATTCTGCAATGCCACAAGGAACAAATTCATCCGCTGTTTCGATTTCTCACACTGGATTTGGAGGTCCATCGTCGTCCGTCATCGAACAAAAACCTATTGCAAGAAATAAGAACGGAAAGCCTAAGGGAACGCCCGGAAGAAAAAGGAAAGTCGAGGATCACGATGTAAGTAAACTTTATTCTTTTGAATCTTTGTTTTAAATTTTATTTTCATTTACTTTCAAATATTTTGGATATTAATAGACAAGAAATTTTATTTTGTCAAGCATGACCCACAGGTGACCGCGACTTGACGGCGCGATCCATCACTGACTCAAATTTAAGCATATTTGAATGGGAATAAATTTTGATGGGGATAGACAATAAAATATATATATAACTATCGCATTATAAGATAACTTGCAATGAATATTTTAAAGGCAATAGAATTATATTGCGAATTCAACGAAATAATTTGCCATTGCATCTAAACATTTTAGCCAGAATTCTAACAATTATCAAAAATTCTAAATTTTTTCATGTTTTTATTTCAACAGTTGACACCAGAGGAAGCTGCAAAACGTCATATTAGAAGAGAGAGAAACAAACTGGCCGCTGCAAAATGCAGAAATCGAAGACGAGAATTGACCGATCGTTTACAAGGAGAAACCGATATATTGGAAGATCATCAAGGAATGCTGACCCAAGAAATCGTCTCTCTCCAACAAGAAAAAGATCACCTTGAATTTATCTTAGCCTCGCACACACCTGTTTGCAAAGTTCTGCAAAATAAATCTATGAACATCATTGGAGACCAAAGCCCCAAAGATATGCACTCCATGGGAGGCGATTGCATGGGGCTTCATGATCACAGTGCAAATTTAGTGTCCCCAATGGACAACGATTTCGGACATTTGAATGCCACCAACGGACGATTGGGCAACGAACAAGCCACTACTGTTTCCGTCATTCAAGCCGGACCGTCCATGGGAAGAGGTGTAAACGAAAACACATATCCACATCAAAACAATTCTGTAATAGTCGATGGCCTCATGCAAGGACAAGGTTTTCAAGCAGAAGATTTGAGGACTTCGCAAAACCAAGCAGGCAGGCGCTTTCCCGCCGCACTTCAAACATTAGATTTAGAGCAAGTTGTCTCAGGAGAGCCTTTAAACACACCTGCCTGTACTCTCGAAACCCCATCTAACACAACAGCCGTTTTTACATTCCCAAACACCCCTTGTGTTACCAGTACCTCCCTTTCAAACAACGGCATGGGTTTTCAAGACAACTTTAACTCTGCTGAATACACGTGCAGTTCCGGTTCAGTGATGTCAACTGGAAGCAACTTTCTCCATCCTAACCACGCCCAGATGCACTACAACGCTTCACAAGGCGTTATTACGTCACAAGAAGGCTGTGCTGCAGCTCACAGGCGGGGTTCTTCAAGCGAGAGTCATCACAGTCCAGACTCCGTACAGTCGCCAAAACTGCTCTCACTTTGAAAAGACAACACAAGAACAATAGCTTGTTTAAAAGCCAGGCAGCTTATTAAAACTTCTGTCCGAATTGGCGAAGTTAGAACATTTCTTTATTGATGCAATAGTTAAAATATTTCTTTACATTTTCTCAATATATTTGCGCATTCCAAGCAACAATTTACTAGTAAAAAGGTGAGTAATGAGAAAAACGCCCCTTTGAAAGGCGCGTTTGCCTCATTGCTCAATCTTTTTTCAAGATTTTGTCGTCGAAATTTGAAGTTTCGACATGATTTTTTTGACATATTTGATAACTGTTTGATTAATCATTTCTATTGTAGCCTAATCGTTCCTGACCAGTCGATTGTCCACATATATAATTCGTCTCTTAAAGTTATTTTAAGCTATGCTGCTTTCCCGCATTGTTGGTCTGTGATATAAATATTATGCCGATCATTTTTAGTGTTCTAAGGTGTCTGAACTGAAATATTTTCTGCCCCATTAGTGTTGATCATATATTATAAGGTGTTCTTTTAATATATAATAAATTTAAAAATATTTTTTTTTGCTGCATTACGACCGTAACATCGTTAGGTACCGGTATGAAGGCACGTGAAATTTTTTCGATCCCGAAATTGAAATATAGTATAAAAAAGTTTAAAATTTTGAGTTTTTTTGCAAGTAATGTTTTCTTTTTAGTGCAGCTTCAATTTTAATCGTTCTAATCAGGCCGCTGGAAGCATTCTGTACGACGCCCATGAAGCACTTACATGTAAATATATATAGTAATGATATCAAATTCGATGACAACACTTTGTTGTTGCTCAAATATTATAATCATTTTTTATGCTTTAAAATTATTTTTGCGTATAATATTCCAGATATTCAGAATAGTTTTTTTCCATTATAAATTGAAAAACAGAAACCTTTCAATTTCGAAATTTTTGGATAAAATTGTATTGAATTTGATTTTACCTTTTATTTTGTTTTTTTATTTTTTGCACAAAAAAGGTGACCGCTATACACTGCGATTTTTTTTTCAATTTTGCTTATGAAGACCAAGCTCTAGCTTTTCTTGCTTATTAAATATAATTTAGTTGTTTCCTGATATTTGCTGCTTGCGACGTAGAAAAATGATCGCAGCTTGCAAGTTTGTGCAAATTCCTAAAAAAAATTTTATTTTGTCAAAAATATGTATTTTATTCTAACAAAAAGATGAAAAAATGAATACGTGTAAGGCCAGAATTTGGAAAAGCTTCTCAAGCCGAAATTGCTTCGCAAATACGTTGTGTTTAGTATGAGTCACTGATGGATCGCGCCATCCAGAGGCGGTCTATCTGTGACTTATGCTGAACAAAATAATCTTTCTTTTCAAGTCTGAAAACGTGTAAAGAACATTTAAGTTTTTCGATAAAGAAAACATATTTCCCAAATCATTAAAAAAACGGTACAAAACAGTCATGAAATTTTAAAATTTATTCAGATTTAATATTTTTGCTTATTCGCTGTTTTTTTTTTTTTAAATTTTCACTCATTTATCTTATGTTGATATTATCTTAATTTTATTAGTATTTATTTATTCCATTATTAGTGTTTTTTATTGTTAATTTTCAATAAGTGAGTAAATGAGAAATTAAACGGATCAATATGTCAAAACACTTCAAGTTCGTTGTTTAGAAATTTGTGCACTGATACAGATAAAGAGAGGGAAGGGAAATGGCAATTTTGAGAAATTTAGGCCGAACCGCATTCTTGTGTTATATTATCGAACTCGAGTGCTGACTGGAGATGTACAATTAGGACAATGGGCTTTAAAGTAGTCCTAATGTATTTCCTGCGTGTCATAAAAGGCGATTAAAAGAAAGCAAAATAATGGGTTTACCACTGAAGAGCAGATACCACTCATTACACTTTACACCGTGGTGGTTTAGTTGTTCTTGGGATGTTTTCCGCTTAGAGTCAGCTTTTAGGCATTTGAGTGACCGTTAGCTGACTGGTTTTATTTGCTGCTGTCGGCCTTGCATGGGGCGAATAAAAAAATGGTGTTGGACTAATTGATATTCGGATAATTTTGCCTTTTTTGGATAATTAATTTCGGATAATTAAAGCACTAGAGGTCAGCTTTGTTATCGGGAACGTGTATAAACACAGAGTACATTTACACGAATATATATTTTTCCAGTTATTTGTTTCTTGCACGACGCACAACTCTTTCTACTTATTAAAAACAATCGCACTTTATTGTCTAAAAAATTTTAACTTGCCCTGAAAAAAAAAATCGAAGTAGGTATCTTAATCTTGAAAAAACTTAATAACAAATAATGCAATTATCTTGGTTAGCGCTGTAACTTTTAGATTCGATTTGGGCGATTCGAATATTCATTCGTGTTATTCGATATGACTCGACAAGGAAAATCATCAAGAAAATTTAAATTTTACATATATTTGGGCAGAATATTCATGATAACTTCTAAAATAAAATTGAGATTAGGAAAAATTCGATTCGAAATGATATGAATAGAGATTAGATTTGAAATTAAATGCATCTGAAAGTCACGACACTATTTCGGATATATCCATTATCCGGTTAGTAAAATATGATTATATCTGAACCCACTCTATTGCTAGCGTAAATTGTTCTTTTTTGCCATAAAACTGGACGCCCTAAATTTGCACCAAAGGTGAGAAACACGGGGAAAAAATCTATAGGGCCGTAGAAAACTTGAAAACCAACACACAAAAATATAGCGCCATAGGGGGGTAGTAAAAATCCCAACGGTTCTCAAATGAAAACTGACGAACTCGATGGTATTTTTCCTACTTTTTTGGATTTATTTAATTTTGATTAATGAAGTTAGGAGTATGAAATTCTAAAAATGTAAGACACCCCAGGCAGTAGAAAGTTTACGCATTTTCATTCTCAATGAAACCACACGGGAATTTCACCCAACGCAATGCCCACACTGTGATTATATTTTTTTCACGTAATTCGATTTCCTCCCAGTGGTCATTTTTCACATCGGTAGCGTTTAAAGCATTTCCTTACACTAGCACTACTAAGATTAAAAAGTCGCAATAGTGAAAGTCAAATGGCTTATTTAATTCTAGCTAAAAACACTCTAAGAAGACTTTTTATTAAACCAACATCCCACAGTTCAGTCTACCCAAATTACGTTTTATGGTACTTTTTTCATGAAGCTAAATGTCATGTTATTGTCAAGTATGTTTTCACTTTACAAAGTAAATTCCTATAACAACATACCAGTTTGGGTCAATTCTCAATTCTAAATTATTATAAAGTCATGTAGGTGTATTTCATTAATCGAAATGACACGTGACCACACAATAACAACTGGCGAGAAACGATAATAGCTGTTTGTTTTATGACGTCATAGATACTCCACAACAGTCAAAAACCATTTTAGATTGTATGAACGACGAACACAACAAAACAACTTTATTTAATTTCAGTATGCGGATTAGATTCATCCCAAGTATGGCGTATGTGTAATCCGCAGTTGCAAAGTGCGGTTTGTACATATTCCATACTTGGATGCATGTACTACAAACAATAATTCAATTTGTAAACGTCGATCAGATGCGGTGTGTTAAACCGTGGTTGGCCGATTATCCGCTTCTACGTTCATGTACAAAACGTTCTCGAGTATCGCGGCATTCTACGTCAAGTCTCGTCAATGACGTAAATTCGTGCACACCTCAACAAACAAACACCGATCACCTTAGAACATTAAGTAAACAACAGCACCGGTTAGTTTTTTGACTGTCGCATATGAATCCTTCTAGTCAAAAGATGTAGCCTATGCAGTTATTTTCAATTCAAAGCCCTTTTAAATGATACCTGACATTTTGATCACAATTAACGATTAATAAAATTCTTACTGCAACTTATAACGCTTAAACTAACATTGCAATAGACCAATATCAAACATTTTATCTGGACGGATACAAGAACCATTCTCAAGAAGCCCAGCTAGAGAAACCGATACTGGATAATGTCACCTTTACTGATTCTGATACATCGACACATCACGAACCTCCGCTCTATTTACAAATAATGTTTGTTTATTTGAGAAATTAAAAAGCAGTCGACTGTTTTAAAGAAAACCGCGAATGAATTAAAGAATATAGACTAATAGTATGAACGAATATGGTTATAATAAAATCGCGATAGTTATACTTGACAATACGTAAGTTAACAAGACAGGTAAAATTGTTTCGTCGACGCTGTTAGTTGCATATTGGGTAACAAACAAAACGGCCACACACGTCTGCGTGGCTTTTGCGTTCAGTTTATTTACATGCTTACGCAGAAAAAACGTACGCAGCGAAATAAGCAGTTTCCACCAGCGTGAATAACCAACCGTTCGTTTGGAAAACGTAAACAGACGTATGTACATCACTGCATTGTATTGTGGCTGTGAGTAGCTGTTAGCTGGTTCCTTTCAGATGCTGCTTTCAAACTCGACAGTGTCAAATTTCCAATAAAAATAGGTAGAAGAGTCATCGCAGAGAAAACGTTTTTTCCAAGTCGAAGAGTCTGCGCTACAATCCTGTTATCATTGTCCAGGTAAAAAATGTGTGTACGAATATGTTTTGTTCAGCATTGGTCACTGATAGATCGCGCCGACGAGGTTCTGTGCACCTGTGGCTCATGTATAACAAAATTTACTTTCTGTTTGGATATGACAAGCAAAGGTTGTTCCAATATTATGTTCATGAACATCCCTAGATATTGAGACATGATGCATTGGCCGTTTGGAACATCGAACCTTATTCGCATATAGATTAGCAAACGTGTGTACGGTTGTTGTCAGCAACAAGGAAACGACATATAATATTGTATGAATAAAACATTTGAATTTGGCTACTTTACCAGGATTTCTGATCCTCCCCCACATCAAATTCGATTTCTCACTATCGAAATATCGAATAGTGACACAAGAAATTAATAAATTTTCGCATCTCGCGAGGATTCATTCGTCCAACCAAACGTAATATCCGTATTGCATCGTTGACTTTTGAGGATTCGGTTGGCCGTGTGACACATCAAATAGTCTAAACTAAATCATCATCCCATTAGATTTTTAAAAAAACGTATACAAAAACTAATGTAAAATAGAAACAAAATAAAAGATTGTAAGTCAAATCGTCTCAATCTTATATCATAGTTTCCGGATATGACGTCATAGAATACCTATGTCCATTAGGGGGGTTGAGATATTCTAAATAGCAAATGTTACGGGTTGCGTATTATTGGTTTTGACCTGTATTGGATGTTGATGAGGCCCAACTCCAGAAAGTTGAAAAAAGCTCCAGATTAAATTAGGTCATTACATTAATGGCCTCTTGCACATCTCTCATGACGCCATGTTTATTGGGTATCGTCAGAAGCGTCCTAGGCTTGCTCATCAGATGCGAATTAATGGAATTAATGGACTTTTTGAATCAATTATACATTAGAATTGAATGTAATTTCTGATAAAGTGTCAAAATAAAGCACAGTTTTGGGTTTGCAGACTCCATAAATCACTCAAATTGCCTGCAATCTGCAAAGAATCTCGCAGAAATTGGGATGTTTATTCCACACAACATCTGTGACTTAATTCCATTAAAACCTTCCAATTTTGTAATGATTCACCAGGCCTATTGCACAAATGTCTTTTTGGTTTTTCTGTCACAAATATGGTTTTTCCCATTGTTAAAATGTACCAAAACCAGTTTACCTCTATGATAAAGTTCATCACAACACTGACATATGGTAAAGAACATCTATTGTTTAGATGGTGATTCTCACGCCGATGATTCATCTTACAGCGTTGATAAACGACCCAGGAAAGTAAAAACTTGAATAACTTAAAAGCAGAAGAAGATTTTTGAAAAGACTGATGTTAATGAATTTCACAAAACAATGACGTCATACTAAAAATTGCATATAATATTTTTTTATACGACTTGCCAGATTGGGCAATTTTCAATAACAAGCCCACTACTTGCAGGTTACGATACGTTTTCGAATATTCTCGCTGTTTTGAGGGGCTGCTTGACACAACCTTCCAAATAATTTTGAGGTATCCAGAAAAGTGTGCACAGGAGATATTCATTTTCCAATCAACATGCGCATCGTAGTCTTAATGTTCATCGTTGGATGCACCTTATAAGAATTAATCTTAAAATTTTACCTCCAAAATAACATGCATCAAGAATTGAACATATTAGTAATTGAAGTAAATGCAATACATAAAACTGGAGCCTGAAAAATGTGAAGAATTATAGGTTCGTTTTTGAACAGAGTTCTCATCGAATTTTAGGATGAAGATACTATCCATTGCATCTCATAATAATCGATTAGTACTCTAGAAGTATATTTTGTTGGTTTCTATTCAATTGTAACGCTCTAAGCAAACTTAGACGAAGAACGTGACAAAAAAGCTATAAATATTGTGACGTGAAGTAGAGTTATGGGTAATCCTCTTTTCCAATGCCTAGCTCTTCGCCATATAAGTGGCCGTTAATTTTCTTCCTTAAAGCACTGCATCCAGTGCTGCACGTAGCTAATTTCAATAAAAAAAGTAGTAGTTGTTCGAGGCACTTCAGTATCTCTGATATTTTTGTGTGAAGTCTTTCAAACTTTTTCGAAAAATATCGTTAGAATAGACTATCAAACATTAGAATAGATAAAATTATACAACGAAATAGACAATTTTATGAGAGAAACCTTTTTGCAATGCAACGATCGAAGTTCAGCGACAAGACGGTTGGATTAATTTATGTTTATTTTACGACTATTAACTATTTTTATTTACTTTACATACATTCTGACAAGGCTTTCTATACATTTGACCGTAAATATATCTTTTTCAGGAAAACCCTTGTAGTGCTACGATAAGACTGGGCAACAGCGAATCATTTAGAATTCGAATAATTTTCTCGAATCGAATCGAATCATCAATTTCATTAAAATATATACTATTACAAATCGTCTCCATCATGAATTCTAGATACGAATTAATAATATTAGCATAAACAGATTTAAAGGCAAGGTATTTTCAAGTCACGCTCCATGTCTGGTAACAAAAAGTTTCGTATTTTAACGACATCAAATTTGACCAAAATCGATTGTATTTCGTCGATAAAAATAAAAAAATCCACTTCATTTTGCAAGTTTTTGTTACTATGGCCAATTCACGAGTGATTCGAAGCGAGAGCTTTGAAGCGTTTCCAAGCACCGAATCGAATTGAACACCTTTACTAACGAACGAAGTTCAGCAACGACAACGACGGCACAATATCTGTTTAGTTAGCAACTTTAGACTTGCGTAAATAGCATACGTGTTAATCCTTGTTCTTGTCAGACGACATGTTGTTACCGGATGCTGTTTCGATATCTAAATTAATTCTACGAAGACGGCTGGCTGTTTGGGTTTGGAAAGTGAAATTTCTCAAAAAAATGTACACAAAAATTTTAAATTCAGTTCACCTTGCTCGTTTATTTCACTTTTTTGAACATATTGATTTGTTGGACAAGATCCGCGCTTTGAAGGCGCGACCATCATGAGATTATGTTCAACAACGTTGTCGATGAATTTCATTAAACTTATACTTGAAAATTTGTGCTTTCATTCTCCATTCTTGATGGGACTTTATTCGTGAAAATTCGAAAGTTGTTTTGCAAACAACATATCATATTGTGTAAAACTGTTATCCAAAGCCAAGTTTGGTTATAACAAATCTTAATTGTCAAATGTATTTAACGTATATTTGACAATTTTAACGTTTTTCTACTCGTGTAATTAGAGGAAAGAAGAAAAGCTCAAAATTAAATAGACTGACGACAACTCATTCTAGGATAATGTACGAGTTTATCTAATTAACATTTATTCACATTCTACGGGTTTATTCTGAGCTTTGCTTTATATGATCTAACTCGTTGTCTGGTGGAGTTGAAATATGCCATAACGAAAACTAACAAGAAACTTACATTTTTGTAGAAGGACATAATGCTCCATACTACCTTGTTCAAGCATCTATCTGCAAACGGAAACTAAATTATGTAAAAACAATGTGAAAGGACCGAAAATCGATTTCAATAATGCACTTTCACCTCAGATAAAAAGAAGTATTTTATTGTTATCCTGAACATTGTCCGGCACTAGCAAGTCTTTTCCCTACCAACGATATCACACAAGTTGAATTGTGGGTATGGAATTACGAACCGAGATCATAACGACCAAGCAGCCACGAGTTGTAAAAGTATCGAATCATGTTTTTGAAAAACAAAATATCAGGAATTTTATAGACAATTGTTGTTGGACATTCCATTATATTACAATGAGAAAAAGGATACGAAAACAAAACCGACTTAGGACTCTAAAATTTGAAAAAAAAATCCAATAAATTACATTCCAATTTTATGAAGTCATCAAATAAATTTCGTTAACCTATTTTGGTCAATTTTAATAGCTAAATAGAGTGTATTATATAAAAGAACCAATTCCATGGTAATACTCAAAATTACGAGAATATTTAATCGAATGGAAGTTTCCTGATGTTACTTAATATCAATGAAAGACCAACATTGCATAAAAATATTAGTTTATTGAGTGAGAACCATAAATATACGCATTCCCGGGAGGGACAATATATACACACACACACTGCACACAATAGTGTATTTAGTGGAAGGTACCATAGCCCTCCCCTCGCCGACCGACTAAAATCACAAAATTGCAATTCTTTAAAGTGTTTTAAAACGTTGGAAATGCCAATTTTTTTGCTCGCAGTAGGTATTATCTTTATTTAGCAAACTTCCAGGCCCTGAAATACCTTTTTAAAAAGAAATCGTAGTTCCGACGCGATTTTTAGGACTGTTCAACGATAAAATGTAGTTAAAGGATTTTTTGTTTACGGCACTGCACTTATACCTCATAATTGAACCATAATAAAATTTTTAAATTTTGCACTCTCTTTTTTTAAGATTCTAAAAACGCCACTGGGCAAAAATCCTGGTCTAGTGGAGAATAACTGAAGTAGGCACAATTGAAACAAGCTCTAAATGATTTTTTTAACTATTCGATTTCAATAAGCGATTGTAACGACAAAGCTACACTCAGCGATGATACTCGAAACATTTGCGCTCATCATAGTCGAAATTTTTCAGGACAAATTACATCATAATTATATATTTTGACAAGTACAGCGACACGAAGAGCATGTCCTTCAAAGTTTAGCCAACAAAAATCCCCAGCCATGATGACATTGACAACATATTTTCCTCAGGGGCTTGAAAAACTTTTTATTATTAATTCAAAACAACACGAAATAAAATAATAGGAAATCACATGGAAATTAAATCGAATTTTATTAAATTAAAATTGATCAAGTGCCGTTGAAGTGCGACAGGGGAATTTTGCCACCTCGTTGACTTTTTATAACGATCTAATCTCATCTCGTAGCATAATAGATATTTTGTTTTGTCGAGCGTGAGTCACAGATGGATCGCGCTTTGACAGCGCGATCCATCTGTGGCACATTCTGGGCAAAACAATCGTAAAATTCAAAGAATTTAAATTTTATTAATTGTGGCCTATTTTTGAACTATTGATGCGTAACATAAGAATATGAGCCGAAGATGCGCATAAAATTCTCTTTGATTGGCAGCATAGTTTTCTCTACTGACTTATATTATAGTATGCATCGGATGGTGGAATATTGTAGTTTTTAATAGGTTTGTTTGTTTGGAACGTAAAAAATCTCAACGTTTTGCATATCTTTCTTCCGTGCGCAAATTACAATCTTAATCTAAAACGCAAAACGATTATCATGTTATTTCTGGGAATTTTATGAATCTGGATATAAAGAACCGAATTTGACTCAAATCCAGTAAAAACGTTTTTAGATTGGGAGAGCGAGGAGAGGGGATTTTTTCTCCGGGATAAATCAACCCCAACACTATTAAAACCTACCAAATTTTAATATCTAGGCAACTTTCTTCTTTATAAGAAAAAAAATCTGAGAAAAATGGTAAATAATGAAAAATAATCTCGCACAGATGCACGAAGAAAACAAAATTTTATTGAATAAGAAAATTCTTCTTTTTAAACAAAAGTAAAACCGCAATCAACAAAGCAGAGTTGAAAAGAACATTATATTTGTTGATTTGCAACTCAAGCAAGTCTTTAGCCCGAGGGTGAGGTTATCTTCTCAGGCCATATTAGTCTTTTTAACAAGCAGATCACGTCGTTCGAACGTCAGATCAAAATATAGTATTTGCACGTCATAATACGCTCTATGTCGCCAAAATAGGAGCAAGAACTAATGAAATTTTCATAAATTGAAAGAATATATGAAATTAACCGTGAGGCATCGACCGTACTTATGTGGCGTGACAAAAACGTCACGAATAAGATTTCGAAAGTAGTTCGGAACATGCGATTTGGAAGGATTTACAAAAGCAGGGTTAAAGTACATATACAAGTTTCACTGTTATTGCGCAATAAATATTGCACAACTTAAAATCCCACCTTTCATACCTGGCGGGAGAAAGGTATTATGACATCATACCTAACGACGTCATGGAACTGTAACATTTTTATTCCTTGGCGGCGCGATCCATCAGTGGCGCGCGCTCAAACAAAATTTAATTCCTTAATCCATTCTCTACGAAAGCATCATCGCTAGTTCAGAGACCCCAAGGGATGCCACGTCTCGACGAAACGTTCTAAGTGGGTATTTCCCTTAATATAATTGCGTTCACGCGACCTTTCGGGAATCAGTGCGTAAACAATTGTAACCTTACAAATACAAACGTACGGGCCTAATATAATCCGAACTTACCAACTCTATATACAACTGGGCCATGTTTGGCATATGTTATAAAACTACATCGACATGAAGAAAAAAAACAACTTGTTATGTTGCCCTCTCAAACGTTTAGATAACCACCGCTGGCAAAAGTAGTCGTGCTTGTCCAACGTGGTGTAAATCGTAGTAAATATGTTTTGGTCTTAACTGGACTGAAACCTTATCTCAAATACCCTTTTTCATTGTTTTATCATTCCGTTATGTATGGCCATGTAGTGAACAAACCTCGTTATAGAATGATACGGTTGGATCGTGTTTAGAATGAGCAATATGATTGTTTTTTACTAAATCTAAAAGTGGGTCGGAATCCGTGAAGCGGTGAAGATTTTTACTCAGATACCGAAAATAATCATTGTTTGGTTCGCAAGTCAAGTCACGACCCCAAAATTGTTAAATTGTTAACCCTGCTTATATTTTCATTGACTGATTGTGCAATGTTCACTAACATAATCGTCCTCGTTACGTGACATTTGGAATGAGTAGTCCAGAAATCTTCGCGCTCCTGGTAGATCACTTGAAACAAAACCCTATATATGATGCACGAAAAATATGAGATTACAAAAAATTAAATTAGATTCGATTTTCTGCACTAGCTTTTTCAAAGGGCCCAGAAATGATGTGTTTTCACAACAAAAGGACTAAAAATTTAGTTTTGTAACATGTAACATTTAGCTTTTATTTTATGTTCCCGGGTTCTTTTATTTCCTGCCTCCCCCCCCCCCAGATTTGACATTTGAGCCAATTGTTAATATGCTTTGAT
Source organism: Styela plicata (assembly GCA_963675895.2). Lineage (NCBI taxonomy): Eukaryota > Metazoa > Chordata > Ascidiacea > Stolidobranchia > Styelidae > Styela > Styela plicata. Next base: position 14,386,181 of record OZ023142.1, on the reverse strand, counting down.
GTAAGTGCCTCACATTCGCGTAGTTCGTAGGTCAATAGCGAACAATAAAAACTGTCGATATTTTACGTCATTCACAGGAACGTGCTTTTGATCATTTCATTTTTGAAATATTTATCCAAAAAACAATGATTTTAATTCCCCCATGGGGTTAGTTTATTGAAAAGCAAATTCTCTGAAGGTAATTTTATATTTCGTAATTTCACAACTCTAAAATTACAAAATACACAATACACAAGTTTATGATGTTGTTATGTTTGGAGTGTGGGGAGATATGACGTAATCGAACAATGAGTTGTTTATCGGATTCTGTGAATACGTTTGCGTTTCTTGTTGAGCAAAGTACTATCAACGGTACAATACTTAGGAATTTCCCTAATCAAAAATTTATTTCGCCAAGCATAAGTCATAGATGGACCGCGCCTGAATATGCCCGATCTATCATGACATATGCTTGACAACACCCTATTGTAACAACAGTGAATATAGCAAATGCTTTTGAGTGGAAAACAACCCAAAATGTATTGCTAAGCCCACTCTTATTCCATCGGAAATGTTGCCAAGCGCAATGATCAGCTTTTCATCGCCGTGACAAGCACATACCTATAACTAAGCTTGGCTCTACAAAAACAGCATAACTGATCCCAAACTTAACTCAGAAAGATATTAGCACGTTTCTTGGCCGCGATGTTACTACTCTAATACTTAAGAATGTTTGGCTAGCATTTGTTGATATAAATATTTTTTTTGATCGGGAGCGGGGGTTCGAATTATTTGCTATGGCCTGTCCGTTAAGCTACCGGGAGGACTTTCGCCCAACAACCATTAGGCACGGAACTTTGTCGTGTCTGTGTATCTGTTTTTGGTTCTATCTTTGTTCCCAGAGAACTGTTGGACAGTGCTGTGACGGGGCTCCGGTGGAACCCTCTCCATAATTTACTACAAAAAAACTACCGACAAATTTAACATCTTTTTTTATTTTTTATTTGTGAACCCGCAATGCATTAAATGACGCAAAAGCTACGTCACTGAAACTGTATGATTGCCGTACCTTTTTAAAATTCACAACCACATTCTAGAGGGTTATATTATCAGCAGCTCATAGTTGGATAAAAAGTCAATATATAACTTTATTAATTAACACCAAGTAAAATTACTGTTGAAGAACGGCGATTTTACTGCATTTTTGTTATGTTTAATATGGTAGTATACTATACTATGTTTAGTATGCTTGAACGCATATGATTTAATACACCAATCAGAAAGTGACACTTACTTAATGTAGGATGCTTTGATCAAATTTTTCCGATTGGGATCACCACAGTAATGTGATATTTCCAGGAATGCTCATAACAAAAATCCCGGGAATAAATGACAAGGATATTGCAATTTAACGAAGAAGTATTAAATATCAATTTTTGAAGTTCACAAGTTCTGTCAAAACAAACCTGTTTGATGGGTATGTCACTTATGAATCAAAGTTGGTGGTCTGTTTATGAACAAACCCTTTCGCAATGTACTTTGAGAGGACTTCTCATTGGAGGGTAGCAACTCGCGGACGATAAAAGGAAGATCGACAGTTTTTTGAATCGAAGTGCGTCCATTAACAGTCTATCAACCATCTCATCAGCAAGGTCGTTTCGAATTTCGAAATACACAATTACTGCTAATAACAAGTGAATTTACTGTGCTTTTGTCACCGTTTATTAAAGATAGATCTAGTAGTTCAAGTTAGTTTTATAAATGTTGTACAATTTCAAGCAGCTTTACTCGTGTAATGTCATATTTATAAATGTGGAATAAATTTTGTTAGCTTTACAAATTTTTGTGAGATTCGTTATTGTCAATGTTATTATTATTAAATAATCTAGACACAATAGTATAGCGTCGCGAATTTTCAATTCCTCGTGTGTGAAAATCAGTCTGAAAGTATTTTACATGTGCGTTTCATGTGTAGATAATACAGTGTCGATGGTGAGTTTTAAATCCGTTTGAAGTCATTTTTTATGTGTGTCTATATGCGTATATGATAGTATATCGTAAGTTGTTACACATACCAGGCTGTGTACTCTATCTGTAGTCTCTCACTCTGTTTGTACTCTCACAGTCTTCGCGGAATAATGACTAGGCAACAAAACTGAAAGAAGATTTTGTTGTAAGATGTTGTACTAATTTTACCAGACCTCAATATTTACTCAAGAAAGTATTCGTAGAATTGAACCAAAGAAAACGTGCATAGTCATGATTTCACAGTAATGTGAGCCACACATGATGCAACATATATATGCAATTGAGACCAGACCTATCTTTGGACTTTGTTTGGCTAAAAATATTTTTTGATAATTCTTTCAATATATAAGTATGTGTTTATGTAAGCATCAAAGACAATGAAAGTGTTATTTCCAACAATAAAGATATTTAAATATATGTGTAAACGTCGTCACGGGTTGAATTCCAGAAAACTGTTCAAAGAATTTGCTTATTTTAAAAATATGACCTGAGTGTACAGTTTCATAAAAAATTGTTAGTTTACTTTCAACTTTGTTTGAAAAAAAAAAAATTTTGGTTTAACACGAACAAAATTTTTGATTGAAATTCCGCTCATATGAAATGTTCGTTATCTATTTAGTGGAAGCCTACACTCCACAAAATTTGAATAAAACTTTTTTTAATTTACCACTAGCACTTCTATTTCAAAAACTTTACGTAACACAAAAATTCACCGGATTTTACAGTAATATTGCATTCTTGTACTCACTATACAGACATCTACAAGGATGTGATATTACGTAAAACTCCCGTTTTGCAACATATTGGTGTAAGAAACATATCAGCATTTGCTTATACACTCACTATAGCGTATTTAGGGAAGGATGACGCATAGCGCCATTACCTCCCTCACCGGCCGAAAACTCCGTGGAATGACCTTTTTGTTGCTTCACAACGCGAGAGACCTCAAAACCTTTTTACGCGCCTATGGCGCGCAGTAGTTTTTTCAATGTTTTGGCCCGTTTTAGGCCCTCAAATCTTATTTAAATATTGTCTGCCTTCGGTGCGAATTTTGGGCTGTTTTGTCTTGATACTTGATATTTTGCCTGCGGCCCCCGTTTCGAGGTCGAAATTTGAATACCCTAATTTAGGCCCCCTTTCCTCTAACAAAAAAGGCAAGGTTCAAAATTGGTTACCTATAGTTTAACTTTTGGTTTTACTCAAAATACTATTTCAATTTCTTCGCGATTTTCTATTCTATTTTATGGAAATATATATTTTTTTTCAGGGAACAAATCAAAGCAGAGTTGCCAATGCTCATTTAACTCGATTTGTAACAATTCGAATTTTGGAGTGGGCGTGAATTCCTGCCACAAATGTCTTTAGAATGAGAGTAATCGGTAGTTTTACCACCGTCCGGTGAAGGTACCGTTCACTGCACTTTGCCATAGTGGTTCAAATCCATATGAAAAGCTTTCTCATTAAAGAGCAGTTGTTAGTGCAACATGTTGTCGTATAAGTGTCATTAACTGAGTGCTCTTAGGTATTACTTCCGTCCTTGCTTAGAGTGAATTTCAGTAAAGAAACGTATTTTAATAATGCGATTTCGATTAGGATATCATTATTAAAGCCATAACATTTGAGTTCAGCCAGTTTAATGACGTCGAAACGCCGATTATAAAATCGTCTGTTAAAAATAAGATATTTTGGACAATGACGGTGATTACGCACGTGTTATTATGCGGTCAGTGTAACGTTACACTAGACGTCGTTATATCGGCGGAGTAAACAGCGCGTAATAAAATAAATATTACACCACAGTTTCCGACGGATTTCCGTTACCCACAATGTTTACACAAGAGTGAACAAGTTATTTAGCAATCCGTCTACATATCTTTTGTTAAGTATGGGTCACAGATGGAACGCGCCGCCAAAACAAAATGTCTCATTAATGAACACTACGCCTAGGTTCTGTTTATCTGTAGCCATACTCGACAAAAACGGATGTTTTCAATTGGAGAATTGGACTATATATCACCTATCCATAGGGACACAGAGGTGTACTGTGGCGAAGGCATTTGGGTTTTAAAAAGCAATTCATTATACAAATGACGTAACCGTGATGGGAGACGGACAAGGGAGTTATCCATGTCCGAAAAAGAGGTTCATTATATCCAAGAGCCTGATTGTACCGTCGGAATGGTTTCGCATTGCACAAGTCGAATTCGGAATTCAAGGTGATTTTTCGAACAGATTCTAACGATTTTCGTTTAAGCAAAATTTAAAACCCATTTTTATGACAAAAAGATTGATTGATCAGAGATTGATCAATGCGTAAAATCGAATATTCGAATCGAAATTTTTTTTAAATTACAAACTTTTTTAACAACATGTAACTTTTTGATTCTAATCATTTCGAATCGCTGGAGAGTACGAATCGAATAATTTATAATGCTCAGGAGAATCGAAAAATTTGGACATCCCTAATTATGACATCATAATTTGATAGCAGCAAAATTAATGTATTAGCTGAACATTGTCTCCCCATCGTGCAGCCCCGGGTGTTATCACTTATTCAACTTTTCATATTAATGTAATATACCTTCCTCACAGTGATTATTTATAAATAACTCTTTATTCGTAGAAACTGTATGTAGAACAATGAATGTTACCTTGTGATTGTCACTTTTCTGCAGAGTGAGAAGTGAAAGTTTATCGAGTCAACTTATGTATATACTGTTCAAATAATAACTTTGTTTACACTGGCATAGTTCATTGGTATACCAGGAATTGTTTTTTTTTCTTTTGAATATTGTTGGGTTGTGTCGTTTGGTTTTATATTTAAAAGTTGTCATTCCACGGTACATTGTCAGGTAACCATTTGTTAAATGTACTTTTGATCAAGCAGGTTTTATTTGCAGAAAGCACGTTAGCGGGTCGGCCCTGTCGATGACCGAAAGAAAATAGATAAACAGACAGTCACCACGAACGCCTTGTATAATAAATAGTGTAATAAAATCAATCAACCGATCGTGCTTAGTTCCCACTCCGTTCCCTTCCGATAGTCGACGGTCATAACCAATAATTAGAGCCATTCACTAACTCGAAACCAAACAGAAATCGATTTGATTTGAAATCTGGCATTTTTTTTAGATTATTACCACCTGATTTCTGGAAGCTTGTTATTTCGGACCCGTCCCACAAGTAGATCAGGACATATGCGAACTTTTCGAATGCCAATCTTATTCGAATAGATACAATTTGTCTCATTATCGAAATCAAGGAAGGATTCTTTGGCATCCGTTGATAATGATATACACAAGCAGTAAGAGGCAACGTACTTTCAATTGATATTTCAGTCTCGAACCAGTTTGTTAAAATTCAAAAATATTTTAAATGTGTCTTGTCTTTAAAATATAAAATTGAAAGTTTGCGTTCCCATGACTAATTCGAAGAATTCGTGCTTCGAATCCATGCGAAGAATTAAATTGCCACACCCTTCGCACTTGAGATATCCGCGTTTTTAAGTATCACAATTGTGGTCCATATGCTTTCTAAAAGGTTCTGAAATGTGTTTTTTCGGAGTACTGCACTCCCAACTGTTCACAGAAATTGAAATACATGTTCGCTTCGTCCCTGGTTAGGCCATCACAGTATATAAGCCGCATTCTTAAACACTAGAACAAATAAAGAACACTTCGACTTACATAAAACTTTGATCAAACAAGCTCAACAATAGCAATGTGATACTACAAGGGCTATTGTGCTTTTTAGGTTAGTGCTTCCGTACCAACAAAATCCATATAAGGCTTACACCAAACACCCAGACAACCTATGTGTCTACATTTGAATAGGTCGCGTCTGGACGTCGAAAAGCGGAAAATATTTGATTCAACGAGCCGCATTCTTCTTGAGCGCGACAAGTCTGTGCCAATCTGAACCCTATTTGGCGGAAGTCTCATTTCTGTCGAATCGGAAATCTTTAACACAAATTGGTTTCGCATTTAGTGAATCATAGTTTTTTATCAATCAAGGATTGCTCTTCGATTCGTTTATCATTCTTCCTCAACGCTAGAAAGAATTTTATTTTATCAATTATGAGCCACAGATGGACAGCATCTCAGGCGCGATCCATCTGTGACTCACACTTAACAAAATATCTATTTACAAAACCCTGACTGGAACAGAAGATGGCGAAAGCAATTATACGACAAGGTATGCAATATCAAAGCCTCCGGTTACATTCTCCTTACAGTTTGTCGCGTTGGCTGAAGGTAATGAGTCGAGTAAACACTGTTGCCTCGGACCGCCGGTATGTACCGTTGCAACAACGATCGACAGATTAGTCCTCGACTCTTCGACTTTTTCACAGTCTACCTGTCGCTCATAAACGACTGACTAAAATTTCTCACAAAACGCGCCGAGGTAGAATGGTAAAACCAGATATTACGCACAAACAACGTTCTCGGCTCAGCGATTAAACCGGGTCTGAAATGGTGTACTCCAAATTTGAGATTTCCAAGAAAAATTCCTGAGTTAAAGAAACGCACCCAGTGCGTTAACAATGATAGCAAGGCATGTTTCGTTGAGCATGAATTATTTCCGATTACACAAAAAAGTAAGAACATTATTGGAAAATACATTTAATACTCTATAGTGAATACCGGTCATTGAATAGCATTTTTTACATACCCGGTAGGAGTAAGTAGACTCAACTTTCGGTTGAATTGCAAAACTTGATTCCCCGATGCAACCAATTTACGTGTACTTACTTACACCTTTTTCTATACAGAGAGACTTACATTGATAATATCGACATTTCTACTTTATAATTGTTTGGTTTGTCAGACCTCAGCGGATTGTATGACATTCCTGGAAGTACAATACTACGCAAACATTTGAAAAATTTAAAATATTTTCCAATGGAAATAATGTTTTAATGTTATAGAAAACGTTTTTCTCTCGCAAAAACAAATTTGTTTAACTTTTTTTTTCAAACATGGAATAAATGGATCTCGCCGAATATTATTTTGATTACGCAGGTAGTCGCTTCTACATCCGTCACATACCACGTCATCAGACATTGGGTCGTCATACTTAAGCGATTGAAATTGGCTTGAGTCCTTGATATGTCAATAAAATCCAATTTGTGACATTTTATTCAATATAATCAGAGATATTTATTTGAAAAAAAAGAGGAAGAGCAAAGAAGTATTCGCTGGTTCAAACTTCGTTCAGGACTGATATCACTCACTGCTCTCCACTGTAAGAAATTTTTGTAAGAAATGTTTCCGCTTGGAATGCAATTGCTCGTTTTTCTTATCATGCTTCTTATTGCATTTATCGATAGCTAGTTCTTTTGTTATGCTACTAGCAAAACTGGTTAGAGTAAGTTCCAAAAATAATAATAAAGCACATAGTAAGGGATCCAGAGGTTTTGTATTTTCGGTTCTTATTTTTCGCCCACGAATCCATCAGGGTATGAATAACTATATACAAGGCCAAATTTCAGAGCATGCACTAGGCATTCTTAACACGGTCAAGAAGCATCAAGATAACGAATTTTGAAGGCAGACTGATAATATTAATAACTGATATTCTTGGCTCAGTAAGGTCCTCAGTCGCCAGTAAGAATAGTTTTACTTCCTCTCTGTTGCACCACCTAGCGATATAATATTTCATTGAAATCGCCATTCAACTTTTCTCATATATATATGCGATACACCAAAAAAGATTTATATTCAGATATGGCAAGAGATTGGGTTCGATCTTGTCACGTCCACCATTCAGCCCAGAGTGTAATAATTGGGGTTGGCTTACGCCCACCGGAACGCAGAATATTACACTCCGGTAAGGGGGAAATATTTATGAACAGCAGCGTTGTGTATTGATTATGAAAAGGTTTGGTAGAGACTGGTTGACCGAATTTATTTCGCAAATAATTTTAAGTAGTTTTTATCTGATTTATCTAGTTTGGCTTTTGCTGAGTTTTCTTTCTGCTGTTTTACCTAGTAAATTTAAAGGTATAATGAGTAAATTTGGCCTATTTCAAGCTAGTTACTCAGAAAACTTAACTAGGTACCGGTTCAAGAAACCAGATAGGCGGAAAATGTATCTAGGTACATGAGCATCCTAATAAATAAACTTAGGTATTAAATAGATTGAAAATTGCCATAAATGCAGAATAAATTTTTTACCTAGTTAAACGTATTCATGCCTAAGGTGCAACCTGATTTTGAACGTGAAATTAGGTTGTCGAGTAATATTTTATCGTTGTGCAATATCAGTTTATATAAAACTAGGTTGACATTCCTAGCCGAGACCAGGGCTAGGTAATTCGATTCGGTGATTCGAAGCACAATTCATTCGAATCAATCATGAAACCTTCATAGGAACAAAAACTTGCTAAATAAACTAGAATTTCATTTTTAACGCCAAATAGCATTTTGCCGTTATAACGTAATATGAATTGAAAATCACTATAAACTATCCATTTCATGATAACCATAATGCAGACGAGTTGTAATAGTTCAAATGGGATATTTGTTTTTTACATGGAATTAGTGATTCGATTCGATTCGAAAAATTATTCGAATCAGATTCGAATTCGCGATGATTCGGTTTGGCCCAGCCCTAGCCAAGACACAGAGAGACACATCTGTATCTTATCTTTAGAGTCTAATCCATCTCTTTCCAGAAGAAATATATCAGAATGGCTATATCAGAATTTGATTTTTTCTCCGCTAACGTATGAGACCAATTATACGAATGCAACTCATATTTATCTCGTTGGACACACTGTCTAAAGGCATTAGTTGGAATGAGCTCGCCATTATCTGTCTCCCTTTATATATAGATATTATAATAATATTATAATGGCCTTTGTTCGAGAGAGCTTTCGGTGTATCCACTCGATTGGCTTCTAATTCACAGCTATACACTGTGGAGCTTCCACAATGTAACATACAGTTCTATGGGAGATTTTAAGGGTTCCTCATTTCCTAATTCTGAATTTCATGTGCTCTTTGCACTTCAGTGGTTTCACGAAACATTTAAAGTATGATATGTCTCCAGCAGCCTTGCTCTGAGCGAATTTTGATAAAAAAATAAATAATAAAAACCTAATACGTATGTGCGTGGCTAACATGTGCGTGTGCCATAACAAACGACTCATTCAGTTCCCCCAAAAATTTTTATCGACTTTTACCTTGCATCGTTGCTTTTCATATTTGAGATACTCATTAAAATGATTATATGCAATATGAAGCGGTTGTACTAAAAAAATAAACAAGTCCATGCACTTCATATGTGGACACGTGCAAATTGTGCAATCTGGAAATTGTGTGTCTCGTATATAACTTATAAAAGATTATATTGTTCAGGAAAATGCACAGACACACCATGCATCAGCAGCCCAAATAAATTAAAAAAAAAACACTGACTTGTTACTCTATACTTGGCAAGTCTGATTTAACTAAAGATTTTTATTTGAATATTGTAGGTGCATGTTTTAAGAAGTATGTGTCACTGTATCTTTGGCTCATACTTGGCAAACAGTGACATCGGAAGGCCTGATATTTTGGGAGGAACATCTAAAAAGTCGGGATCAAAATACTATCGCTATTGTCGTTTAGTTAAAACAAAAATACAAAAAACAGGGACAAAGTCAAACTTAGTTTGAAATCAGCGTCATCACAGTCTTCAGCCTTGGCAAATGCTTTCAAATCTCTTGACATCAAATCCATGGGCGCTACATCTTTTTCAAAAGAATTATGGTGATTCCTGTAAACTGGACTTGACAGAAAAAAGTTTTTCAAATCTCTCAAGGTCAGTGGAAAATCCAAAGTCAAATCATCAGATCTTTCTTTTTTCATGTCGGATACTTGATTATAAATGTCACTGTACCTATTCACCCACACACATGCTGGGTGGCCGGCTTTAAACATATGGTCGTGTGTGGGCGCCAAATACATTTCCTTCATAATTTTACCCACCGAAGAAGAATCTTCGTCGACTTCATTTCCTTTCACTTCTTTAACAACCAATTCTGAAAACTCGTGAGAATAAAGCGCTACTAACCCGCCATCCTTGAGAACTCGTTTGCATTCTGAAGCCAATATCTTTGAGTCCATGTAATGGGCTGCTCCGACAGAAATAACAAGATCAACAGATTTGTCTTCAACTGGGAATGTATTTTCTTTTCCAACAAAAAATGACACGTTGCCAGATTTTTCAAATTCTTTAGCTTTTTCTATTTGCTCTTCGCTGACATCAAATCCAACAGCTTTATTGAAATATGGTAAGTAATATTTCAGAGATTCACCGTTGCCACATCCAGCGTCCAAAATCAAGTCAAACTTCTCTGAATTCCTATTAGGATTCATATTTCGTAATCGATTCATCACGTACTCAGCTATCGAGGAAGGATATTTGAGCGTCCACATATAACACGCAGAAGCCCCTGCCTCATTCCACTCGTCGTCACCCACAGCCTGTGAACCCATTTCTGTCAACGCGATAAATTAGTTTTATGCTATTCAGCAGAAACGGGGGATTCAAATCTTTGTGGAAGAACTTCCGGAAAATTTCGTAATTTTTTTCTTTCTAAGAAAAAACGTTCATTTTGATGCAACAAAATAAAAAGCTTCAATAAAGGGGGTAATTTTACCTATTACAATAATATTTTTGAATAAAATACCTTAAATATGAGGAAACTAATCATTTGATCTATACTTTTTAACTAATCACCATTTTGTTTCAATAGGTTACTCTCCCCCCCCTCCATATTTTGTACCGAAATTCATGGCAGCCGAACAAATTTGATGGTAATAATAACGGCATGGTGACTAATTAGCTATCACTTTGGTATCGTATGTTATAGATATCTTGTTTAGGTCACGGTTACTCCGGATTGCATACTTACGGATACACTGGACATCACCCAATCCGCACATAATGATCAGTTATCACGCCGCCTGAATTGAATGGTGCACAATGCATCTCATGTCTCTCTTAACAGCACTAACCATGTCTTTCATGTAATACAGGTATATTGCTTTGCTGAAGAGTGATCCGCGCAAATGATAAAATTATACCAGGTTTTTTATGCTTTCTTATCCTTAATACGCCTCTCTGGGGTCGACGACATAAACTTCGACTGTTGGGAAGCCGGGAAAAATAGGTTCGAAAACCGACTTTGCCCTACAGTCGAGACATAGTGAATCTAATAGCTCAACCTGCGATTTGCAAACGATGTTTTTATTTTTGCCAAAAAATAAAACATTGTTCGCCCATCATCGGTTGAGCAATTAGAATCCTTATGAATATCCCTGGTGGCAATCACTCAATCTCTACAGACTACACTTTACTAATCTAATAAAATACCTATACTTTCTCTTCGGCCACCAAGTTAAGCTCATGGCGGTATACAGGGCTCTACATGCAAAAAGTGTTTCCTTTCCGTCTTAAATGAGGATAAAACAGTCAAAGTTTGATTAATAATTTTGCATGAGATATCAGTGCACATACTAGATTTAGAAAACGATGTTACTGATGCGTACTGAAGACGAAAACAAGCGATATTTTTTAGTTGGCTAGCCCTTAAACGATACCATCTTCGGCAATTTCATTTCTATTGGTCGCATAATCTGTTACCTGAGTAGTAACGATAAACTCATTGTGGCGTATCGGAAGAACGCTTTGCCCACGTTCTTTCTATATTTTTTTGAAGCCACTATTCAGCGATATACAAGTATGCTGGACCTTTATTAAATTTGTGTTAAAGGTTAAATCACACATTCGCGTTAGGCCGCAATAGGTGTAGAATGTTCAAATTTATTTAATGGCATAACATATGAAAATATATGTCAAATTAATACCTATCCAACATAATTCTCCATCAGACAGTCGGAAATGTTTTTGCACACTTCCTTGTTAAGCTCATAACATATGAAAATACATGTAAAATTAATACCTATCCAACAGAATTCTCCATCAGATAGTCGGAAATGTTTTTGCACACTTCCTTGTTAAGCTCAAGTCACTGATGACTCATGCTTGACAAAATGACTTGAAAAACTTAGCATAGGAATTAGTTTCCGAATAATCGAATCGGAAACCTATCCGGATCACTTGTAATAGCGAATCCAGGAGCACCCTCACTTGCATTTACTGGCTACTATGCTTGATTTTAAAACCTCAATGCGCTTCAGTGATTTCTAGAATATGATGCTGCATCAGATTGGAATTTTGAAGGCTACATAAAATATTTTTACTTGTTTCATATTGTCACGTGATGGACAATGAAACTCTCAGAAATTGTTGAGATTTGCAAAATTAATAGTAAAAAGAACAGTAGCCCAGTGTTTTCGCTTTCAGATTGCTAAGCATAAAATGGTTTTACCATCGCCCAGGGAATATACCACTCAGTACACTGCCATGAAACCATGCGATGGCCGTTCGGCTCTGTTTCGAATGTTTTCTGGTTAGACTACAGTTGCTTTAGATCTCATGCAGCTCTTTGAAATGTAGTTGGTTCCTTTTGGGCGCTCCCACCGACCTGGCCCAGTGAAAAATACTAATGAGGCATCGAGGCCCTAAATTAGATAGTAAATTTCCAAATATGCACTTACAGGCGGCGCGATCCATTAAGGACTCATACTTAACAAAAGATGTTTTGACTACATTTTTTCCGGGCTTTAGTTTAGTCACCGCACCACATGTCACCGCTGCAAATATGTCGTGCGTTTTGTTCGACTAGAAGAATTTAACGAACGCGACTATGAGATGCTTAAAGTTACCCGCTAAATCATCGAAGGATTCGAAGTCTATTTACTCGGTAAGTTTGTTGGTGATGGATGGGATAAAATACTCCATGCATGCGCGGCCCATTCACATGCTATGCTACGAAATAACAACTTTTAATTAAAAACAGTCATCAGATAAAATTTTCATAAATCTTATTTCATTAACTCATCTATTGCGTGTCGTTAGAGGCAGCAAACAAAGAACCGAAAAAGTTATAAACAGTTGAAAATTCGCCAAGGGTAGATACAACTCACTGCAATTTACTATCACACTTATGTTCTGTTTAGATCCGAGTGCTGCATGCACATTTTACATAGGTCTTTGCCAATTTGCTCGTTGATTACGTTAAAATATTTAAAATACAATTCTTAGTTTTATTTTTGATTAAAAGAAAAAGATTTCAACCGAATTTTCTAATATGTATACTCCCTCTTCTAATCCTACCTCTATATCCCCTTTTTTAAATTACTAACCTAGAATACATTAGTGATTTGTTCCTAAGAAAAGGCTATATCGCAACATGGGCGTACACACGAAAGAGAAAAGTGCTGACATTGGGACGCAGTTAAAAAAAAACACAATAAATATTATTTTGTTGGGCATGACCAGCTAATGTACCCCGCTTCGGTCGCGCGATCCATCGGCGGTTCTTACTCAACAAAATATAAGTTATACCGGTGTGAATTAATTTAGCAGATCGGTTTTATTATTGTAATCTCCCCATAAAAACCGCGAAAGCTATCGGTCTAAACTCGACAAAACAACTGAGCCGTGCAAACAACAAAAGAACAATTCACACTTTTTCCCGGGGTTCCAGGATTGTGTTACGTTTTTCCGTGTTTCCTGCTTTTCATGTATAAACTGGTGGTCAATTTATTTTTTTATTACTATTTATTTCTTCTATCAATGGTCCACAAAGCTCCATTTGTTCTTTATATAGATATTATAATGGCCTTTGTTCGAGCGAATTCCGGTGGATCCACTCGATTGGCGACCGACAGCTATTCACTGCGGAGGTCCACAGGGTCACAAACAGTTTTATATAAGATTTTTTCTAAATATCTCTAAACTTTGCAATTCCTTGCCTTCTCAGTGCTTTCCTGATCGCATTGATCTACATGGAATTAAAAATGGGGGTTTCTCATTTCCTATTCCTGAATTTTATATGATTTTTGCACTTCAGTGGTTTCAGGAAATATTTCGAGTATGTGTCTCGAGCAACCTTGCTCTGACCGAATTTTGATTAAAAATAAATCATAAAATCGTCGTTAACATGTGTATGTGTCATAACAAACGACTCATTTACCTCTCCCAAAAATTGCTATCTACTATACCTTGTATCGTTGATTTTCACGTTTGAGCGACTCATTAAATAATTGATTATATGCAATATGAAGCGGTTGTACTAAAAAATAAGCAACTCCGCGGACATCATATGTAGACCTATGCAAATTGTGCAATCTGGAATTGTGTGTCCTTTTTCTATAGCCCCTTCTTAGAGTGAATCATGTCCAAGACACTATAATTGCGGCTACTTATATACGGCCAAGAAATACAATTACTGGAAAGATATGATACTTTCTCATAATATCAGTTAATTTTAATTCGTTCCATAACGTATAAAAAAACATTATAATGCTCTGGAAAATGCTTTACAAATATACCATGCATCAGTAACCAAAATAAATTGACTTGTTATTTCTTTACTCGGCAAAGTCTGATTTCCCTAATATTTTTTTTTTGAATATTGTAGGTGCATGTTTTTAGAAGTATGTGTAACTGTATCTGTGTATCTGTGCCTCATACTTGGCAAGCAGCGGCAGCGATATGTCTGATATTTTGGAAGGAATTGTTAAAAATTCGAGATCGAAATACTATCGTTATTCTCGTTTAGTTAAAACAAAAATAAAAAGAACAAGGACAAAGTCAAACTTAAATTGATGTCAGCGTCATTGCAGTTTTCAGCGTTGACAAATGATTTCAAATCCTTCGACATCAAATCCATGGGCGCTTCATCTTTTTCAAAGGAATTATGATGATTCCTGTAAACTGGACTTGCCAAAAAAAAGTTCTTCAATTCTCCCAAGGTCAGAGGAAAATCCAAAGTCAAATCATCAGATCTTTCCTTTTTCATGTCGGATACTTGATTATAAATGTCGCTGTACCTATTCACCCACACACATGCTGGGTGACCGGCTTTAAACATATGGTCGTGTGTGGGCGCCAAAAATATATTTCCTTCATAATTTTACTCACCGAAGAAGCATCATCGTCGAGTTTATTTCCTTTCACTTCTTTAACAACCAATTCTGTAATCTCGTGAGAATAAAGCGCTACTAAACCGCCATCCTTGAGAACTCGTTTGCATTCTGAAGCCAATATCTTTGAGTCCATGTAGTGGGCTGCTCCGACAGAAATAACAAGATCGACAGATTTGTCTTCAACTGGGAATGTATTTTCTTTTCCAACAAAAAATGAGACGTTGCCAGATTTTTCCAATTCTTTAGCTTTTTCTATTTGCTTTTCGCTGACATCAAATCCAACCGCTCTATTGAAATATGGTAAGTAATATTTCAGAGATTCACCGTTGCCACATCCAGCGTCCAAAATCAAGTCAAACTTCTCTGAATTCCTATCAGGATTCATATTTCGTAATCGATTCATCACGTACTCAGCTATCGAGGAAGGATATTTAAGCGTCCACATATAACGCTCAGAAGTCCCCGCCTCATTCCACTCGTCGTCACCCACAGCCTGCGAATCCATTCCTGTCAACGCGATGAATGCGTTTTATGTTGTTCAGCAGAGACGGAGGTTTCGAATCTTTTTGGAAGCACCTCCGAAAAATTTCGTGCTTTTTTGACTTTCTAAGAAAAAACGTTAATTTTGAGGCAACAAAATAAAAACTTTAAAAAAGGGATAATTTTACCCATTACAATGATATTTTTGAATAAAATACCCTAAACTGGAGGACACTGATTACACGATCTATGCTTTTTAATTAATCACCATTTTGTTTTAATACGCCTCTCTAGGGTCGACAACATAAACTCCGATTGTTGGGAAGCCGGGAAAAATAGGTTCGAAAACTGACTGACTGACAGTCGAGACATAGTGAATCTAATAGCTCAACCTGCGATGTGCAAACAATGTTTTTATTTTTGCCAAAAAATAAAACATTGTTCGCCCATCATCGGTTGAGCAATTAGAATCCTTATGAATATCCCTGGTGGCAATCACTCAATCTCTACAGACTACACTTTACTAATCTAATAAAATACCTATACTTTCTCTTCGGCCACCAAGTTAAGCTCATGGCGGTATACAGGGCTCTACATGCAAAAAGTGTTTCATTTCCGTCTTAAATGAGGATAAAACAGTCAAAGTTTGATTAATAATTTTGCATGAGATATCAGTGCACATACTAGATTTAGAAAACGATGTTACTGATGCGTACTGAAGACGAAAACAAGCGATATTTTTTAGTTGGCTAGCCCTTAAACGATACCATTTCCGGCAATTTCATTTCTATTGGTCGCATAATCTGTTACCTGAGTAGTAACGATAAACTCATTGTGGCGTATCGGAAGAACGCTTTGCCCACGTTCTTTCTATATTTTTTGAAGCCACTATTCAGCGATATACAAGTATGCTGGACCTTTATTAAATTTGTGTTAAAGGTTAAATCACACATTCGCGTTAGGCCGCAATAGGTGTAGAATGTTCAAATTTATTTAATGGCATAACATATGAAAATATATGTCAAATTAATACCTATTCAACATAATTCTCCATCAGACAGTCGGAAATGTTTTTGCACACTTCCTTGTTAAGCTCATAACATATGAAAATACATGTAAAATTAATACCTATCCAACAGAATTCTCCATCAGATAGTCGGAAATGTTTTTGCACACTTCCTTGTTAAGCTCAAGTCACTGATGACTCATGCTTGACAAAATGACTTGAAAAACTTAGCATAGGAATAAGTTTTCGGATAATCGAATCGGAGACCTATCCGGATCACTTGTAATAGCGAATCCAGGAGCACCCTCACTTGCATTTGCTGGCTACTATGTTTGATTTTAAAACCTCAATGCGCTTTAGTGATTTCTAGAATATGATGCTGCATCAGATTGGAATTTTGAAGGCTACATAAAAATTGATTACGTTAAAATATTTAAAATACAATTCTTAGTTTTATTTTAGATTAAAATAAAAAGATTCCAACCTAATTTTCTAATATGTATACTCCCTCTTCTAATCCTACCTCTATATCTCCTTTTTAAAATTACTAACCTAGAATACATTAGTGATTCGTTCCTAAGAAAAGGCTACATCGCAACATGGGCGTACACACAAAGGAGAAAGGTGCTGACATTGGGACGCAGTTAACATAATAAATATTATTTTGTTGAGCATGGACCTGCTGATGTACCTCGCTTCGGCGGCGCGATCCATCGGTGGTTCTTACTCAACAAAATATAAGTTATACCAGTGTGAATTAATTTAGCAAATCGGTTTTATTATTGTAATCTCCCCATAAAAACCGCGAATAGCTCAGTTGTTTTGTCTAAACTCGACAAAACAACTGAGCTGTGCAAACAACAAAAGAACTCACAATTTGAATACCAAAGTGAAATTTATGGTTTTACTTATAGAAAATACTTACTGCGGCTAGGAATATACAAAAGCCAGGAGTGAATGTGCTTTATAATATGTTGATTCTATTCAATTTTATTGGTTATTTGAACGACATCTGCAAAATGGCCTTACAGTGTACAACAATGACAGACGATACCCTCTATTCTCTATGTCGTCTTTAAAATTAGTATGACTTAACGTTTGAAAATTCCAGTTTAGGGATTTAGAATATTTTTGGGTTTCGCGGTTATTTACTAAATTAGGGGTAAACACAACAAATGTTTTTGTTAGATTGCTTAGGACTTTTTTCTCCTGATTCGAAATTCGCATAATCCCTAATAAAAATAATAAACCGAATCGGCGATGTTTTACGAATGTAAGTTATGTTACAAAAATCAATATTTCTAGATGTGACATAATGCACAACTCGAATAGTAAAATAAAAATACTCTACTATTGAATATAAGAATCAGTACTTGATTCAGGCGATTTCGGTCATTGAATTAAATAATGCATGCAATAAATTGCCATCTTTATTTTCTACTAAATTTGCATCACCATTTGCGATATGGACACCATTGTCTAATCATTATGAAGGAGATATTCTATTGAGCAGTATTTCTTCAAGCTCTTTCTTTTTGTTTTATTTATTTTATGCAGAGTTCCACTCGAGTTGACTCTATGGTCTTTTTGAGACAGAAAAAGATATTAGGGGTCCCGTTAGCAGTGTACTAACGAATATTTTTTCCCGCTTTATATTTTACGCAGCCGTTGAAAACGTGAAACGTGATCGCAGCATCAATCAACTTATTTGCATCCATAAAAGTTTGCACTCAAATGGGTACGATGGTGCAAACGTAAGTAAATTCAAACATACGTGGGTGCAAATATACCAAGGGCAAAAGAACGTTAATACAGAAACGTCTTTCATCATCATCAGCAAAGTACTCGGCATCGGAATATAAATTAAAAAGGGTGGTATCGCTACTTGTTTCGCGAAAATTACTTATCGAAAACATAAATTCCATCTTGCCAAGCATGAGCAATATATGGAGGAGCGCGTCTCATTGACACGATCCATTACAGACTAATACTTAGCAAAACATGTTTAAACCATTTTTCAGTGGAATAGAGCGCTTGATCTTTTTTACTTTAGATTTAAGGATATCATTCATGCATTTGACATAGTAGAACCTATACTGCGACGCATTCTATACTGAGAACTAAGCAGCCTATATATTTATATGAAAGTATAATCACTGATAAAAAGGAACATTGAAAAATAAATAAATATAATATTCATTTCTTCAAAACGGCGAATAAATGAAACAGTGAAAATCATACACCAAAAATCAGTAATGTAGCTTAACATAGCAATTTAAAAAAACAATTTTCTGAGGGCCATAGTTTTAATTTTGCCCGCCAAATATGCTAATGTGTAAAGTAGTTGAAAATTTGTGAATTCTTTGCAAAATCAATTTTGTTTTCAAATATTCCGAAAAAGATGTGTTTGTGTGAATGTCTGCATAAAACTTATCTTACTTTTTTTAATATATGAATTGAATCATTTTGCAGTGGGTTGAAATACTATATAAATCATGATGTCCTTTCACACTGGGAAAACGTAATCCAGAAACATCAATTTCGATTACTGGATATATTGTTTATATAAAATGAACTTTGAATGGCATCATAAAACCAACTAATCTGAAAAACTTGTCTTGGGTATTCTTTCAGAATTTTCTGATCGGGGTTATTCAGGAATGCCACTTCAGATTCAAGATTCAAATTAGTTTTAAAACATGTATAATTCTGATGATTTGAATGCTCTTTTTGTGAGATCCGGGGTGATTTGAATGCGCCCCCTCAGTGGCTGATACTTAACAAATCATATTATCTGGAAATAAATAAATTGGCGTCTTATTAAATTTCCTAGTTGATTTTTGTTTCAAAAATATTCAATTTGAAAATAAAATATTTTGTAGTGAGTTTTGTCAGTAGTGAACAAATATTGAAAAACCTAATAATGTGTTAACGTAAAAAACCTAAATTTGGCCACATTGGAAATGTCTAGCTCAGGTATTGAGATCCTTGTTATGTGCAATAATTCTAGTTGTTGTTCTGCTCCAGTGAGAAGCTGGTGATGAAGATTGTGAGAATTGAACTTCCTTCCTATTCATGGTCATCACTTCTTTTAAATTAAGAACAATGTTCAGTTGTTTGTGGAGATCATGCCATCTTGATGAAAGCGCGGCTGTTCGAGAAGACTGTTTTTGCATTCGCTGAGAAAGTAAGTTTTGTATCATATCGTCGAATTGGATCGGCTTGTCATCAGGTTCTTCTGTTTGGGAATCACGAATTTTGTCCAATGTTGGAAAACTTCGTAAATGGAAAAGAAAAATATCATTATCATTTGTGGATAATCCATTTCCACGAATATGCATCACTTCCCCATTCACATCTACCAATAAACCCGTTTCAAATGGATTTTCATATTTATAATCTTCAGGCAAAATGAGGTTACAAAGGATTTCATTATAATCAGCATTCCTCAAGACCATATTCCCATCTTGTGTTACCAGAAAGAAAACTTGTGGTAATTTGGGAATTGGTTTAATTAGGATAAATTTGTCATCTTGTTCTTGTGGCGCTGGAACTGCTGTTAAAGGACTGCTGTCTTTCTCGCAGAACACTTTGGAAATCTGACCATTGGCACATCCAACTAATAACTGAACAGTTTCTGGCATTGTTTGTTCCTCATTTACATTTAAAAAGTCAATACTAGTAATTGGAACATTGTTACAGATTGACACCACATGTTTTACGAGCCCCAAATTTCTATTCCAAAGAGTCAGAGATCCTTTCTCAACTCCAATGGCAAGAAACATGGTCGAATTTGCTAATGCACAGCTAGTGATGTTTGACGATTGTGGCCAGACACCATCTGGTTTGAATTCAATGTTTTTTCCACCTTTATTCAATTGATAAATATAAAAATTATGATGATGTGAGAACCATACACCTACATGGGTGTAAATAGACTCTACCTTTCCCTGTATTGCTGGTTCCATGCAGCTCTTCTTCAAGAAGTAAAATGTTGGTTGAAATGTAACAGATGGAATATCATCTTCAGAGTACATCAATTCCCTTTCATTCAGCAGCGTGAACAACTCCTCTTTAATAATGAACGAAGTGTCGGTGATTCCATGGCACGTTCCATCTCCTATCACTTCGCCATTGTTAACTTGATCAAGCATTTGTTGAGCTGATCGAGCACTCGTTCCAGTTATTGGAGGAGGTTGGTTGACTTTCAATATCTGCGTCAGTGGAGAGAATTTAATCACTGGAAAAGCTAATTCTGATGAAGATGTTTGTGGAATTTCATTTTCCATTGATGTGTCACTTGTGGAAGTCGCCGTCATTGACTCCACCTTTTTCAAATATTCTTTTCTTCCTGCATCAATTTCTTTTGCCCAATTTTCCATCGGTAATTTATGCATTTCCAACCAACATACTTTATCTGACTCCAAAACGATACCGCAGTACGTAGAATCCGGTGATATTTGAAATTTTGTAGCATTTGTTTTAGGTGAGCCTTCCACTAATTCATTTAATACAGCAACAGAATGAAAAGTATCATTTTCAAGAATGAGTAATCTGGCAAATCCCATGTCATCTATAATAGCAATTAGATACAACTGACTGGCTTCATGGTATTGACACATGACTCGATCGACACAAGTTTCTTCTTCTGGGGACCAGGAACTAATAACTTCTTGCGATTCATTGTTAATGGCGACAAGAGAATTTTCAAGACCAAGAAAAAGCATATTGTTTTCAGCGAGACACAAACACGACACATTTGGAAATTTTTCTAATGATGATGTTGGTTTGTAAGTTGGAGGACGAATTCTTTTTGCTTCTAATTCACGTTCAAGTTCAAGAGATGAAATATTATCCCAAGACGTTTCGAATATTTCATTAACTATTTTATTTATCAGTCGAAATGGTTGCGGGAGTTCATCGAAGAATTTTTCTGGATCAGTTATGAAATTATCTTCCTCATCTGATGCAACACTACTTATTGTTGGAGTTGGAATGTCCTGCTGTCTTGCTCGAATGTAGAAAGGCATCCTGATTATTATTTGGGATCTTTTTTACAAGAACAATAGGTTCATTGACATAAGGTATATGTAAAGCATTTATTAAGTATGTAGATATAGACTAAATATATAATCTAAATCTAATATCATTTGTTCAAAAATACAAAAAAACCAATCAAAAAATTCGAAGTGTTTTAATTCCAATCAAAAATTTTATTTTGAAAAACACATACTCTCAGAATATTAATCATCAGTTGACCATTGAATCGGGCTAGCATGATAAAATAACTGAAAATCTAAGAAACTAACGTAAGAAAACAGCTCAAAAAATAAATTCTAAAGTTAAAATATTTTTTTTGAGTTGTAATTCTATTGATTGTTACAAGACAAACTGTACCGGGTAGCTTAGGTGAAATGAAACGGAATCCTATCGTAATGTACCTATACAGTATACGCCGTCAATAAGTTTAAAATATAGAGATTCAAAGTCATTGTTCTTGTTTAAATTTTGCGAGCTCACAGCTGCTTTACTATTGTCATGACGATAACCTTTGAAATCAAGTATGAAGAAAGTACACACATGGTGACGCTCTTGGTTCGATTCGGCAAATGAGTTTGGGGAAATGGTAAAGAGCGACGACCGTGCGTCTCAATCTCAACCCTGCAGGTTTGCAGATGCCACTGAACACGTAACGTTGTCTTGCTAACGCATTGCGCTACGTTCTGCTTTGCGATAATAGTATTCTGACGACCACAAAGCGCAACGAAAGCAGCGCTTCTAGTTTCCTTGCACAACAAGCCGTTCGGTTGCGTTGGAAAACATGAAAATACACAGCGTTGCTGCGTAGGACGTAGGGTGAAAAAAGAAACAGAAAAAACGAAATCTGCGCCACGTGCATTGTGGTCTTCGAAAAGATTTTCACACTCAAACTTTTCGTTCGGTTGCGTTGGGAAACGTGAAAATGCTCAGCGATGCGCAGGACGTGAGCTTGAAATAAAACAGACATAGAAAAAAACGCAACCTGTGCCACATGTATTGTGGTCTTTAAATAGTTTTCCACACTTCGCGCTTTGTGGTGGATATGAAATCTTAGGTGGATAGGCCCTTTTTATCAAAACTTGACATTTTTACTCGAAAAAAAACGTCATTTGGGGCAGTAACAATTGAAACATGCCAATGCGCCATTTTGTATTTCTATTTGGTGTGTGAGTAATGGGATTGTCCTAATGAATTCAACCCTTGCCTTTTTTTAATTGAGGGGAGGGCGATAGGTGCCCCGATAGCCCTAGATCCGCTAGAGGAAACCATGGCATTGCAACTGCTGTAGGACAGGATTGCATTCTTATGACTGGCTTCGTGAGGAAAGCAGAGAACAAGGCTTAATAATATGGCGAATCTGCTTACGTTAACCACCGTATACCGGCGAGGCGTCCCGCAGACCTCTCGCATATAACTATCATCCCTCAGGGGATTCGAACCCGCTTCATTAAGATCAGAGATAGGGAGCTCGAAGCGTATTCCCAACGCTTTACCGATTGAGCTAACATGATCAACCAACCCGCCATTAAAAGATTCATCAATAAGCACAAATTTTCACCAAAATTAAATTTGTTCGAATGAGTCGAAGGGAGTAGTATCTGGCAATCATCCCGAAAGTTTAAAAGAATAATGAGTGAATGGCCGGTCTCTGCTTCTTTAAAATGTAAGCATCTATATGAGTATATGGTTGCATTAATCGTCTTAATCGGCAGTTGCCTAAATAGTATTCCATTATTCATGACTAGTGCCTACGGAATCTCGAGTCACCGCTTGTTGTCCGGCAACAAAACAGTGCGTGCTCAACTTGCCTTGGGAATGAAGTGGAATAAATTTTAAAGCGCCACATTTCCCATGGTAACTTGGCTCGAGATCTTCACCGAATCATGCCTTATAATGACGAGGATAATTTTTTTTAAATATATATTTGTTTGATGAATAATGTTTCTCAATATTACCTTACTCTATTAACTATTTCCAAAATGGGCTTCATGCAAATACTGGTTTGTGTGTCTAGGGTCTGAACTTCTTTTTTTTTCGATTGTATAACTGCGTTTTAAAAGAATGATCAAAAGTAGCCAAAACACAACAAGCTGGTCACCGTACACTCCCAATTAGTAAGAAAATTGAGTATCACAAATTCAGTTAATATTGACTGGCGTTTCGTAAAAATTTGTATTTGTTGAGTCGGCGGCAATGGGTTCCACAGCTGAAAATTTTAGCTGTCGATTATGTTTTATCAAGATTGGGCCGTTGATAAAGCGCTCCCAAAGAGCTGTCAATCAATCGGGTAGACTTGACGCAAGAAAATTCAATCATGAAACAGCTCACGCTAGACAAACTCGACTGTTTGAATTTTCAACAACGATATATCGATCAAAGTTGTCAGTTACGAAGTTCACGGCTCTTAAAGGTAAAATCCCAAGAGACGAGCAGTTAACATCATGTAATCTGCTCTCAGCTGTCGTGGAGTGGAAAACTATATGTTATTTCCGCGATTTTGTCGCGAATTATGTGATTATTCCACATTACCGATCATCCACACTGTTAATTATTCAGGAGGGACCGATTTCCTACTGACAGTGGGGATTTGTGGGAAACATATGGGCAACCGCGAGAGGTAACTTGCAAAAACGAAAACTGCAAAATTGCGCTTATAGTTCATGCCAGCAAACATAGAAAACTTGAGCGCAGCCAGAAAAAAATTGAAGAGAAAAAATTTCGGGAATGAGTATGACGCAACAACGAAAATTTAACTAAAATTTCCAAATATTGTAATTAAGGCCGCATAAATATTTAGACATAGAAATGGGTTCTAAACTTTTATTGTACTTTACGTTCTCAACATAGCGAATATTAAAATTTTCGTGATAATTTTACGAAAATCGTTATCTTACCCGGGTTGGAAATTCTCGTCATCACTATTTTATACCGACGGAAGCGAAAACACTGGAATTACTTTGAAGTCTGAAAATTAAGGAAAACCCGTTTCCGAGTATTTTTATTTTTAAAATCATAGTGTGAAATATTTTATTTAAATTTTGTCGACAAAAAGATGACTCTCGGGTAATATTTATAACGTATCGCCGTAGTTGCGACGTCATAGCAGATAGCTGCTGGAGCGGGCTTCAGACTTGACCAAAAGTCGTGAGAGGCGACCGAAAATGAGCAAAAAATGTGGTAGGGGCAGACACTATTATCAGCACTTTACTATGGTGGTTAGGTTCCGTTGGGATGTTTTCGTTTAAAATGTAGTTGTTTCTACTACGTTTTGAACTCGCCCTTTGACCGTTAGTTGATTTCTTCTAGACGCTGTTTCGGCCTTGCATAGTGAATTTCACTATATAAATAATATTTAGTAAGCAATGGTGGTAATGCACACAATGCTTTCTGAAATAACGTTATCTTATTCTGCTTACATTAAGCCAAATACATTAACTACTCGTGTCCGTGCTCGGTTCATCGTTTCTAATATATTTCGTGTTTTACTTTCCCGTGTTATTGTATTGATAGATACAAATTCACGTAATCCATTCATCTGCAGATTAAATTCACTCATGCGTGATGAAATAGGATTTGATCTTGATTGTGTCTCGACAGATCACAAATGGCACAGAAAAAGAATTATTTATTCACTTTTACAAAACATTCTTGTATAAAAATGATTTAAAGTTGACAGATCGTAATATTTGACAAAAATCCTGATATTACTCCACAATTAATAAATTTTAATGATTGATCAATTTAACTTAATTGTACTCGAATGACAAAGAGCTAATACAAGATGTACCACCAGCAACTACAGTCTAAACTGAAAACATCCCATACGGGTCCATGGTAAAGAGCAGTGAGTGGTATCTGCCCTGAGTGATGTTGAAGAATATCTTCTTAAAATTCATGGCATTCCGATTTTAAAGTTTTATATTATTCTGATACCGACATACGTTTCTTTATGAAATATCTCAATCAGAAATTTTATTTGGTCAAGCCTGACCTATAGCTGGACCGCGCATCGGCAGCGCGATTCCTCAGTGATTCATGTTAAACAAAACATGCCTACACGCATTTCTTCTGACTGGGATTCCGTTTGTCGACGTAGAACTTCGTATACGGCAAGAGAATTAATTTACTGAAATGCTCACCTCCATTAGGCTGATTTTATTATTAATTTTTCAAGTCACGGGGCACGTTAGCGATAAAGGTCACTCGAACGTCAGGGAGACGCAAATAGATAAAAAAAGATCGAAAAGAAACTTTATTTAGTCAAATTCACAACCTCGACCTGTCTCGTTCTAAGACCGGCAAAGCTATTTAGGATACTCATGAATTTTTTACTGAGCGTCCCCAGATGCAAAATGCGTTCAATGGACTGGAAATCGATTTTGCTATGCTTCATCTGACACAAACGAAAGACAAAATGCGATTTCCCACTTAATCCGATGGAATGAATGCTCTCCGTGGCCGCGGTCCTTACTATTTCAAGTCAGATAAATATGTCAAAACAGGTTTTGTTAAGCATTAGTCACTGATGGATTGCGCCACCAAGGCGCGGTCCATCTGTGGCTCAATGTTTGCCAGAATTAAAATTTCCGATTTGAATGTGCAGACGGCAAATATTATAAGATTATAAATGAATTTTGTAAAAAGAACACATGAATACATATCGACAAGACAATATGTACTTGAATTTTGTCAGCAATTCACATCAGCATAAAATGTTCTTCGAATTCTGTAATAGTCTGATGTGAATGCGCAGAAAAAATCTTATGATTTTATCAAGATAAGGAATGGCAATATATGAATGATGTGGTGCAAAAAATAGATTTTTGTGTGGCAAAAATACGTATATGGATATCAGAGTGTTTCTTAGGTAAATCAGAATTATATTCCTTTCAGAAATGTGGTGTACTTTATTGGGGAAAAACTGGCCTTTGTCGCATTCCTAGGTGGTATAATAATATATCAATGTCGCTGGGCGACAATGC
The DNA here is from genome assembly GCA_963675895.2 of Styela plicata. Taxonomy (NCBI): domain Eukaryota; kingdom Metazoa; phylum Chordata; class Ascidiacea; order Stolidobranchia; family Styelidae; genus Styela; species Styela plicata. The sequence goes on along the minus strand of OZ023142.1, from coordinate 14,359,620 downwards.
TCTGCATGAATTTTCTTGCGTTTTCCAATGAAACAAAACGGTTCGCCATGAGAGCTAACGCAGATTGCTCGTTTCGTTGCGTTTGTGCTCTGTACGCATGTGAACACGATTAACGCAAAGCAATGCAGTCGTGTATTGCCGTTTTTATTTTATTACCCGAAACGTAATGCAACGCAATGGTAAGACAACTTCACGTGTATTGTGGTCTTCATGCGTGCATCCGGCGTGATGCATGGTTGGAGTGAAACAATCGGAATATTTTAACTCTGACTTCTTTTGTCCTCAGGTGTTTGAGACCTTCCACTCCGATCAGAAATTTTATTTCTTTAAGCATGAGTCATTGATGGTACACGCCGCCGAGACGCAATCCAGCTGTGGCTCACACTTCATTTTCTGTTGAACTATAAATATCAATAGCTGCCGAGGTTGCTTGAAAGCGTCGGGGTCGAAATGATATTATTTTAGCCCACTCTTTTTTCGTGCATTATATAATTTCTCCGACACGAAACATTGAGTATACTTGGGACTAACACAGAGCGCGTGCCAGACCTCATAATTTTTAATGATTTCAACCGGATACACTTCCAGCCACTTAAACTCATTTTGACGTAAACTGAGGTCTATATATCTCTTTGCTCGGTCGAGTATATAAACCATAATGATAATATATTTTGCATTTGTACTTGGACGTTATAATACTTTGTGTTAAATGCGTGTCAAAAATGGGTAAAACGGAAATACGGAATTCCCAAAATTTTGTTAAATATCAAAATTTAGAGTAAGTTATGGCATTCTTCATTGAACCCCCCCTCCCCCCCAAAAAAAGAAAATAATGACATACACAATTTCACTTCCTGATCTCATTGGCAAAAATAGGAATAAAAGTCAAGTCACAAGTGGATCACGCCGCCTGGGTGATGATAAACAGATGTATAAACAAATGCTTTGACCATGAAAAATTCACAAGGTAGGCCTATTATTTTAATTCAAATAGAGACATGTATTAATTTTGTCTAGCCATCTCAGCTGAGAACGGATTACAGGTAAAACGCGCCGTGTATTAATAGCCATAATCATTTATTACGTCCACGAAAATGTATAAACATGCAATTAAACTATTGCCTAATAATGATAAAGTAAACATTGGACCTTGGGGTCATCTAGTCAATTTACACCTCTCAATTATTGGAGGTATTATATTACCTATGGGCCAATGATAGGAAAAACGACATTCTGAGTTAAATTAATGAATGCAATGTTCATCTTAAATAAATGAAAATTTATGAGTTTATGTCACTCCGATGACTTACTGTCCATATATAGGTGATATAATATTATGCATAATCCTTAGTATAGTTTAATTGGGGGAATAGGATTTCGATTGGATCATAAACAGGATGTGACAAATACCAGAAGAAAAGTTATGCAAACACAAAGGAATAATAATAAGGATGAGATTGTTATTATTTTATTTTGATTGACATATTGGTTGATTGACATACATATTCATTTTAGCGTTTGACAGATGTCGGAAGCATGAATCAGCAAATTTGAATTTTACGTGACTCAGTGAGTCTCTCGACTGGCATACTTAAATATTGCATTTAGATTTTGCCTTAAATATTAAATTTTATCGATAAAGTCGGATTTCTTGATACGACAAGATACATCTCCGTATCCACGCACCCACCCCGAGCCACTAACAGGCCGACTTCTAAGGGCTAATTTTAAACATTTTGCATTTGCGTTTTCGTCGTTTTTTAATATTTGAAGTCGAAGATGTCATTGTACTTTAAAATGACGGCAACATGCAAATATCTGAAAAATTGGAAGCAAAAAGACTAGAGTGCTCGTTAGGGCGTAACGTCATTATTTTTTCTCAGAAAATTTTAAAATTCGCATTCCCGTATCATGTTCTGGGATATAAAAATGTCATCGAAATGTTCAAAATCGGATCAATCATCGTGGTAGTGCCAATCATAAAAAAATGTAAAACATCTTTTGTTAAGTATGAGTCACCACTGATGGATCGCGTTGATGAGACGTGGTCCATCTGTGGCGCATACTTGACAAAATAAAATTCCTGATTGGAGGTGTGGGGAGATCAACATCGGCGGAGTGCCTTAACTGCAAAATGAAAAAAAAAATTATTCAGCGTAATAAATTAAATGAACTTTCATTTTTGGCCCATGAGACACGAAACTTGACTTCATGTCTGCGAGTTCAGACCACTAATTTGACATGAATGTTGAGGTGTAGCACGCATGAGATCAGAATTTCATCATTAATATAGAGAATTACTCATGCGGATATCCTAAATTGCGTCGCTCGATGAAACAATAATGCACAAAAATTATCGTTCATTTCAACTAAACGCGGAAAATGATTATTTGAATTGTGCTGAAACTGCAAAGTTCACCGTGCAATAAAATCATATTTGATTACCTTGGGATGTATGCTTCTAAATATAGCACGAGAATCTCATCTCAGCCGGAAAAAACATTTGTAAACATGTTCATTCAAATGTGTCACTGATGGGTCGCGCCGCCGAAGCGCAGTCCACCAGTGAAAGTGACTCATGCAAACAATATAATTTTTCTCAATTTGACCACATGATAGGGATTTTCTCAACTCAAATCTTGTCTCTGAAGAGAGCGGAACGGAACAAAGAGACCGAGTAAGCTTTCAAAGAGGACTGGGCTGATAGTAAATTTCTGATTTTCATCGGAATATTGAATTATCGATTAGATATGTCAAGAGTTAAGAATTGTGGGTGAAGTTGTATTTTGATAATAATTTTCTATTTAGAAAGCAACTATTTTATATGATATTGCAATTTCGCCAAACTACAGCAAGTAGGTTACATTCAAAATATGGACTAGGGACAAGAATGAAGTATTCGTAAATGGGTCTCATGAGTATATATGACCTTGTTTTTGAATCAGGCCACTATGTCTTCCTTATTCAGTTAGGAAGAACACAGATTATATCATCATGGCTGTTACCGGCTGTATCGTGTGTATAAACAATCAAATGGCCATTTTAAACAAAGCAATTATAAAATATGAAATGACCAACCCACATGAAGAATTTAAAATTGTTTGTTTTGGTGTTTGCTTGAATACGTCGTCTCATAGAGCCTATGTTGGTTTCCAGTTTACATAAAACATTGTCGAACCTATTTCACAATATCCAGCTTGTATAGCTGAACAAGAAACTCTACTTATGTTTTGTAGGAAATAGTCGACTGACAAGACATCGAAAAATGTTGATTAGAAGCGATCGCCAATTTTCCATTTTTTTTTCTTCAATTCGAGGAATGTTGTAAGCATCCCCCCTCAGAAAAAAACTAATCAATTGGCGACCACGGACCCAAAGGGCTTTCAATAATTTCCGCAAATACGTTAGACTGTTTGTGATGACTGCATCTAAACCCAAGAAAAATGGTGCAGATGACCAAATATACATATATATTTTCATTGCATTGAGTTGTGATAGAAATATACGACAGATCCTTTCATATTGATTACAAAATTTAATAATGAGAATGTTATTTCGCAGTACACAAGTCTAGAATAAGAAGGTTCAACTGTTCTACACACACTGGCCCGTATAAATGGTTGAGAACCAGGAACCAGTATCACAATCTGTCCATAGATCAAAATGAAAAAGTTGTAGTAATTATCTTCAGAATATTTAATGAATATTTTTTTAAAGAACGTGAACCTGTTAGAGAATATTGTCCGAACATGTTTTGTTAGGCATGAGTCACCGATGGATCACGCCTCTCAGGCGTGATCCATCTGTGGCTCATACTTGACAAAATAAAATTTCTGATTGGGGATCATGTTTGACAAAGTTATTTTTATGGAATTCAAACAGAAACCATCAATCTTCTTCGTAATGATAAAGTTCAGTATCCCAGTAACAGCTATTTCAGTCTAAGCAAATTGATTTGAATCACATTTATCAATGTATAATAGCGACTTTTATATTGAACATTATTAGCATGTCAGCGTCATCTACAAATTAAATAAAAATTCAAAAATGTTCCAAGCCGCGACTTCCAAGTGCATCGCTGCAATATGAATCCGCTAAGGCGATTACATGCGAGAAAACAAGCCAAAATGGAATGATTTCCTTGATTACTCTGTGTTCGACACGTCGAAAATTTCTGAATTATCCGACATAAAGTCCTTCAAAATGTTCATTTTTTGGGGGTTCAATTCCTGAGTCATGCTTGGCTGTAGAATTGGGATTGATATTCTGTGTTCATATGTCCAAAGGCCGGTGCGCAGAACTCAGCATTCTGACGTGAAGCCACTGTCAAGCATCACTACGACCCGATCAATCAAACACCATCTATGCTTGCTAATTTTTAGTCGGATGTAAGTTTCAAAATTGAGTATATACGTATATACATACCCCCATGAGGGACTTAACTGGGACCTTGACAAGGCGTACTATTTCATTATCCGCCGTTACATTACTATTTTTAGACCGGCTAAGACATAATAAAGCTCAATATAACAAGGAATTAATTTTAATTCGTAAAAGACAGGGCATGTGATTGTCACTCACACCCTTATATTATACATAAATTATTCAGGTACAGATATTTGGTATTCAATAGCAGTGGCGTTGGTATATTTGAAAATGCTTCAAAATTACTGTAATTCTGTGATATTACACATATTGTTGGACACTTATTGTGAACATTTATGAGTTATATATAAATCATGCATTGAAAGTGGATCATTTATATATAACCCATACTTGAACAATACTTAAAATAGAATTGTGCACAAGACAAAGTTGTCTGCTAATCAGTAACGCTTACCGAATTCGAAATTCTTGAATAATTTTTGCATATGGAATGTTCTAATCAATTTTTTATTAAAAAAAAACTTTCCAAAAAATTGTAATGCACATCAAAGTCAAAAAATAACTCTGAAAATTTGTACATCTTTCATTCTGTCGATTTCAAATTAATGAAAAAATTGAATTGAATAAAAATTGAATAATTTCCGAATTAGCGAATTCCGAATCAAATATTTTAGACAGCTTTACTTGTCCGCATAAAACACATACAGCCCATGACTTGGTGAAAGGCTTTGTGACCCACACCTTTATTATAGAGCTGAGATAGCAGTATTTTTACCATGATTTTCAACAGTGTATTAGGGTCTAGACAGTCATATAATACAGATATACAGATATACAATACTTCATATTTTTAGAAATAAACTGCAGATTATATTATTTGTAGAAAGGATATAGAAATTCATGATAATTTTGGCGCAAGCCCCCTATACACAAACAATACAAATAATTACTATGATTTGTGCAAATAATCTTAAAATGATTAAATATAGAAATAAAAAATTGGAAAATAAAAATTAATAGCAGATATGCCATTAAGAAATAAAGACAGTTTTGATCTATAGTTGATTAGTTAATTTATCGATGTAGGTCATTTTTTGAACTTTCAACCTTGAACAATCTGCCAGTGAATTGAAATTGCAAAATAAAGTTTTGGTTTTTGATTTCAGAATACTTTGCCCTCAAAACATCTTCCTGGAAGCAAGAATACACCAGTGACTCGAAACTCACAAATATTTTTGAGCTGGTGTTTTTCGTCAAGTTTAAGCCTGATTGGACCACACTGACAAGGCGTGGTTCGTCTGTGTCTAATGCTTGACAAAATATATAATATCTGATTAGAAAACCATTTACAAAAATGATGGTGCCCATGGATCAAATATATTGGCACTAGAATGCAATCATGTCATATAATGATCATGATTTGCAATAGTGTTCAATTACTCATGGTCAAGTCAAAGCCGTTCATTTATAAAAATTTTTGTCAGAAGCATCTGGACTGTGAAACATTTGAAATCGGTTTTTCTCTCGAGTTTTTTTAAAGTTGAAAAAGCTAGCACAGACATAATTGGAACTCTAAATAAATATATCGATAACGATATAGTTTTATATACGAAGAAAAAGCAAATATAATAATAGCGATACCTATATTTGATTGTCATATAAAAATCAGATTACTTGTACCATGTATGCACCATAGATAGGTTGCACAAACTACAAGCTATTCTTTCTGGGATTCAAGATCAATAAATGATTTTGTGTATTCAAAGATGCGATTCGGCCATCAGTTTTTGTTCAGTTTTGAAGCCATTAAATAAACAAAATAGGCTTAGAAGCAGTTTTGTCCAAGCGAGTCTAAACATTTGTAATTACGAACAAGTTATTATAAGAATATGTTTTGTCCACTTCAAAAGATATTCTTTTCCCTCCAGCTTGAGGCACAACTATGTGCTATTGCTCTGTAGCACTGTACTACATAAACCTGTTCAGCAAAGAACAATCTCACTTGATTAAAAGCCAGGAATGATTTCATATGCTTGCAATGCAGAAAGCAAGATATAGGTTAACCATAAAGTCATAAAAAACAAGGCTGAAAGGTACCTTGCAGGCATGGGACCTCCGAGCTCGGTTTTGCCACAACAAGCAGTCAGTCTACGTATTATTAAAGTCAGAGTACAAAGCACAGCACATATTGAATAGATGGCTATGCTAAATCCTAGGTTTCCAGATTCTATGGGGAAAGGACTATTAAATTTCACCTTCCAGTAAATTGCTGCTATAAGCCAGGGAAGACCAAGACCTAAGAACACATTAACGCTATTACTTCCAGTGACATTTCCAATACTGTTGTCTGCATATTTTTCATGTATCGCTGCTGTTTTACTTGCGAAGAGATCTGGTAAGGATGTTCCGAGAGCAACAAGAGTAATAGCTGTAACACTAGGTTTCAGATTGATGAGACATCCAAATATCGATGCAAGATCTTGAATTAGTGCAGTGAGTATTGCAATTACCACAAGGGCGCAGAAGAAACACGGCCATCCACCACCGATTGTTGGTGGGGGTACAAAAGCACAAATGAACTTGAAACCAAACGTCAGTAGGTGCAGGACATAATCAAATGCAGTTGCATTTTCAACATCGCCACCATTAACATTCATTGCCTCTTTGAATTGGTCAGCCCATGACTGAGAACCGAGCTTCATCTTTTTCAGTTTGACATGTGTTTTAGCAATAACTCGTTTGATGAGACCATCAAATTCTTCATCTCCGACAATGGTAACGACAGTTTTCTGCGTATGTCCTAGTTTTGCACCTTCTGATACAGAAGTCAAAATGATCTGAAAACTTTCATCCTTTTCTGTCTTGTGATCATTTACTATTGGAACTTCGATATTTTTTGTATCTTCTCCATGTTCGAATGTAATTTTACCTTCATGACCTATAAAGTCAGCGCCTTCTTTTGCTGTGATATTCTGCGTTACCCAAGAAACTGTTAAAATTCCATCAGCGCCATCAAAACCTATGCAGAGGTATTTGAGCAGTTCCGACACTTTCTTTAACCAAGTAACTTGGTTTTGTGAATTCAATTGTTCCTGGTTCATCATCATTGATAATTGTAACTTGATTGATATTTTTACGACCAAGTTTGATTTTTTCACCATTCATGTCTTCAACATCCAAAGATAACCTGACAAAAAAAGTTTCATCAGGCTCCCAGACATCATCATCCACAATCTGTACTTCGACATATTTTCTAACTTCCTGAGGATAAAATATCATTTCCCCTTTGGTAGGAACATAATCTTCACCGGCATTAGCAGTACCATCAACTGTCTCATATCTGACAGAAACTTTGCTTCCAGTGTTGCCAGATCTTACAACAGCAAGTTTTACAGATCCACAATTTTCAAGCACAGAGCAGGAAACAGCATCGAATTCAACTATTGCTTCTTCTAATTGTGATTTCCCAAGTATTTCATCAACTTCGACCTTGTGCCGAAGCTTATCAGGCGAAGTTTGACTAAGTCGTTCAAGGGTATTTGTCAAATTTGGATCTACCCTTTTTCCAGAAAGTAAATCTCTTGATGCTTTTACCCTGTACCATGCTCGGCTGTGTGGAACGTCCTGTTGCATTTTATGAACTGCTATCAAAGCAGCATCCTCTTCTGATATGTGCTCTGGTTTGTCAAGATTCTGCATGAAAGCACTCACTACTCCTTTTAATTTCTCCTCCTGAGATTCTGTGACGTTCATCAGCGCTGAATCTTCAACTCCACCTCCCATTTCAATTTCAATTGTACTTCCTTTCACTTTCTGTTTGCCACAATAATCCTTATCAGCTATGAAAGCGAATATTACAAGAATCGGAAAGAATGCAAATGTGGCAACTGCTTCCCAGAGATGAACTTCATTTTTACTGATAGGTACAAGCACAAGATACAACCAAACATAAGCGAATATCGCAAAAAGTGAAGTGGTTGCAAATACTTTATAACGTTTGATTTTTCTCTTCTCACCCTCTGGAATCCCGAAAATACATACCCCGATAATAATCAGAAGATTGAAAGCAGCAGAACCAACAATTGTACCAGGTCCGAGCTCTCCTGCCTTAAAATTATTTGTTGTGATTTCAATGATCGAAAGCAAAATCTCAGGAGCACTCGAGCCCAGAGCCATCAGAGTTAGATTTGCAACAGTGTCATTCCACACCCGAACTTCAACTATTTCATAGCCATCCTCTTTATCTGGTCGTGCGACTTTAATCTCAGTAGTTTTGCTTGTGATAACTTCAATTGCACACATAAAAGTATCTGCAATGATTGCCACAAACATGAAGCTCCATAGCAGACCAAGTAAGTATATAAAAGCACGAAATCCAACACTCCATTGAGATTCATTGACAAGCGGCAGAATATTCCCAGAATTACATTCATAGTCAAGGAACATAGCACAAGAGGATTCTGTCGTCGTCAGATTTGTGACAGGCGTTGTCGTAAAATCTGCCATTGTGTTACTGATGTGATCCACTCGAAATGATAAAAAAGTTTTAATAACAACAAACTAATTGTAGGTCTTTTCGTATAGCATCTGCAAAGAATAATTAACTTTGAGATAGATAAAACTAATTTGCTAATGGAGATGAAAAAATAATTTTTCAGCTGAATGCAAAAATGACAGTGCTGTAAGACAGAATATGTGAATCATATCCTTGAGCATAGATTATATAACAGTTATACAATATGCAATAACATTCAATTAATGTCACAAAAGTTTAAAAATATACATGGCCAAACATGGACCATGGACTTTCTTTTTGACTTAATCTAACCTAATTATCTAATGGATTCGTCTTTTATAGTCACTCATTTGTTTGGATCACCTGAGCAAGGTCGTGCACCGGTAACCATATAAGTGAATTTGGCAGCAAAATCATGATACATGCCAAATTTTACATTGTAAAAGTTGACATAAATCATGTTTTTGCTGTCAAAATGCAGAAAAGAAACTTCAGTTATTCATAATAGTGAAACATATCAAACATATTTAATCCCAAATATTATAACTATTCTCTCAATAACTCTGCAACAAAACATACATGCATTTAATACATGAACCATCAACTAAACATAAAGTTTAGTTCACCACTTACAATGCCTGAATTTCACCTGTGCTATCTTGCAGATCAACAGATTCAGAATACTCTATATAAAACACAGAATTGAAATAATCAATATACAACTCGGTAGCAGTGATGCCACACCCATAAAGCAATTCAAACCGAGTATTACAAAGGATCAGTTTAGTTTAGAAAAAAAAGTTTAAATTTGTAGAACGTGCTTATCAACTGTCATACTCAATCGAAATATACATTGTACTAAACCTACACTATAAATCTTAAAGCTAAATAATCATCCTAACAATAAATTTTAAGTTTGTACTTGAGCAAATAGGCTTTCTTATTTCAGGAAATGCGAATTTCTCTTCCTTGAACAAATAGTTTGCTCATTCAATACTATAATATAAAACGCAATAAATCTCGCACCCACAAATGATCCCGTTAAAGTTGAATTGACTAAAGAGAGTTCAGAAATATGTGGGTACACATTTTGAAATATTTCAAGAGAATGAGGCACCACGCCCAGCAAATCACTTTAGTTATCTGTTTGCCAAAATACGTAAAGTACGTAATGTAACGTCTATCCCCCGCCGTGTAATCAAAAGTTAATAATTTTCTAAGTTACGAATTGTTTGCTTTGATATGGAAGAGTATTGTGCCGGGGGCGCTGGTGTCCATTTTATGATTTCTACAAATGCCATCGAATGTGCGTTTCTCCAATTTTATGCTAAATCGTGATATGATTATGCATATGATATTCACAATTGGAGTTTTGCACGCTGAATGAAAACTCATTCAAAACATTCAACAAAAGGAACATCCACGCTAAAATCAGAATATTGGTATGCCAAGCCTTGACGGTACGACCCATCGGTGCCCCATGCTCAGCAAAGGGCGATCGAGCATTTTTTACTCGAAAGAATAAACCGACATTATTTATGTGAAAATTGAATTTTTGCTAGTATACAACATTGACGGCAGGGGCATTGAGGAAAGAGTGGCAACTACGACGCGTACCCTTACATAGCTTTTAAGGTAAGAATTCCCTCGTGAAATTGTCTTTTTATTTTGTGGAAAATCAACATGTGTAAAATATGGGCTGTATAAATCGATAATCTTTTTATAGGTTTATGTCTATTTACGGAGAAAACAAAAATTTGCGATCATTTTACCACGTTGCATTGTGATGTGGCCAAACACCTTGCTACACTACGAGATAATATATAAATTATATATCCTGGACTAAATATTCTAAAAAGTAAAGTTCTGGCAGTCCATTAACTGTTAATGCGCTTGTTAAATATTGCAGTGAATTTTTTGGAAAATATAATTTTGCTCGGGATACTGAACAGTTACTCCTTACTAGACGACTGGAATCTACTCCATGAATTTACGGTAGATTTTCTTACTATTTTGTACGGTACACGAATTCACACGCATAAGCCACCCACGTTACGCAGAAATACTGTAGGTTTGATTATGATAGTGTAAACAATATACCGATTTACGCAAAACGACGTAAATTAGCCATAGGCGTAGATTAAAGTTGCCGACAGGCAGAAATTCTACATACGATAGCGTCATACACGTGCTTGGATACCAAATAGCAACCAGCAATTCAAATTCAAGAGTCTGTGACGACACGGGAGGTATTTAATATACACAAAACACCCCGCCGATATCGATATACGAAGTTGTGAGGTTTTAGCGCGGAAAAATGATATCTCAACGTCAAATTCACGCTCAATTCCGATGGGAAAGTTTTTTTGTCCAAAAAGAGCTACACGATGGAGCGCGATGAGTGGTTTTCAATAACAACTGTAGTGTATCAAGAAATACACGCAAGATCAAACCAATATTATTCTATGTAAGACCTTTCGCACATTGGATTGAATATTAAGTTGGAAATATGCCATGCGGAGCAAATAAATCAAAATGTACTCAAGAAAACCAGGCATTCTCTACCCCGAGGTTCTGCACAAAATGATGGTGGCGCCGTCTCACTAGTGCTTTGCAATTGCACCTCATTTCAAACTTGGATTTTCCACCTCTATCTTTCACGTGTTGGCCTTGACACAACAGCACCTGACCAAATTTCCTAGATTCAAATCAGAAATCTTTTTTTTTACACACGAACCACAGCTGGACCGTGCCTGAATGGCGCGATCCATCGGTGACACATACCTGGACAAAAGATGCTTGGGCGAAATTTTCCTGGCTGTATTAGGATGGTATCAAAATTCTAGGGTAAAGATAAACTATTGCTTCTGTACATAAATCAAATTATATTTGAAAGATAAAGAATTCCATGAACCCCCTAGATTATGAAACTTCAATCTCCCGGGATTTGCACGCAATTCCTCTTTCTACAACCGTTCACAATCTTGCATATTGCCTCTACTTTCTGAAACTGTTGACATACCGACATAAGCAAACTATTCCCAGTCAAATACTACTTTGATTCCACGGCTCATTAAAAATTTAAGACTTTGCCGATCAATCACCCCGTTAAATTGAAATGGGAAAGCCAAATCAAAGCACAAAATATAATAGTACCGAGAATAAAAAGCATATTATATTTATATCCTTTTTTACTTGTGGCTCGAAACTCAGGACGGAGAAAACGGGATTGTCAATAAATCAAAACGCATAAACCAGACGCAATTTCTGTCTGCCAAGTTTGTAACCAATCGAACGATAGAAAAAGTCTAAGTACATGAAATTATTGGTCTTCAAAAGTTATCGCTACCGGTTTAACTCGATAAAGAAAAACTTGATCGACACACCATGTTTGTTAATTATTAGCCGACTCAATCCGAAATTTATCACAAATTTTTGCAAGCATGCGCCACAGATGGGCCACGTCTCATCGACGCGATCCATCAGTGACACATACTTAGCAAAAGCTGGTTCGACAACAGTTTATCTGATTGGGAAACTTAATTCCTGTGGTGCCGTGCTATCGATCAAATAAATACAGCCTATCCCTGTCTCATCTCAGCTGAACAAAGTTCCGTTTCGAACTGGAATATTTAGTAGTACATTACAATAATAACGGGTCAAGGCACAATTTTTTGACAAAAGTAGACCGTCCTTGACAAGATTAATATTCTGATAGACTATTCGATATTATCATTCGCCTAAAAAGCCACAGATTGAACTTGGCTAGGCGGCGCGATCCATCCGAACGACCGAAACGCAATGAAATATATCTTGACAAGGTTTTCGGATGGGGATGTAACAATTAACAAAATTAATGATGCCATAATTTTTCTTCAATGTCCTGCTTTCCTTGTCTAGTCACTATGTCTAACTATTACTAACAATTTTTTTTTGAAATTCGCTCAGAGCAAGGCCACAGGAGAAGAATTAACTTGAAAATTCTCCCGAAGCCACTAAGGTGCAAAGAGCTACATGAAACGCAGGAATAGGAACTAAGGAACCCCCATCACTGATAGATGTCTATTAACGCGAGATTTAAAGCCTTGTAGATCAACACGATCAACAATGCATGAATTACCCCATAGTCATACGTTATAATGATAAATAAATAAATGTTAAATTTTGTGTACTGAATTAAAATTTATGTAGGCTGCAGTATTTTGATGGGGGTTTTCTATCTGTTGAACTTGCGCGAAGACTAGGCCGTAAAAGCAAGTAATTCCACTCATTAGTACGAGTATTTGTTCAAGTATGGGCCACATATGGACTGTGATCAGAAGCACAGTCCATTCGTGACCCATACTCGATTAAACACAATACCATAACCACTTCGATGATTACAGTTATACATTACCCACAAAATTGCCGCAAAAGGGTGATAAAACAGTGTAGTCGTTCAGCATTGACTCCCATATTAATGAATAACAAGATTTGTTATTGGTACCGAAGTGTACCTCATTATTTCCCACTGTGGAGAGAAAGCCGCAGGTCTTCTGGTAAAATTATTTATGCAATTACTCCCTGAAAGCATGCCTTGGGAGAACGTCATAGTTATGTTTTGAGAAAAAGCTGCTTCATTGTTTTTATATGTCCGTTACTCATTAGCATATTGTGTTTTTATAGTATTTTTTATAGATGTCCTTGATAATAAACGCCAAGTATTCCAGGCGCAAAGCAGGCATGGGAGTATGAATGGTGTTAGCAGTCCTCCCTCCGCGCCCACCACATAATTTTATTAAATTTCGTCAACGATTTTTTACTGGAGCAATCAAAGGCTAAACCCATTCACGTAGGCAACCAACTAGCGGCGGCTGAGACGCAAAGAGCTGGGAAGCCAGCAAGTTCATTCCAGGCAGATCGTTCCACACAGAAGCTTAATCAGACCATAGTGAAATGGCCGAATTATAATATTTAGCTTTAAATACTAATATAAACTAAACCCCGGCAAATTTTGTCAATCTAATGCATTATGGCGATGCGATCCACATATGACCATGAGCAAGTTTTTCTTTCTTCCCACGTCCCATTAGGACACTTTCCAGATATGTTTGGTTAAGCGGCATAAAAATATAGAGGACAAGTCATTATGTAGAATATATCGATACATTTTTAAACGACTACCGTACACTCATCAATACCTCCCCTACTTGAAACTTATTTAACAGACTAACGGGCTCATTTCCAGTCAATCATACAATTTAAACAATCAATTTGGCGCATGAAATATTTAACAATATTAGTCTCATTCATGTTTCAAACGTGAATGAGACATGAGACGTCCATGCCTAATTTATTACCAATTTAAAAATGCCAATCGGTGGTACATATTTGGTAAATGGGATACGGCAATAATTTTAATGGAAATAATCCGATAACGTTACTAATCCTTGACATGCTCTACATCAAAAATATCGATATACAACGTGTTGAGGACCGTCTGTGTTGCCCGCCGTCAAGGGAAATGTCCCGGACACAAACATATTATCGGAAATATTGGTTAAGTACGGGTCACTGATGGATCGCGCCGCCGAGGCGCGGTCATTCGGTGGCCCATGCTTGACAAAATAAAGATATCTGACTGTTTATTTTAAATTACCTCAACTAAACGTATCATTCGTCTATACAATACTTAGAACGCGACAAGTATAGTTTAACAGGAAGGCAAGAACTTGAGTTCAAATGCTTGTCTTCTGCAATAATTTTCCGTTCTGCTAAACTAATGCAATAATTTGTTGAATATATTTACAACAGGGCTTTAACGGGACAGGTTGATTCGTTGCTAGTCAAGACCCAAAAACATAGGTCATATCACTTGGCAGTCATCGATTGCAATTTTCTTTAAATTCTGGTAAACTCTTGCGTGAAGTTAAAATTCTAATTACGGTACCCGAAAACTAGTTCACAAACTATAGTGCTCTAACGTCTACAAATGTTTCTGGGATATTTATATACATAAACAGTGTACCACCATCTATATTTTACTTCCCACGTTATAACATATGTTATTCTCAAGCCCATCCCCTCAACCTTTACTCTCATAGTATTTAAATCCCCGTCCTACACGAACATCGACAAAACTGACTAAGCATCGCCGTCAAGGTTTTGACAAATTCTGAAGAGCGCAAGCGATATAGTATTTTTATACGTCTTTTCAGAGACGTAAAAATGCGTAACGGGAATGTGTCGACGTTAAATATTCAGCTAACGCGGACACGCCTTGCTCGCCGAACCAAATTAACGATGGTAGAACGACGCCGTATCTGTTTGCGCTGACGTCGACCAAATTGTCTTTTCATGAATACAATATTGGACAGTGGTTCGATGCAAGGCATCTGGTGCAGAGAAAGGCGGATTCTAGAGGTCTACTGCCACTACTTCATACTGCCATGCGTGTGCGAGTATGAGTCAATTATATATTACGAGGCCAAGGCTCCGTATATCAGTGTTTCATAGTTGATGTGAAATAAATTTCTTCGTTATATCCTAAGTAGATTAATATAGTGTATCGTGGCAGAATCCGGATATCGATGTAAAAATAAGGACCAGTTCAGTCGCAAATATATGTCTTTATATTTGTCCTAGTATGGATAAATGATGATTGTCATCGTAAGAAATCGATCCATCTTTAACCCCGTGGGCCTACTGTATACATGAAATTGAGCAATAATCCAAATCAAAGATTTTATTTTGTTGAGCATGAGTCACAGATGGAGCGCGCTTCGGAGGTCAGTGAGCCATACTTGGCAAAATATGTTTCGATGCTATTTTTCTGATTGAGATAACATTTGGTAGATATCAGCTCTTCAGTCGTTACCGTACTTAGACCATATAGAGCGCAATCACGCTCGTGGTTCATACTTATTATGTCATTTACTCATTCAATACTATCTGAACATCTATCGCATATTGAATGAAATTCAAAATATTATAAAATGACTTCGTATTACAGACTCCACACTCATAAAGTTAACGATGTCAACTACATAACAATGAATGCTTTTTTATATACATGTAAGCATCTGGAGAACGGGAAGAGAAATCTTTCGAAACTTTGAATATGCACTCTAATCCCATAATATTGACTAAACATGCTTTGTTAGGCGTGGGTTACCGATGGATCGTACCATTCTGACTAGGATGGGCGACAGAAACTTGAGACAGAGGCACATAAATATTTTCGCAAGTGTGAAAAGTTGAACTTTTTCCATATAACTTTGTTTGACTCCAAACAGAAAAAATTTGCCAAGGCATCTTATTTCGGCGAGACCACGATACATCTGCGGCTCATGCTCGACAGCATAAAATTTATAACTGGGTCATAAGTCCAGTATCCAAAGGATATTGGATCTGAATGAATCAACAACAAAAAAAGATGGCGGCGAAAGGCTTATCTTGAGTTCGATGGATATTTCCATAAAATTCTTTAGTATTGAAAGGGTGTAAGGAAAAAGGTTCAAGAAGCCCCTGTCGTCTTGTCGTCTGTGATTGTTGTCAAAGGTTGTCAACCTTGCGAGGGACATTAAAGTGCAAGTTAAATTTTGCTCGAAAAAGGAAATGCGCGACAAAGGGCGTGCGTAAAATTGTTGACTTTTTTTAGTTAAAAATAGGCTATTTTGGTGGCAAAAACAATCAAAATATGCGACAAATGATAATGCCCGTCGAAGGCGCGGGAACATTTTTTCACATTCTAAAGTAAATGTTGTATGAGATCTCAAAATCTCTCCACCTTCGTATTATAATTCGTAACTGCACTGCAGGGGTCATGATTTGTCATATAGACCTAGCTAAATCGAATTTGCAGCTTTAGTCTCCCAAAGAACAAAGCGATATCCTACCTATATAGGATGAAAATAAAAAAGATTCGTTTTGGAGTGGACCAGATTTGGATCCAGTCACCTCATTCAAAGTTGCAATATTTATATAGCATGGGTCCACTCATGACCAAGAGCTCTGAATACATACCGCTTCTAGGTTGGACAATACCCGGCGTTCGGCACTCAATTCGAAATTCAGGATTGGATAGGGAATAAAAACCTTTGACTCCGATTGAGGATCTCTCTTTCATCGGTGGTCTATTCTCTCTGGTGTAATGGTTCATACAAAATTTGGTCACACCTGTACATTGTGCGTACAGAATATGGCCCGCGTTGGCGTGATGAAACCGACATTAGCTAACGGATGTAACACCCAATGAACGACAAGGTTCGAACCCGGACGAAGTGTGGTCGAAATCGAAAAACTATGAAGGCTTCAAAAAGCAAAACATGCAGCATGCACAACATTTGGTGCCCTGTTAGCGGGATGTTTGACCAAATTCTCATGAAATAATTGTTGTTTCCCCATTATCCAGTAAACATGAATGTGTCTGTTTTTGTGGACCAATACAATCCTAAGCCAATCCGGATTTTTTTTTGTTATTTTGTTGATGCCAAATGTCCAAGTCAAAATTCAGATTGGCTGAGCCTATGATATCAAATAAGCTTTATAATAAACAGGATAAAATTTAACAATGTATAAAAAGTGTCAAATCGCATGGCGACAATGTCAATATCGAAGCGCGAAAATTGTTGTCCTGCTGGGTGGCGCGATGGACCAGATATGCATGCCTGATCAGTGATCACATTCGGTGTATGGAATTCCGGGCAAGCCATTGTGACGTCATCAAATGAGCCGAAGTGAGTATTTTTATGCGTTTTTGAAAAAACGCCGGGTAAAGGGCAATTATAAATTTGGCATCATCAATATCATGAAACAAAAATCCGGATTGGCATTGGATTTTATTTGGCACAAAAAAAACAAATTATAAATTTCCTTATACTAATACAGAATATTTATCGATGATAGATTATTGGAGTATCATTTTCGATGGAAAAGACCAAATTTTGTAAAGAAACGCCAAAATATGATATTCTACATAAATACACGCCAAAAGTTTTTTCGTTGAAAATTATCATTCATGTTAAGCAGTCACTAAAAGGTTGCTGTGAAATTGCAATACAGAATATGAGGACATAGGATGCTCGGTTAGCTCAATTGGTAAAGCGCAGAAAGTTGGGAATACTGCTAACACTGAACATCCTGGGTTCGAACTTGAATATTTCGCATACGGTACTATAGAATAGATTAGTGCAAGTGCAAAGCCGACAACAATTTTTACTAAATTATACAGTATAGCCTAAGTCATTGTTTTGAAGAGTTACGTTGTTTGTTTTAATTCCTATTTTTCTTAACAATTTTTACTGTTAGGCTACACAGTGTTATGAAGTGCAATGTTGTTTGTTTTAATTCTTATTCTGTACCGGTATTAGTTCTAGGGTTTCACTGTGGTACCGGTACTGGTCTACACCAGATTCTATCAGGAATAGGATCCGATATTCTCAATTCAATTACCGTACGATAATCGTTCTGAAATAGCCTACTGTACTGAGTACAGTAAAAGCGGGGGTGACTTTGATAGCTATTCAGTATATTCTCATTTCTAAGGTGGGCAACAGAGCAAATTTAAAATATTATCATTTCAAAAAAAGTCAAAGTACAAATATTGAGCTCAAGTATTTCGGTATCATGAAGAACCATACTGTACCTTATCCTATACAGTATATTGGACTATCATAAGAATTTCCTATGTTGGAAGTGACTCATCCTAACCCGGGAGACAATGCCATAAGTTTGAAGCATTGGTGCCCTCTGGATGAGATTATTTTGTCAATTTGAATTTTGCTGACATTCGGGAATATTGTACTAATCCCAAATATTGTTCATCAAAGTCAACCGTTTTCGTCGGTACTTCTATTGAAGGTGTATTGACTTTGCGCCAATTCAGGGATGTCTATTTATTTCTAATGCTTCATGCATTTTTTGATAATTTTATTTTTCAAGCATGTTCCAAAGATAACACGTGTTTTAATATTATGATGCATCATCAACTTGTACCGTACTTATAAAACATTCTGGTCAAAAACATTTTTTATCTATAGTCCTTTTCTAGTACCACAACCATATTCTCTGCGAAATAAATAGTATTAGCTGCATATCAATATCATGGAAAGTATATTGAAGATACTTGAAGATGAAGGCTGGTGCTTGAAGGATTCTGTGGTTGAAGATCTTCAAAGGCGTTTGCCAGATAAAAAGAAGCAAACATATGGAGAAATCAGAAAACTTGCTCTTGATTCTGATCTAGCAGAAATTGGATCTAAATATATTCAAGAAAAAATTTCTGCTTGTAAGGACAATATATTGATTGGTCCTGTAGTACTGCAAGTCAGTAAAGTCAGAAATGTAAGTGCACCAAAAGAAAATGAATATTCAAATGTTGCACCCAGAATGTTGAGAGTAACTCTCACTGATGGATTCTCTTCAATTACAGCAATCGAATATGAACAAATTGAGCAAATTTCACTTAAAACAGCACCTGGTACTAAAGTAAGACTTATTGGTAGCATCATGGTTACAAATGGCCATCTTCAACTTGAACCCGGCAGCGTTAAAATATTGGGAGGTAGAGTTGAAAAACTTTACACAAGATGGAGAATTGCCCTTGATACGGTTGGACATAGCAGAGCCGGTATTACTACTGAAGGTGCTCCCCCTCCTTTTGTAGCTTTTGGAAAGCATGTTCAAAAGTACAGTATGACCAACAAATCTTTGAAAAAAACAGATAATAAAAACGATGAAGCAGAAGATAAAGAATTTGAAGAGCAACGAAAAGCCGCCATTGCGGAAGTTGCAAAAGGATCTGGTGGACCAACAAAAGTTTTTTCATCCGATATCAAAGCAAATTTTGGTATCAGACCACAATCTGACACAGGATTCAAAAGAGATAAAAAGGCCACAAGTTTTGGGACTCAAACTTCAAAAAATAGAGAGGAAATTAGTCACGATAAGCAAAGTAAAAGTACTGGCATATATCGCGAGCTGTCAACTGAGAGTGGTGAAAATATCCACCAGAAAACTTTGAATGAATTTTTGGAAATGGGTTTTGACAAAGAAGATGTGGTTTATTGTATGCGCAAATGCAATAATGATTTCGAAAGCACAATGGACATGCTTGTGTCGAATGCTGAAGCAAAGGAATCTCATAATCAAAACAGGGGTGGATATAGAGGAAAACGTGGTGATAACAGAGGTTCACGTAGAGGTGGTAGAGGCAGAGGACGCGGACGATCAAACTATAATATTGAAGATGAAAGTGAATATTTTCAAACTTCTAAGTCTGCCACATTATTTGATTTTGTTGAAACCAAAATTTCCATTCCTAAAGACGGTAAAAAATATACTGAACAGTATTCTAGCAAAAGCAATAATGAAAATGAAGTTCCAACTAATCATAATGGTTATGATCAAAGAAATCGTTATCAAGACTCTAACAGGGGTTTCAACAATAGAGGTAGAGGTGGAAACAGGGGTTACAATGATCGTGGACGTGGAAGAGGAGATGGAAATCGATTTGATAAATGGAGGGACGAAAAAGGAATGACCGATTCGAATAGAGGAAGAGGGTTCAATAAATCAGAAACCAACAGGGATGTAAGCCGTGGAAGAAGAGGCTATAAGAACTATGGAAATGAACAGGAGAACACAAATAAATATGACTATGATTCGAATCGGGGTAGAGGGTATAACAGATTTGAAAATGGAAGAGGAAGAAGACAAAAGTTTGGAAATGATTCAAATCCTGAACGGGGACACAATAAATATGATAAAAATCCTGAATATTACCAAGGGAACAGGAAACCTGATAGATACCCTGAAAAACAACAGCAATCTGCTAATTCATATCATGATAAAAATCAACGTGGTGGAAAATTTGATCGAAATGATGAAAATCCATCCAAGAAGTTTGATGAACAAAAGGCAGACAAACGTGATGTGCAGAACGAACGTTTGGACAGTGGGAAGCGTTACAGTTCAACTAGAGCTTCAGAGAATTCAAAAAGAAATATAGATATCGAAAAAGAGCAAAATGGTGTTCCCTCTACAGAATATAAAACTCATGCCTCAAAAAATTTAAATTACCAAAGATCAAGTGACCGAAATGAGCCTGACATTCCGCCTCGCTTCAAAAAAGGCAATAATCAACCGAAGGGTGCTGATTTCAGGAGCACAGAATCAATGGACTCAAAACAATACAAGAAAGGGGGAAGGAACACTCAAATGAACAATGAGGCAGGCGATTTCCATCCAAACATGAATATTGCTTTTTCAAACATGTCTCTCAACCCCCCACCTGCGCAAAGAGGTCCAACTACATTTGGAGAATTCAGTCCTCCAAATGCCAACGCAAATCGCCCTAATCCTTCCAATATACCACATGATATTGTAATAAAAACTCACTTTAATGGTCCTCAAGTTCAAGTCTCTTTGCCGAACTTTCATGTTGGTGCTTCATGTCTCGCTAAATATTGGGAAGATCATTGCTATTACAGGGCAGTTATTACTGACATGCACCAAACTGCTCCCACTGCTGTTGTCCAATTCATAGATTTTGGTAACTATGAAGAAGTTCAGTTATTTGATCTCAAGCCTATGAATTATGGAGGGCCAATACATGGCGGTAGGTGGACACTTTTATGAATAATTTTTATGTTCAAATTCACTTTATTCAGAGAGTCGCACCTGAATTGTCTTCATATCTTTTTGTTTTGTGTTAGTTACGATGGGTTGCACAATGAGGCACGGTTCATTTGTGACTGGATTGACAAAATAGAATTCTGATTTAGCAAGGATCTTTTCGCAAACTAAAAAGGGGCTGGTTTCAGCAATCCAGAAAATTGAAATTACTATCAGGTTGCCATCCTACTTCAATCATCCCCAAGTGGTTATCAATGTGGGCTTTCTAAATTGAAATTCTCTATTAAGCAAGACTGAAAGCAGTGCCTGGAAGGACTTGATATAGTCTCATAATATAGCAAAGAGTTACAACAATATAGCACACGTAAGCAGAAAACATTTGATGCAGAACTGAATTGGTATAGTAAAGTGCAGTGAGTGATATCCGCTCTGCTATTTTTTCTGTAATTAGGAGTGGCCAAAATCAAATATCTGTTGAATATAGAATCGAATAATTTCTACGAATCAAATCAGCAGTATTACAACAAAGAGATTTCCTCAAAAACACCAAAATATGAATCTATTTTCTAAAAAATGTATTTTTTTGAGTATGTTGATTTCGAATCACTTGGAAAATTGAATAATATATTTGGGACAGCGCTATCTGTAACCAAATTTTCTGTTTGAATATTTTAACCCCTCTCGACGTTGAAGGCTCACTGCATTATTGTCTTCAAACCTATTGTCATTCTATCAAAATTTACATTTCGTGAAGTGAAGTGTGGAACAGACTGAGAATATTGAACTACTTACCTATTATAAAAGATTGGAATGAATTTTTTTTATTTATTAATTTGAACATGTTTAAACATCCTGAGGATTGTCAATCCGTATGGGGCCACAGATGGACTATACCTCATTGGGACGATCCGTCAGTCACCCATGTTCGACAAAACATTGGAAACGATTGGAATATTGAGATTTTGTATCCTTTTTCGGCTACTAAATCCTTCCAGAAAAGTGCATGCATTGCTCTCATAACAATTACCTTTATTTCCCAGGGACACAATTTCCACAAACCCAAGGTGCTGTTCCTAATCCACATTTGAATATGATGAATCCGCACAGACAAAGGCAGAACGACAGACCTGCCAAACCTCCAATGCAATTGTATGTTCCACCACAAAGCAGAAATACAAGTTGATGAAGTCCTAAAGTTTTTGTACCATCTATTACCGTGCAATTGAGTTATTAAAACAAAACTCTTGATCAAACATGTGCGTGTGATTTTTTTAAAGCTTGCAATTTTTTAAAGTTTTTCTTCACTAGTTGTTTTAGGGGGCTGTGAAAGCTACAAATGCGTATTCGGGATGGTGTCCTACGATTGATAAAATGAGCGTAATCTATCAATGGATGCTAGACACCGTATATAAAACACTTATCAGGCTACATTTAAAGCCTTTTCGCACCCGCTCATCTGTCGCATTTATCATACAGATGATCGTTTTTTGCGTGCTGGAAATAAATATTTGAACGAAGCTAATAGATCATAATAAGAGACTGAAAAGGGCATATCGAATTACTTTAGGGCAGTGGTTTTTCCTTTTTTAAAACATCCCTCGGACCTTAATGGTTTTTGGAGTGTTAAACTGGTTATCAAGTCAGGATCATAATCATTGTAAAATTTACCTATATGATCGGTAATCTGTATGGCCAATAACTAGCCCATGCAACAAAAATTCTACGCAATTGCGCTAGGCCATATATATTGTCCTTTCCTAAGCACGAATATCTTCAATTGGTATCTATACTCCCTAAATATTTTTCCTGCCCATTTTGTTAGTTTTCTATCGCCATGGAAATACTGATAAGAGAAAATCTCATGAAGATTTTACCACCCTGATACCCTATTTTTTTCTAAAAGAATATTTTGAATAACTTTCCATGCAAACTCACTACCGGTATATCAATAAGGCAACATTTTCAGAGTTTGATAAATATTAAATCGTTATAAAAACAAGATGAACTAGGACTTTTTATCTTTACTGCTTCCATCAGTTTCACTAATCCTTTCAATTGAGGCTTGAACTGCATCTTTGTACTGTTGTTGTCTTTCTGGATTCTCATAATCAAACTCTGATGCACACCTGTATATCAAGAATGTTATATCTCATTAATTTCGGGCATAACTAAATATTCTTCATTCCATATTCTAATGCGGACTTTAGTTTTTAAGGAAGTGTATTTATTCATAGTCTAATACAGCGGTTCTCGAACTGCAGTTCATGGAGCAATAAGAATCTGTACAGAGGGAGTGGATGTCAACCATCGGTCTTATTGGACAGCCTCAGAATCGCTCCTTTATTAGCGATCGACAATGAGTGTGAAGTTAGCAGTATAACTGCACTATCAGAAATCAAAACAAACATTGATGAATCTCATGAAAGGTTTATTTGATAGTCTTTGCTTTGATTTCATTGCCTTCTTACTTTTAATCGTTTGCATTTTCTTAACAACCCAGGATGAGAGAATCTTGGTTTTCCTCAGGTGTCTGAAATGTTCATGTCATCAGAAGTACAGAAGCTTCGTCAACACTGCTATTATTGATTTTGAACCGTTTCCTACAGTTCAGTTGATACCAGACGTTCAAATATAGACATATTTATATCTTTACACCCAGATATATAACACCAGTCTGAAGAGCCGTTTCTCAATTTTTGAAGGGCTATAAAATATCATAAAAATTGGTAAAAAAAAAAAGGTTCCAACAAGTTCCATGATTCTGACGCCCTACTTCAGTACAAACCTTAACATTTTCATGTACGCACTATAATTCATTGCATCAGAATTCACAAACATAGGTTGGTCTTTGACAAGAAAAGAAGTGAACGGTGTCATTTTCGTTGGCATTCTACAGTCTTGTGGTGTGTAAACTATCCTGAAGCGAAAAAATCATTGTAAGGTAGTGGATTGTATGAAGCTATACAAACAGGATTGGCAAAAACATATACTTTTAAAATTGTATTTCAAATCTCTGGAAAAATCAAGTTGAGTTGTTTGAGAAGTGGGCATGGATATCTATGCCCAACTTGAATCAGAGATCTTCAACCTGCGATACAAACATGACAACCACATGACATCTCGTCCAACAAAATGATCACAATCCCAACTTGATAACATAAGAAATTACAAAATGAAAATTGTTTGTTTTGATTGTTTGAAACGAATAAATTCATTATGACATACTTTGAATGGCCTTTGACAAAAGGTGATGGAACATAGGCGGTATATTTATCTTCTTCCTTGTTATAATACAACTCTAGAACATATCGCTGTGAAAATTTATAAAATCCAGCAGGATTCATCACTCCAAAGAAGAATGCCCACGTCACGATGACGTACTTCTGCAAAAAATTTTATTCACAAAGCTTTTATTGAAAAAAGAGTAAAGCACGCTGTACGCCAATTATTACAGAAAGTAAATGAGTATCTCTTACTTTTTGAAATAGACAGGTATCAGTGACGAGCACATGCAAGAATTTTGGTGAATTGGAATCTATAGTAAATCGACAGCCCCAAATCAGAAAACATTCGAGATATCGAAAAACTATGCAAAATGTGAGTATGAATCATTCAGAAGATTATGTGGTCGGCGGTTGTACGTTACACGTTGAGCCATATGCTCTCAATTACAAAAGTTCCAAACATAGTATCAAAGATGTAGAGTCTAAAGCACACCATTTTATATTACTACTATTAGAAATTTCGCCGAGGAGGCGTCATGTCAACAATTCAGAAACAAAAGTTACTTAATGTAGGCAAAAATGTCACATCTCCATATTTACCATCCTTTTAATTGCAACATACCATGAACTCAGATTCCACATGAGAAATAATAACAGGAGTAACCGCAAGAGATAATGCTCCCAGTGAATACAGAAAAGCTTGCGCACCTGCAAATATTTAGCACACAATAATTATAAGAGATCTTCAATAATATAAATCTAACACAAGACCGAGTTCTGATAAAACATCTTATCAGACTGCTATGAGCGAGACAGCCACTCAAGTGCAGAGGGGTAACTCAGAATAATTTACCATTTTAGAATAAGAATCTAAACTACTATTCATAAATTCCTGATAGCTTTATGAAACAATCACAAAGATAAAATAATCCTAACATATTTCATGTTTTTCGTAAGAGGCGAAATCGAGTGGTAGATGATTTTACCATCATTTAGGGTAGATAAAATAGTTCAGTCCCGTTCGGAATGTTTGCTACTTAGAGTGCAGTTGCTCGTACCACATCAGTAACACAGAATGCAATCCTCTCGTTCAATAAGATTCAAGTTAATTTATATCGCTGTAAAAGCAAAAGCTTTTTGGTTCAGCCGGGCCTACCCAAGTTTTGCCACACTTAATATGGATGGACTTTTATTAACATAGCAACCACGTCACATGAAGCCGGCGATTCATTAAGAGACAAATGACTGCAGTAAACGCAAAAGTTAAATCTGAGATCTTATTACTTACGCTTCATGCTACGCCCAACATTTCCACCCAGATATAACAATGTGCCATCTTCATATTCTGCTCCTAGTCTTTTCTCAGATGAGTTATAATTTGAAGAAATGCTAAAAGTCCTCGAATTTGTAACAAAAAATGGCTGTTTTGGACCAAAATGGCATTTTTGTGCTTCTCCATTCCCCTTTTCTTTTGAATTATAAGCAAAAATGTTCGATTTAATATGAAATGTTCGACAGCATTGAAAACAGATCTGGGGAATTTTATTCATCAACGTCTTATGATGTAATGAAGAATTCTGCTGGATGGAATAAACTAACAACCTTAAACTCATTTTGTCTAGCAGTACAGCGGAAATACCTGCATAGGATAAAAAATGTTCCATCAGATAAGATGAAGAAATTTGAGATGATTAACTATATTTGAAGGCATTTTGAATTTTTCATCTTCAATTACAGGATGTTTGCACAGTGATATTTGGTACATCTGAATAATTATGTACCACTATTCCTGAATTTGGTTAAAATTAAATTCGTTTTTGCCAGCAAAACACATGATACATTTTGAGTTGTAGAATTTGATATAAATCATGGTATTACTGTGCAATGGACATCTGAGGCTCAAAAGAATTACCAGACGTAAACTCAAAAATAATTATCGAAAACATAATGAATTTTTAATACTGTTATACACGATAAGAAAATTGCTACTCTCACCCAACCGACCAAGGCATTGTTATAGTTCTAGGTTAGTATAGCAAAATTTTTAACATTCATAATAAATTTCTGATAGTTTGGAACCCATGAACAGATGTTACTAGATAGCGACATGATCATAAACATAGGTGAAACGTGTTGTTTTAATAGAGGTTTTATTATGCCATGATCCTTCCTTTCTTCTCTATCTTGTCTGTGTCAGATGCAGTACCTGAATGAAAAAGATAACAATCGATATAAACAATTTTTCATTGACTTTTTAACCGCCAAACAATTGCATACAACAAAAAGTGAAAAAAAAAACAGTAAAATAGAAGATGAGCATTTACAGCACTGAATACTGACATATTTATTCCTAGATATCACAATTAGTTAACATGTTTCAATTGCTATTTGCAGTAGCACGAAGGTCCTAAAAGTGTGCCTGTGGCAATTTCCGCATGACTTGCTTTCATAAAATGTCTATCTCATTGAAGCTGAATGTTGTGATCATGCCAACCACTCAAAAAAAAGATCAAGTTAGAGGCACTTTATAGTACTTACCGGTACCTACTTACAATCCAAGTGGCCTATCAGTATTCATTGATTACAGCCTTACTTAACCTATATTAGACAATTGACACTATTTTATGCTCTTGTTACTCCAGATAATACTATGGAAACTTCTAAACAATACAAAAGTACATCACATTAGATCAAAATGTACAATTCTCGAAAAAACAAGATATAGAAAGATGTGTCAATTGTCAAGACAGATATATCCAACTTATAACTCAATTGAACACAAACATGTTACTGTACTTTTCAAACATATCAAAAAAAATTGAGAAAGAAGCTTTGTGGAGCATAGGACAGACAAGCAGAATGTCAACTATTCTGCTAATAAGACACTTGGAGAAAATTTATTAAATCGGAATGTATCTGGATGAAGATTTGTTTGAAATCGAAATTAATTTCTGAGTATGGGTCTTACTTAGGCAGGCTAAATCTTGCATTCTTTCGGGTGTCATGTCATTACGTTTGGGTGACAGAAAGGCTTCAAAACAATCAATATTCTTACTTCATGTATTGATAGTTTTAAAACTTTTTGTACATTTTCAATGTACCAAACACTTGATAAAGGCATTTTAATCTGGTGCCCTAGCTGACATTCTGGTAGTAGGTAGGCTGACATTCTGGTAGTAGTAATCGAATACCCAATACGAAAACGTTCAAAAATTTTTAAGCCTTTAAAATGTTTGATTCACTTCAAGAAAATAACACAAAAGATTGACACTCCGGCTGAAGGGATAAATATTTACTTTCTTATTTTCATCAAAAAAAAAAAGGAATAAAGTACAGATTTAATAAGAAAACATTTTGATGATTTACATATTTTGAATCATTTCATCTTTATAAACACAAATATTTTCACTATGGCATCGGCTTATCTACTTCGGAGAAGTAAGAACAGCAGTTACAAAATACAATTTGCATCTCCATTGATTTCAATCGAATGAAATCATTTTCAGCTCATTTGTTTGAAAATGAAAGAACAGTTTTTTGATTGTATGAATAAGTGTAATATATATATATGTGCCATAGAAAACAGCACCTGCGTAGCACAGTCTAATAGTGACCCATACTTGATTAAATTTCAATGAATTTTTATTATTGTTGGGTAATCAATCTATATACAATGCCGAAGAAGCATTTCTCTCTATGATTTATAACGGAGGCTTTGAAAGGATAATAATATCACTCAACAATAAGTTTTATACTGATTTGGAAAAAATCAAAATAAACAACGGCAAAAAAACCACAAACGCAGTATACAATTGAAAATTTGTTAGTATTGATATATATTGTCGCAAAGGTCGGTGAAATGCAAAAAGATTTTTTCATTATATGTAAGTTCGAGTTCTTCATTCCACATTTTCTGACCTTTTTTTATTGATATTAAAGCACAAATAATAATTCAAACAAGATCAAATGTGTTGACTGAAAACAAATCTTCATTTTCACTCAAATTTTTCAGCTTTCTTGCAGAAATGATAATTTTTATGGGGAAACATCTGAAACTGTTTTAATGTGGTGTAATAACTGGAGTCTTTTTTTTTCATTGATTTTCACCCTGAGCAAGGCCGGAAGCAATGCCCAAAAAGGAACAAGCAGACAGCCACTCAATTGCAAAGAGCTACTACAAGATATTGGACCAGCAATCGTACTCCTTAAGCGGAAAATATCCCGAACAAAACTCAACCGCTATGATAAAGCACACAGAGTTCTATCTGCCCTGGGCGTTGGTAAAATCCTCTACTACTTTTTCCAGTTACAATCCAGAACAAGTAAAATTAATTGTTAATTGTTAAAAAAAAGTTAATAAACAAATCCACAGCAGCGACAGACGAGATTATCAGAATATTACATCGCAATGACTATTATGTAACAATGATAAAAAATGTTAGTGAGATAGAACCGTTTCAAACTTTCACTTTCTCGTGCATCAGTATCATATACATTAAAGTGTAGAATTATTTGTCTTCGCAAGTGTTTACGAACTAAACAAAAGGCCTTGTACAATTTTATGACTGCAATGAACCCAAAAAGAATTAATTTATTTTTTCACAAGCAATAATTTTTTTTAAATTACTTCTTTCTTGGTAAATATTTTATGACTGTTCAAATAAATAGCGAGGTAGGTAGACTGGCAGAATGCCACCTACTCTGCTACTCAGACACCCAAAGAAAATGGGTTCCATCACAAGAAAATTTAGTAAATGGGCAATATTTATGATATATCTTTGGCTAGAATATCGATAATGTCTCTTTTTGAATGTCTGGAAGAAACTAAACTGTATAAAAAGATCCAAAATCATCAATACTGCTATGAAATAGCAGTTTTGATGGCTTTAAAGCTTTTTTATCCATCGGAAGAATACTACATAAAGATTCCAGACACTCAGAAAAAATCAAAAATCTGCCACCCGAAACAGAGGTAAAACTAATAGTGAAAATTTGATTTATTCATCCCAATTCAACCCTTGCCTTTTCCCTTAATACCCATCCTATCATCCCTATTATATTCACTGGGTATGACACAGGCTTTTGGTACTTTTTCTAAGATAGAAGCTATTTCTTCTTTTTCATTATAGCCTTTCCACATATCATATAGTTGTAATATAATTTTGGTAATTTCAATAATTTTTTCCATATCAACACTCAAATCTGCAAACCATTGCCTTGCGGCTTCTAATTGGTTTTGTATAACACAAGCGATATGTAGGCAGGCCAGAGCAATTTGGAAGGGAGGGTATAACAAGATGACATCTGTCCGGTATGTGTCATTTACAATTCGCCATGCGACCGGCAACAACAATTCTGCATGTCCGATATCAGAGACGTATTGTAGCAATGGACGGTATGGGTGATATACGATCAAACAACAATCCATTAATTCTAAGAGAAAAAATTCGCATTCCCAAACACTTGATATTCGATAGTTATAATCCATTTGAAAAGCGTGACCAAATTTATTTTTGATGACGCTCACGACTGCCGCAATGAGTCTTGAGTTTGACACCACACCACTTTCTTCTACTTTTGCAGCAAGAAAGATGCAAGTTCGGCGCTAATAAAAGTGGGTCACAGCTTCTTAGCGGATGCCTGCAATAAAATCGTTTGAAATACACAGTAGCTGTAGCGATAACTTGCTGACGCAGCTTCAGTTGTTCACCGATAGCTTGAATGACGTTGGCATAAAAGATCATTACTTTGTGATATTCAACCTCGCTTAAAACTTTGAAATCAGCAGCTCGCTCCCGAGTGAGATCTTGCGGTGTTAATATCCATTGATTGCAATGAGAACTTTGCCAGAAGTTCCCAGCCATATTTGTTAATATTATTATACTTTTTTAACGATCATGTATTCTAAAGAAAAAATGATAAATCTACATTAAGACACAATGACAAAGGCAATTCATAATAAAGAGAGCTAATAAATGGCAAGTATGAGAAATCAAGATGAAAATACACAAAGAAATTCAAATTTCAAACAAGTAGTTTTTTATACCTCTTCAATACTATAATGAAAGTTTAAGCAGTTAAATTTTCAAACAATTTGAAATACTTTGGGAGTCTGTTCATCATTAATAGAGCACTGAAAACAAAGCAACAATCAGGCTAGACTCCTATGGAAAAAGGTAAGTATCTGTTTCAAAATGTGGATATGATTTGGGCAGTCTCGTCTGCTACCGTATTCAATTTGCCAAGTAAAAACCACAAACACGTCATATATATTTTTATAGAAATTTGCCTAAAGCAAAGGCTGTAAGCAGTGCCTAAAACGTCAACAAACGACCACTCAAGTTGCAGAGAGTTAGTCTGCTAGTACCGAATGAAGTAGTTGGCAATTGCGCTCTCTCTAAGTGGAAAACATCCCGATGGGGACTGAACCACTATAATAAAGTGCAGTGAGTGATATCTGCCCTGGACGATAGTAAAACCATCTATCATTCGCCTTTACATAATATACCTATCTTAAATCAAATACAGTAATCTGGTGTTCGAAGTTTATGTCTAGCCCTATTTAAAAAGTACCATTGACCATGGAAGGAAATTTTATTCTGTCAACCATGAGCTACAGATGGACAGCGTCTCGTGCCGTCAGTGACTCATAATTAATATAAGATATCTTGACAAAATTTTCCGATTGGGATTATAAGAAAAAATGGTGCTGTTGTGTTCGTGATTGTGTACAAAACCACAGACAGAAATCAAAAAGATTTTGCTTTACTGATAATTGCAGATTAAATGATGCAATAATGCTTTCATTCAAGTTCCGAAAACGTCTTACCTTCTTCAAGCAGTTCAAAAGGTAATGAAACTATGACTATAAAAGTAGACTATGAAATAGCAGTGTTGAAAATTTTGATATTACTGTTAGACTTCATAATATTTTAGTCATAAACAGTTGCTTGCCTGGTAAGTTTTTTCTGTAGCAACATTTTTTTTTCAGTTTGAGTAGCAGACATTATACTAGTTTTTTGGGTGTCTGAAAGATTCATGTGATTTTTTTAGTTGAACAAGAAAGCATCAACGCTGCTATTTCATAGCAGTTTTGATAATTTTGAATCTGCAGTCTACATTTTGGTTGCTACAAGACACTCAGGAAGATACATTTTGATCTTATGGCATAGAATTCATCACAGATATTGCCCATTTGCTAAACCTTCTTCTGATGATAACAATTTTTTCGGATGTCAGAGTAACAAAGTGGCTGTCATTTTACCAGTCTGTCTAATGAACTATAATATGTCAGAGATATCGCACAAAACGCTATTGAAGAGATGAAAAAAATATGTCAAAATATGCTTCATGAATATTGCGAGTACTATTAAGTTTATTTTTAAAAAACTTTTCCCCACTATAGGTGATAAAATTGCATGCTACAATAAACCTTTAGTAATTAATACATAATGGTGCAGAAATGCCGATAAAAAAAGAGAAATTTTATTATGGTCTGTGATTCTCATTTTGTGTTTTTAGCATAAAGAGGAATAAAATGAAATTTGTGATCAGATGAGATGACTCAGATTGCAATCAGTATCAGTGTTTCGGCAATTTTAGAACGGAGAACAGTACATAAAAAGTTAATCTCTGATATTTCTAAAAATTATGACAAAAACATACATGAACATAATACATCACAAAAAATATTCATTCTGAAACTTTTACATACAGAAACAAAACAAGCAATTCGAATGGTGAAGAACTTCAAACTTGAAAATTCGATGCGAGTGCCCAGCTCTTGTGTTAAATGATGAGATAACAGTTAGTGTAAAAATTCACAGTATTTTGTGGGTTCTATTTTGCCTTGGATGTGTCATGTTAATAACAATATTTTAAATGAATAATAATAAACATAAAAGCAGAGAAAAAATTATAGAAAAAAATAACATCAATTATAGCAATTGGGATGCCACTTTAAATCAAAGTTTGAATTCTTCAATTCGGATGATTCAATTGGACAAAAAATGCAAATGCCTATTTAAAATTTTCAGACATTATAATAACCTAGTCGGAAGTTTTTTGTGTAACATGTTTTGGTAAGTATGAATCACTGATGGATCGGGTTGCCGAGGCGCAGGCCATCAGTGGCTCATGCATGACAAAAGAAATTTCTGATTGGGAAGACTCGGCATGATTATAATGAAAAAATCGATTTCATGTTAATATGTATGAGTATGAATGTCAGCAAGGTCTTTAAGTTGATACATTAATAAAATTATTGCATATGTTTTGTACTTCCTCCAGTGTTAACATTATTTACAATTAGGAAGAAAGCTATTCATTTAGTACTGATGGGTTAATTTTCTTCTGATGATAGATATTTCATTCAGAAGCCAGGAGTCATAATGTAAAATTTGGCATATATCATGATTCCACTGCAAAATGAATCAATTTGAGGACACCGGTTAATCGTGAAACGAAAGCACTTTTTAATCAGAATTCTGGAATACTGATTATTTGGATAAAGACAATGCACATAGACAATACTGAACTAATCATCATGAAAACCATGGTGTGATATACTCGTGTGAGCAACCAAATGTTCAGGAATGATTGCGCCGATTCTTGAATAATATCGGTTTCTCAAACCAAATGCAGTCATTGGTTTCATCCTCGGCTGAGCATCTATAGACTGATTCGCAATTTCTTCTGCCGCTTCCTCTAGGGCTCGTTTTGCATTCTGTTCCTTAGCGGATGCATTCAAGCCGCTTTCTCGACTGAAATCGATGATGTATAAAAGCAATGCAGAAATTAAAGCGACACTGATGCACATGCAAAAGAATATTTCAAGCATAAAATATCCCTTGCTATCTAGAATGCTACCAGCAACGAGAGATATTACAGCCAATCCCAGATTTTGTATAGATTGCATAAATCCGTAAGCAGTTGCAAGCTGATGTTCCGGGACTAAAAAAGCCACAAGGGGCCACAATGCACAGGCTAATACAGAATATGCGAAACCCAATAAAGTCATTGCAAACCATGGGTTAAGAAATGTAAATGCCAGTAAGCCATGGCTAACGAGGGTTAAAATGACAGCGAACAAAATCCAGAACACATTCCTGCCGACCCTGTCAATTATAAATCCCAATACAGGAGAACAAGGCGCTGACATGATATACACAATACTATTTACAGCACTTGCACTGGAGGATGAAAATCCAAACTTTTCTTGAAAAAATGTTTTCCCCAATCCTATGAAAGGAAATACAGCAACATAATAAGCAACACAAATGGCGAAAACGAGCCATAGTTGGATTGAAAAATCTTTCACGTCTGTAAGTTTGACATTCTCTTCTGCATCGTTCTTTTTGCGATTCAGCATTCTCTCTGCTCTTTTATCCAAATTAGCCAACACAATTGCACATGTAAGTGAAAATAAACAAGTTAAAGCAGCAACAAACAATGAAATTCCAAGAGTTTTGCTGTGATCGCTTAACTTATCATCAATCATATCATAAATCGGGACCATCAAATTCATATTCACAGTACTCCCTATTCTAGCCATACTCAGTTGTAGTCCAAAGACTAAATTCAACTCTTTTCCCTTGAACCAAAGGACGGCGTAGGTATTTTGAGCAACAGCTAGAGATTCTCCTCCAATGCCAAATATAAATCGACCAATATCCATCAACCATACTTTTTGTAACAATGCTCCTGAAGCAAATATAAGTTGTCCGATGACAACTAACATACTGAATATGAAGCTTCCTAGACGAACACCAAATACTCTGTCGAGAAGAAATCCACCGAAAAAACACAGTATGACGTTGGGCCAAGAATACCATGCGTAAAGTGACATGAAAGTGCTTTCGCTTATATCCAAGTCATGAACAATCTCTTCATGTAATGCTGCGGGATTATCATAACAAAAATAACTTCCGAAACTTAGAAAACACATCAGAGTGATGACGATAAGACGATGGCTCAAACTCCTTGGATTCCCAACGTCACATGGTCGGACTTTGACCACAGCAGCGGATGATCGTCTTCGAATAAGGGGATCGGATTCCATATTCATCTGAAGCTAAGCAGGTAAGCGAAATATTAAGTTTAAAATTATTCATAATAAGAAGTAAAAATTAAAAGAATTACTATTAATAAAGTGTACTGCAATAAATCCTAATTTTCTTATTCGGCAGTGGGCTTGTCAATTGAGAATAAGGACACCCAGTCACAATATCGAAGGGGACATAAAAGTCCAGAATGTGGCCTAAATAACTATTGGGTTTGCCAACTTTTTATTAGACTTGAATTTCAAAATAAAAAGCACAGGATTAAAAATGTTCATATTACTGAAAAATGGAATAAATTTTATGTCTTTGACAATATTTTGACAGATTTTATTAGGGACCAGGCAACATATTTCAAAACTACAACATTCATATGACTTAAAAATCAGAAAAACTCCTAATAAACATCAAAATATCCTTTTTCAAGACTTGGCTCAACAGTTCTCACAAATGCCTCTCAATAGTTTCCATGAACTATAATATACTGCCACTATTCATTTATCTTGAATAAACATAAAATAGCGAAGAAGCCACTGAAAAACACAGACAAATAAACTCATTTAAGTGATCCATCTGTGGCTTGTGCTTGACATAATTCAGGATTGGATATCATTTTTATCCTGCAGGAGAGGAAAGCCGAGAATACAGCTCAACCAAATGGCGAACCAAGACCTCTCGTGCAGATATGGTACCATTTCCGAATCGGGGTGAAGGTTTTTGGATTATCGTATTATTCATTTTTCCTGTGCATGGACCTGGTTGATGGAGGAAGCCATAAGCAGCGCAATACGTGAACCACCGTGTACCGGCGAGGCGTCCAGCAGACCTCAGGCATTATCAAGTTTTCCCCTTTTTAGCGCAACAGTTGAAAACCTCCATGCTACCTAATTTAATTAAAGCCTAAAAATATTTAATAAACAGACTACAAATCATAAACAAGCTGAAATCGAAGTTTGAAACCTACTATACAATAACCATTCTGCATTCAGTGGGATGAAAATATTAAATAGTCCATAGCATCATCTAGCGGCGTAACAATTATCGACACCGCCGACAAAGTGACACTTTTTGTATTTAATAATATTTTGTTTTTAAATTTTATACTGTTTGTTATTGGGCTTGTTTAGGTCAAGTAATCTGAATTTGGACATAAATATTTTGCGTTGTCAAAATAATGAAAAAGTCTGGATTAGGATTGCATTTTCTTCGACATACATACTCAAAAAGTCACTTTTATGATTACTGACTATTGGGCGAATAACAATTATGATATGAGAACCAAGTTTGGCCAAGCAAGACATTGTGTTACACTTTATCAATATCTGTCATCATTGTGATGTCATTGATCACTGATCACAAATTTACACCCTGGGGAGGAAAGGTTGGTGGGTCTACTTTGCAACTCCGTTTTTAGATTATTATCAATGGTCAAGTATAACTGGAGGTGGGGGCATTTCGGAATATTTTTGACTTGCTTCTGGTCGTTTCTGCAGTTTTCGGTCATTTAGGTAATAAGAGTACCGCGTACTGTTGCATTTTGCGCATTCATAGTGTTAACGTCTGTATGCCACTTCATTCAAATGGTCTGATGTTGTAAATGATCTATTACATAAGATTGGGTGTGTGCAGTGTAAGATCCTATAGTATTCCGTGCGCCATGAAACGAACAAATACGTGTAGATGGTTTCATCATCGATCAGGACAGATGCTATTTTCTGCACTTTACCATAACAGTTCTGTTTGGAATATTTTCCGCTTGGAGTGCAGTTGCTGGTACTACATTTTGTTAATAGCTCTTTGCTATCAAGTGACCGCCAGTTGTCCCTTTCAAGCACTTTTTCCGGCCGTGCCACCCAAAATTCTTCAATTGTTAAAAAAAAACTGTTTCGTGTTATTTGACCCAAATATTTTTAAACTAGCCTATGATGTATATTATTGTAGAGTTCAACCCTTTTTCGCCCACCCCTGATAATATATGTCAGGTTCGATATTCTTTCTGAGAAACTTGCGCAGTATGAGATAAGGGGTCTCCCAAACTCTTGGATTCAAAGCTATCTGACCGATAGGAAACAAACTGTCCATGTCCAAGGAAGCAACCTCTAACACCACATGTTGCTTAAAGCATGGGGCTCCTCAGGGATCTGTACTTGGGCTGTTATTGTTTTTAACTTATATTAACGAGATTGTGAATCCATTATGTTTGCTGATTACAGTAATCTTTTGTCAACAGGCAAAGATTTTAATGAATTAATGACATTGGTTAATGAAAACTTGGCAAGTGTTGAGTGACTTTTATTAAACTTTCCTCGAATATATGCAAGACACATTTCAGGGTATTTCATCCCCATAAAGGGGTAGAATTGAAAGTGTTGGAGGATTGTTTTTTAAGAGATCAGGAGGTTCTGAGGGTTTATGAAACTAAGTTTCTTAGTATAATTTAGGATGAAAAACTAATCTGGAAATCTTAGATTTTTCAGGTGTTGACAAAAGTAAAAAGAAATGTAGCTTTATCTTCCGGTATCAAACACCTCACCAACAAAACAACTTTAATAAGTATGTTCCAATCATTTATATTGAGTCACACACGGTATTGTCGGTCAGTTTGGCTTCATGGAAATAAAATCCTATTATCTCGTTTGCAGAGTACATGTAATCGGTTTATGAGAATGGTATTTAATAAGGAAAGACATAAAAATGTTGATCATATTTATCACTTAAAATTTTGAAAGTACAAGATATCTGCTTGTTTAAAATTGCTATCCTGATGTATGATTTTCACACCAATTTCTTAGCAAAATGTTTCAATGATATGTTTGAAAAGAATTCAGGTAGTAGAAGAAATTCCCCAAACTTGGTCCGACCTTACATGAAAAAAAACGTAAGTCAACGGTCATTACATTACACGAGTCCAAATATCTGAAACGACTTACCTGGCAACGTTAGGTATCATTTGTCCAACTATTAGACGGTCATAAAGTTAAAAAAGGGAAATAAGAGTTGTTCATTGAGAATTGCCAGTCTCTGTTGTTTTATTTTGCACTGTTGTTTCTTATTTGTTTACATCCCAATCTTTTGTCGGCCCATGTTTAAATGCAGAAGGAGCTTGAATTAAAAGCTATGTTTGTGAATGAGAGTGGGACATTTCGCATGTCCCGCAGTTGAGATATATTTGAGAGTTGCTCCTATCATTCTTGTGTGTGAATTATGATGTATACCTTGCACAATATTAATAGTTTTGTTTTTAATTCCAGTTGTGACTTGGTTGGATTGAGCAAAATCATGGCTCCTGGATGCATTGTGTCCGTTTATTAGGATTTCAGTCGAGTCTTGCCTGTTCTCCCATTTTAACGTTTGCTGTAGTTGAAATGCAATAGGATAATAACGTATTACGAGAATTATGTGTGTTATTTCTATATGTGTATGTATACTAAGAGTTTATGCTCCTGAACCAACATTGCTGGCTACAGTAACCTATAGTTGTATACAAATTACAACCCTAGAATCAAGACTAGGCTTTAATCAACTTTTTCACAGCGATGCATAAAGTGAACTGAATAGTAATCAACTAATTTAGAATCACGTAATCATGGCGGTAGCTAAGCAATTACTAACTAACAGATAAGATTCAAATACACATAAAACAGTATAGGAAATTAGATACATCACAATTATGTACTGAATTAATTTTTACCACACTGGCGTGTCAGTTTAGCAGTTTAGCACTCATTTGTGCATGGTCATGTATGTTTTCTATTTTGTCTTGATGTGATCATTTGTAAATAGACATGGCATGGTTTTAGCTCAGATTGACTATAATGATTGCTTCTTGATTGATCCTTATAATTTGTGATGTTGGTAGAGCAAAACAGGATAACTACCATACGTAAGCAATCAAAGCAGTTACCCCACCATTACAGCCTCTAAATTATAATCAAAATCCTTGTGTGATTTATAGTCTACCTGGTAGGATGAAAGTATTCAAAGTTTCACAAATTTCCACACCAAACTTTCTCAGTGAACGGTTGACTGCCTAGGCTTTTTGTTGTTTTGCAGGTGCAGAGGAAAAAATCTCATTCTTAACCACCAGCTGCTATCTCCAAAGTAAAATAAACGCCGCACTCGTGACATCCATGAACTTTTTTCCCCAACCAAAACCCCCGAATGCTAGTTTTATTGCAATGACCTCAATTCACCAACGATGAACAAATATTGCCAGCCCATATGTAAAAAAAGATTTGGCCATAGCTGTCAATTGGTAAAATCCTTATTATTAAAATACGTCAAATTCCGTCCATAATGGCACTATCCACTCAAAAGTCCAAATCTGGCCAAAATGGATAACATTTTGATTAACATTAATCTCCAGCGTCCAAAATTATCCAACTCCTCAAAATATGCTAAATTCGGCCAATGATGGCATTTAACACCACAATATCACTTTGGCCTCGCCTATCTCGCAGTGCTGCCCAACTACGAAACACTCGGAAATTGGCTCACGAATGCTTTAATTCACCTCCGTAATTGTCATCATTATTAAATTGTTATGGATTATTAAACTCCCAACAGTAGTAAATATGTTATGTCCACCAATATTGCAAATAATAGCATCTGGAATAATTATTGTCAAACCATTGTTTCGTATTGTAAATGTTTTTAATCAATCCATGTTACGATGGCTGAAGAAAACCAATATCCTGTCACCCTGCTTGTTTGTAAAAAGCATTAGGACAATCCTACAGAAACAACCAAGGCTGAAATTTAATTCTTAATATTGACCAATTCGAATATAGAGGATTAAGCACTTGTTTAAACATTCCCAACCACATCCAGTTAAAGAGGGCGTTGCATTTCTTGGACAAATTCAGGTGATGGCATGACTCCGTTTGCGATTGTCCAATATATTGTTATTTACAGCTATTTTTTTTTGACAGGTTTGGATTCCACCATGAACAATAAATTTCATACTTGTGTCATTTCAGTATAGAATGTTGTTTTGTCAGTTGGTTGCCTTGTTTTGGAATTGCTATTTGAGCAATAAAACAAATCAATCTCTGAGAGACGTTTAAGAAGTAAAAGTTAAATTTCACAATATTCTTGAGGAATTGTAACTGTTGATGTATGGTACAATCAAATTGGGATTCATCAATGTGTGATATTTATAAAAGTGCATGTCCCAGCCAAGAATTTTATTTCTTCAGGCATAATCCATTAGTGATCATGCTTAAAGAGCTTCCTTGAACGCATTCATTATTCTCACATTCAGCAGGTCTTCCAAAACTGGTTTATTTGACTTTTCTAACAACATGTCTTAATTGCATTCTTGAAATTCTGAGCAATGAGCCGCAAAAATACAGCTAGACTGTTTTACTTTGGGCAGTCGTCATTTGTAGGGCCAGCTCTTCCATCCAACCTTGGCCTTAAATGCGGCAAGAGACAATAAAATAGCCCTTAAAAAAATCTTAATAACTTCGCAAGAAAGTCAATTCAATCAGAACGCCAGCTTTTTGATTAATAAATACACATTTTGATCAACAGTCATTCCGTGCAAGTTATTGGCATCTCCCTGTAGTCTCATCAGTAATCCACCAAATGAAACATAGGCTGAAAGTCTCGATGCAACTTCACTTCCTGTGTCATCACCTTCAATTCTATAGGCCTAAAAAGTGAAACCTAGTAATAGAGCATGTAGACATCAAGCATTTTATATGCTAGAGAGCAGCAAAACCCTGGACAGACTGCTGATTGAATGTCATGGTTCAGTCAATTAATATACCTGATTATCATATCAACAAGGATACATACACAACAAAGCAAACAAAAATCGGTCTCGACTTCTGTTCTGGCATTTGCGGACAATTGAGTAAATGTCTTATGGGATATCTGCATGGGTGTCATCATATGAAGAAATTGTATCATGTCTGGCAAGAGCTAGAGATATCAAAAGCACAGAACAAGACAAATCTTAAAAACATTACTCAATCAAGAAGAGATGATGAACAAAAATGTTACAAAAAAATACAGTCAAATAATTTTGGATTATTGTTGTTTTGAATAAATTTCACAAAACTCGCACGCAATAGGACCTGGTACAGGCAAAAACTGGGAGTTCTGGGAAAATTCTTTCTGAATACTTGCTAGTCAACAAAATTTATTAATAGCTTTCTTGAAAACAAGCTAAAAAAACTTTCAAGATGAACCAAATCTTTTGAAAAGCTCATTGTCCCAATATTATTGTGACACCAAACTGAATAAAACCCAAGTGGATAATTTCATACCTTGCCATACATAACATATTCAAACTGATCAGCTCGAGTTGGCTGTTGATCCCATAATGGATTAAATTCTCCATCATCAGGTGCTCCATCTTCCAGTAAAGTTGTCGCAAGAACAAGTCGAAATTTTTCACCAAGTTCCATTGGGTATATCTGAAATGCACACGTTTTATTCCAAGATATGAAAAAAAAACTGAAAAGTTTGTGATCTTTCTGTGATCTTCTATATAACTTAATCTAAAACACTTTACCTACAGCAGCGGTTATACACTTATCCAAGCCACTGACATAAGAGCTGTGATGAAGACAATGATGGTACACATAGAACCTAATTGATATACATTTTTTTTTTCGTGAAATCATTAGCACAGAAAAATTTATTATCATTTGCAAGCTCCCTGTAACTGCTAACAACTTTCCAAAAGCAAGGACAATTTGCGACCAGTTCGCAAAAAAACACAATGGTGCAATTTTGCTGGAAATTAATTCAATGACATGCCACTATACAAAATATGATGCAAAAACAGATGACACTGCCAACTGAAATTTTTTTGTCAAAACATGAGTCAGTTGTTGTTAAGTGTGTGTCACCTGTGGATCGCGTTTGTGGTACATACGCTTGACAAAATAAAATTTCTTATTAGGCAGATGGGGTAAAACTAGATCCAAGTCCCATAACATTTCATAAGTATAGAGTGCTTTCAGATCAATTTGAAGGATATCATTCATTATCAAAAGTTATTCATTTTTGTGTCACAGAAGAATTTAATTTTCCAGGTAAGAATTTGAAGTAAACAGGCACAATTTATTTACCACAACTAATTATCCAATAATCATAATAAAAAGAAATATGGTGGCTTTTGAAAAAAATTTACAATCAAAATTATACACCTTTCGATAACGATGGCTAATAATAATATTAATGTTCATGAAATAACACATAATACCAATGCTCAATAGGTTTTATTGTAATCATAATAATTGAATTTCTAAATATTTCTTTTTAATCCAGACTAACTAGAAAACCAGTATATATATTAAATAATATTCACAATACAATATATGAGAGCATTACTTATTATTTGAAATAATTTTACATACAACATAAGGTTGTTGGAATGTTTGTAACAATGCAGAAGAAGTGGTGTTAATGTTTTGTTACAATAGAGGCGAAGAAATAAGTATGTCTCTATGTACAGTCTATTAAAAGGAAATGAGTTTTTCCAAAGTTCTTAGGAGCTTCTTAACTAACAAGAGCAAAGGCCATGAACTCTTAGAGCAATTAAATAGTATTCACTCATCTTTATCAGAAGTTGGGATGCATAATTCATTCAATACCTTTCAAATATAAATGTTAGGTTGAGACCAATACCCACCCAGTCTAAAATGTTATTTTATTATATTAGTACAGTCAATCACAGGTACCTCCTGAAACCATATGAAAATTGTAAACCAATAAGCAGATAATAAGGTACCGGTAAGTAGTCAAGCACACGTAAGTTGACATTAGTTTCATTTACTTAGTTTATGGGTAATTTGAAATAAATTCCAAATAGAGAAAAAGAAAACAACTGACTTGTGTATTGACATCCAAAATCAAGTCCATTTTAAAAGATTCACTATCACAATGAAGTCGAGACACTCGATCAAATTTCTTTCCTTCTGGATCAACATCTTTAACATCAAATATATCTTCAAACAATACACCAGCCATTACAAATGTGTAACCCGATAAATGTAGCTTTATCCTAAGTTACAGCTGCCAGACTGTAGTTTTATCAGACAGAGACACCAATGGGTTTACCCACTATAGCAGTTAGGCCTAGTTTCGCCCAGTTCTTTTCCACAAAATTTTCAACAAAAACTAAAAAAATAAAAGTAGTATCACAGATAATACCACACCATTACCATGAGCAGTATACCATCACCAGCAGATCAACAATTTTTTTGTAGCATGAATATAAGGTACATACGCACAGACTGACAGAGAAGTAGGTAACTTACCGGTACTGTGAGATTTGATTCCAATTTCATCATTCATACAGATACCGTACATCAATAATTTAGAATACCTGAATAGCCGTAAGCATGGAAAAATAAGTTTTCAACAAATTAGACAGAGCAATACCGAGTCGAAC
Source organism: Styela plicata (assembly GCA_963675895.2). Taxonomy (NCBI): domain Eukaryota; kingdom Metazoa; phylum Chordata; class Ascidiacea; order Stolidobranchia; family Styelidae; genus Styela; species Styela plicata. Next base: position 14,316,411 of record OZ023142.1, on the reverse strand, counting down.
CTCAGGGCCATGCAACATTCTGTAGTACCAGACTCGCTAACTCCCACGAGTCATGCTGAAGCGAGCTGCATAGGGTACGGCGTAGGGCTAGCTTTGTAGCTACACGCACAACACTGCCACCGTGTTGCAGATGCAATCAACAAGAAACTTTATTTCGCCCAGTACTTAACAATATTGGGGAGACTCGACTAGTCTCAAAAATATACTCGACTCGAATTTAGCCAGAGTGTGCAATTTACTTTTCGAAAAAATGCTATTCTGCCCCTGCAGCACTCAACAGAAATAAAAAAATGCCTCAAAGAATAGACATGGTTTATTTCGACACAAAAGGCGATACAAATAAAGATATCACACACGCACAAGCTATCACAAGGATATAAAACATGAAATGAACCCGCTGTGAAATCCGTGTTCGTCTACGCAATAATTATTATTCTAAGGTGTACTTTTTGAGTGATGAGTGGTAAATTAATCTGCCATTAGCTTTGAATAGATTTATATACCGACTCGTAACTTGACTGAACTTAAAAGTACAGTGACTCGAAAAAGGTTCTCCGATTGACTTGGGACTCATGCCCAACACTGGTAAATAGCAGCACAGTATAATACCAACATTATTGAAAAAAAGAATTGCGAAAGACATCGACATAGTTTATTTCGACACAAAAGGCGATACAATTAAAGATATCACATTACAGAGATATCACGAAAGCGAACAAAACCTAAAACTTCCATCAGTCCAAAACCTCCTGATAAACTACTCCCTCCTAAATCGAGGATCCACAGGACTGAGCGATAAACAGGTTTACAAAAATTTAAAGAAGAAAAGATACACCGGCGATTCCTTGGACTTGGTCAGGGTGATCCACCCAAAGAAGTGGCTATAAATAAAAAAGGGGGGATTACAGGACCCGGACGACCCCAACAACTCAACGGATTTTCACACTGGACAAACACAAGGCAACGACTTTCAACAAACTCAAAATTTATCATGAAGCCACTGCCAAACCGTCCTACTATACAACACTTTTAACTCCCTGAGCAAGTCGCCTTTTCTAGAATACTATCAGTAGCAGCCCTCCGACATTAAATGGGGAGGTTGGATCTGACTCGGCCACACACAAGGCAAATCGACAGTTTTACACTAATGAAAAAATGAGTCGAAAGCACCCGAAATCCAGACCTCACAGTAACAGTACGCAACTGAAATCCACATGTTCTTCCCATATTATCATTCTCAAAGTCTTTAAAGATATATTAAATAAATATATTTTTCCATTTATTCCCAACGAGTATTCGTCAACTGGTTCTTGCATAACAAAGCGTCCAGACAATATTAGTAGCTTTTTTTTTTAGCTAAAAAACGCTTATGTGACGTTAGAACATGTTCAACTTTGCCTTTGATATATCTTACTTACTATTCAGCGCTCTAAACAGAAAATTTGGCATTTAACACATTTTATTTGTTTGAAAATTTTTATTTTGACATTAAATTACAAATAAAAGACTTTGAATTCTCTCGCCGTTTTCGAAGGGCAGTACAAAATCCATCTGACATAAAATGTGTGTTCAGTTTTTGGAAAAACATCATCCATTTTTGCATTCCATGTATCTTCGCAAAGACATCAAGCGAACAACAAAATATATTTCAGCTTTATCTCCAACCACTGAACGCTGGACTTTTCCTGAAAGAATGTAATTAGTTAGAAAAATGATGATGCAAAAATTCGTTATCCATCTTATTAATCCATCAAGTGTCATGTGCAATAGAAATACAACAGAAACAACAATCACAACCGACATTAGATTCTATCAATCTTAAAAAATTTATTAAAAATTCTTCTTATTACTTACCAAGATATTTAGGAATGCATTTTTAAAGGAACAGAGTATCGAAAATCAAGGGTGGACGATGAAACAGAAAAAATTTTTGGGTTTGCTTGAGTATATTATTAATCCTAATCAGAAATTTCATTTTGTCAAGCTTGAGCCATGGATGGACTGTGCCTTTGTACGCTAGTTTATCAGGATTCTGTTTGGAGGTTGGAAAGTTGTCATTCTCAGTAGATTGACAAGTCACAAGAAATAAAAATAAAATAATTGGATTAAAGTATGTGTGAAAAAGGAATTTTACTGCGTGTTTGCTCCGAATCCTCCAAAGGCACTAGGTTGCTGTTGTTGTTGTTGTGGACTTCCAAATCCTCCAGCGGTCTGACTTGCGAGATTACCAAACCCAGGTGCATCATTACTAGCAAATCTAGAAAAATTAATAAAAAGCATAAATCCTGCACTACCCGTCACAAAACATCTGTCCCACAATGTTTAGCTAAGTAAAAGTCATCGATGGATCACGCCGCCGAGGCGTGATCCATCTGTGACTTATGCTTAGCAATGTCAAATTTATTATTGGGTAGCAGAGTAATAATAAACTTATACTTATAATGTCTTTTCGCATAAGATGTTTAGAATTTCACATGTTTTCAGCTGAACAAATTCACAATTTAATTAACAGTTTAAACTGGGAGAATAGGTATAAACACTGCATCATATATATAATCCAAATATCGTGTATACAAAAAAACTTGTTCTACTATTAAATACAGTACTTACGATGCAAATCCACCGCCACTCGACTGACCAAAAGTTCCTCCACTAGGTGCAGCAGACTGGGACCCAAAACCACCCCCAAAAGTTCCGCCCGCTGATGAAGATCCAAAGGATGGAGGAGAACCGAATGCGGCAGAAGCACCAAATGCAGGAGCAGCTCCGAATCCTATAAAAATGATATTTTGAGGCTTGAAATGAAATGGTGAGACCTCACGCCATACTTCAGCTATGTTTAGTTGGAAATACTAGATTTTTTTCTTTCTGATGAAAGTAAGCAAAAATGAAACATAAGCGTTGGAATTTCTGCTTAAAACATTCGTTAAATCAAACAGAATTAAAAAAAAATTAGTATTCAGGGTCTTAAAGTCTGAAAACAGCGTCTCCAAGACGCGCTCACTGAAAAACAAACAAATCCATTTTTAATTTTAGATGTTAACACATAGATAATAACCTGATTGCTGTGGTTTGTTGAAACCACCAAATCCTTGCGATCCGACACCTCCTGACTGGACTGCTGAACCCAAATGAACTTTGTTGTTGCTGATTTTGTCCAAATGCTTGAAACGATTTTGCGCCAGAATTTCCAAACAAAGAAGCTGAAAAATGATGACAATAATTCTTTCTAGCTTATTGGCAATTTTTGGTTTTTTAATCAGTCAGTAGAGCGATTAAATTTTTTTTAACTTACATGATGAGTTATCACCTTGTTCTCCACCAATTTGAAAAGGATTTTTGTTTGCTGCATCAGCACTTGCCTGTCCACCAAGGCCGGAGAAAAACCCCCTGTAAAGAAAAAATAAATAAATAAAAATGTACACGAACTCATCCATCGAAGTTGTTGCCTACACGGAAAGAAATTGATATTCGACTTAACAATATGTATTTTAGTTTAAAATTTTTTAAGATCTTCCAATCTTCAGAAAACAAAAATTGAGATAGAATTTGTTTTACCAAGATACATAACACATTGTTATAAATTCATACAAACGAAAAGTGGATGTGAAAAGAAAATGAATGAAGTAAAAGAAAAAAATCTGATTGTTCAAAGAATCCGAACAAACAAGTAATAGGAATATATTCTTCATACCCTCCACTGAAAGGACCCGGTTGAGATGCCGTAGTTGCTTGCGTGTTTGCAAATCCACCACTGTAATCAAACATTTTATATTAGTATAGAAGCACAAATGGATGTATGGTTGGGTACAGGGTAACAGAATCTTGTTCCTCTTTGTATTGTTGTTCTCTACGGATGGACAAAAAGGTTTCAAAATCATCAACACTGCTATTTCATAGCAGTATTGATGATTTTGAACCTTTTTCTGCAGTTTAGTTCACTCAAAAAGAGACATTTTAATCTTCTAGCAATACACTTATCACGAAATTTTGCATGTTTGTTAAATTTACTTCCAATGGCAGCCATTTCCTTTGGGTGTCTGACTAGCTGACATTCGGTCAGTTTGAATGAGTATATAACAAGTTAGATACAACATAAAACCTTGAAACTATATGAACTATAAAAGTTTCCAATGATGTTGCCAACCGGATCAAGGCGAAGTATTTCCCCTACATTGCCACAGCTCATTCCATTTCACTTGTCCAAAACTTTCGTTTATTTTTCTCAATGACTCAAGTCGTAAGAGTTAAATTCTCGAGCGTTCACTAACATAATCAAAATAGAATCCTGATTAATCCTGATTTAAAGTTGATATAAGAAATTCGTCAACTTACCCAAAAGGGGTTTGACCAAATGCTGTAGTCTTCTTTTGATCAAATGCAGAAGCTGAATTAAAAAAATAATAGTGTACAAAACTCAAAACGACAAAATTGATTTCATTTTCTATCTTGATTGCAATTAAAAGATTTTAACTTCGTACATTCCATGTTCCACTAGACAGCTCGTCACCTAAGCTGAAGTGTGTCGTGTTAAAACATATGATGCCAAGTGTAAATCAGAGCTGAATATAGAATTGTGGCTTAAGCTTGAAAAAGTGAGGTTTATATTCGACACAAACTAATTTTAATTCTATTTAATTTACCTCCAAATACAGAGTTATTTTGAGTCGATGCGCCGAATGCAGACAATCCAAATGGTCCTGAACTTGATGCAGTAGACTGTGTACCAAACGATGACTCAACCGATGGTGTTGGTGTAGTGGAACGTAAACTTCCAAACACATTAGCACTTGATGTCGTAGTACCGAAGGCGGACGCTGTTGAAATGCTACCAAATACAGATGGAGCAGTGGTTGCTCCGAAAGCTGGCGTAGATCCGAACACGGATGAAGTAGCGGCAGCTCCAAATACGGAAGGGGTTGTTGTGGAACCAAAAGCGGGTTGCAGTGGACGTCCCAAATGCCGATGGTGTTGATCCAAATACTGATGGGGCAGTTGAAGCCCCAAAAGCAGGTACAGAGGTTGTTGTCGAACCAAAAGCAGGAGGGGCAGTGGTGCCACCAAATGCAGATGTGGACGATCCGAATACAGATGATGTAGTAGCAGATCCAAAGGCAGGTGATGTAGTAGCTGCACCGAATGCAGTATTGCCAAATGTAGATGCAGTTGCACTCCCAAAAGCAGGTGCCGTGGTAGTTGCACTTCCAAAAGCAGGTGCAGTGGTAGTTGCACTACCAAAAGCAGGCGCCGTGGTAGTTGCACTTCCAAAAGCAGGTGCAGTGGTAGTTGCACTACCAAAAGCAGGCGCTGTGGTAGTTGCACTTCCAAGAGTAGGTGCCGTGGTAGTTGCACCACCAAAAGCAGGTGCCGTGGTAGTTGCACCACCAAAAGCAGGCGCCGTGGTAGTTGCACTACCAAAAGCAGGCGCCGTGGTAGTTGCACTACCAAAAGCTGGTGCCGTGGTAGTTGAACTTCCAAAAGCAGGTGCCGTGGTAGTTGCACTACCAAAAGCTGATGGGGCAGAAGTTGCACTCCCAAACACAGATGAAGCTGTTGTAGCAACGGAATCTTGGTTTGATGCAGGCACAGTAGTAGTAACAGCTGTGGAAACTTCTTTACTCTCTGACGTTGCAGTAACATTGCCAAAACCAGACAGAGAAAACGGTGCTGATGTGGAAGTTCCCAGGTTTCTGAACACACTTGCTGTCGCTGCGGTTGCCGAACCGAAAACAGACTGAGCAGAAGTTGAAATATTGTCCCCGCCTCCAGCACCAAAGAGTGATGTAGTTGAGGGTGTTGTACTAGGAACAGAAGTACTAGCCGCGCTGGAGATAGCTCCAAGTAACCCCTCCGTTGATGATGGCATACTTGCTCCAAATACATTTCCTGTCGATCCAAACCCTGTTTTTGACACGCCTCCAAATATTCCAACTTGCGTATTTGAGTTAGCAGTTGCTTGATGTGGTGAGCTGCTTGACCGAGCATGAATAATAGTCGCCGTAGCTGTAGTCTGTTCGCTAGATCCGACCTGGTCATCAGTACTACTGGTTGGTATGCTCGACTTTACTGCTGAGGCTGGGGCTTCAGATGGGGTATGTGCACTCGTTAATGTGGGCATACTAGCTGAAATAGGTGGAGTAACACCAGGTGTAGTTATAGAGGAAGGAGTAACTTGGTAATGTTGTACCTTGACTACTTGGTACAGCGGTGGAAGTTGTTGCAATCCGTGCTGCGTCAATCGAAAATGACAAACCTGGTGAGTCAGGGGAGGATTTGGACTCGGCAGGTATATCATTTTCACTTGCGGACGCTAAATTTGCATCAAAGGGTGCACTTGATGAGGGTGTCTTGAATAAACCTAAAACAGGTGTAGCTGTCTTCTTCTGATTTCCGAATAAATTCGACTGAACTGAAGTCGCTGCAACACCGGATGATTCTTTGAATCCAAAATTCGAATTTTCTTTGCTTCCTCCAGAAAATATGGCAGTGGCTGATGATGAACGAAGTGGTGTTTGTTGATTCACTGAAATACAAAAGAAATAATTGCAATCTTGGTATATCACGAAGTGTATAATATTATTTTTTTTTCTCAAATTTCTCTCAATTTTGCCAAACAAATATAGCATGCCAAAGCAATAAGACGTTGTTCCTGAACCAAGCCGATGGTTAGACGACAGAAAGGCATCTGAGAGCACGGTGGCAGAATCGTGTGTTCCTTTAGATGTCTGGGTAAATTTATTCCAGAGATTCAAAATGCATCAATATCATCAACACTGCTATTAAATAGCAGTGTTGATGATATTAAAGCTTTTTGAAATATGCTATTCTTTGAAGTTGTATTTTTATTGTTTCAATTATGCATTACAGTATATTTTTATTTTTTCAATCAATTTTCTTCTGATAGCATGCCCTTTTTTTCATGTGTCTGAATAGGAGAGTAGCTGACATTCTGCCTGACAGATTAAAGCTTCTAAAGTTCTGTTTGCAATTAACTGTTATTGGTGAAAAACCATAAAAAAAGAGAAAACAATAATCTATATTTACCATTGCCAAAAAGGCCTTTTGACGATGTAGCATTTCCATTTGCAGAAAGCAGATTTTTCTGTAGTACAGTCGTGTCTTCGCTTTTAGATTCTTTGGCAATATCGGAAGAAGACGGTGCTGCGGCACCGAAAGATGCAGGACTGGAAGTCTTCGGACCGAGACTCGAATGACCAGTCAACAAGGAAGGTACTGACCCTGTGGCCGCTGCTGAGGTCAGGTTAAACCCACTGCCGAATAGTTTACCACCATCGCTTGCCGATTTTCCGATCGCAAAAGCACCAAAAGGTTTCTCAGATTGTTTTGAAGTATTGGCAGCGGAAGTTAAAAAGGATGGTGGAGCTTTATCTGTGATTGATAATAATGAACAACTTTTGACTGAAATTGCGAGTATCCGAAATTCATAATTACACAAAAAATAGATGCGAATTGATAAAATACGAATAAACGTTGATAAAACTTAGGACACGGATGTTGCACACTTTAAATTTTTTCAGCAATACTTCGATTCGGTGTGAAGGGTGATAGCACACTGCAAAAAAATCAGTTTTTATCCTCGTCACGAAGTCTTAAAATTCTAAATTTAGGATTAAAAGTAATTTTCTTGTTTCTTTTTTTTTAATCTCGAAATATTAAAAAAAATTTTTCTTTCGCTTTCACTGTGCCTATTTTTCTGTTATGAAAAGTAGAATGTAGCCTAGGCAAAAACTCACCAGATTCAAAATTCCATCCTTTAGATTTCTGTTCCTTCTCAGCTTTTACTGTATTTAACACAGTTTGAACAACTTCAGCTGCTCCAGCTGGTACTTCTGGTCTAAATTACAAATGTCAATGTGAAATAACAGCATTATATGATTAAGAGATCAACATAACTAGTTGAGAGAAGAAGTTGATAACCATTGGACAATAGTGCCTTAAATAACATATTATAAAATTTGAACAATTCCTTTGAAAGTAAAGTAGGGTGACTAACGCTTTTTCAATACCTTCAATAACTTAGGCTTCACAGAATCATGATTGAAAAATAACGTTACTGAAAAGAAAAGAGGTACATAAAATGATGAACAATGGCATCATAGTTGGGTGGTAATGTAATACTAACAACTGTTGTTGAACGGGAGTTAAAACATGCACAGAAAACAAAATTCTCACTTGGGTTGAAATTTGTCCGGTAGTTTCGGTTGAGTGAAAGCTTGATCTTGCAATTTTTGTATATTGACAACCTGTAGTCATATGAAATAAAATTTCCAGATTACAAAATCTTATTACACTTTTGACAATAATAGAGGCATTGAGGTGCCCGGTTAGTTCAATCCGTAAAATGCTGAGGGAGCTACGTATCTCAAACGCCCTAGATTGCCTTAGTAAAAGCACATTGAAACTTTCACTTTGTTAAACACGAGTCAAACACTATATGTTCAAACCCAATCAAAAAAAATTATTTTGTCAAGTATGTGCCACTGATGGATCACGTCGATGAGACGTGGTCCATCAGTGGCACAAACTTGACAAAAATTTTCCAATCTCGAAGGCCAAAAAGCAAATCAGCAATTTCAGATTTGAAATGTTTGGGACAGATGATCAACAAGCTCAAGGGATCAGCAATTTGATAAACACATTAAACGAGATATTACTTGAACTTTCAATACATAAGATCAGAGCCTATAGTCACATTACCTGTGGTGGGTTATTAAGATTAGAAGCAGCTTCTGCATTTCCCGATGTCGCAAAATTCGATATATCCCGACGTTTAGTATCTGGTGTCACTGTTTTAGGAGCTCCATAAGCTAACGTCGCTGCTCCCTGAGGAATCATTGATGACAGTGTTGAAGTTGGCATCGGAGCGAAAACCTCTGAAAACAAAATTTTCAAATTTGAAATAATAAGACAAATCACAATTTCATCTAACCCGAAAGTATTTACTATAAAAAGGTATAGCTTACAAGTATATCAAACATACCATATAATATTAATACCAAAATTAAAATGTGTTCTTTCAATACATCTAGGTAAAATGAGAAGATGAATGGCCTAAAGCCATTCTTGTCGAATATGCTGCATTTTACCACAGCGGTTTACTTCTGTATGAAGGATTTTCCTCTTAGAGTGCAGTTCCCGCTGGCACTTTGTCATGTGGTAGCTCTTTCCTTTTCAAGTGGTTGATAGTTAGCTCCTTTTAGGCACTGCTGTTGGCCATGTTGAGAGCGATCTTCTTTAAAAAGGTCAATGATGGATAGTGCCATATGGACCAGATCCCTGTACTTTATAATACTGTATTTAGTGCGTTATTCTAATGCATTTCTAAATTAGAAAAAAAAAACAGAAATTGGTTATATGAATTTCATGCAAACACTGAAGCAACTTCAATCATCAATTTTCAGAATAAGTGAAGAATTCAAATTATTTTGCTGTTACAATATATCAATTCTACATCTCAGACATAAAATCTGTCATCGAAACAGTCTTGAAAAATTTACCCGGTTTGCGTTGTAGAAATCCGACATCTCCTTTACCAGGATCGATAAAATTTGTGTTATTTCCATATATAAATCCTCGGGATGATGAAGGTGCCGATGATGATGTGGAGTCTGGTGTTTTATCTTCACTGCCTGGTGGAGTGGATTCTGAAAATTAATTTGTATATTGTTATTGATGCGACAAACGATGACCAAATTTTGAAGTCCATGAAATTAAAAAAATATATCCGAGGGATAGTCTTATTCCGTAGTTACAAGTTAACAAGAATAAAATTTGATAATAACATTTTTATGGAGATATTTTTCAAAAAAATAGAGGAAAAATTCATCAGACAACGCAAACTCACTAAAATTCATTGAACCAATCGTAAATTTTCGATAATCGGGAGACAACATAATATTTTGAAGGTAAAAAAATCCCATCTAAATCTCACATAAAATGCTTCTAGGTGTATATTATAACTCGTAATCAACAACAGACGACAAAAAGTAACATGCTATTCTTTCAATCTCTATTTTAATAATTGATTTAGTTACATTTCCACTGCGTTATTTTGCACTGGCATCTCTTGTTTCGATCTTCTGAACTAATTGATTTACGGTACTTCAATACTCTATTCGGCAAGGGGGGTTACTTGACTACTCAGATTTTACAATTTATTGAAAATTAAGCATAAAGAGCCTACTATTAAAAATATCAATATAAATGACCAGAATGCTAAACACATTACCGGACTCTACAGGAGATTCCACTTGAACTTGTGGAGAACTCGGTCCATCTGATAGAGTCGCAGATCTCGTACCAACTTGTAACTTTTCTTTGTTTTGTGATTTTTTACTGAATGGCTTCAACACACTGCTTGGTAGTTTTCCTGAAATCAAAAACACATAAATCATAATATTAGTACAAATTTGGTCATGCTAACAATCAAAATTTCGATTGGCAGAAATTTTAAAAACTATAAGCAAATCATCTTAACATCCTTACCAGAACTTCGTACAGGAGTGACTCTACGATTTGCCAACATTTGACCCAATTGAGCTTGTTTTTTCGGAGACATTTTATGCTGGGATGACGGTTTGGTTAAAGTTTTCGGAGATCCATCGTTGGCATTCTCTGTTGAGGATGTTGCCGGTTCTCTATGCAGAAGTAGAGAATCAGCCAACATTTGCAAATCAGTACTGTTCGAAAAAAAAAAACTGATTGTCATTACTTATATCGTTACTATTTTTTGCTAAAATAGTTTCATATGAGACAAATACTATATTATGCTACAAAAAATATATCAGAAGTAAGACCAGGTGAATAAAAATACAACAAACTATATCAAAACTATTCAAAATACAACAGAATACTTCTTACAGAATCAAATATCAAGAAAATATAACTAGGAGAGTACAAATTCATCAATAAATGTGAGATTTGTTCATGACTATAAGTGAAAAATTCGGAAGGAGAAAATCATCAAAATAATACATCTGTACGGTACATATTCGTTGACCATGAACTACAGCTGGAAAAAAAAGCTACTCTGCCCCTCAGACAGCTAAAGAAAATGGCAACTCTTCTGAAGAATATTGGCTTGTAAAGCTTTACTTCATGATGAATCATTCATTTTTTTTCATTATTGGACAAGAAAAAGATATCAAAACCGCTCTGCAGAAAAATAATGCCTTATTCTTCAAAACACGATATTATTCATTATACAAACCTAGATTTGTGGGCAGATGATGTTGCTGTATCTCGACTTCTGGACATCGATCTTGTTGATGTTTTCTCTAGTCGTAATCTGAAAAGGCATGCAGTCTTGATTGTACAAAAAGTAAAACTAATTTGTTGTGAAGTAAATGACCGTTGAGTTGCGTTTGGGATATTTTTCGTCTAGAGTGCAGTTCCTGGTACTACATTTTTCAGTAGCTTTTTGCTATTGAGTGGCCGTTGGTTGGTTCCCTTTAGCAGCTGCTTCCGACCTTGCTTTGAGTGAATTTAAATATGAAAAAAAATATTGAAATTACAATGTAATTGGTAATTGGGAACTAAACAGGCAATTGAAATACGACAATGAGCCATAAAAAATGGAAAATCTGCATCGTAAGAGACTAACTATTATTAAAGTAAATAGTTTGGTATCTGTCTGTGCTATAAATCCACCAGCTTTTGGTTATCTTGCAGTCGGTCTTAATCGAAATGGCCAGGAAGTATGGTGGGCAATTGTAAATTTCGCATTTACAATGAATCCATAAATATTTGAACAAAAGAATTCAAGTTGCAGTAAAAAAAACCTTACCTAGTCCAATGAACTAAAAAACATCATATTGAGGACATCTGAATATTTATGCAATTTCTTATTTTCTAGTAGTATTTTATGACATAAAAAAGTCAGACTCTATAGTGAATATGACCCAATCAAGAAATTTTATTTTGAAAAGCATGAGCCACAGATGGACTGTGCCTAAGTGGCTCGATCCATCAGTGACTCGTACTTAGCAAAACATGTTTGATTAAACTATTTCCCGACTGAGGGATGCTTTAAAGAGCATCGTATAGTATACTTCGATTCGCAAACAACTCACAATTTTGAAACAATTAACAAGAAAACGTAAAAAGTAATTTTTAATGTTTCGAAAGGATTATAGTATACAATATTCAAACCTGTCCAGTTGTTGACTGATCAACATAATTTTCATTTCTTGATTATGTAATATCTTCATATTATTCACAAGTCCCTGATACGCTGCTTCCCATTCTCCCCCCTGAGTGAAGGAAAATAAATTAAGAATATGAATTAATTATTACCGACTACAAAACATAAATTTTCTAAGAAATCGTGAATAATCTCTTTCCTTAGTGGGGCAGCGTTGTGAGATGAAAGGATTGGATGAACACCTGTGGGGTCCTCCTAAAGCAAGGACTTGTCACCCACTGTTTCATAACAATGCTCAAGGACGATACAAGTTCAACACAGAATGGAAGAGTAAGAGCAGTAAATTACATAACTTGATAAAATTGTAGATATCATTAATTGCATACTGTGTAATAAAGTTCATTTTCTCTGGGAATCGCTGTTACAAGAAGCATGGAAATAAGCTCTTATATTCCATGTTATCAAAGCAATGCTGACAAGAACATTGAACATATATATATTGCGATTCTTGTAAACAAAAAAATAGAGCGTAATACGGGTTGACGGATATGTGCGTTTATAGATATGTGCTCAAAAATAGGTGCTCGTGAAAAAACCATCCAATAAATAATTACCTGAAGTTTTCCTTTTTTACCATCTCTCGATCCCATTAAAGCTCTTTTTCCTTTTATTTGCTTCTTCCCATTGGGCATCTAATGCTATGTTTGCCTCACGAACACATGTTACAACATATTGATGATAGAGACCTCGTATAGCCTGTTAAAAATACAGAATTTTCATGATACAATACAATAAACAATGATGAAGTTTGGTCGAAAATACCAATTAGTATAGTATAGATTATTCCTTCAAGCACAAGCAATATGCAAAACAGCCAAAGCCATATCTATGACTAAATCCTAACCAATAAATGTTGGAGTAAAATGGCCATAAATGTTCTTGTTACAAAATTGGGTACATCAAACACTAATTTCTTCATGCCACGTTTCGTTAAGATTTGTACCTGTCCATTGGAACTGCTAACATGTTATTTTGTTGAAACATCCTTTCAAAGAGTTACAACAAGATCTACTGAAACCTTGAAGCAAAAAATGTTCGCAATAAATACACAAACGAAACCTCTAATTGTTGTCTCTGTGTTCTATCCAATGGTCTGCTGTACAACAATGCTCTGTATGCACCAACTGTTGCCTGATTTTGTTTCCTTTCAACGTCCTTAGCTTCTGAAATCAAACTCAGTAACGACGTAGTTGATTCTTCAATTTCATTACTCAATTCCTGAGAAGTTTGCGAGATTTCTTTTGAGAAGGACGAAACTCCCTCTATTTCCTAAAAAATGATGATATACATTGAGGGGTTTTATATCAGACAAAAGATAGAACTTCTTTATAAATAATAAAGAAAATCACTACATATTTGTGGATGTTATCCTTCTTACATTCACAGAATGAGTCTTACCCATATATTTCATTTCAGAGTAACTGTCGGATAATGACACTATGGTGGGTATTTAAATACCTCATACTCCCACGCACGCAGTCTTAAATTTCCTAATGTATATATAAAGCAATAAAAAGCGGTTGGCTTTCTAAATATAAGGTAGGATAACAGAAAGTTGTTTGTGTTAGGGTTTCTGAAACTTCCTTATGTTTATCTTCAAATGATTCAGAAGACCTAAAGCGACGTCAATAATTATGAAGGCCATACCATACTGGCAGAATGAATGCCAGCGAATCTGCTACCCAGACACCTGAAAAAATGGGCCCTAGACAGAAGAAAAAGTAGGAAATGGGCAATATTTTATGACATACCCCTATCTGTGACTGGAAGATTTTAATGTCTTTTTTTGAGTGCAGAGTAGTAACCAAACTGTATATACAGGGTCAAAATCATCAATACTGCTATGGAATAGCAGTGTTGATGGTTTTGAAGCTTTTTGACCATCTGAAGAAAATGACATTAACATTTCAGACACCCGAAGAAAACCAAAGACTCCACCGTCCTGAGCTTTTCTTAACTGATGCTTTTTAATTGTCATTGTTGAAAATGCTCATCTGATCTTAGTTCAACGAAATATTACAGAAAAAAACATCTGCTGGAGTAGAGAAAGATGGAAACTTTTGATTTGGGTTCCTGAGTAGCTGCCATTTGTCGCACTAAAACAGTGATTATTCAATAAAATTCCATTTGCAAGCTATATTTGTGAAAAAGATATGATATTAATAACACTAAAAACCTGACTTGCTGGTAAAAATTATTTGGATTATTATGTTATTAATCACATACCCTTTGTAATTTCACTTTTTCATCGTTTCCTCCTATAATAGCTTGAACATCTTCTACACTTTGTATTGTTGATTGTAATTCGCGAAGTTCTTCGTCAAAACTAGTGACATCATCCAAGGTTATCTTCAAGTCTGAATCTGTTTCTTTGAAGCTGGAAGATTTCTTTATTCCTGAAAATCATGTCAAAGTAAAATGATTCGTATTAGAAACATAATACATAATATTAGCAACTGTAGCCCAAGTGTAAAATATTCACACCTAATTGAACTGATAGAGTAGAGTGCAGAGAGGAGAATCCGCAGAGGGGGAACTTGAACCATCGACCACCTCTTTGTCCATTTTTGTTGCATTTTACCAGAACATTCCTTACGCCTCAGTAGTAAAAAATTGAGAAAGTGGTTACCTATGACAAATACATTACAAAATCTAAGTGGTACTTACGAGCAGGTGGGTCCGTCTTTGTAGGTAGCTGTTCTAATATTGTTCGAGCGGGTTCGGTTTTAGTTGGCAAAATTTTAGTGGGTGGAAATCCAGGTACAGAAGCTGTAATTTATATTAAGTTCATTATATATACAACATACATATACAGGAAGGCATAATCTTGATTTCGTTCAGGCAACTTTTAGACAGCAAAACTTTTCGAATGGACGAATATTGTATATTGCCTCATTCAAGTGCTATATGCAACAAATTCTTTATGGCCATTATTAAAAAAACCGTTCGGATGTTTTATAACGCTATTTCGTTATGTTAATCAAAGTAACAATAAGAATGCACTTTTCACATACATTATTATGAGTGAATTTATCGCAGTATATGACACTGTTCAGCGTGTGATGTGACTTATGTAACTGAGAATGTTCATCATTCCGCACCTCATGCGCCGCTTCAGATGCCATACCTTTGCTGACATCATTTTCTCCCACATTCGTGCAATCGGTCCTATTAGTGAAGTCTAAATCACGACCGACCCAATCGCAAGAGAGAAATATGTACTATATCTATAAACGACTGATCCCATATGGCTGAAAGTTATAGTATCGTCAACCCATTTCTGGACGATCAGAAGTTGTAAACATAGGAGAAAGGTGCGGTCATTCTGTCTATTAACTGCTGCATGGATTCATCGCTTTTAAGAGAAGTGTAATTTTTCCGTTATTTATTCTTTGTCGCTCTTTTCAAATAAGGCGTAATCATTTCACATAATGTATTTCATTCAATTTTTTTAGCGGAATTGATGACGGAAAAAAAATAAAATTTGTTTCAAAAGAGCCACAAAATGTTACAATCGACGTCAATGAGCCTGAAAACTTTAGAAACTGTAACTCGAACAGAAATAATTTACAAATAAGTATTAACACAATAACAACCTACCGCCAGGTAGTATACTCTTGGTTTTCATCAATGGTGTTTTGTTTTGCCTAAAAAAAACATCTGAGATAAGCAAGCATGAATACAAGAGAAAAATAAATGCCACTTTCTCAATAGAAGTTTTATTTACATTTTGGGATATCCTTATTAGGGAACCGTTATCTAAAAATTTGAGAAAAGTCATTCAATTTTTTTTCGATTATTTTTGAATCGATTAATTTCGGGCAGAAAATGGGCTGAATATATCAGCAATCTCGCTTATCTGAAATGTTAAAACAATATTCTATTGATATACTTAGGTTGGAAACTAGAATACCATTCAGACATTTAGAGTTACCTGTGAAAAATCAGTCAATAGTTGATACAAAACATCATGGGCACGATGGCCTATTGGTTAAACATGTTGTCATCGCAGGTTAAAGATCTCGGGTTAGAGTCCTGGCGAGTCCAGCTCGCTTATCTATGCCCAACACTCAACCCGGGGGTGTAATAACTTGGGTAGGCTAAGCCAAACAGGAAGAGATCATATCTTTCCCATCAATTGTAACCCTGTCCATCTATAAGTGGGCGGTGTTACAGGGCCTTGGACAGGGTGATCCACTCTAAGAAGTGGCTATAGAAAAAAAAAACAAGGAGGAATATCAAATATCTAGCCCTGTAGATACAGGCTTTAGAATAGTCCCTAACATATTTACTGCGTGTCGTAAAAGGCGACTAAAAGAAAGCAAAAAAGTGGTAGATGGTTTTTACCATCCCCAGGGCAGACACCCCTCACTGCACTATACAATGCCGGTTTAGTTCCGTTTGAGATATTTTCCGCTTAGAGTGCAGTTGCTGGTACTACATCTTTTAGTAGTTCTTTGCTATTAAGTGGCCGTTAGTTGGTTCCTTTTAGGCTCTGCTTCTGGATTTGCTCAGAGTGATTTTCCAAAAAAAAAAAAAATATTTTTCAATTAACAGTGTGATCACCAGGCACAGAACTTATTACACAATGGTTTAATCTGAAAAATAATTTATATTTAAAACGAACATTAGGTCAAGCCTCATATGTAACAGACAAAAACCCAAAAAAAAACATCAATCTTTCGGAAAATTTCGACTGAAAGAGATTTAAATAAATAAACGATATCAAATGTGATACTAACCGGAGACCAAAATTCAGCGTCTCATTGATTTTCGGCTGAGCTGCAACAGATGTTGGATTTGGAACAACTGTAGGTGCTGAACTTGCAGTAGAAAGTGATGGCTTCGAACTAGGCTGCTGAGTAAATGTAGGTTGAGGCATCACTGGTTTCACAATTGATGGTTTTGGCTGTGGCTTCACTGCCAAATCCTTATTTGTAAATACAGATTCGTTGGATCCGGAACGATTGCTTCCAAAAACTGTATCAGCTGTTTCATCCAGTGCTGTGTGCTTCGCTGGAGCAAATGGTGAAGCTTTTAACAACGTTTCTCTCATTAGTGGTGGTTTTGTTGGAGGCTTCGTAGCACTGCCTTGTATAATAGATGGTCCTTCTGTGAATGGAGGAAGCTTTCCTACAGCAGGAGTGGAAGCCGAAAAAAGAGATTTCTTCATTGTAGTTGACGTCGTTGGTGTAGGTAATTGACTTTCAAACTGTTAATAAGAGTGATATAATAATCTTGTGTTCAAATTTATCACAGTATATAGAGCAGAATTTTAATGTTCGTAAAAAAATATAGAAACCATATTCATATTTAGATATTCTCAACTCAAATTCCATTAACAAATAACTGAATTTCCAAGAGAGTATTTTGTTTTCAAAGAAATAGACATAAGTTTGAATTAGTCGTTAATATGTTGCGATGAACCATCTGTCCCTTCTTGATTCTTTATGAATATCAAAACTGTGTCTGAGCAAAATCATAGGATACCCAAATTGTGATAATATTACGAGTACAATAAAAATATTTTACACTGTAACGAAGAGAATTAATCCTTTTCAAACAGTGAACAAACATTATTGAAATATTTATTTATTTCATTCAACTTGGAACTGGGTCTACATACCAGTAAGAACCTTACACAATATACTTATACAAATTTACTAAATCATAAGGGCCCGTGTGTGGAATAAGACCATGATATTCAAGCATAACAAGAAGTTCAGCAAGGATTAAAAACCTCTGATCAAATACATTTACATTAACTAAGCATGATCCATTAGATTCTGACAAAACCTTCAGCAAGCAAGAGTCACTGATGGAAAACGCCAATGAGGTGTGGTCCATCGCGTTTCATGCTTAACAAAGGAAATTCCTGAATGAAAACCAGGAATGCATCTTATTTCAGAATTCATACATCCATAATTTATAAATACATTCTTACCAAATTGCCAGCAGGCTTGGGAGTACTCATTGATGAAATAGATGGTTTTGCTGTTAATTTTTGCTTTGTAACACTCGATGAAGGTTTGCTTGTGTCTCCTTCACCTGCACTAGGCACCTGTGATATGTATAAAATCCACAGTGATAAACAATTGTTGAGTGCGAGTGTATCATGAAGTCTCCTACTGAGGACAATACAAGTTATCAAGAATAGAAGTTCCATTCACTTTGGTAGAACAGTTTCGATTGCTTTTATGTTTCTTTTTTCTTAAATTCGCTCATTGCACAGAGCAAGGCCACAGCAGACAAATCATAGTTGAAAATTCTCCTGAAGCCACTATAGTGCAAAGAGCTATATGAAATGCAGGAACCCTCATCCCTAGTAGATATCTATTAACGCGAGTTTTAATAGATCAACACGATCAAGAAAGCAGTGAAAAAGCAAGAAATTCCAAAGTTTAGAGATTCTTGGAAAAAAACTTTTGCATAAAACTGTTTGTGACATTGTGGAACCTTATGATATATTGTTCTGTTGACATTGAGATATAATTGTATGAATAATGCAAAATTTTTTTTTTTTTTCATCAATATAGCAATGATGGACGCACGACTTAGCACTGACAAGGTCACCCAGTAATGCACGCCTGACAAAAATAACTTCAAAATGACGATAAGAGATAGATTGAACAAAACGGCAGACCTTGCTGCCAGCAGAAGTTCTTTCCCAGCAACATCCAAAGTTAATGGAGTCGATACAAGACTTTGATAATCCGACATTAAATTGATCATGTGGTACATACATAACAGTCCTTCATTTGTTAATATCAATAATACAGGCATCGGACCACATTCTCGTACATCATCTGAAAACAAAAGTGATATATTTAACACACGATAGCAATATATGACAGTTCAATGAATCACTTGCTCGAATTTTTTTCCCTAGTATAAAGAGATAGTTTAGAAAAAGTAAGTGTTAGAGATAGGGAACATTTGAAGTTATTTCTTTGTATTGGGTTTAAAAACCCAGAAGCCATCTAACTTTCACTTTGAATATAGTTCATGCTAAACTTCCTCGGGTCATGTACCATTTACGGATTCTGGTCAATTAAAACATTTACAAATACAAACTGCAAATTGATAAAGACTTCGAGAAACAATTGAAAATTTCCACCAGAGGATCATATCATCAATACCGCTGCAGGACTCGAATTATCCATCCGTAATATCATCTCAAATATCATCATATTTGCAAATTTACCAGAAGTTAAAATTTCATTCCGATTACAACATTTTCTTCTGAGGTTGTAGAACAGTTGACATTATGTTAATATTGCTCTTACCAACGACAATTCTCTCAGTAGCAGTAGTAATAATAGCAGATCCAATAGGAGCCTGATCATCATCTGTATATTCTGAGAAAGGTAATGTAGCTCGAGATGAATCATCAAGTGTCCAAATTTCCCAGATGTGCTTATAAAACATAAGATGGTGATAAGGATCAAGATAAAAAAGGACTGCAAGGATAATTAGGTATGACTTTTATATAAAATTTCCATTATCCGGCACGAGTTGGTGATAAACAGTATTTTGGCTTTGGCTCCAGCAGGACTAGTAAAATATAAGCTACCTTAATTTTGTTACCAGAAAAAAGGGGGGAAAGAATAGTAAAGACCTGGAGGTAGTATTTCATGATATACTACATTAATAATATAACCTGATTTACAACATAAGGGTGTGTTTTTAAAAAAAAACATTCCCACTTAACAAATACTCACAGATTCTTTATTCTTAGCAATGACAGCAGTATCAGTAGAATTAGATGACAAAGTAACAAACATCTCCCATGGATCAATGAATTCAAGTAGATACCTAGGATCTCGTGATTCATTTATTCCTGTAGAGATTTTGACTTGTATAAATGTAAATATTGGACTGTGATACTCATTCAAAAAGTGTTAAGGTATGTGTGCATATCTTACACATTACTGTGTTCTTCCCACCTATTTTACTACTTATTTTTTTAATATACAGGGGTCAATGATGCCAATCAAAGCCAAGTCAAAGTATTGAATCCAAACTAATTCACATTGTAGGAACATGATTTTACTTCTGGCATTCAGCATAAAATAAAATTCCGAGCAAAATTTGATCAAGTTACCGTATATCTTTTTATCCACTTCACCACTTGATTAAAAAAATATAGAAGTTTTCTAAGTCTCAATGAATGCATTTGAATGCCAAAACAATACTTTAATATTCGAAATAAGAAAACGACACACTGCAAAATAATTACCAAAACATGGGTCTTCATAATTCTTCCATATAATATCTCGCTGTTCATTTTTTGATGGGATATCAGCAAGAAAGAGATTTGTTTGAGCTTCCTCATCGTCTGTCGCCACATAGGCTGATGCAACTTGATGCGTTGATAACCATAAGATATCACAAGCGCGGACTGGTCGATCAATGACGTTGTTCACGGTTATTGAACGTTTCACTTCCAGTTTCTGAGTGAAAAAATGGGAGGTATTAATTTTTGCCGCAGATCAGAAAAATTTTTTGTCGAGTGTGAGACGCCAATAGATGGTGTTTGATCGGAAAAATTTATGACTCTTGCAAACATCCTTGAAATATTTCTGATATATCACAATTTCCAACATCTTGATTCTGCACTTTTTTACCGAAAATTCCTGGAGTTTTTCGGGACAGCCTGGACAATATTTCGATACTGATACCAAAAAGAGAATTTAAACTATGCAAACTATGCTCAAAATATTCATGATTTCTCTGATTCGACTAACAAGTCCAGCACAGCACCATTTTGAGAATCCCTGAACTAAGGTAGCTAAATTAAACATATATATTCTGGAGTAAGTGTCTAACTGCCTATTATAGAATTGAACACACTGTCTGATCTGAAGATCTGATCTGATCTGAAAAATTTGCAGAATTATAAAGTAATATATATAAAAAGAAAACAGACAATATGGATTACCTGAGTAAACTGATGTAAAGTGCCATCTTTCTTCCCAACAATCATTTGTTTTCCCTTCGGACTCCAACAAACTGTAAAATGAATGCATTTCAGATTCAATACGATTATTGACATAGGATAAAGCAAGAGGGCAGCAGCAAGGTGACAAACACTTTTATGAAGATGTCAGAAACTTTCCTGTAACCTGTTTTAGATGAACAAAACCAAAGATGCTTCAATAACAAAAAACAGTGCCATAGTACATTACGATCAGATATTGTATTAGTCAGGCATGAGCAGCAGATGGATCACGTCTCATCGACGCAATCCATCAGTCACCCATACTCAACAAATGATCTTAACAATTTTTATTGGCTCTGAATCAACCCACTCTTTTTTCTGAAATAATCAAACTCATCTAGATACAGAAGAAACTTTACAAATCCAAATGATACCAATAAAACTTCATATTCAGTCTTCTTATATATTTAGATATCTGAACTTGGAAAGAGTTTTTTATTTAATTTTTGAAAGTGAATAAGAAAAGAAACCTACCAGTTGCAGCTCCAAAATTATCGGGTCTGATTGCAATTTCAGTTGCTTTATTTTCTATGGATAACAGATGAAAACTTCCACTGGACAAGCAACTAGAATGGTAATTAAAATAAGTGAATGGAACAAATAAGAGAAGAACTGGTACCATCACCCAGGAAGATACTCAGTGCACTTTATTATGTCAGATCAGGCGGTTTGGGACGTTTTCCTTTACAAGTTAAGTTGCTGGTACTTTATATGGTGGTAGCTTTTTGCCATATACGTACAATTGGCGTTAGTTGTTTTATTATTATGCTACTCTCGTGCCTTACTAAGAAAGAATTTCAATATAAAAATAAATTAGTGTCAAGCAATGAAATATTTAATTCCCAGTCAAAAAACAACAGTACCAAAACATAATCAAAAATATATGTTTTGTGTTGAGCTACAGATGGGCTGTCAACAACTAACCTTTTACACAATTACTAGCGGTATGAACAATTTTATCGGGGTAATGGTTGTTAATCTTTTTGCTTAGCAATGCAGCATGGAATAGTAAAATGACTACCGTAATCTGACAAAGGAGTGAAGAGCATATGACAAGTATTTTGATCAATATCCGGCGGTAGTATTTCAAACCAGATTCCCATTAACAGAATTTGTAGTAAAGATCACCACCAATAAAAAGTTACACTTTAAAACAGAAATAGGCTTGAACTTTAGTGCCTTCAGTTGCAGTGGTCATGGGCAAATATCAATTCTGTAAACAGCCGAATGGTCATCAAGATTGAACATAGAGATTCTACTGCAATAAAAATAACAAGAAAAATATACATTGAAAAATATAGTATTGGAACAAGGAAATAAACATACACCGCAAGAAGATTTGGCCATTCTGCAGAAGGATTCCATTGCATACTATTAACATATGATTCTGGATCTTTGTTCAAGAATATACTATGAAATGGTGTCTTGGTAGATTTTGACTAAAAAATAACATTGAAACAATTGTTAAAATATTAATGAAAGTCACACAAAATAACATACTTTCATTTTGTAAAAGATAAAAGCATGAAATAATATCTTAGGTTACTAATTTTATATCGTTACTGCAGTGAGGCCTGTAAAAAACACATCAAAAATATATACGAAGTTCCAAGGTATCGTTTAGTGAACTGTAAAACATACTTTCTTGTTTACTTGCGATTTTTAATTCGTATAACAAAGTCAAGAACAGAAACATATAGTATGATATTCGACACAGTTAGAGACAGATCATCTAGACTAGTGCTGCAAACTTCTTCATTGTTGAAAGCCTGATGTACTTCCCTACCTCAAAAAAAAACATTATGCACGAATAATTCTATATGATAATTTGGCAAAAAAAAACCAGCAACTAGCGACCAAATAACTGTCAATGTTTGTTTTGGCTATTAATGTTTAAATTACTGGCGTTGCCTTTTGAAGTGCACTGGGCTTCCATCAGAAGAAAATTTATACTAGTAATAAATATATATATATATGGCTAGAATATTTAAATAAGTCTCTTTTTGAGGGTCTGGTAGTAACTAAACTGCGGAAAAATATTTAAACTATCAATAGCAGTGCTGATGGTTTTGAATCTTTTTTTATGCATCTGAAAAAAAATGACATAAGCGTTTCAGACAAAGAAAGAAAGATTCTGGACCCTGGACATGACTGACCTTATTAAGAATATTTCTGACATCAAAAAACAAGATTTGAGGTCCTTTGTCTGTTTTACAACACACAGAGAGAGTGAGGTTGTCAGAATTTATTCCAATCCAGTTAGGTGGATTCCTAAGATCAATTGTAGCAATAGGTGAATGAATTGTTCCTGAATTTTTGCGTCCAGCATCAAGCAAATCTGCATTAGAAAACACCTGAAACAACAAGCATTATAATAAAAATATAAGAGTGAAATAGTGCCCGAATATATTTTAAAGTAAAGTTGATAAATTAGGAAATATAAAGAAAAGAAAAATTATTTGAAATATGTGTCATTTTACATAGTAGATAATGCTTTTATAGTGACAAGTGTACACATCCCCAAAATTTGAAGAACATCTACAAAATCATTTTCAGTCATTTCCCGCCTGAAGCTACGGATGGGAATAACACAATCTAATCAAGAATAATGAATCCTATTTCAAAATATTAACATTCAACATTTAACCTGGCCCAAAACACCATAACATGATAACCAAAAAGTTCGATAGAGGGTCACCTTACTCGTTCGCTGATGTATATCACTCATACGGTATTGTTCACTCAACTCATATGACATTAATTTGTTGTAATTCGCTTTGTCCTCACAATCGCACACACGCTCGAACTTTCATTTTTTTCAACATGTTGCACTGTGTGTTGTCTGTATGTACTCAGCAAATGATAATTAGCAATGGAATCCAATTTTCCGATTCAAATATACATTTTTGATTCAGATATTTTAATATTCGAATCCACTGGAATTTGGTATTCTGAATCGCCCATCCCGACCTGAATCATTGTGAATTCCACAAAGTCCATTCTATTAATAACATATTTTATGTAAATTGCAAAAATAATTTAAACCTTTAAGCCATCTGGCATTCCAATAAACACATATCCATAGATGTTTGCTACAGCAAGAAGATCTGTACGAATTGTGGGATATTCAGGTTGACTTTCGGATACAATTGCTTTCAAATTTGCTAGTTCACGAAATGCAAATTCAGTTGGCTGAAAGAGGAAATAGATAATTAGGAAAACCTAATTTACTACTAGAGATATGTTTATCCGACAAATAATCAAGACTATTCTGTTTGTTGGTTATTCGAACTGGTACAATTTGAAATATAAAAAAAGTGTACAAAAATCTCAAAGCGTGTTTAAATATGCTAGAGATGCTTATAACCATAGTCTCAAGAGTATTGAGAAAGTTTTGAGAGTATGGAATTGGGAACAACACATTTTGTTGTAATAAAAAATTTAAAAATAAATTAAAGAAATCAATGGTTTCAAGCAGACTCCCAGAACTTTATGTTTGTTCGCATTCGACATAGTTAACATTTCGTCAAAAAACTCAGAATTAACATAGCTCAAAAAATTCGCAAGTGAAGACTAAGAGCTTTGCTGAATAACTCAATTTTTTATAACTTATCCATACTTCAGTTTGAAATTTTTTCCCAAATCTGGGGGGAACATAAAACTAAAATAACTATTTGAAATTAGAGTCATAAAGGTTTGAAAAGGTAAAAGATGGATCTAGTCAACACAAACTCTTTCATTCATGTGAAATATTTCTAAGATAAAGATTTCAGCAGGTAAGCCTAGACTATAAAAATGAGTTTAGAATAAGTGTTTTGACAAAAAAAATATATCTCACAAGTCGCTGAATTTCCGGTGGGAAACTCTCTTCTTCCTCTCCCGCCATTTTTCAAGCAGAAACACCTGGTCTGCCTGTATAGACCACCGTTTACAGACGTGAACTAATGCTTATTTTAAAGGCCACAGGAGTAAGGTAGTACAGTATGGTTCAACAGTTTACTGTTCTGGACACACACATAAAAAGCTTGTTCAAATTAGTGTTAAATTAAAAAGCTGTTATAAAAAATTAGCCAACGTTTCGATGATTTCACATTTTAATGACCGCCTGATAATCATCCCTCACAGGATTCGAACCAGGACCTTGGAGATGCATAGCTCGAAGGATGTTCCCAACGCTTTACCTATAAGGTTAACCTATTTCGTATCCTTTGATGCAATTATAAAATGCCGTTCTGGGATTTTAATCTCAGCTCTTAATGAATGTTGACATGCAAGTAGGCTATAAGTGTTGAATCCAACTATCTTGCTCCAGACAAGCTTCTTTTGTTTTTTCTTTCAAATAAAATCTCAGACAAGCTTCTTCTGTTTTTTCTTTCAAATAAAATCTTTCCAATTTTTATGATATACATTTTGCACCATTTTTGAGAGTGTTTTGCTCATATATCCCATTTTAGGGGTCGATATTTAAATCATTCATTCGGAAGCAAATAAAATTTACTAATCAAAAATAAGTTTGAAACAATGCGTACCGATATTGGTTTTCTAGGTATGGATCGGAGAAAATAGAACAGAAGAGCGAAAAATATTATCGGATTACGCCATTTTGCACGCAAATCACTCTCAAAAATCGTGCAAAATGGCATAATCCAATAATATTTTTCGCTCTTCTGTTCTATTTTCTCCGATCCATACCTCGAAAACCAATATCGGTACGCATTGTTTCAAACTTATTTTTGATTAGTAAATTTTATTTGCTTCCGAATGAATGATTTAAATATCGACCCCTAAAACGGGATATATGAGCAAATCACTCTCAAAAATCGTGCAAAATGGCATAATCCGATAATATTTTTCGCTCTGCTGTTCTATTTTCTCCGATCCATACCTCGAAAACCAATATCGGTACGCATTGTTTCAAACTTATTTTTGATTAGTAAATTTTATTTGCTTCCGAATGAATGATTTAAATATCGACCCCTAAAATGGGATATATGAGCAAAACACTCTCAAAAATGGTGCAAAATGCCATAATCCATTCGTTTTTTTGCTCCTTTGTTTCACTTTCTTTGCTTGATATCTCGAAAACCAATATCGTTATCTTTTTTTTTTAAAACAAATTTTTGAAAAGTATATTTCATAATCTGTCTTTTAAAATACTCTGAACCCCGCCCCTAAAATGGGATCTATCAGCAAACCCTCAAAAATAGTGAAGAAATGTCAAAATCCATTCGTATTTTCTTCCTTTTGTGTTACTTTTTTGCTCGGCATCTCGAAAGCTATTAACGTTGCATCTTATTAAAAAAATATTTTTGAAAATAAATTTTTGTTCTCTTTCAGTAAAACTATTCTAAGCCTTCTACCCAAAAATTGATTAATGAGCGAAATTGCATTTTCGCGGCAATTGTCCATTTTTTCAAGGGGAACGCTCCTACCAAAATATTGACATTTATTTCGCCAAAATTTCGCTAGGTTCACGATGGCGTTCACGATGGCGTTCACGATGGCCCATGATCTTCCATTGGCCAATGTCTGAATGAGCAGTGAGAGTGGTGACATTTTGTATGTTCCACGGTTGGGATATGTTCAGTGTTTGATTTGTACTTGAAACAGTTGTTCCGATCATTCTCGTGTATGAATTGTGATGGATACTTTAAATGGTATAAATACAGAATAGTTCTGTTTTTAATTCCTGGTGTGACTTGGTTGTATTGCTTCAGTATATGCACAGTGCAGCCTTCATTTATGTGGCATGCCACAGATATAGGGAACCAAAATCAAATATCTTTTGGAATTAAAGTCGAACCGATGAGTTTTTCTGAATCTAGTTGAGTATTCAAATCAAAATTAGTATATAAACAAATAAGAACGTATTTGCCAGGAATTTTCAAATAATTTATTTTCTGAAAATAATATGTACTTTTTCAATTATGTTGATCGAATTGAATAATATATGAATTCGCAAATTAGGGAAGGGAATATGTTGGACAGCCCTCTAGCTATGAGCAGGACGGACCAAAGGATGAACAGGATGACCAAAATCGAATATCTTCTGTTTCAGAATCGAATCAAATAATTTTTTTTAATCGAATATTAGAGGATTTTCGTATTAAATTTTTGAGGTTTTGGAGGCTGATGGCTACTGACCTGTATAAAGCTAGCAGACACTTCCAGCAGACAGTTACCGATTTTTCAATTACTATATCCGCCTTCGGCGAGTCATAAATACTCATTTAAATAAGCGAAATATTTGTTTATCACGACATTTTTTTGACTAGCGTGTTCAAACCATACTTGTACGCCGAAGGAAAAAGTTGAGGAAATTCTACCGTGCGGATCATGGGGAAATTCCCCTCCCTTCTCATTAAAAAGTGAAAAAAATGGCGAAACTGTCTCTAATAAGGGCGTCATTAATTAACGAAAAAAATGTTTGTCACGCTATTCCTTTATACAGTATGTTTAAAATATATTTCTATATCTATCAAAAAAATTTAAAAAAATTCTACCGTGCGGATCATGGGGAAATTCCCCTCCCTTTTCACGAAAAAGTGCAAAAATAGCAAAATATCTACAATAAGGGCGTCATTAATTAACGAAAAAAATATTTGTCACGCTATTCCTTTATACAGTATGTTCAAAATATATTTCTATATCTATGAAAAAAATTTAAAAAAAGTCTACCGTGCGGATCATGGGGAAATTCCCTCCCTTTTCATGAAAAAGTGCAAAAATAGCAAAATATCTCCAATAAGGGCGTCATTAATTAACGAAAAAAATGTTTGTCACGCTATTTCTTTATACAGTATGTTCAAAATATATTTCTATATCTATGAAAAAAAATTGAAAAAATTCTACAGTGCGGATCATGGGGAAGTTCCCCTCCCTTTTCATGAAAAAGTGCAAAAATAGCAAAATATCTACAATAAGGGCGTCATTAATTAACGAAAAAAATATTTGTCACGCTATTCCTTTATACAGTATGTTCAAAATATATTTCTATATCTATGAAAAAAATTTAAAAAAATTCTACCGTGCGGATCATAGGGAAATTCCCCTCCCTTTTCATGAAAAAGTGTAAAAAAAGTAAAATATCTCCAATAAGGGCGTCATTAATTAACGAAAAAAATATTTGTCACGCTATTCCTTTATACAGTATGTTAAAAAATATATTTTCTATATCTATGAAAAAAATTTAAAAAAATTCTACCGTGCGGATCATGGGGAAATTCCCTTCCCTTTTCATAAAAAGCGCAAAAATAGCAAAATATCTACAATAAAGGCGTCATTAATTAACGAAAAAAATATTTGTCACGCTATTCATTTATACAATATGTTCAAAATATATTTCTATATCTATGAAAAAAATTTAAAAAAATTCTACCGTGCGGATCATGGGGAAATTCCCCTCCCTTTTCATGAAAAAGTGCAAAAATAGCAAAATATCTCCAATAAGGGCGTCATTGATTAACGAAAAAAATATTTGTCACGCTATTCCTTTATACAGTATGTTCAAAATATATTTCTATATCTATGAAAAAAATTTAAAAAAATTCTACCGTGCGGATCATGGGGAAATTCCCCTCCCTTTTTATGAAAAAGTGCAAAAAAAGCAAAATATCTCCAATAAGGGCGTCATTAATTAACGAAAAAAATATTTGTCACGCTATTCCTTTATACAGTATGTTCAAAATATATTTCTATATCTATGAAAAAAATTTAAAAAAATTCTACCGTACGGATCATGGGGAAATTCCCCTCCCTTTTCATGAAAAAGTGCAAAAAAAGCAAAATATCTCCAATAAGGGCGTCATTAATTAACGAAAAAAATATTTGTCACGCTATTCCTTTATACAGTATGTTTAAAATATCTTTCTATATCTATGAAAAAAATTTGAAAAAATTCTACCGTGCGGATCATGGGGAAATTCCCCTCCCTTTACACGAAAAAGTGCAAAAAAAGCAAAATATCTCCAATAAGGGCGTCATTAATTAACGAAAAAAATATTTGTCACGCTATTCCTTTATACAGTATGTTCAAAATATATTTCTATATCTATGAAAAAAATTTAAAAAAATTCTACCGTGCGGATCATGGGGAAATTCCCCTCCCTTTTCATGAAAAAGTGCAAAAAAAGCAAAATATCTCCAATAAGGGCGTCATTAATTAACGAAAAAAATATTTGTCACGCTATTCCTTTATACAGTATGTTTAAAATATATTTCTATATCTATGAAAAAAATTTAAAAAAATTCTACCGTGCGGATCATGGGGAAATTCCCCTCCCTTTTCATGAAAAAGTGCAAAAAAAGCAAAATATCTCCAATAAGGGCGTCATTAATTAACGAAAAAAATATTTGTCACGCTATTCCTTTATACAGTATGTTTAAAATATATTTCTATATCTATGAAAAAAATTTGAAAAAATTCTACCGTGCGGACCATGGGGAAATTCCCCTCCCTTTACACGAAAAAGTGCAAAAAAAGCAAAATATCTCCAATAAGGGCGTCATTAATTAACGAAAAAAATATTTGTCACGCTATTCCTTTATACAGTATGTTCAAAATATATTTCTATATCTATGACAAAAATTTAAAAAAATTCTACCGTGCGGATCATGGGGAAATTCCCCTCCCTTTTCATGAAAAAGTTTGAAAAAAGCAAAATATCTCCAATAAGGGCGTCATTAATTAACGAAAAAAATATTTGTCACGCTATTCCTTTATACAGTATGTTTAAAATACATTTCTATATCTATGAAAAAAATTTAAAAAAATTCTACCGTGCGGATCATGGGGAAATTCCCCTCCCTTTTCATGAAAAAGTGCAAAAAAAGCAAAATATCTCCAATAAGGGCGTCATTAATTAACGAAAAAAATATTTGTCACGCTATTCCTTTATACAGTATGTTCAAAATATATTTCTATATCTATGAAAAAAATTTAAAAAAATTCTACCGTACGGATCATGGGGAAATTCCCCTCCCTTTTCATGAAAAAGTGCAAAAAAAGCAAAATATCTCCAATAAGGGCGTCATTAATTAACGAAAAAAATATTTGTCACGCTATTCCTTTATACAGTATGTTTAAAATATCTTTCTATATCTATGAAAAAAATTTGAAAAAATTCTACCGTGCGGATCATAGGGAAATTCCCCTCCCTTTACACGAAAAAGTGCAAAAAAAGCAAAATATCTCCAATAAGGGCGTCATTAATTAACAAAAAAAATATTTGTCACGCTATTCCTTTATACAGTATGTTCAAAATATATTTCTATATCTATGAAAAAAATTTAAAAAAATTCTACCGTGCGGATCATGGGGAAATTCCCCTCCCTTTTCATGAAAAAGTGCAAAAAAAGCAAAATATCTCCAATAAGGGCGTCATTAATTAACGAAAAAAATATTTGTCACGCTATTCCTTTATACAGTATGTTTAAAATATATTTCTATATCTATGAAAAAAATTTAAAAAAATTCTACCGTGCGGATCATGGGGAAATTCCCCTCCCTTTTCATGAAAAAGTGCAAAAAAAAAAAGCAAAATATCTCCAATAAGGGCGTCATTAATTAACGAAAAAAATATTTGTCACGCTATTCCTTTATACAGTATGTTTAAAATATATTTCTATATCTATGAAAAAAATTTGAAAAAATTCTACCGTGCGGACCATGGGGAAATTCCCCTCCCTTTACACGAAAAAGTGCAAAAAAAGCAAAATATCTCCAATAAGGGCGTCATTAATTAACGAAAAAAATATTTGTCACGCTATTCCTTTATACAGTATGTTCAAAATATATTTCTATATCTATGACAAAAATTTAAAAAAATTCTACCGTGCGGATCATGGGGAAATTCCCCTCACTTTTCATGAAAAAGTGCAAAAATGACAAAATAATCCTAATAATGATGAACCAGCATTTTATTAAAACGTCTTTAATAGGTTAAAATATTGCTTGTCACGATTTTCCCTTTCAGGATTTTTAACACAATTATACACTTTTAAGAAAAATTTGAAGAAATTCTGCCATGAGGATCATAGAAAAATGAAAGACAAACGCATGTCATTGAACTATGAGTGGTTTCATTCAAGTTTGTTTTGTTTCAGTAAATGCCAGGAAAATATCCTTCTTTACTTTCTATATCTTATGCTGTTTTGTGTGTGATCGATAACAAGGTTTTCAATATGTTGCCTGTCTTTTATTTGCTGTCTTCTCAATCAAGTATTAGATTCCAATCGTATATTAAAATTATAAATAAAAGCGGCCGAGTTATCATGCAAAATGGCAATACTCTCCGGATGACACCGAACCTCTTGTCGGAGCAATACAGAATGCAGAGCTCTTCAAATTATTGACGTACTCGGCGTGAATCGGCCCGAATATGGCGCATGCCACAGATACCTTATAAAAAGTGCTAAAATGTAAGCCTATCTACAATTTTGATTGTCGAGTGATAACAAATGGGCGAATTTTTGCCGTAAATTGTGTTGTTCATTTGGGACCAAAGGATTAGAGGTTAAGAGGTTTTGTGATAAATACGCCATACAAGAATGCCAAAATATAAATACCAACTCCAACTATAGTTTGTTCAAACTGTTAACTGTGAAATTGCACATGCGTTATACATACCTACCATACCGTGTATTATAATTGTAATTCCGTTGAAGTTTTGATATATACTAGTCTAGTCCATTTTAGGTGTCTTTTTCAGGCGGCAAAGAAGCAGCAGTAGATGCCCTTTAAAATCCAGTATTCATAAGCCAAACTAACATTGAATTCGGAAGACACAAACACGCCAGGGTTACATCCAAATGGAATACCACATTGAAATAAAATACCTGCCTAAGAAAATTTTTTAACAAAATTGATATTTTGATTTCAAAACTGTCGTCATTCTGATTCTCACCTAGTAGTGAGATTTCTAAATAAAAAAAAATGGTGAATTGCATATATGCAAGTAAAACTATAAGTAAAAGTAAAATTGCTCTAGGCTACACTGTAACAAAAGTACAGTAAATTTACTGGTTATTTTCAGGAATTGCATATTTTTAAAGTTAAAATACGCCATGTTGATGAGATTTAAGCCAAGGTGTTGATGGCCCAAACAGTTGATTTTGAATTTTTTTCAATACCGTCAAGTAAAATTACTGTCAGAGACCGGTTGCTTTGTTGGATTTTTTGTCATAGTGTATGCAAAATTCTGAATGCCGTATATATTTTTTAGGATTATGCAGGGATTCTCAAAACAAGTGTTGGCGTTTGTCACTCGTCCCATTAATAAAACATCGAAAGATAAATATTGCACAAACTCACATACATTCGATGTGCAAATCGGTGAAGTAAATATATACAGTTAATACCGCTTAATTGCAAAAGGGACCGAAAACGGCACGCAATGACAAACAAATAAACAAGCGAAGAAAATTCGATGCCAGAT
Organism: Styela plicata; assembly: GCA_963675895.2. Lineage (NCBI taxonomy): Eukaryota > Metazoa > Chordata > Ascidiacea > Stolidobranchia > Styelidae > Styela > Styela plicata. The sequence continues at coordinate 14,283,752 of OZ023142.1, read as the reverse complement.
CTCACAAAAAAATGGAAAAGACAAAGCTCTATTCTATTCGGCGGCGCGGAAGCGACTGAAGAGGTGACAATATTGATACCTCAGGAATTCGGATTTTTTTTATTATATATCTTTATTGTAAGGTCCAATGAAACTTTATTAGGATACGATAGAGTTCAATAATTCTATCTATTTCACATAAAAAAATGATATCGCGAAATGGACATCTATTTATTCGCCAGATCCTGCCAAAGTATGTTTTTAGTCAAACTTCTCCTAAAAAGGTGGGGCGAGTGGAAGTTTGCTGCGAATGACGTAATGTCATTCTCGCTATTTAACTTTCACGCGTCACCATATTGTCATTCATTGTCACCGCATATTTAGAAGTTCCTTTCATGCCTTTCACTTTATAAAAGCTACTATTTTATATGGAGAGAAATCAGCTAGACTTTTGTTAAAATGTAGAAGTTGCATCGCGCTCCGACCGAGAGCTACAAACTAGAATGCCGTTGGAAGATGTTTGTAGTTTCAACGTCAATGTATTCAAATGCATGCGAGTTCTTGCAATAAAGAGTGTTCATATTTTGATGTTTTTTTATTAATGGGTCAAGCTTGGGAAAACCTACAACAGCACGTCAATACTTCTCCCCCGGTATTCCCTGAACAGTTTTATAAATTTTTAAGATCCTGGAAAATATACTATCAAAATAAAAGTTCCTGTCAACTCAAGGATGATGATGCTGACTTAAGATAATACGGTTGTTGGCAGTTACTTCCATGAGCATCGCAATGCTACGTTGTATACTTGCCTCCCGTAATTGTACTGAGAGTTTTAATATTGTTTTCGGCCTTGCGATTAATTATATTTCTCCGATTTCATGGCATTATTACGTCACATATACGTCTATACAAAAACGTCACTTTTAGCGACTTTATGCGAACCTCGAATGAATTTGAAAGCTCTTAAACGCGTTTATTAGCGAAGTTTCGTGAGTACGGACGGACCCCAGATATGTTACTTGCATAAGGCGCTGTGGGTCTTTTCGAATTCGCAAATGCCAGAAGAAGTACTTTCAATGACGTAACTTTGAAGGCTATAGGCAATTGTTATAAGAATCAGTGTGCAACTTGATCGCGCTCTGTTAATGGCTTACTCAAACATACATATATCATTGGATAGATAAAAAAGAGTGTAAAGATGGACTTTGACACTGATTTGACAAAGTTCTGAGAGGAATAAACCCAATATGATACCAAGACAGCGTTCAAGTCCATTCATTCATATGCTCGATATAATAATTTTCGCTTTCTTGTTTCGTTATTTTACTTACATATTAATGATTTAATTCCCATTCATAAAATTTCTCTGTGAGGATAGAAGTAAGTAAGTAAATCAATTTTTTCAGGGTTGTGTTGCAATGATATACAATTTCACATATGGAAAAATAAATAAAAATGCACTCGTTTTAAAATTATTGTACTATAAAAAGGTGCTGTTGGTTTATGTTACGTTAGATCGTGAACCAAGTTTTACATGTGCATAGATCAACCAGCACTCATCTTTTGTCAGTTGCCCGCTCAATTATGATTTCTGATATCTATAAGAAATTCACCGGCGAACGGATACATTGGCTTTGAAGTTTTTATTGTTTTTGATATAGAATTTTTGCATTCGGCCTTCGCTTACATAAAAACAAAAATGACATCAATTCATAAAACGATTTTTATCATTTTACCGGCGCGAGTGCGCCAAAATATTGGGAAGAACTGTACCAGATAGTATTATATAAAACAGAAACGAGATAAAGATTTGTTATTTTAGGAGCCTTTGGGAAGGCATTCAATGTAAACCTTTTATCGCTTTTTGATTTATTAGGCTTCCAAGCGAAGCTGGAAGACTTGTGGAATTGCTAATTTTATTATTTTCGATGTTGCACAGCATATGCTGGAAGTTACACAGTTGAATATCAAGCCATTTCCCATGGCCTCAGATATCCAAAACTTTTCGTAAAATTCTGGCTGACCCCAGAAGACAAGCTTTTTGTAATAAATTAGTGTTGAGGTCATATTTTATTTGGCTTACATAGTCTCGGAATTTCATGCTTGTTGTTCCCAGAGTTCCTATAATTATGGGTACAACGATGACACTTTTACAGTTCCAAATTCTTTTTATTTCTCTTCGAAGATCTTGGTATCTCTGTACCTTCTCTTTTTCTTTTTCTTGTACTCTAGTGTCAAAAGGACAGGCGACATCAATAATTGTACATTTTCTTGAGTTCTTCTGTATAAGAATTAAATCTGGCCTAGAATGTTCAATTTCTTTGTCAGTCTGAATTATCATGTCCCAGATTAATTTTATTTCGTCATTTTCCAGGACAATCTCAGGTTGGTGGTCATACCACCTTGGAGAAACAGGTAAATTAGATTGCTTACAGATATTCCAGTGAATAACCCTTGCGACATTGTCATGTCTCCAATTTTTGTATTGGTTTTGAGCTAACATTTTGCATTCCGACAATATATGAGCCACCGTTTCATCTCTTTCCCCGCACAACCTACACTTGCCATCAATATTTTCTCCATCTATAGTTTTCCGAATGTATCGTGTACGCAGGGCTTGCTCTTGTGCGGCCATAATCATTCCCTCCGTTTCTTTTTTTAATCCACTTTTTCTCAGCCAATTCCATGTATCTTCTCCTTTAATTTCACTTATTTTATTCTCAAATTTTCCATGTAAGTTTTTACTTAAATATTTTTCAGTCCTTTCTTGCTGAATGATCATTCTTTCTTTTCCTTGCTTCAGAAAAACTTCACTATTTACTGATGCTAAATATGTTTCTTTGCTGGAGTTAACGTACTTACTCAAGTTGTTCAGTTCTGTATTCACGCAATCCTCAACGCTAATGAGTCCTCTTCCTCCCATTTTTCTTTTCACATATAACCTGTCCACATCTCCCTGTGGGTGTGAAACGCGCGATGGATGGTTAAAATCTTTCTGGTTTTTTCGGTCGAGTTGTTCCAAATCATTTTTTGTCCATTTCAGAATCCCAGCGCCATATCTGATGAGGGAAACAGCTTTTGAATTAATAGCAATTATGCAATTCAAACCATTCAATTTGGAGTTCAAAATTTTTCTCAGTCTTCTCAGATATTCCTTTCGTGTTTGTTCTTTCATCGCGGAGTCCTTAATTCCGTCAGCTTCCAGTATACCCAAATATTTGTACCCTTCATTTATATTGATTTCCTTGATTTGATTTTTGTTTGGTAGTTCGATTCCTTGACTTTTGATATACTTCCCTTTTTTTCATTACTAACAATCCACACTTGGAGATTCCAAATTCCATACGTATGTCAGCGCTAAATATACATACCGTGCTCATTAGAGTGTCCAATTGTTTTTCTGTTTTTCCGTACAGTTTTAGGTCGTCCATATAAAGCAGATGATTCAATCGTAGTCCATTTTTATTTAATTCGTATCCTACCTTCACTTTCCGTAGTATCATCGTGAGTGGTATCAAAGTGAGGACAAAGAGAATAGGGGACAAACTGTCGCCCTGAAATAAACCGCGTCTGATGTCATTATTATTATTATTATTATTATTATTATTATTCTCCCAACCTACTCCACCTAAACTATAAAAGGTATACCAGTCAAACTTGGACCGAGTATCAGGTATGAGTAGTAGATGAAAGTTTGATAAATTGGGGTCAGTTCCACGAATGGTCCATAGATAAACCATAGATAAGTAAAAAACAAGTATTGCCGTTTACTAAAAAACTGTAGAAGGTACACTGATCAAACTTGGACCGAGTCTCAGAAAGAATTAGAAGATTCAAGTTTTAGTGTTGTCTTATCTGTTACCAGCATGGCCCATAGATAAATTACCGATTTTTCGTTAAACTATAAAAGGTATACCAGTCAAACTTGGACCGAGTATCAGGTATGAGTAGTAGATGAAAGTTTGATAAATTGGGGTCAGTTCCACGAATGGTCCATAGATAAACCATAGATAAGTAAAAAACAAGTATTGCCGTTTACTAAAAAACTGTAGAAGGTACACTGATCAAACTTGGACCGAGTCTCAGAAAGAATTAGAAGATTCAAGTTTTAGTGTTGTCTTATCTGTTACCAGCATGGCCCATAGATAAATTACCGATTTTTCGAAAAATGATTAACTGTTGACGGTATCCCGGTCAATCTTGGACCGAATATCGATTATAGTTTAAAGATATTGGCATATCAGTTCCAAGCATGGCCCATAGATAAATCACTATTTCATCGAAAACAGCTCAACTGTTGAAGGTATCCAGGTCAAACTTGGACCATATGTCAAGTATAGGTAAAAGTTAGTGTCATATCTGTTCCAAGCATGGCCCATAGATAAATTACAAATTAATCGAAAAACGCCTAAGTATTGAAGATATCTCAGTCAAACTTGGGCCATATGTCAAGTATATGTATAAGTCAAAGTCATATCAGTTTCAAGCATGGCCCATAGATAAATCCCTAATTCATCGGAAACAGCTCAACTGTTGAAGCTATCCAGGTCAAACTTGGACCATATGTAAAGTATAGGTAAAAGTTAGTGTCATATCAGTTCCAAGCATGGCCCATAGATAAATTACAAATTAATCGAAAAAAACGCCTAACTATTAAAGATATCTCAGTCAAACTTGGGCCATATGTCAAGTATATGTATAAGTCAAAGTCCTATCAGTTCCAAGCATGGCCCATCGATAAATTACCTATTCTTCGAAAAAAGCTTAACTATTGAAGGTATCCCAGTCAAACTTGGGCCACATGTCAAGTATATGTATAAGTCAAAGTCATATCAGTTCCAAGCATGGCCCATAGATAAATCACTAATTTATCGAAAACAGCTCAAGTGTTGAAGGAATCCAGGTCAAACTGTCAGGTATAAATATAAGTTAGGGACATATCGGAAAAATTTCTGCTTGGAAGCCTGTCAGAACTGCTTAGCAGTTCTAGTTAGGCTTCCAAGCGAAGCTGGAAGACTTGTGGAATTGCTAATTTTATAGATTATTAAGCCTGTTTTACAGGCCGATATAAGAACTGACAAGTTTTGGCAGTTCTGATAAACAATGTGTCTGCGAGTAAAGTTTCAAATTGTTTGTATAAGTCCAGACAATGTCTTTCTCACGATTGATTCACTTTGGAATAGAACCACTTTCAGCATCTGGTCACATATTTGGCTCACTCTCTTTTCATCCCAAATTATTTTTGCAACATGTTTTTTCAATTTCTCCATTCCGCCTCCCAGGCATCCGATAACCACAGGAACAATTTCAACTCTAAAACCATGTCTCCGTTCTCTCATTTCAAACGCCAACTGTTGGTATTTTTCTAATTTTTCATTATATTTTGAAATAATATTTTTCTCATTTGGACACGCCATGTCGATAATTAATATCTTTTTTTTACCTGTATCCTCAATTATGAGGTCTGGTCTTCTTGCTGTAGTAGTTTTTCTCATATTAAATTCGAAATCCCAACAAAGTTTTTTTTCCATCTTTTTCAAACACAGTCCCTTTCGGCCAGTTCAATTTGTACCAGATAGTGTCAGCTGACAAAACGCCTTCCTGTTTTGCCCATTCAACAGCCAAAACCATCAGAGCGTTGTTGTGTCTTTTTATGTATTCATTTCCCGCTAGTTTTTTACATCCCGATACTAAATGTATCACCGTTTCCTTTATTTCATTACACAATCGACATTTATCAGTTTCCACCATCAACCCACGACTCATCTTCCATCCTCTTGTTTCGACCATTTGTTCTTGTACACATATAATTGCAGCTGTTTTCTCAGGAACAACATTACCTTTTAACCAGTTGTGGCTTTCCTTCTCAAGTGATTGAAATATTTGACTTTGCATAGTTTTTTGTTTTGTATTGTTCAAGTCTGGTTTCTTCTGTTTTGCTCTTCAAAATATACTTCAATTTTTTCCAGATTTCCTTCCAAGTCCCAGTCAATTCCTGATTGTTTAATTTTATGTGATTTTGTGCAAATTCGACTTTTTCACCGACCTCTTGCATTGCTCTCTCTGCTTCAAGCTTGACGGACCTTCCTTCGCGCATTCTTTGTCGCATCCACGCTGTCTTGATCCATTTGTTTTCAGACATTGCCATGTAACAGGCAATTCTGACTTTTGTTTCCGCATACACGGCTTTCAAACTTTTTAACGATCGTCCTCCATTTTCTCTTTTCAAATATAACCGTTCATCACTTCCTTGTTTTGCGTGCATGTTATTTTTTCTCAATATACTTTTGATTGTTTTGTCCAGGTGGTCGAGATCCTTTTTCGAAAATATACAGGCATTCATTACATAGCTTGCAACAGGTATGACTCTACAATTAATAGCCTTTATCAAATTTTTATCATAGAGTCGCAGACTGACCAAACTCAACATCCGTTCCGCCATTTCTTTAGTTATTCTTTTCATAATTCTCTCCATGTCAATACCGTCTCCTTGTTCGCATCCCAAAAATTTATACACTTCGTTTTGTTCTGGGTTAAGTGATCTCATTCTTTCATTCAATATTTGCAGTCCATCACATTGCAGCATGACTCCCCTTTCAAACACCACTTCTGCACATTTTTTTACTCCATAACTAGCACCAGTGTCAACACTGGCTTGCACTAGCAAGTCATTTACCAATTTCAATTTTTCGTGGGTTGGTTGATAAACTTTCAAATCGTCGATAAATAAATTGTGTGTTTTTTTTATATTTCTTTTCCCAGGTGGGCCCATTCTATATCCGTCTGTATCTTGAAGCATTGTGGCTATTGGTAATTCCGTTAAACAAAACCCAACTGGAGAGAAACTATCTCCCTGCAAAAATCCTCTTGTTATTTTCATCCATCTGCTCCGTTTGAGCTCGCCGTTGACAGTCAGTTCTAATCTTGTCTTCCATTTCTTCATCAGTTCTGATATTAAAAAACAGGTGCAATCAGGTATACCAATCCAGCGAAAAACTTTAAGAATCCAATCATGGTGTACACGGTCATAGGCTTTCTGATAATCATAATACGCCACTGCTAAATTCCTTTTATATGTTTTCACTTCGTCCATAATGCAATTATCAATTAACAACTGGTCCACAGTTCCAAGTACGTTGTCGCAAGTTCCCATTTGATTTTCATCCCATATGTTGTTTTCTGTTGCATGAGTCTTGATGTATCTTGCCAAAATACCAGTAAACCATTTATATGATGTATTCAGGCATGTAATTGGCCGGTAATCTTTTTCGGAAGACAGGTTATCAGTTTTCGGAATAAGAACTGTCCTTCCAAGTGCTATCCAGTCAGGGATTTTTGATGCATCCTCGATCCAGCTTTGCATAATATTCTGCATCGGCTTCCAAGTTACTCTTAATGTTTTCCACCAAAAGTTCGGTATGCCGTCAATTCCCGGTGCCGTCCAATTCTTCCTTTTACGAATTACTGCTGAGAGCTCTTGAGGTGTGATTTCAAATTTATTCGTCGTCCTAATTTTTTCTTTTATCCGATTTTCTATGACTTCCATCCATTTCTTATTTGGTGTTTTGCTATCATCTTCCCAAAGTTGACCCCAAAAATTTTCGAACTTTTCCATTGGTGGGACTGTACCGGATTGGCATGAATTGTGTAACCTTTTGTACAATTTTCCTTCGTCTTTTTTAAATAAACTGTTGTTTCTCAACCTGGCTTCCCGTTCTTTAGCACGCTGAAGTTTTACAATTTTCGATCTCATCGAATCAAGCCATTTTTCTTTTGCATTTAGTAAATCCACCTGGCTGATTAAATTACTTCCGGATTTTTTCCTCAATGTCTCCAGTATTCTTTTTTCTTTCGATGTGGCTTTTCTCCATAAAACATTTCTTCTGTGTAGCTCATTTGAAATATTTGCTATTAGCTGTCGAAGTTCCTTTATCTGGTTTTCAAGTTTCCGTATTCGCCTGTTTTCTATTATCTTCCCATTTCTTTTATTTGGCTTTATTCCAATTATTTTTTCCGCTGTGATAGCTGCGGCATACACAACATCAGTTAATTCTGGCAAAGTCTTGATATGTTGCAAATACTGCCCTATGACTCGGTTTATCCTCTCTTTAAATTCGCCATCTATAGTTATTTTATTAAGTTTTTCTCTTTTTTCAATTTGAACATCCGTTGACATTTTCATTTGTTTTAGCTGTAGTACAAAATTCTGAGCAAACTCTTGGTCTTCTATCGATGTGATTTGTTCTGCGGAAAAACCATGAGATAGCGCAGGGTCTTCGAGAGTAAAACCATGAGATAGCGCAGGGTCTTCGAGAGTAAAACCATGAGATAGCGCAGGGTCTTCGAGAGTATAGCGCAGGGTCTTCGAGAGTAAGCGAAGCTGGAAGACTTGTGGAATTGCTAATTTATAGATTATTAAGCCTGTTTTACAGGCCGATATAAGAACTGACAAGTTTTGGCTGTTCTGATAAACAATGTGTCTGCGAGTAAAGTTTCAAATTGTTTGTATAAGTCCAGACAATGTCTTTCTCACGATTGATTCACTTTGGAATAGAACCACTTTCAGCATCTGGTCACATATTTGGCTCACTCTCTTTTCATCCCGAATTATTTTTGCAACATGTTTTTTCAATTTCTCCATTCCGCCTCCCAGGCATCCGATAACCACAGGAACAATTTCAACTCTAAAACCATGTCTCCGTTCTCTCATTTCAAACGCCAACTGTTGGTATTTTTCTAATTTTTCATTATATTTTTTTGAAATAATATTTTTCTCATTTGGACACGCCATGTCGATAATTAATATCTTTTTTTTACCTGTATCCTCAATTATGAGGTCTGGTCTTCTTGCTGTAGTAGTTTTTCTCATATTAAATTCGAAATCCCAACAAAGTTTTTTTCCATCTTTTTCAAACACAGTCCCTTTCGGCCAGTTCAATTTGTACCAGATAGTGTCAGCTGACAAAACGCCTTCCTGTTTTGCCCATTCAACAGCCAAAACCATCAGAGCGTTGTTGTGTCTTTTTATGTATTCATTTCCCGCCAGTTTTTTACATCCCGATACTAAATGTATCACCGTTTCCTTTATTTCATTACACAATCGACATTTATCAGTTTCCACCATCAACCCCACGACTCATCTTCCATCCTCTTGTTTCGACCATTTGTTCTTGTACACATATAATTGCAGCTGTTTTCTCAGGAACAACATTACCTTTTAACCAGTTGTGGCTTTCCTTCTCAAGTGATTGAAATATTTGACTTTGCATAGTTTTTGTTTTGTATTGTTTAAGTCGGGTTTCTTCTGTTTTGCTCTTCAAAAATATACTTCAATTTTTTCCAGATTTCCTTCCAAGTCCCAGTCAATTCCTGATTGTTTAATTTTATGTGATTTTGTGCAAATTCGACTTTTTCACCGACCTCTTGCATTGCTCTCTCTGCTTCAAGCTTGACGGACCTTCCTTCGCGCATTCTTTGTCGCATCCACGCTGTCTTGATCCATTTGTTTTCAGACATTGCCATGTAACAGGCAATTCTGACTTTTGTTTCCGCATACACGGCTTTCAAACTTTTTAACGATCGTCCTCCATTTTCTCTTTTCAAATATAACCGTTCATCACTTCCTTGTTTTGCGTGCATGTTATTTTTTCTCAATATACTTTTGATTGTTTTGTCCAGGTGGTCGAGATCCTTTTTCGAAAATATACAGGCATTCATTACATAGCTTGCAACAGGTATGACTCTACAATTAATAGCCTTTATCAAATTTTTATCATAGAGTCGCAGACTGACCAAACTCAACATCCGTTCCGTCATTTCTTTAGTTATTCTTTTCATAATTCTCTCCATGTCAATACCGTCTCCTTGTTCGCATCCCAAAAATTTATACACTTCGTTTTGTTCCGGGTTAAGTGATCTCATTCTTTCATTCAATATTTGCAGTCCATCACATTGCAGCATGACTCCCCTTTCAAACACCACTTCTGCACATTTTTTTACTCCATAACTAGCACCAGTGTCAACACTGGCTTGCACTAGCAAGTCATTTACCAATTTCAATTTTTCGTGGGTTGGTTGATAAACTTTCAAATCGTCGATAAATAAATTGTGTGTTTTTTTGATATTTCTTTTCCCAGGTGGGCCCATTCTATATCCGTCTGTATCTTGGAGCATTGTGGCTATTGGTAATTCCGTTAAACAAAACCCAACTGGAGAGAAACTATCTCCTTGCAAAAATCCTCTTGTTATTTTCATCCATCTGCTCCGTTTGAGCTCGCCGTTGACAGTCAGTTCTAATCTTGTCTTCCATTTCTTCATCAGTTCTGATATTAAAAAACAGGTGCAATCAGGTATACCAATCCAGCGAAAAACTTTAAGAATCCAATCATGGTGTACACGGTCATAGGCTTTCTGATAATCATAATACGCCACTGCTAAATTCCTTTTATATGTTTTCACTTCGTCCATAATGCAATTATCAATTAACAACTGGTCCACAGTTCCAAGTACGTTGTCGCAAGTTCCCATTTGATTTTCATCCCATATGTTGTTTTCTGTTGCATGAGTCTTGATGTATCTTGCCAGAATACCAGTAAACCATTTATATGATGTATTCAGGCATGTAATTGGCCGGTAATCTTTTTCGGAAGACAGGTTATCAGTTTTCGGAATAAGAACTGTCCTTCCAAGTGCTATCCAGTCAGGGATTTTTGATGCATCCTCGATCCAGCTTTGCATAATATTCTGCATCGGCTTCCAAGTTACTCTTAATGTTTTCCACCAAAAGTTCGGTATGCCGTCAATTCCCGGTGCCGTCCAATTCTTCCTTTTACGAATTACTGCTGAGAGCTCTTGAGGTGTGATTTCAAATGTATTTTCGTCGTCCTAATTTTTTCTTTTATCCGATTTTCTATGACTTCCATCCATTTCTTATTTGGTGTTTTGCTATCATCTTCCCAAAGTTGACCCCCAAAAATTTTCGAACTTTTCCATTGGTGGGACTGTACCGGATTGGCATGAATTGTGTAACCTTTTGTACAATTTTCCTTCGTCTTTTTTAAATAAACTGTTGTTTCTCAACCTGGCTTCCCGTTCTTTAGCACGCTGAAGTTTTACAATTTTCGATCTCATCGAATCAAGCCATTTTTCTTTTGCATTTAGTAAATCCACCTGGCTGATTAAATTACTTCCGGATTTTTTCCTCAATGTCTCCAGTATTCTTTTTTCTTTCGATGTGGCTTTTCTCCATAAAACATTTCTTCTGTGTAGCTCATTTGAAATATTTGCTATTAGCTGTCGAAGTTCCTTTATCTGGTTTTCAAGTTTCCGTATTCGCCTGTTTTTTATTATCTTCCCATTTCTTTTATTTGGCTTTATTCCAATTATTTTTTCCGCTGTGATAGCTGCGGCATACACAACATCAGTTAATTCTGGCAAAGTCTTGATATGTTGCAAATACTGCCCTATGACTCGGTTTATCCTCTCTTTAAATTCGCCATCTATAGTTATTTTATTAAGTTTTTCTCTTTTTTCAATTTGAACATCCGTTGACATTTTCATTTGTTTTAGCTGTAGTACAAAATTCTGAGCAAACTCTTGGTCTTCTATCGATGTGATTTGTTCTGCGGAAAAACCATGAGATAACGCAGGGTCTTCGAGAGTTTCGCTGTTTCTGGACAATAAATGACAATCAATGTTTTCTTCCAGGTAAATATGTGTTTCTGATTCCGCTGTAACTTGAGTTGAATTTTGTACCAACAAAAGATTCATGAGTGTCGGGTCTTTTTTGAATCGGGATGCATTGTCTCGTAAACATTGGGGTGAAATGCTGCTATGCTGCGGAAAATGAGAATCCCACCTTTGTTTTAATCTTTTTATGAATCCAAGTCCTTTTGCTCGTTCTTCCAAATCAAATTTCACCAAGTGTTCCTTCATGCTGTTTGTCCACATCGTAGAAATTTTTGCTTTGTTTTCAATGCCTTGTGTATTTTGTGTATTATCTTCATGTTCTAATAGTTGTGACTGCTGAAATTCTTTTAAAAATCGTCTTGCATTATCACGCAAATTTTGTTCCGACATCCGCGATTTATTTGGGAATTCTTTATCCCACCTTTCCTTTACTCTCGACATAAATCCACGCCCTTTATTCCTTTCCTCCAAGTCAATTTCAACCAATTTCTTTCGTTCATCATTTGACCATACTACCCCACTCGCAGACACAGTGTTATTCAGAGCATTCCCTTGCAGATCAACAATTTCATCAACTGCTACATTTTGATCCGGGATCCTCTGAGTTAGGTTTGACAAATTTTTATTATTGATATTTTTATCTCCCATAAAGAATATTCTGACGCGCGGGAATAACGGTCCACCCTAAGTTGCCCGGCTCATAGGGTAAGGCTTGTACTAGTAGGTTCGCCCAAGTCTACTAGAAATCGTTATCGACCTCATATCGCAGAAGCCATTCACTCCTGGGCACGATAAACACCTTTGAGTTGCGAGCAGTTTGTTTGTGATACTTGCACTAGATAGGTTGCTTACCACAGCAGGGTCCTATCCACCCATATATTTGACACAGATGAATGAATATCCCGTGTTTGGTTGGTCCACGACTGCTTATTGGTTATTCGCAGCTAACCTCCGTATCCGAAGGCTTTTCCCCTATCCGCCACCTGGGGACGCGCTCAGTAGGGATCCACTCCACCTAAACTATAAAAGGTATATCAGTCAAACTTGGACCGAGTATCAGGTATGAGTAGTAGATGAAAGTTTGATAAAATGGGGTCAGTTCCACGAATGGTCCATAGATAAACCATAGATAAGTAAAAAAACAAGCATTGCCGTTTACTAAAAAACTGTAAAAGGTTCACTGATCAAACTTGGACCGAGTCTCAGAATGAATTAGAAGATTCAAGTTTTAGTTTTGTCTTGTATGTTACCAGCATGGCCCATAGATAAATTACTGATTTTTCAAAAAACGATTAACTGTTGAGGGTATCCCGGTCAAACTTGGAACGAATATCGATTATAGTTTAAAGATATTGTCATATCAGTTCCAAGCATGGCCCATAGATAAATCCCTAATTCATCGAAAACAGCTCAACTGTTGAAGGTATCCAGGTCAAACTTGGGCCATATGTCAAGTATAGGTATAAGTTAATGTCATATCAGTTCCAAGCATGGCCCATAGATAAATTACAAATTAATCGAAAAAACGCTTAACTATCGAAGGTATATCAGTCAAACTTGGGCCATATGTCAAGTATATGTATAAAGTTAAAGTGATATCAGTTCCAAGCATGGCCCATAGATAAATTACTAATTCTTTGAAAAAAGCTTAACTATTGAAGGTTTTCCGGTCAAACTTGGGCCATATGTCAAGTATATGTATAAGTTAGTGTCATATCAGTTCCAAGCATGGCCCATAGATAAATTACTAATTCATTGAAAAATGCTTAACTGTTCAAGGTATCCCGGTCAAACTTGGACCATATGTCAAGTATAGCTATAAGGTATAGTCATATCAGTTCCAAGCATGGCCCATAGATAAATTATAAATTAATCAAAAAACGCTTAACTATTAAAGGTATCCCGATCAAACTTGGGCCATATGTCGAATATAGGTATAAGTTATCATCATATCAGTTCCAAGCCTGGCCCATAGATAAATTAGTAATTCATCGAAAAACGCTTAACTGTGCAAGGTATCTCAGTCAAACTTATGCCGAGTGTCAGGTATAGATATAAGTTAGGGACATATCGGAAAAATTTCTGCTTGGAAGCCTGTCAGAACTGCTTAGCAGTTCTAGTTATTATTATTAGGCTTCCAAGCGAAGCTGGAAGACTTGTGGAATTGCTAATTTTATTATTATTTTCGATGTTGCACAGCATATGCTGGAAGTTACACAGTTGAATATCAAGCCATTTCCCATGGCCTCAGATATCCAAAACTTTTCGTAAAATTCTGGCTGACCCCAGAAGACAAGCTTTTTGTAACAAATTAGTGTTGAGGTCATATTTTATTTGGCTTACATAGTCTCGGAATTTCATGCTTGTTGTTCCCAGAGTTCCTATAATTATGGGTACAACGATGACACTTTTACAGTTCCAAATTCTTTTTATTTCTCTTCGAAGATCTTGGTATCTCTGTACCTTCTCTTTTTCTTTTTCTTGTACTCTAGTGTCAAAAGGACAGGCGACATCAATAATTGTACATTTTCTTGAGTTCTTCTGTATAAGAATCAAATCTGGCCTAGAATGTTCAATTTCTTTGTCAGTCTGAATTATCATGTCCCAGATTAATTTTATTTCGTCATTTTCCAGGACAATCTCAGGTTGGTGGTCATACCACCTTGGAGAAACAGGTAAATTAGATTGCTTACAGATATTCCAGTGAATAACCCTTGCGACATTGTCATGTCTCCAATTTTTGTATTGGTTTTGAGCTAACATTTTGCATTCCGACAATATATGAGCCACCGTTTCATCTCTTTCCCCGCACAACCTACACTTGCCATCAATATTTTCTCCATCTATAGTTTTCCGAATGTATCGTGTACGCAGGGCTTGCTCTTGTGCGGCCATAATCATTCCCTCCGTTTCTTTTTTTAATCCACTTTTTCTCAGCCAATTCCATGTATCTTCTCCTTTAATTTCACTTATTTTATTCTCAAATTTTCCATGTAAGTTTTTACTTAAATATTTTTCAGTCCTTTCTTGCTGAATGATCATTCTTTCTTTTCCTTGCTTCAGAAAAACTTCACTATTTACTGATGCTAAATATGTTTCTTTGCTGGAGTTAACGTACTTACTCAAGTTATTATTATTATTATTATTATTATTTTGTTCAAGTAATGAATATTTGCTTGTAAGAGCGGGGTTAAACCATAACCCTTAGCTGGAATACTTCGTTTATTCTGTCAATGAGAGAAATTTTCTCAAAATATGTGCGCTTCCAAGAAGAGCAATTCTTTGTATTTGTTCAATAACAATATGTCCAGGAATATTTTTCATATATTTTTCCAGCGATTTGCGTACGAGACCCAATGATCCAATAACTACAGGAATTATCTTTGTTTTCATTGACCACATTCTTGTTATCTCAATTTCCAAGTCTTTGTATTTACTTAATTTTTCGAGTTCTTTTTTTGCCATATTGGGTGCCGCTGGAATAGTAACGTCAATTAGGAGGCATGTAGCAGATTTTTTATCTTTAATCACGATATCTGGTCTATTTGCTTTGATGGTTCGGTCTGTATGAATTGGAAAGTCCCATAAAATTGTAACAGTCTCATTTTCCACTACAGGATTTGTTTCATGATCATACCAGTTTTCTCTTGTTTCGATTTTGTAAAACTTACATACTTTCCAATGGATGTATTTTCCCACTTTATCATGTCTTTGCGTATATTCAGTAGAAGCAAGTATTTTGCATCCATTTAATATGTGATCGATTGTTTCAGTTCTTTCATTACACAATCTACAATTTGGATTCACCTCTGTCTGGCCCATAATATTATGTTTAAAATTATTTGTCTGTAAGCATTGATCCTGAGCTGCCATTATGAAACCTTCAGTTTCTCCTTTTAGTGATTTGCTTCTCAACCATGCATACGACAATTCTCTGTCAATATCATCCTGGTTTGATCTTTGCTTGTGTTTCCCGTGTAATGGCTTGTTCGTCCACATTTCTTCAAAATTCTTCAGAATTTCTTCTTTCATATATTTCTTTGTTTTCTTGGCCAAGTCCGACGGAGAAGCGTCTGTTCTTGATGCGTCTTCAATATTGAAAAATCTACGAAAATTTTGAGCTGTATTGTGTAGCCGCAATTCATGTCTTGAAACCAATTTTAAAAACTCGTCACTGTTTGTTGCAAAAATATGTGTCTAAGCCGACTGTAGATAATTTGTATGTGTTCTCTATCCCGATCAGACCTCTCCCCCCGTTTCTCCGGGGACAATATAGTCTGTGAACATCTGCTTTGGGATGGTGTAGCCTGTTCATAGTAATGAGTTTTCTTGTTTTGGTATCAAATTTCCTGAGTTCCTGCAATGTCCATTTTATGATATTCAAACTGTACATAACAACAGGTACGGCTAGTGTATTTAACGACTGAATTTTATAACCGCCATTCAAATCACTCTTTAATATATTTCTGACTCTTCGAAAATATTCTTTACGTACAAGAGTTTTAACTTTTGCATGAGATATGCCATCTCCTTCTTCAATTCCCAGATATTTGTATGTGTTGCCCGGTTCGAGATCTTTGATACTGGTATTTGAGTCCAAAAAAATGTTTGCTGAATTCTGTATTCTTCCTTTAATGAGAGTTACTTTTGCACATTTTTCAAGTCCAAATTGCATCCCTATATCAGCACTGAAAGTTCGGACTATTTGTAGAAGATTTTCTAGAGCTTTGTCATTTTTTTTCGTACAGTTTCAAATCATCCATGTACAGCAAATGTGAAATAGATTTTCCATATACTTTGTATCCTAGTTTTTCTCTGTTGATCAGATGAGTCAGTGGGGCCATTGCAAGGCAGAAAAGCAGAGGGGAAAAAGAGTCTCCTTGAAATATTCCGCATTTGATTGATATTTCTCTTGTTTTGATTGTACCTGTGGAATATTGTAGGATCAAATTTGTGCGCCAATTTTTCATAGTTTGTTTTACAAAGTAGATAATATTCGGCGAAATTCGGTGCATTTTGAGAGCGTGTAGGATCCAGCTATGCGGAACGCTATCAAATGCTTTTTTGTAGTCAATCCATGCGACGCTCATATTCTTCCTTCTTTTCTTACAATCTTCCATAATCATTTTATTTATTAGTAATTGATCTCGACATCCATATGAACCTCTTGCACATCCCTTTTGTTCATGAGGTAGCATGTCGTGTTGTGTCAAAAATTCGTATACCCTGTTTGTTATAACGGATGTCAAGGTTTTGTACATAGTTGGAAGGCAGGTAATCGGACGAAAATTTTTAGCCTCTGTAGTTTCTGATGATTTTGGTAAAAGATACGTGATACCCTTCGTCAGCCAATCTGGTATACGTTCAGGGTTTTGCATTAGATATGTAAAGATTTCGGCCAAATTATGATGGATGCTGCTTAAATGTTTTAACCAGAAATTATTGATTTGATCTGCACCCGGGGACTTCCAATTTTTGGCATTTTTCAGAGTTTTTGTTATTTCGCCTTCTGTGACTGGTTGAAAGACCTGCTCCGATTTATTTTTGTGTATGCTTTCTGCGTGTTTAATCCAGGTTGCAGATTGGTTGTGTTTGGCATCTTTTTCAAAAATACCACTCCAAAATTCCTCCACTTCTTTTTGATTTGGCGGCTGTTCCACATTTATGGTACTTTTACTAATTTCCCGCTAGAGTTTTTGCAGTATTAGTTCTGAATAGCTTGTTTTGACGAAATTGTCTTGATCTCTTCTCATAACGCCGTTTTCTTTGGGCTTTTGCTTGTAATTTTTGTTTCAATTGTTCCTTCAATTCAAGCAATTCAGCTTTCGAACCCAATTTGTGTTTGAGATAAAATTTTTCTTCCTTGTTGTGATTCATTGTTTTTCTTTCAATTTCATTGATTAATGAAAGTTTTCTTCGAAAGCATTTTATTTGTTCTTCCATCTTTTCCACCCACTTTGGTTTCTTTTGTTTCTTTTTTCGTATTTGTTTAATTGAGACTTGACTTTCTGTGATGACATAAGCAATCGAATATACCAAATCGCTTAATAACTTTATATCTATTTCAATTTCATTCTTCATTTCGGAAATTAGTTTGTTAGCCAAGTCAATTTTCCCTCCAATTTTCTTGCTCCAATTTATTTTGGGTAGCCTAAATCTTTCGTCCACTTTTTTTGTCTTATATATGTCGTATACTGCCATTACTTCCCTCTTGAAGCTTAGATACTCCATCAATGTGATATCCTCTTCTGTATTCGGCGACGGTCTTGACGTATGTTCTTGCTCGGGATTTTCCTTTTGGCTTGGTAATAATGCATCACTCTCAATTTCGTTATCCAGATTTTGATTTAATTGTCGTGATAATTTTATGTTTCGCAGTTCGCTTTCTCCAAGTCTTTTATTAACCAGAATATCACGTCGTACATTGGCTAGTTTATTCTCATCCATGTACGGCCGAATAGTCGGATTTCTACTGCGCCAAATGCTGAAAGTTCGTTTTGTATTTGTATCTACAGACGGTGAGTTACATGCCTCGTAAAACGCACCCATTACTTCGGTGTATTCATCTTTTGTCCACTTCTCTTTGTGCTTAGTACAAGATTGCGTAGACAAATCAACTAAATTATCTTCGGAATCTGGATTATTTTCACTGGTTGTTTTCAAAATATCTTCTTGTATATTTCTCAATTCTATTTCTGTGAGTCTGTGGTTCTTTTCAATATCTCTTCTTACCGTAGATAATTTATTTGCATCAATATATAATCTAGTTGTTGGATGTTCAAATCTCCATATTGCGTAAGTTCTTTTAACAATTTGCCTAGAACTTGGTTCTTGGCATGCCTTGTAATATGCTCTCATGACAGAGATATATTCTTCTTTTAGCCATTTTGTTCGTTTAGTTTGAGTTTGAGACAATTCGCCTTGAGAGGGACTCGTTTGGGAGCTGATCCCTGAGGAGTGACCCTGAGTTTCAGGCGTAGAAGAAGTTCTTCCAGTAGCAAATTTTTCGACCCCAGCCTGGTTGCTCGCTGAGGGACGCAGGACCTTTTTATAGAGCGCGACGTCCGAGGCTCTACATTTTTCTGAGTTATTTTTGCTCATGATAGACAATTGGCCATTTATGGTCCGGAGCTGTTTATTCTATATATATTCACAGCTAACCAGTATATCTACTGGCCTTTCCCCTATCCGCCACCTGGGGACCCGCCCAGTAGAGGCTGGCAAGACCTCCTTGGGTTATTATTATTATTATTATTATTTTGTTCAAGTAATGAATATTTGCTTGTAAGAGCGGGGTTAAACCATAACCCTTAGCTGGAATACTTCATTTATTCTGTCAATGAGAGAAATTTTCTCAAAATATGTGCGCTTCCAAGAAGAGCAATTCTTTGTATTTGTTCAATAACAATATGTCCAGGAATGTTTTTCATATATTTTTCCAGTGATTTGCGTACGAGACCCAATGATCCAATAACTACAGGAATTATCTTTGTTTTCATTGACCACATTCTCCACCTAAACTATAAAAGGTATACCAGTCAAACTTGGACCGAGTATCAGGTATGAGTAGTAGATGAAAGTTTGATAAATTGGGGTCAGTTCCACGAATGGTCCATAGATAAACCATAGATAAGTAAAAAAAAACAAGTATTGCCGTTTACTAAAAAACTGTAGAAGGTACACTGATCAAACTTGGACCGAGTCTCAGAAAGAATTAGAAGATTCAAGTTTTAGTGTTGTCTTATCTGTTACCAGCATGGCCCATAGATAAATTACCGATTTTTCGAAAAATGATTAACTGTTGACGGTATCCCGGTCAATCTTGGACCGAATATCGATTATAGTTTAAAGATATTGGCATATCAGTTCCAAGCATGGCCCATAGATAAATCACTATTTCATCGAAAACAGCTCAACTGTTGAAGGTATCCAGGTCAAACTTGGACCATATGTCAAGTATAGGTAAAAGTTAGTGTCATATCTGTTCCAAGCATGGCCCATAGATAAATTACAAATTAATCGAAAAACGCCTAAGTATTGAAGATATCTCAGTCAAACTTGGGCCATATGTCAAGTATATGTATAAGTCAAAGTCATATCAGTTTCAAGCATGGCCCATAGATAAATCCCTAATTCATCGGAAACAGCTCAACTGTTGAAGCTATCCAGGTCAAACTTGGACCATATGTAAAGTATAGGTAAAAGTTAGTGTCATATCAGTTCCAAGCATGGCCCATAGATGAATTACAAATTAATCGAAAAACGCCTAACTATTAAAGATATCTCAGTCAAACTTGGGCCATATGTCAAGTATATGTATAAGTCAAAGTCCTATCAGTTCCAAGCATGGCCCATCGATAAATTACCTATTCTTCGAAAAAAGCTTAACTATTGAAGGTATCCCAGTCAAACTTGGGCCACATGTCAAGTATATGTATAAGTCAAAGTCATATCAGTTCCAAGCATGGCCCATAGATAAATCACTAATTTATCGAAAACAGCTCAAGTGTTGAAGGAATCCAGGTCAAACTGTCAGGTATAAATATAAGTTAGGGACATATCGGAAAAATTTCTGCTTGGAAGCCTGTCAGAACTGCTTAGCAGTTCTAGTTATTATTATTATTATTATTATTTTGTTCAAGTAATGAATATTTGCTTGTAAGAGCGGGGTTAAACCATAACCCTTAGCTGGAATACTTCATTTATTCTGTCAATGAGAGAAATTTTCTCAAAATATGTGCGCTTCCAAGAAGAGCAATTCTTTGTATTTGTTCAATAACAATATGTCCAGGAATGTTTTTCATATATTTTTCCAGTGATTTGCGTACGAGACCCAATGATCCAATAACTACAGGAATTATCTTTGTTTTCATTGACCACATTCTTGTTATCTCAATTTCCAAGTCTTTGTATTTACTTAATTTTTCGAGTTCTTTTTTTGCCATATTGGGTGCCGCTGGAATAGTAACGTCAATTAGGAGGCATGTAGCAGATTTTTTATCTTTAATCACGATATCTGGTCTATTTGCCTTGATGGTTCGGTCTGTATGAATTGGAAAGTCCCATAAAATTGTAACAGTCTCATTTTCCACTACAGGATTTGTTTCATGATCATACCAGTTTTCTCTTGTTTCGATTTTGTAAAACTTACATACTTTCCAATGGATGTATTTTCCCACTTTATCATGTCTTTGCGTATATTCAGTAGAAGCAAGTATTTTGCATCCATTTAATATGTGATCGATTGTTTCAGTTCTTTCATTACACAATCTACAATTTGGATTCACCTCTGTCTGGCCCATTATATTATGTTTAAAATTATTTGTCTGTAAGCATTGATCCTGAGCTGCCATTATGAAACCTTCAGTTTCTCCTTTTAGTGATTTGCTTCTCAACCATGCATACGACAATTCTCTGTCAATATCATCCTGGTTTGATCTTTGCTTGTGTTTCCCGTGTAATGCCTTGTTCGTCCACATTTCTTCAAAATTCTTCAGAATTTCTTCTTTCATATATTTCTTTGTTTTCTTGGCCAAGTCCGGCGGGGAAGCGTCTGTTTTTGATGCGTCTTCAATATTGAAAAATCTACGAAAATTTTGAGCTGTATTGTGTAGCCGCAATTCATGTCTTGAAACCAATTTTAAAAACTCGTCACTGTTTGTTGCTAAATATGTGTCTAAGCCGACTGTAGATAATTTGTATGTGTTCTCTATCCCGATCAGACCTCTCCCCCCGTTTCTCCGGGGACAATATAGTCTGTGAACATCTGCTTTGGGATGGTGTAGCCTGTTCATAGTAAGGAGTTTTCTTGTTTTGGTATCAAATTTCCTGAGTTCCTGCAATGTCCATTTTATGATATTCAAACTGTACATAACAACAGGTACGGCTAGTGTATTTAACGACTGAATTTTATAACCGCCATTCAAATCACTCTTTAATATATTTCTGACTCTTCGAAAATATTCTTTACGTACAAGAGTTTTAACTTTTGCATGAGATATGCCATCTCCTTCTTCAATTCCCAGATATTTGTATGTGTTGCCCGGTTCGAGATCTTTGATACTGGTATTTGAGTCCAAAAAAATGTTTGCTGAATTCTGTATTCTTCCTTTAATGAGAGTTACTTTTGCACATTTTTCAAGTCCAAATTGCATCCCTATATCAGCACTGAAAGTTCGGACTATTTGTAGAAGATTTTCTAGAGCGTTGTCATTTTTTTCGTACAGTTTCAAATCATCCATGTACAGCAAATGTGAAATAGATTTTCCATATACTTTGTATCCTAGTTTTTCTCTGTTGATCAGATGAGTCAGTGGGGCCATTGCAAGGCAGAAAAGCAGAGGGGAAAAAGAGTCTCCTTGAAATATTCCGCATTTGATTGATATTTCTCTTGTTTTGATTGTACCTGTGGAATATTGTAGGATCAAATTTGTGCGCCAATTTTTCATAGTTTGTTTTACAAAGTGGATAATATTCGGCGAAATTCGGTGCATTTTGAGAGCGTGTAGGATCCAGCTATGCGGAACGCTATCAAATGCTTTTTTGTAGTCAATCCATGCGACGCTCATATTCTTCCTTCTTTTCTTACAATCTTCCATAATCATTTTATTTATTAGTAATTGATCTCGACATCCATATGAACCTCTTGCACATCCCTTTTGTTCATGAGGTAGCATGTCGTGTTGTGTCAAAAATTCGTATACCCTGTTTGTTATAACGGATGTCAAGGTTTTGTACATAGTTGGAAGGCAGGTAATCGGACGGAAATTTTTAGCCTCTGTAGTTTCTGATGATTTTGGTAAAAGATACGTGATACCCTTCGTCAGCCAATCTGGTATACGTTCAGGGTTTTGCATTAGATATGTAAAGATTTCGGCCAAATTATGATGGATGCTGCTTAAATGTTTTAACCAGAAATTATTGATTTGATCTGCACCCGGGGACTTCCAATTTTTGGCATTTTTCAGAGTTTTTGTTATTTCGCCTTCTGTGACTGGTTGAAAGACCTGCTCCGATTTATTTTTGTGTATGCTTTCTGCGTGTTTAATCCACGTTGCAGATTGGTTGTGTTTGGCATCTTTTTCAAAAATACCACTCCAAAGTTCCTCCACTTCTTTTTGATTTGGCGGCTGTTCCACATTTATGGTACTTTTACTAATTTCCCGGTAGAGTTTTGCAGTATTAGTTCTGAATAGCTTGTTTTGACGAAATTGTCTTGATCTCTTCTCATAACGCCGTTTTCTTTGGGCTTTTGCTTGTAATTTTTGTTTCAATTGTTCCTTCAATTCAAGCAATTCAGCTTTCGAACCCAATTTGTGTTTGAGATAAAATTTTTCTTCCTTGTTGTGATTCATTGTTTTTCTTTCAATTTCATTGATTAATGAAAGTTTTCTTCGAAAGCATTTTATTTGTTCTTCCATCTTTTCCACCCACTTTGGTTTCTTTTGTTGCCTTTTTCGTATTTGTTTAATTGAGACTTGACTTTCTGTGATGACTTAAGCAATCGAATATACCAAATCGCTTAATAACTTTATATCTATTTCAATTTCATTCTTCATTTCGGAAATTAGTTTGTTAGCCAAGTCAATTTTCCCTCCAATTTTCTTGCTCCAATTTATTTTGGGTAGCCTTAATCTTTCGTCCACTTTTTTTGTCTTATATATGTCGTATACTGCCATTACTTCCCTCTTGAAGCTTAGATACTCCATCAATGTGATATCCTCTTCTGTATTCGGCGACGGTCTTGACGTATGTTCTTGCTCGGGATTTTCCTTTTGGCTTGGTAATAATGCATCACTCTCAATTTCGTTATCCAGATTTTGATTTAATTGTCGTGATAATTTTATGTTTCGCAGTTCGCTTTCTCCAAGTCTTTTATTAACCAGAATATCACGTCGTACATTGGCTAGTTTATTCTCATCCATGTATGGACGAATAGTCGGATTTCTACTGCGCCAAATGCTGAAAGTTCGTTTTGTATTTGTATCTACAGACGGTGAGTTACATGCCTCGTAAAATGCACCCATTACTTCGGTGTATTCATCTTTTGTCCACTTCTCTTTGTGCTCAGTACAAGATTGCGTAGACAAATCAACTAAATTATCTTCGGAATCTGGATTATTTTCACTGGTTGTTTTCAAAATATCTTCTTGTATATTTCTCAATTCTATTTCTGTGAGTCTGTGGTTCTTTTCAATATCTCTTCTTACCGTAGATAATTTATTTGCATCAATATATAATCTAGTTGTTGGATGTTCAAATCTCCATATTGCGTAAGTTCTTTTAACAATTTGCCTAGAACTTGGTTCTTGGCATGCCTTGTAATATGCTCTCATGACAGAGATATATTCTTCTTTTAGCCATTTTGTTCGTTTAGTTTGAGTTTGAGACAATTCGCCTTGAGAGGGACTCGTTTGGGAGCTGATCCCTGAGGAGTGACCCTGAGTTTCAGGCGTAGAAGAAGTTCTTCCAGTAGCAAATTTTTCGACCCCAGCCTGGTTGCTCGCTGGGGGACGCAGGACCTTTTTATAGAGCGCGACGTCCGAGGCTCTACATTTTTCTGAGTTATTTTTGCTCATGATAGACAATTGGCCATTTATGGTCCGGAGCTGTTTATTCTATATATATTCACAGCTAACCAGTATATCTACTGGCCTTTCCCCTATCCGCCACCTGGGGACCCGCCCAGTAGAGGCTGGCAAAACCTCCTTGGGTTATTATTATTATTATGGTTATTATTATTATTATTATTATTATTATTATTCTCCCAACCTACTCCACCTAAACTATAAAAGGTATATCAGTCAAACTTGGACCGAGTATCAGGTATGAGTAGTAGATGAAAGTTTGATAAAATGGGGTCAGTTCCACGAATGGTCCATAGATAAACCATAGATAAGTAAAAAACAAGCATTGCCGTTTACTAAAAAACTGTAAAAGGTTCACTGATCAAACTTGGACCGAGTCTCAGAATGAATTAGAAGATTCAAGTTTTAGTTTTGTCTTGTATGTTACCAGCATGGCCCATAGATAAATTACTGATTTTTCAAAAAACGATTAACTGTTGAGGGTATCCCGGTCAAACTTGGACCGAATATCGATTATAGTTTAAAGATATTGTCATATCAGTTCCAAGCATGGCCCATAGATAAATCCCTAATTCATCGAAAACAGCTCAACTGTTGAAGGTATCCAGGTCAAACTTGGGCCATATGTCAAGTATAGGTAGAAGTTAATGTCATATCAGTTCCAAGCATGGCCCATAGATAAATTACAAATTAATCGAAAAACGCTTAACTATCGAAGGTATATCAGTCAAACTTGGGCCATATGTCAAGTATATGTATAAGTTAAAGTGATATCAGTTCCAAGCATGGCCCATAGATAAATTACTAATTCTTTGAAAAAATCTTAACTATTGAAGGTTTTCCGGTCAAACTTGGGCCATATGTCAAGTATAGGTATAAGTTAGTGTCATATCAGTTCCAAGCATGGCCCATAGATAAATTACTAATTCATTGAAAAATGCTTAACTGTTCAAGGTATCCCGGTCAAACTTGGACCATATGTCAAGTATAGCTATAAGGTATAGTCATATCAGTTCCAAGCATGGCCCATGGATAAATTATAAATTAATCAAAAAACGCTTAACTATTAAAGGTATCCCGGTCAAACTTGGGCAATATGTCGAATATAGGTATAAGTTATCATCATATCAGTTCCAAGCCTGGCCCATAGATAAATTAGTAATTCATCGAAAAACGCTTAACTGTTCAAGGTATCTCAGTCAAACTTATGCCGAGTGTCAGGTATAGATATAAGTTAGGGACATATCGGAAAAATTTCTGCTTGGAAGCCTGTCAGAACTGCTTAGCAGTTCTAGTTAGGCTTCCAAGCGAAGCTGGAAGACTTGTGGAATTGCTAATTTTATTATTATTATTATTATTATTATTATTATTCTCCCAACCTACTCCACCTAAACTATAAAAGGTATACCAGTCAAACTTGGACCGAGTATCAGGTATGAGTAGTAGATGAAAGTTTGATAAAATGGGGTCAGTTCCATGAATGGACCATAGATAAACCATAGATAAGTAAAAAACAAGTATTGCCGTTTACTAAAAAACTGTAGAAGGTACACTGATCAAACTTGGACCGAGTCTCAGAAAGAATTAGAAGATTCAAGTTTTAGTGTTGTCTTATCTGTTACCAGTATGGCCCATAGATAAATTACCGATTTTTCGAAAAATGATTAACTGTTGACGGTATCCCGGTCAAACTTGGACCGAATATCGATTATAGTTTAAAGATATTGGCATATCAGTTCCAAGCATGGCCCATAGATAAATCACTATTTCATCGAAAACAGCTCAACTGTTGAAGGTATCCAGGTCAAACTTGGACCATATGTCAAGTATAGGTAAAAGTTAGTGTCATATCTGTTCCAAGCATGGCCCATAGATAAATTACAAATTAATCGAAAAACGCCTAAGTATTGAAGATATCTCAGTCAAACTTGGGCCATATGTCAAGTATATGTATAAGTCAAAGTCATATCAGTTTCAAGCATGGCCCATAGATAAATCCCTAATTCATCGGAAACAGCTCAACTGTTGAAGCTATCCAGGTCAAACTTAGACCATATGTAAAGTATAGGTAAAAGTTAGTGTCATATCAGTTCCAAGCATGGCCCATAGATAAATTACGAATTAATCGAAAAACGCCTAACTATTAAAGATATCTCAGTCAAACTTGGGCCATATGTCAAGTATATGTATAAGTCAAAGTCATATCAGTTCCAAGCATGGCCCATCGATAAATTACTTATTCTTCGAAAAAAGCTTAACTATTGAAGGTATCCCAGTCAAACTTGGGCCACATGTCAAGTATATGTATAAGTCAAAGTCATATCAGTTCCAAGCATGGCCCATAGATAAATCACTAATTTATCGAAAACAGCTCAAGTGTTGAAGGAATCCAGGTCAAACTGTCAGGTATAAATATAAGATAGGGACATATCGGAAAAAATTCGGCTTGGAAGCCTGTCAGAACTGCTTAGCAGTTCTAGTTTTGTCTTGACATTGGAACCATTTTCTTACAGAAGTTCCATGTCTGCATCGCATTTTGTTTATTAAATTTCATTCTAAAAAGCCCGAAAGTGGCGTAAGCTTACGGCAAGCATGTATGATGAATTTGATACAAGAGGTGAACAGCAACAGGGCAATTCCATTCCCCCCCCCCCTCGTTTGACGGAATAGTGCGTGCTTGCTATAAAATGGAGCTTTTAGGGGTTTAATTGTAACAAAAAATCTTTCCTAAAAATGAATGGCTTGATTGGATTTACATATCTTCTTTTTTGAAATTCTGGATTGTCTAACATCATACTGCAGTTATTGTAGGGAAAAAACTTCCGGGGAATGGGTGAGATATTAAGCTTTCTTTAACGAACCCAGTTTGCTATAGATTTCATTATCTCATATTATTATTTTAGGTTGGATGCGATATGTGTCCGAGATGGTACCACGCAAGCTGCTACGATGGCGATGTTGCAGATATCGTCGATATAGTATGGAAGTGTCCGGCTTGTGTATCAAAACATTAGAGACTTGCTACAATGGAAGCACCTTTATAGTTTTTTTCAAATTCCACAAAAAGTGTAAACATGACGACCTGAAAATTGTTTTGTTAAACTGAGTCTCCAAATGCCCAAATTGAATATTTTGTGCTTGTAAGTAGTCGTTAGTTGTTCCTTTCTCAGCGTGACATCCGGTACTGTAAGTAGGGCTGGGCAAAACCGAATCACTTGGAATTCGAATCTGATTCGAATACTTTTTTCGAATCGGATCGAATCACTAATTCTTTGCAAATAACAAATATCCCATTTTTACTATAATAACTTGTACTGTTATAACATTGTGAAAATAAAGAAATTTATAATTTGTAGCGTATTTTCAATTCACACTAAGAGCAACCACTTTCATATTTTAATGACGAAATATAATCGATTTTAGTCTAGACTTAATCGATTGCATTTCGTTGTTATAAATAAAAATCCTAGTTCACTTAACAAGTTTTTGTTTCTATAATTGATTCGCGACTGATTCGAATAAATTGTGCTTCGAATCGATTCGAATCATCGACTCGAATTGACCAGCCCTTGTTGTAAGTACGACTTTCAGTGAAAGATCATTACTTTTTTACAGAAATTAACTCTGAGTAAGGTTGGAAGCAAGCGATTCAGCTTGGGCAGTAGTATAAAAGTATTTTTATAGGCCTACCCATTTGAGATGAGTCTTGCATGTATGTCAGTACAATAGAAAGCGACCCAGAAATTTCGCCAGAGGCAAATTTGAGAACTTAAAAGAATTCCCGCTATAGAATGGGACTATGTCTTTAATTCTAGCCATTTACTGAAATACGATTGATAAACGCATATCCGCCCCTCAACCTAAAAGACTTTGATTTGGATTGGTCGAATCGTAAAGCCAGCACTTTTCTAACCATCCATGGTATCCTGAAAAATTACACGGGAATTCTCAAAAATATTATAAAGAATCTCAATCCTTAAGATTTTTTTTTGGCATTATTGGTCAATGTTTTTTCAACATTTTTTCAACGTTTTTATGTAGATCTTGCAAATAATAAATATTATGCGTAAAAAGAAGTCGTTTTGTTATGAACTTTATATGTTATTTGTTAGAACAAGTTTTGAATCGTTCTGTGTAAAAGGGGGAAATTTCATGTTTCTAAAAAAGTAGCCTTGTTAATTTCAATGTTCTTCAAAATATACTCAGCATAATATATGAATAATGCTGTGCTATTTTTTCCAAAGGAGGTTCCATAGGTGTAGAAATATGTTATAAACATACTGTAAAGGGAAATAGCGTGACAAATAATTTTTTCTTTAATTAATGACGCCCTTATTATAGATATGTTGCTATTTTAGCACTTTTTCATGAAAAGAGAGGGGAATTTCCCCATGATCCGCACGGTAGAATTTCTTTAAATTTTATTCATAGATGTAGAAATATATTTTGAACATACTGTTAAAAGAAATAGCGTGACAAATGTTTTTTTCGTCAATCAATGACGCCTTTATTAAAGATATTTTGCCATTTTTGCACTTTTTCGTGAAAAGGGAGGGGAATTTCCCCATGATCCGCAAGGTAGAATTTCTTCAAATTTTTTTCATAAGTGTAGTAATATTTCATGAATATACTGTATAAAGGAATAGCGTGACAAATATTTTTTTCATCATTTAATGACGTCCTCAATAAGGATAATTTGTCATTTTTTCATATTTTCGTGAAAAGGGAGGGAAATTTCCCCATGATCCGCACGGTAGAATTTCTTCAAATTTTTTTCATAGGTATAGAAATATATTTTGAACATACTGTATAAAGGAATAGCGTGACAAATATTTTTTTCGTTTATTAATGACGCCCTTATTGGAGATATTTTGATATTTTTGCACTTTTTCGTGAAAAGGGAGGGGAATTTCCCCATGATCCGCACGGTAGAATTTCTTCAAATTTTTTTCAGAAGTGTGGTAATATTTCTTGAATATACGGTATAAAGGAATAGCGTGACAAATATTTTTTTCATCACCTAATGACGTCCTCAATAAGGATAATTTGTTATTTTTTCATATTTTCGTGAAAGGGGAGGGGAATTTCCCCATGATCCGCACGGTAGAATTTTTTGAAATTTTTTTCATAGATATAGAAATATATTTTGAACATACTGTATAAAGGAATAGCGTGACAAACATTTTTTTCGTTAATTAATGACGCCCTTATTGCAGATATTTTGCTATTTTTGCACTTTTTCATGAAAAGGGAGGGGAATTTCCCCATGATCCGCACGGTAGAATTTTTTTAAATATTTTTCATAGATATAGAAATATATTTTGAACATACTGTATAAAGGAATGGCGTGACAAATATTTTTTTCGTTAATTAATGACGCCCTTATTGTAGATATTTTGCTATTTTTGCACTTTTTCATGAAAAGGGAGGGAAATTTCCCCATGATCCGCACGGTAGAATTTTTTTAAATTTTTTTCATAGATATAGAAATATATTTTGAACATACTGTATAAAGGAATAGCGTGACAAATATTTTTTTCGTTTATTAATGACGCCCTTATTGGAGATATTTTGCTATTTTTGCACTTTTTCGTGAAAAGGGAGGGGAATTTCCCCATGATCCGCACGGTAGAATTTCTTCAAATTTTTTTCAGAAGTGTAGTAATATTTCTTGAATATACGTTATAAAGGAATAGCGTGACAAATATTTTTTTCATCACCTAATGACGTCCTCAATAAGGATAATTTGTCATTTTTTCATATTTTCGTGAAAGGGGAGGGGAATTTCCCCATGATCCGCACGGTAGAATTGTTTTAAATTTTTTTGATAGATATAGAAATATATTTTGAACATACTGTATAAAGGAATAGCGTGACGCCCTTATTAGAGACAGTTTCGCCATTTTTTCACTTTTTAATGAGAAGGGAGGGGAATTTCCCCATGATCCGCACGGTAGAATTTCTTCAATTTTTTCTCATAGATGTAGAAATATATTCTGAACGTACTGTCAAAAGGAATAGCGTGACAAATATTTTTTACGACAATTAATGACGTCTATAATAGATTTATTTTGCCATTTTTGCACTTTTTCGTGAAAAGGGAGGGGAATTTCCCCATGATCCGCGCGGTAGAATTTCCTCAAGTTTTTCCCTCGGCGTACAAGTATGGTTTGAACACGCTAGTCAAAAAAATGTCGTGACAAACAAATATTTCGCTTATTTGAATGAGTATTTATGACTCGCCGAAGGCGGAT